>JAUMJK010001442.1:0-600000 GCA_033558105.1 Coccyzus lansbergi | reverse complement strand
CTACAACCTCCTTTCAGGCAGTTGTGGAGACCAATAAGGTCTCCCCTCAGCCTCCTCTTCTCTGCGCTAAACAACCCCAGCTCCCTCAGCCGTTCCTCATAAGGCCTGTTCTCCAGCTCCTTCACCAGCTTTGTTGCTCTTCTCTGGACAACAACATCCTTCTTGTGGTGAGGGGCCCAGAAATGAACACAATATTCAAAGAGTGGTCTCACCAGTGCCAAGTACAGAGGCAGAATAACCTCCCTGCACCTGCTGGCCATGCTGTTTCTGATCCAAGCCAAGATGCCATTGGCCTTCTTGGCCACCTGGGCACACTGCTGGCTCATATTCCGTTGGATGTCAATCAACACTCCCAGGTCCTTCTCCTCCAGGCAGCTCTCTAGCCACTCTTCCCCAAGCCTGTAGCCTGCAGAAGGTTGTTGTGTGCAGGACCTGGCATTTGGCCTTGTTAAACCTCATGCCATTGGTTTCAGCTTGGCAGTCCAGCCTGTTCATACCCATTTGCAGAGCCTCCCTACAATCAAGCAGATCAAGATTTCCTCCCAGTTTAGCACTGTCCGCAAACTTGCTAAGGGTGCACTCAATGCCTTCATCTAGGTCATCGATAAAGACATTGAACAGGGTTGGACCCAGCACTGAGCCCTGGGGAACACCACTTGTGACCGGCCTCCAGCTGGAGTTCACTCCATTCACCAAGTCTCTGCTAGCAGTGGTCAACCACAAACACCCACCAAGCCCGGTGGGGAGGGGAGAGTCTCCTACCCTGGTCGTTGGCTCCCCCGACGTACTTGAGAAGCTTGACCGCCCCTTCCTTCGAGGCTTCGTCGAACGGCTTCCCTGTCAGCTCCACCGCCGCGAACCGCCCGCCCTCGCACTCCCTCTCCTCGTAGCTGAGCTGCTCCTGGGGAAGGAGATGGGGAAGGAGTTGGAGCAGATGCCAGCTGCCCCAGCTGGGTTGGGAGGAAAGCGCTGCCCGGAGGACGCTCGCTCCCCGCTCGCAGCGCCTTCTCCCGGGGGAACCGAGCCCGGGCCGCCGACCCGCCACCTACTTTCTCCCCCTTGCTCAGCACCCGGTAGGGCCATGCCTCCACCGTGCTCAGCAGGGAGTTCTTGATCATGCCCAGCATGCTGCCACTCGGCTCGGCTCCGCTCGGCTCGGGCGCAGTGGGAGGTGCCGGCGGGCGCCCAGCCGCCTGCAGCGAGAGCACCGCCCCCAGGGGGCGCCCAGGGGCCGCCGGCGGGGGCGCTGGCGGAGCTTAGCCTGGAGAAGAGGAGGCCAAGGGGGAAGGCCTTGTCGCTCCCTACAGCTCTCTGAGAGGAGGTTATGGAGAGGCGGGCGCTGGTCTCTTCTCCCAAGTAGAAAGCGACAGGACAAGAGCAACCGGCCTCAAGTTGTGCCAGAGGAGGTTTAGATTAGGAAAAAAGTCTGCACTGGAAGGATTACCGGGGACTTGGAATGGGCTGCCCGGAGAGGGGGTTGAGTCCCCATCCCTGGAGGTGTTTAAAAGTTTGGTGGATGAGGTGCTCAGGGATATGGTTTAATAGCAGACGGGTACGGTTGGAGACGATGATCTCAAAAGTCTTTTCCAACCAAATGACTCTTGTTCTGTGACTTGGGCAATGGAAGCCAAAAGCCACCTGCCCTGAGGGTGAAGTGATGAAGGATGCTGAGAAGTGTGATGAAGTGGGAGGCGTCCCTGCCCATCACAGGGGATTGGAACTAGGTAACCTTTAAGGTCCCTTCCAACGCAAACTAAGCTTTTCCACGGTGGTGCAGAAGATGTAAGGGCAGAGAACCCAGTGAACCCTAGACTTAGGTCCAGTCCTTGATGAAAGGCTGGAGATTAGGAGGAAGTTCTTCACACAGAGGGTTGTTGGGCATTGGAATAGGCTGCCCAGGGAGGTGGTTGAGTTACCTTCCCTGGAGGTGTTTAAGGCACGGGTGGATGAGGTCTTGAGGGACTTGGTTTAGTGTTTGATAGGAATGGTTGGACTAGGAGATCCGATGGGTCCCTTCCAACCTCGTTGTTCTATGATTCTATGATTCTGTTCTATTAAAGTGTAATACAGTGCAGGAGTAGGTGGTATTCAGCTGGGAGAGAGGGAAAATCTAAAGCAAATAAAATAGAAGGGAGAAGTACTAACAGAAGTGTGTAATTTATAATGTGGAGAGACACAGCTCTCCTGAAACCACAAATTATAAAGTGTATTATTATTTTTTATTAATAAACAGACCTAAGAGGAAGATCACAGCTGCTTTTTAAGACACAATTTCAGGCAACCCTCTAGGGCTTGACAAATGTAAGCTGTAAGTAAGGGGTAGGTCTCAGAAACCGCTGATTATATTTGCTTTCCCTACCCTGATTTCTGGATGTGTTCACAGTCCACCTGGTCAACTCTGTTTAAAATCCTTGCCAAGTCCCTTCCCAGAAACACACATAAATGAACACAACAGGAGGCTTAGATGGCTTATATAGATTAGTATATTTATGATCATGCAGGACTTAGATCTTTCACGGTCACAAATGGGGTTTATTTGTATAAGCCGTGGACAAGTGCCAGGTAGAGAAAGTGCCTTTCCCAGGATTGTTTAAGAAGAGAGCAGTAGAGACAGAAATCAAATACTTGGGAAAACATATATCAGACCAGGCTCTGCAGACAGATGAGGCAGAGGCACCTTGAGGTGCCTGTTCGGCTGGACTTCTGCCTCCTCCAGGAGTAGATGAGTGGCTTGGAAGTGGCTAACTTTACTATATTCTTAAAAAGTGAAAGAGGAAATGATAAAAGAAATGCCATTAAAGCATTTCCATATATAGAGAGAGATGGTACAGAGGCAATGAAGTTAAAGCAGCTGGTTGTGGTCATCTGATCAAACAGGCAATGTTCAGGCCAGGGAGCAGGACTGGACCCTGGCATGAACTTTCACAGACTGAATGACAGGGGCTGATATCAGTAGCAATGAAGTCACAAATCTAGTTATTTATTAACCACTTATATTATTTGGTTTATTCATCTTTATGCAAGAAATGGAAATATTGTAATATACATTGTGTGCTGCAGCTTAATTGTTCTCTTTAAAACGAACGGTGAGTTTCTCCATTGAGCTGATGAGTTTTGCCAAAAATACCGACTTACATTTATCTTTGTAGGAATACATGAACAGGGTCAGACCAGAAGTCCATCTTGCCCGATGGTGTGTCTCTGGCAGAAGCTGGAGGTGGACATTTAGATAAAAAGTAAAACCATGCAGTGATCTGGTATGGCCTCCCACCTCCAGCTGTCTGTGACTGAGATTGATAGAGGTCTCATCTTTCTGTTTCAAGTAGTCCCCAATTGATTTTATGAAATTTCAGGTTGCCTGATGAAATGCGCATCCAAAATATGAGCATGAGAGCTGACATTGATGTTGCATTCTTCCTCCATAGAGGCCGAAGTAGCCAGCAGCTCCTACACTTCCAAGCAAAGTGTGTAAAGCATCAACTAGAGGGACGAGCAGTCTGTGTAAGAATGTAGCAGATGCTACTGTGCAGCCTAGCAGCTCCGAGTGCAGAATAACAAGGAGGAGGGAGCCTTTCTCTCCTGTTATTCATTATAGTTTAGGCAAATATATATCCTGGGATCAAGACACTCTATACTTTCTGAGAAATTATTGTGACAACTTCACAACTGAATTGTATCTTTTTATCAACCTTTTCACAGGCTTGATTTTCCCCTTGTCTAGCAAAACAGTGTTTCAAATCCCAAGCAAAAGCCAAAGAGAGACCTTCCAAGTTAGGGTTTTGTTAGTTTCTGAGAAACCTGAACTCAGAGAATTTATATTTGGGAAATATTTGTCAGATTGTCTCAAATAGTTCTCATAGTTCCCCTAACTTAACTCCCAAGTAGCAGCCAAAATGCTCACTGTGTTACCTCTTCCTCAATGTGTTGATTCTGAAAGATTTCATATGAAACTAGTTTTTCCCCTTTCCCTCTGGAGGTTATTGTAGTGTCACTGAACTACTACTCCTCAGGCCTTGAGAATCTTTAATCCTTAAATAGCTATTCTGCATCCTCGCTGTTTATGACTGGAGAGTGTGTGCAAAACAACCGTGGTGCCAGCTTCCCCCACAAACATTTAGACATAATCCATTCTTTTTTTTTTTTTTCTCATAAATTGCTTCATCCAGACCTTTAAAAAAATATTTTGTTTTCCTCTCTGACTCTCCTGCTTATGTTGCAACAGATTTCAGATATGCAGTTGGCTGCAACACTGTCCATAATTTGATTTCTGCACTAGTTTTTATACCCAGTTTTATTGTCTGGAAGCCACAGGCAGAGACAAACTGAATGCAAGGTATTCTGGTTACTCCCTGATGTAGCAAAGTCCTTGGTGCATAGTTGTTCTTTTTCTATAGATTTTAATCATAGAATCAGAGCATGGTTTGGCTTGGAAGGGACCTTAAAGATAATGCAGTTCCAACCCCCTTGCCATGGGCAGGAACACCTTCCACGACACAGTAAAACATGATTCCTAATATCTAATCTAAATCTACCCTCTTTCAGATTAAAATCCATCACCTCTCATCCTATCACTGCACTCCCTGATAAAAAACCCATTGCCCAGCTTTCTTGTAGGCCCCCTTTGCAAGTACTGGAAGGATGCTACCTGGATTTTATATAGGTCTCCCTGGAGCCTTCTCTTCTCTAGCCTAAACAACCCCAACTCTCTCAGCCTGCTCTCATAGGTGAGGCACTCCATCCCTCTGACCATCTTCAGGGCCTTCCTCTGGACTTGCTCCGGCAGATTCATGTTCTTCTGACGCTAAGGACTCCAGAACTGAATGTGGTACTCCAGATGATGTCTCATGAGACCAAAGTAGAGGGGGACCATCACCTCCCTTGACCTGCTGATCACACTTCTTCTGATGCAGCCCAGGATACAGTCGGCTTTCTGGGCTGCAAGCACACACTGCTAGCTCATGTTGAGCTTCTTATCCACTGGGAAGCATCTGGAGGTCTGTGTTTGTATGTGGAGAAGATACTCTGTGAATCAGACACCAATTCAATTATTACCTGTGATTCTGGGGACTGAACTGTCTTTTAAGCTATTTTGGAAAATTCTTCTAGACATCTATCTATGCCATTAGGTATTTAAACTGTTTTGGAAAACATCTCCTGGTTTCCAAGGGTCTTGGCAGAAGTCATGTGATGTCTTTCACAGTGTTGGAAATTCTGAACATATCTGCTGAATAATAAGGTTTTGAGTGCCCAGTTCCAGGTAGCTAAAAAGAAAAAAGCTCTTCAACAAAAACAGATATTCAAATTTGGTCCCTAGAATCTACCACATCTTCAGGATTGAAGCATGATGCACAGATCATGGTTATCCAACTCTATCAACCCTCTGAACATGTGAATGGGACATTCTTTGATCGGATGGAGAATAGGTTAAGGCTGTATTTTAAAACATAGCTTCTTCTCTCCCTCCCTGCCCAGCTGGAAGTGCCAAGCACTACTCTTATCTTTCTGCATTCATCAGGTGTTCTTTTGAAGATCAAATTCCACAGCTGTTTCAGATGTAGTGTTGTAAAACAGGACAGAGAAAGAAATTCATCTGATCCTCATAGAAAGACCTTTCTCTGCTACATAGAAAGAATAAGTGCATAGCCTGAAGGTATTCATGCTCAAGTAGACTGAGCTTGTCAATTCATTTTGCAAAGGACACTAAACAGCCATCATTGAAGAATAAGGTCAGAGTTCACCTACTGACTTAGGCTTAAAAGAGCAGCAAAATGCAGAAATTCTGGACTCCTTAGTAAAGGTGACTTGTATGTGCTTTACTTCTAGCAGCATCCCATTGAGAAAGGCTTAAGCAGCTGAAAATAACAAAGATTTTTTTTTTTCTGGTAGAGAATTAATTCCTCTGAGGTCTCCTGTGACCATACAACCTTCTCCTATGCAATGGAAGTCTCCGTAGGTGAGTATTTCCACGTCTCTGGCTCTGCAGAGCATTCATTCTCATGGGAAGGACAGTTCTGCTGATGACATTGAGCCGTTCGTTCAGTTCTTCTAGCCTTTTCCTTATCGACTGGACTTCCCTCACAAGATTGTCCACAGCTGAAGAGACAGGGCGGAGACTACAGAGAGAGTAACACAGAAGAAGAACTCAGTGTGGGAAGTGATCCTAAGCATACAAAATAATTTCCCATGGCCTCGGGCTTCTTGGTGGGGAAGGGACCTTCGTGATGAAAGAGTTGCAAGCAGCTATTAAAAGATGTTGTTAAAACCACCCTGCCCCTTGGGTGGTAGGAATTCATCTGAGATGCCCCTGTCTGAGCCCAGGAAACTGAGAACTTTAGGACCAGCTGGTGACATGCTCTTTACATTGCCACCAATTCACACCTGGCTCATTGCAGAATGACAGCTGATTTATGATCTCCCAGAAGCACTTCATAACATTCCTCCTTTTAGGGGGAGTGGAAGATGGAAACTGTTCTGTGTAGCTGTAAGCAGCAGAGGTAGAAAAGAAGAGAGCAGCAAGTTGCAGGGTCACTTATGAGGACTTACCAATGAAGGGCTGGCTGCTGCATGCCATGGTGCAGCTGTGATTGCACAGCCCACAGGGCACTCCAGGCTGTGCCTATGCTTGAGCTGAGGGAGTGGAAGGTCTAGATTTTACAGTAGGATTTGGCAAGTTAAGGGCTGCACTAATGTACCAGCATGCCTAAAGGTAACCTTGACTCTTCTTTTGAAGTGCTTCCTCTCAGTCTTCCTTTGGGTGCTACAAAGCTCTGATGATCATTCTAATCTTATCCAATATTAATTAGTATTAATGGGCCTCACTCTTAACCAGCAGTAGGCACAAAGGCTGGTGCAATGATTCCCATAGATTACTGTCATCCTCAATATTTCTGATGGACCAGCCTGTGCCTTTGCATGCAAACCTTTAACTCAAAGCCCTATGCAGGAAACATGCCTGAAAAGTCTCATTGCATCTCCCTGAACTAAAGTTAGAGCTTTCCAAATACACTTAACATTGGCCCTGATAATCTTAGGTTCCAGTGAATTTCAGCACTGACAGCGCGAAAGTTGTGAAGAATTCTATGGTAATAAGAGCAGCTGCTGTGCAGCCAGGGAGAAATCCACATGATGCTGAAGACCAACATATAATTAGCTATATCCTCCTGAAATCCTTACTTACACAAGTATTTTATGACCCTCTGACTAGTGTCAATTTATTCATCTAGCCTTTTTAAAAAAAACCAAACCTAGTTCAGTGTGTAGCAGTTTTGGACAGATATTTTTTTTTCTTCTTCCTAAAGAGAAAGCTGATTTAAAGAAGAAGGCCTCTTGCTTTACAAATGATTCTGATCTAAGTGATATCAGGTTTCCAGTAATTACATAAATTCCCTTCTCCTCTCTCCCTTTCATTGCCTTCTCCAATCTGTTTCTGGAAACATGAGATGGAAGCAAATTTTGTGAGTGTGCTTGTTAGTATTTCCTGCAATGCAAAGGGGGAAATATGAGAGCATGGACTAATAAATAGCTTTCTCAGATAGGGGTGTTAGAGACTGAAATAAAAAACATCACAGGTCCAATCAGCTTTTTCTCCCTGCCTTGTGGCAAATCCATGTTTGGTTTTGTAACAATTCATTTTTCCAGCTTGTTCTCATAGGACTGAGGTTTCGTTAGGATAATTCTTATAATGCAGTAGGAGCAATTGGGAATATTTCACAATAAATAATCAGCAGAATATTCAGTTTACTAGGACAGTCAGAGCTTCTAGCAGAACAGATACCAAGACACTGGAATCCATCTCCTCACACTTGTAGCAATCTGAAAGGTAGAGAAAATGAATCCCACTCAGGGAAGGTCACCCAGGAAAGGACTGAATCCCACCTCCAGATGAATGGAATTACCTGGAGAACTCGGGCAGTAAATCATTAGGATTGTTCAGCAGGGTGTGCTTCATTTGCCAGAAGATGCCATTTCCCCATTTCTCAAGTGTTTGAGTAATGCTGTTAATACCTTCTATGTTGACCTTGTCAGCTAGGTTAGCAGGATGCCCATGGAAGAGAGGAAATTAAATAAGACAGAACAAGAAAATGTGAGCCAGTGGTCTGAGTTTGATTCCATTCCACATCCCCTGCACTGAGTTTCAATGACATTCCCAATATTAAACGTATTGAGAATCTATATTAAAAGCAGATAGTTCCCCCCACACAGTGAAATTCTCTGCCTCCAGATGAATAAGTTTTCTGCTGTCACTGGATACCCCAGCTGATTATATCTAAAGCCATTTTCATCTTCAGAAATCTCAGCAGTCACATAGGAATCAAGAAAGAGTACTCATGAGCGAGCACTCTGTCTCACTCCAAGGACAAAAAAGGCAAATTTTCAGCTCTGAGTTACTGAATGCCTACCAGGCTGATAGACTACCATCACCTCTTACCACCTTCTCTGTAGTTCCATTTCTGATGCTGGTCCAGAAAGTCGTCCTGGGATTTACTGCAGGGCAAGAGGACGAAGAAGAGGAAAAGAGGAAGCGTCACCATGATGGCTCTTTGTAGGGTCTTGACTTCCCCCTGCTCCATAAAGAAAAAAAATCTTGCTAGCTGCTTTATTTCTCTCTTTCTTCTCTTTATCCACCTCCACCTGTCACCACAAAACCAAATTTCTTTCTGATGATATATTTCTTTAAAATGTTGCCAAAGTTGCTCGGCCTAGCTTTTACAGAAGCATAGGGACTGTTCTTTTTCACATGTACAAGCCTCCTTACATTTTTTTTAGCCATTTAATGATACTGAGATGCTTCAAGAGCTGGCAGCAGCCAGAAAAGTAGCTTCACTTCTTATGTCATCTGGGAATAACACCTTTTAGTTATGAATGTTCTATTAATGTCAGGAGAAGGTACTACAAGGTAGAGAAATAGCTGCATCCCCACTACGTAACTGGGGAAAGTAAAGTTCAAACCAGAGAAGCAATTCATCAAAGATTTAATAGAGGCAAGCATGAAAGCATTAACTGAAATGCTGCCCAGTGAAGCAGCCTGAAAGGCAGCTGCACTCCACATGACTGGAGGGCTGGAGCACCTCCCATACGAGGACAAACTGAGAGAGTTGGAGTTGTTCAGACTGGAGAAGAGAAGGCTCTGAGGAGACCTTATAGTGACCTTTCAATACCTGAAGGGGCTACAAGAAAGCTGTGGGGGACTGTTTGAAAAGGTTTGTAGTCGTAGGATGAGGGGTAATGGGTAGAAACTGGAAAGGGGCAGATTTAGGCTAGACATTAGGAAGAATTTCTTCACCATGAGAATGGTGAGGCCCTGGAAGAGGCTGCCCAGGGAAATTGTGGATATTTCATCCCTGGAGGTGTTGAAGGCCAGACTAGATGAGGCCTTGGGCAGCCTGATCTAGTGGGAGGTTTCATTGCCCATGGCAAGGGGTTTGAACGGGATGAGCTTTAAGGTCCTTTCCAACCCAAACTATTCTATGATTCAATATTGTCTCCACTTTGCCCACATGTTAGCAGAGCAGATCCTCCTGAGCAATTTTGCAGAGTAGGCAAGACAGGTATACAGACTGATGTGAGCATTTATCTAAACTCCTTGTTTTCTTCCGAGTCTACTGCCATTTACAAGCCCATGGAAATCAACCCTAAGCTACAGTCCTTCCTGGAAAAATGCCATCTCTAAATGTAAGAGGATAGGTCAGTCTGTCCACAGCTTACTCATGCTAATTTGTTAGTTTGTCTTAATTAAGTAGTCCCTCAATGTTGAATCTGCTATTTTTATTTTTTAAAAATGTCATGAGCAGCTGTTCTGGTAGAAACTGGCTGGAAATACCAATTATGCACAAATTTCACATAGCAAACAGAAAAAATCCATTGCCAAGTTGATGGGGTTTGGTGATAATTCCAGTCATCTATTTTCACAGTGATGGAGGGGCTCTTGTGAGAAGCAAGCATGTTCAGAAAATCCAAATTATTCCCCTGTTCATGTACATGCATCAAAAGTCTAAAACCTAGCTACAAAATATGAGGGCATTAAATTGCTGTTTGAATATCATATAACCCTCATCTCCTAACCATCTGGGAAGAATTCAACTACTTCAAAACATACTAGAAGCTCTAGCAAATAAAGCAATACAAAAATAAATCCTTTTTACTTTGTGCCTTTCTTACATTCAATTACTAGTGTATTTTAATTGCAACTGCTTTTATTTGCCCATGTATTTTAAATAGCAGTATGAATATAGCCATACTGATAGAAAATGTCATGCTACTTTAAAAATACTACTTTCCACCTGTCAGGATGTATTTTGTACTCAGTATCCTTCTAATTGCAGTATTCATTTAAAGGGAAAAAATAAATTACCTTTTTCCTATCTTGCATATATATGCACCTCTTCTAAAGGAAGGGATGTCATCCAGAGGGACCTGGACAAGCTGGAGAAGTGGGACTGTGAGAACCTCATGAGGTTCAGCAGGCCAAGTATAAGGTCCTACACCTCTGTTGGGGTAATTCCTGATTTCAGTACAGCATAGAGGATGATGTGATTGAGAGCAGCCCTGTAGAGAAGGGCTTGGGGATGCTGGTTGATGAGAAGCTTGACATGAGCTGGCAGTGTGTGCCTGCAGCCCAGAAGGCCAAACGTATTCTGGACTGCATCAAAAGAAGCATAGCCAGTTGGTCAGAGAAGGTGATTCTACCCCTCTATTTCTCTCTTGAGAGACCTCATCTGGAGTATTGTGTCCAGTTCTGGAATACTCAACATAAGAAGGATATGGAACTGTAGGAACAGATCCAGAGAAGGGCTACACAGATGATCCAAGGGCTGGAGCACCTTCCATATGAGGACAGGTTGAGAGTAGGGGTTGTTCAGCCTGAAAAAGAGAAGGCTCCGAGGAGATCTTATAGTGACTTTTCAGTACCTGAAGGAGCTACAAAAAAGCTGAGGAGGGACTGTTCACAAAGGTTTGTAGTGATTAGACAAAGGGTAATGGGTATAAACTGGAGAGCAGCAGATTTAAGATAGACATAAGCAGGAATTTCTTCAGTATGTGAGTGGTGAGGCACTGGCACAGGTTACCCAGAGAAGATGTGGATGTCCCACCCCTGGAGGTGTTCAAGACCAGTCTGGATGGGGCCTTGTGCAGCCTGATCTAGTGGGAGGTGTCCCTGCCCATGGCAGAGGGGTTGATGATCTGTAAGGTCCCTTTCAACCCAAACTATTCTATGATTCCATGATTCTTCTCCCCAACTCAGAGCTGCCAAAATGAAGGTTGAAAAAGATTTAATGATAACACTGTGGGACATAAAGAAAAAGTCTTAACGGACCTTCTTGAAACTATTTGCATTGACACTACAGCTCATCTGCTTCTCTGCATTTCCAGATGAATACTCCAGCCTTTAGACCTTTATTTTTTCCTCTTTCTTTTGATGACTTTATACTGCACATGCCTTTTTAATTTTCCCTGATGGAAAAGGACTTACCAGGCACCAACATCTCTAATTGCAAACTATTTGAAAATGCTGTCAACATCAAGGAGACAGTTCATTTTAAAACATCCTGAAGAGATTGTCCAGTCCTTACTCTTTCCACCTCCCAGCTGTTTCAATACCCCACGGCTGAAATACTTTGATCTTCCTGTATTTGTGAAAGAATAGTAGTGATAAATTCTACCTACATCGGATACTGAAAAACCACCTTCCTTGATCTCAAACTTTTTACAACATCGGGTGTCCAAATGAATCACAAGACCCACACAATCTGTTTGCAGATCTCCTTACAGACCAGTTTCCTTGTAGCTTTGCTCCCTGCACTCCTGAGAGCCTATTGTAATTTATTATAATATTAAATGTCTGTTAGAATAATCATAGAATCATAGAATAACCAAGTTGGAAGAGACCCACCAGATCACCAAGTCCACCCGTTCCTATCAAACGCTAAACCATGCCCCTTAGTACCTCGTCTACCCGTGCCTTAAACACCTCCAGGGAAGGTGAATCAACCACCTCCCTGGGCAGCCTGTTCCAGTGCCCAATGAGCTTTTCTGTGAAAAAATTTTTCCTTTGAAATAGATTTCCATATCTTACACAGAAACACTTACACAGAGATTGAGCAATTTTCTGTCTTTGATGGAATTACAGAAGGTAAATAGATATTCACTAGCAAGTTTTCTAGCAGAAAAAGTCTGCAGAGTCATCTGTAATAGGAAACAGAAAGCAAGTCCATTGCAAATACATCTTTGGATCTGTTGCAGTGTTGTACTGGAAAATACTGTCAGGGTAGGACACGGATTGATGAGCAGGGAAAACTCTCACATTCTTAGATGAAAGCTCTTTCCTAAATCCAGAGAATAATGATAACAACATAGTAGTTTTGTTATTGTTACTGCTAATTACAATAATATGCATGTTCTCTGTCAGAAAATGATATCATATTCTGCCCTTAGAGCAGAGTAGGCTCAGTGATTCACCAGACAGTTCCTTCATCTGCAAGCAATGGAGACAGACATATTTGTCTCATTATTAAACAATATTTTTTTTCTTCTTTTAACCTCTTGGTACCTCACTCAGACATGATAAAAAAAGTCTGTTTGCTCAATACTCTGAGGACAGACCTACTGGGATCAGTAGATGTGCCATCCAAGCCTGAATCCCTGCCCTAAAGTAAAGGAGCTCTGCCAGGATTTAAACTTCCCTCCCTGTCCCTCTCTTGTTCACCCTTTCAGTTTCTTGCTGCTCCAGTATAATCCACTTCATGCAGTAGAGAATGACAAGAGTATTGAGATTTCACTGGTACCTACCCCAGATTTTGACAAACTAAGGGAAAACTGGTGATGACTTGAGTTCACGGGATATGCGGTGTGCTAGGACATGGGGAATTGCCTGGGTTATCCTCTCCCAGGGCCAAACACAGCTTCATTTCAGAGAACCTCCTCTCCTCTGAAGCCTGAGGAGAACACACTGTTCCTTTTGCAGACACGTGAGTTGTTGCATTATGATTCAAAGCTTGCCTGTCCCTTGTATATCAAGAGGGTTTAAAACCTTTTCCTGTACTTCTGACTGCTCTAAACACATACACTCGCCTGATGCCATGCATGAGCAACCTTGTGTGTTAGCTCAAGCCCATGCTTTCTTTGAGAGGAGGATTTTGTTGATCAGTTAGTTATCACCGTGGTGATATCTAAAATGAAGTTTTGTCTTGTGATATTGTACTGCAAGTGAATTAGCTTTGTGGTTTTCATTTGAGACCCATTCTATTCATAATTTTCCCAAGATCCTTTTGAGTTACATTCAGACTAAAGCTGAAGAGTGATACTGGGGTTTGGGTTGCTTGTAGAGAAATAAAATATACTTTTAAATGAATCAGGGAGTTTGATCTCAGGTGAGTCATAAATACATATCCAGTGGTAATGGATATTTAAACATCAAAGTAAGTTTAAGATTCTCAGTTTTTGAAAGGTTCTTAATAGACAATAAAGTTATTTTTGCATACTGTTGGAATTTCTCTTTATTTCCAAATGAAATTTCAAAATTTAAGAATATTTTAAGGTTATATTACTTACACACACACACACACACTGAAATATTTTGGTTTATGTATAAAGTCAAAAGGTTTAGGTGCTATAAACCAAACAACTTCACATTTAAAAACCAGATAGTAGCTGCACACAATTTCTCAGTTAATGCCAGTTCTGCCAGAATTCCCAGGCTGGGATCCTGAAAAGACTTTTATTGGAGAAAGCTGCCAAGACTCTGAGTCCGGAACAATCAAAGAATTTGCAAGACCTACTTGCAAAGTGTATGGTATTTGCTAGCTGTCCAAGCTTGTAATATTATGTAATGATGGAAAGATCAAGAAAAATGCCAAAAGCACTTTTAAAAAAATAGATCCTACAATATTATCCCAGTCACAGTGGTACAGCTAGAATATCACCCTTTTCAAAATCCCTTGTTATATATCCATTGTAATGTATTATTCTTTGGTTTATATGCATGTGATTATGATGCTTTATGTTCATACATGTGCACAGCAAGCCTTGGGTTATGTAGAAGTAAAAACATCTTAACTTTTTCAAGTCTGGCCATATATTTGAGTTTATTAGTACTTTTGCATACAATTAAGAGTTACACTGCTGATTTTCTACCTGAATGTTGTGTGAAAGCAAAGAGCATCTGAGTCCCTCAAATAGTCTGACAATCCTGCTAATCAAAGGGATTTGATTGACAGCCCTGATGACTGACAGCTAGGGTGATGCTATTGCCAGCAGGCAGGCATACTGATGTTACAGAAAGAAACAAAGAAAGCCATCCAGGTGCAAAGTACACATCTACTACAAATCACAACATTATTAAAGTACTACTTGTTTTGAGGAGATAATATACACCTTCTACCTCTTCTCCAGATGTACCTGCTTCTCCAGAATATGTCTTATTCCCATCTCTCTCTCATTTAGAGCTTGGTGTTCCCTCTTAAGAACCTTCCTCTCTCTCCCTGGATAGGCACCCACAGTCCTTGCAGTCTCCACGTCTGCCTGTCTTGCTACCTCTAAGGATTTGTTTACTCCTCTTTTTAGCCTCCTCCTTTCACTTTGCACTCCCTAGTTCTCTGGAACTGCAAGTAGCAATCTTCCAACCTACAAGTCCATGCCAGTCTGCACACATTCCCACCTCTCTTGGCTCTTCCCACAGAAGCTTTTTTTGTCCCTCAAGCCAACAAGTTCTTTCCAAGGTACATGGATGTGTGTCCTCCAGAGGAAGAAACAAAACATTACTGAGAAACAAGACAGAGAAGTGCATACAAGTGTTACCTGTGCTCTTGAGGCCAGTCCTTCTGTGACAAGGCTTCCAAAGCTCTGCCTCCTTGCTCTTCTTCTCCTCACCACCCTCTCTGCATTTCAGCTCACAATGAGTGACGTGTCCTTCTTCATTTCCCTGCTCTTTCATTTCCACAGTCTTTGCGTGGAGCCTCCTCCAGCTGTACCTCTTACCCCTCCCTCCCACTCCCACTAGCTAGCCATCTCCCCCACACATGGGAGCCTTATGAGAAGGAAAGCTTGGGTGATGGAGCCCCTCTGGAAAGCAGCTTCATCTGCAAGGACATCCGTATATCTTTGCCCACAGTTCTTTTGGGCAGCTTTCAACCACTGGCTCTCCGGCACAGCTGTATGACTTCTCTTACTAGTCACAGTTTCCACTATGCAGTGCTTCTCTCTGGCTGCTTGAACCCTCCAGCCATCCAGCCATGAATTTGTTCACCGTGTTGTTTCTGCCTTTTAACAGCCATGCCAATTAATTCTCTGCTGATTAGTTCATTCCTGATGTGCTTTGCCAATTCTATTTCTGGTGGAATAAACAAGGAGGATGAATCGGCCGCAGTGTTGTTATTTTTTTTTCCCTGCCCCCCTCCCACAGATCTGTGCTTGCCAAATCAAACAGGCTCAGATCTGATCAGTAGTCAATAAAGAGATTTGTGAAGGAACCCAAGGTGTTAAAGGGATGATTTTTTTGTGAAACAGGTGGGCCCCTGATTCTGGTCCCATGTATATGTCAGACCGACTTTTTCCTGTGATTTGAGAGGATGTGCGGCCACCGCAGCCTGAAGCTGCACAATTGCTGCACATCCAAGGCTCATGACTAGACCCATGGCACAGCTTGTGAGTGCTTTAGCCAAATATGCATTCTTCCTGATATTACTTTTATACTATCAGCTGGCAACAACACCCTCTCTGTTTCCTGACCAGCCTATTCTTATTTAACTCCGTTTTCCATAATCAAAACACATGCATTTGGCAGTGAGGAAAAAAAGATGCTTTTCTCACAAGGCAAACAACTGTCCAGACACTCAGAATAAAAGCAAACATCCAGAAGTAAGGAGACAGAGGACAGTGCAAGTGTTATAGGCGGAGCAGTTACACAGTATAATGATGGTAACAGAGTGATATTGGTTTACCTAAGGTAAGGAGTGATCAGGAGTAAAGCTGCGTGGCGTCCTTCTAAGACAGTCCATAAACATCAACCAGCATTATCACCTAGTCAGGCACCTAAAGTTACTCAAGAGAGAGGTCAAACTGGGACCACACTCAGGGGTATCTGCTTCTCTGACACCAGAGGTAGATATCCCTGAGTTTTGGCTGCTCCTGCTTCTCTAGTCCCGCTGGCTCTGTGGCAGGAAACTTTCTGAGAAGACTGCCTTCTTTATGGAGCCTTGCCACTGAAGCAGCAGGACACTCATTTGCAAAGTTATAAAACATTAGTTTTCAAAAGCAGCCCACAATACACAGACCAGCCTCCGGAGGAACTGGAAACCTATATTTTCAGGGCTCAAACAAGCAAACAAAATGTCTAGGCAACAGGCAAATAACCCAAACAATCATCTGTCTCCAGCTGTTCGTCATTCAGCATGTGGCAAACACTATCCTGTTGTGCTGCTGTTGCCTTGCCCTGAAAAGAGGAAATGAGCTGCTGATGGTCAGCGTAGGATAGAGACACTGGATGGAGGAATGCTCTGAGCAAGAAGCTGTCCAAAGCATGGCACAGAGACACCCGCTGAGGGAACCTGATGGGGAAACTCACACAGGCTCTGCAATACACTGCCAAAACCCCACTCCAAATCAAATCTGTGCTGGTGAAAGGGTGATTGTGTGTGCCCGATGTCCCAGCCTCATGCTGGCAGTGTGTTACCTCAGCACAGCTCTCAGCAGGCAGAAGCATGTGTCACAGAAATTCCCCATTTCCCATGCCTCCTCCAGGATTAACAGGAGAGGCAGGACTAGAGAAAGAGCTGTAGCACTTCCCTGCCTCCTGCCTGCAACCATCCACGTTCCCAGTGATGTGAAAGGAGCACTGCCTAGCCTACTGTCATCACCATGGTTGCATTCAGATAAGGACACCTAGCACCCACATGTCATCATTGTATCACACTAAGCAGAGACTCAGAACTGTAAATCAACCAACTAATGAGAAAATTCCATTTTTTTTGTTGTCATCACATCTCTGAGACTGTGTTGTAAGCATGTGCAGGTGGTTAGATCTGCCCTTGTGCATGAGGACAGTTGCTTGTAGTCACTTTTCTAAACTTAAGGAGCCTCAGCATGAAGCTTGCTTGTGATGTGATGTGCAAACAGGTTATTGCACATGTCTGCCTGTGAGTCTCTCAGGACATTCAAGCACTCCAAGACTGCAAAATCAATAAGAACTTCTGCAGAAACTTTCATGCTTATTTCCCCAGATCCCAGTTCAGCCTACAGCCTTTGGGTAGGTGGTGATTTACCAAGCTGAGAGCAAAAGGGCTCAAAACCTCCCTGTAATCCCCTGTGTCTTGTAGGGTATTTGTGCCCTGGACCATGCAGGAGAGCAGCAGCTGTGAGTGCTGCTGCTTGTGTCTGGCTCTGGCTGCCGTGCATGCACTGAGCTGAAATACCCACAGAGTGCAAAAACTGGGCACAGTGAGTGAGATGGAGTTGCAGAGGAATTCCTGACAACCTCCAGGAACCCAAGGGTAGGCTAGATCCAAGATGTTAACAGCTGTAGAACTGGAGACCTTTTTAAAATCCACATATGAGCCAACAGGGATTTCAATAAAGCTCTAAAGTACCACAGATGATCCTGTGCAATTTCTAGAAATGTCTATCTTTGTAGCTGTTCCAGCCAATGCTGGAGCCTGTCTTGTCTCAGCCTTGCACACTAGTCAGAAAGCAGCCTGCCTGAAATACCTCCTCTCTCCCCAGCCTGGCTTATGGGACAGGTCACTTCCAGCACCGCTGCACCCATTATGCCACCTGCCCCTGAACAAACAACCACTTTTTCGAGGTCTCACCCAAGCAGCTGCAGCCACTTCTTTCTCACATTAGATGATGGCAAGAACTGATCACCTGTGAAGTGTTGCTCTCCTCTCTGGTACCACTTCATGCCCAATTTAGACTGCTGCAGACCAGTGAGTGAAAAGTTTCTGGTGTATGAGGTTTCCTCCCTTGCCCAGCTGGGATGAAAGCAAGGGCCATCCGCAAGTCACTGCTCTAGGCACAGGCATCAACAGGAAAACTCAGACTGTCCATGGTATCACCACAAGCTCACATGGGGAAGCAAATCTGTCAGAAGGAAACCACAAAGAACAGTGGGAGAGACAGTTCTGGCACTGAGGGCCTACACAGCACTTTATAGACTGCATCAACCCCAACATTGTCAGACCTAACTGGTTAGAGGGAAGAGAGTAAATCCCAAGGGCACATATGCTTGGTTCTGGGCAGTTTGCAGGATATTGCAGCAGATGCTCCCTCTCCTTGCGTATAACACAAGCCCTTACTATCTACCCTCTTCTCTTCATTCTTCAGGTGCCAGTGTGGGCAGAGGGGGCTTGCACAGACTTAACACTGATAAGGGGCTGGAGGGTTTGATTTTCATGCTTTTTGGCTTATAACCTTTTTCTAAACAGCCATGCTGCCAACCCAAAATTCTCAGACTTTCAGGCTTAACCCCAAGAATATCATTTATCAGCATCTGACTTTTTTAAACTGCTTTGGAAAAAATAAATAAAATGAACAGCAACATTCACATAAATGGATGATTTATTTGCTACTTCAGTTTTATTTTCACAGCTTTTTGATTGATATTAGTACACTTGACAGGTCCAATTTATATGCAAATCAGCTTATATTCACAATGTGAAAAGGGAAAACTTCATTTCTCATACTTTGCAAATCATTACACCCTCTGAACACTTTGCTTAGTCATATGTTCCTCAAAAGCATCAGTTTTCACCACAAATCACTTGTCCTTTCTATCCATTAGCCTCAAAGAGATCTCAGGGCTTAGAGCCATTTCTGTGGGGATTCATTAAATTAAAAGTGGGCTATGCTGTACCACAAATGTACAAGCTGTGTAAACTAAGGGCTTTTGCAGTGTGTGTGTGTGTGCCATATGTCAGAAGATCAGAAATGAGGACACCAGATTTTTCCAGTTCTCGCTTCTGGCTGCTTTCTGCCTTACCTTTGCTCCCAGCTCTAATTGGTGCCAGAAGCATTTTCTTAGAAAGAGCCATTCTGCCAGACAGCTCTTGTCCTTGCATACCACAGGCTTTGCTGAGACCTGAAAAGGATCCAGGATCCCTCCTATAAATATTTACATGGATACAGGATCATCAGTGTTTAAATAAAAAAGTGGAGGAGAGCAAATGACATACTAACAGAAGGACCAGAAAGACCTAGAAGGAAAAGAAAAGAACTATCCCGATGGCTTCTCCAGAGTGTGCCACCTGGGACCACTCCCTAAGTGCTGTGTTCTCAGGAAGGTCCTGATCTGAAGCCAGATGACATCAATGGAAAAAATCCCTCTGGTGCCAAAAGGTTTTGGATTAGAACTACTCTCTTTGTAGTTCATATTTGAAAAAGAAAAAAAAAAATCTCTTCACCAGCTGGACCACTTGGTGTCTCTCTTTTGCTCCTTCCTTATTGTTATTTAAAGAGTTTCAGGACAGACATGGACAGTAAAGGGTAAGCATATTATTCACAAGAACAGTGTCCAAAAGAGAGGAAAACAGAAGCAGATGCTGGGGAAACATAATGTGGTTTTTAGCCTATCAGGCTCCCTTTTGATGTATGTAGCCAATAGTCCTTTCTCTTTCTTTGACGAGGAGTCAGCCTTGAGACTTCTCACACAAATTATGGCTTGAAGAAGAGTGATATTAGATGGCCTATGCATGAGCCTGAGAATCAGGAAGCGGAACCTTGTGGCTTTGGGGAAGCCACAGATACGTCCTCATTTAACTTCCCCATCATGGGAAAGGGAAAATTCACTTGTTCACATACCTCAGAAGGCTGTGGTGAAGATTGAGGACAGCTTTGGAAAATGTCCTAGCAGTCTTTTGCACTGTAATTACGCAAAAAAAAAAAAAAGAATGTTTCAAAATAAAACAAAATCAACAAATACAATTTCTTCCAATCAAAACCTTCCCAAGAATGAACATATATATTTATACCAAGAAAAATTTCAAGGACTGGCACTTTCTGTGTAAACCAGTTCAGATAACAACTGTATTTTCACACGAGCCTGTGCCCAGCACACAGTGGTGGCTGTATAAACATGGAATGTGCATGGTCACAGCTCACTGCCACAAGAACCAACAACCTTGCTGGTCTCTGCCCCTATAAAATAACAAGGAGGAAATGAAGGGTGATGGAACCAGTGAAGAGCTTTGTTTTCTATAGTCCGTATAGATTCATATCCCTATATAGAGAATCGGGTGATCAGGCCCAGTCAACACGGGTTTACAAAAGGCAGGTCTTGCCATACTAACCTGATCACCTTCTATGACAAAGAGACTCGCCTACTGGACAAGGGAAAGGCTGTGGATGTGGTCTTCCTGGACTTCAGTAAAGCCTTTGACACAGTTTCTCACAGCATTCTGCTTCGGAAACTGTCAGTCTCTGGCCTGGACAAGCACACACTCTCCTGGGTAGAAAACTGATTGGATGGCGAGGCCCAGAGAGTGGTAGTAAATGGTGTTAAATACAGCTGGAGAACTGAACATAGGATTTGCAGTGTGGCCTCAGCAATGCTGAGTACGGGGGAAGGAGGACCTGCCTTGCCCTTCTGGCCAGGTAATTTTTTGATAAAAGCCAAAATGCCATTGGCTCTCTTGACCACCTGGGCACACAGCAGGCTCATGTTCAGCCATTGTCAATCAATACCCCCAGGTACTTCTCTGCCAGGTAGCTTTCTAGACAGACTTCTCCTAGTCTGTAGCTCTGCATCGGGTTGTTGTGCTCCAAGTGCAGGACCCGGCACTTGGCCTTGTTAAACCTCATGCCATTGGTCTCAGCCTAGCAGTCCAGCCAGTTCAGATCCCTTTGCAGAGCTTCCCTACCCTCCAGCAGATCAACACTTCCACCCAGCTTAGTGTTGTCTGCAAACTTGTTTAGGGTGCACTCAATGCCTTCATCCAGGTCATTGATAAAGACATTGAACAGGGCTGGACCCAGCACTGAACCCTGGAGACACCACTTGTCACTGGCCTCCAGCTGGATTTAACACCATTTCCCACCACTCTCTGGGCCCAGCCATCCAGCCAGTTTTCCACTCAGAAGAGTGTGCGCCTGTCCAGGCCAGAGGCTGACAGTTTCCGTAGCAGAATGCTGTGAGAAACTGTGTCAAGGCGTTTACTGAAAGTCCAGGAAGACCACATCCACAGCCTTTCCCTTGTCCAGTAGGCGAGTCGCTTTGTCATAGAAGGTGATCAGTTTAGTTTGGTAAGACCTGCCTTTTGTGAACCTTTGTTGACTGGGCCTGATCACCCAGTTCTCTTGCATATGCTTCATGATAGCACTCAAGATCACCTGTTCCATGACTTTCCCTGGCACTGAGGTCAGACTGACAGGCCTGTAGTTCCCTGAATCCTCCCTGCGACCCTTCCTGAAGCTGGGCACATCAGCCAGCCTCCAGTCCAGTGGAACTTCTCCAGTCAGCCAGGACCGCTGGAAGCTTAGCGTCATCCGCGGATTTACTGAGGGTGCACTCAATCCCTGCACACAGATCCTTGATAAAGATACGCCCTGCGCTGTGTGAGGAGCGCGGCGGCCCCCGGGGCTCGGGGCGGGGGACTGGGAGGGAGGGATGGAGGGAGCTGCCACGCCGCAGAACTACAATTCCCGGCAGGCGTTGGGAAGGGGCGGTGAGGGAGCGGTGCCGCGCAGGGGCACTGCGCCTCTCCAGCATGGCTACGGTGCTGTCCCGGGCGCTGAAGCTGCCGGGTAAGGGGGTTCTGCACCCGCGGCAGGGAGGGAGCGCCGAGCCGGGGCAGCCGCGTCCCGCTGTGCGGCGAGGGATGAGGGGCGCGATTGCCACCGCCCGGGGCAGTGGGATGCGTTGCCGTGGTGATGCGGGGACGTTGCGGGGGGGAGACCCGGCGCTGCCCGGTGGCTTTTGGGGAGGGGGCAACGGCTTCTGCCCGCGAAGCGCGCGGCGGGGAGAGGGCTGGAGGGTGCGGGGCACCGCGCACCTGCCAGGAGCCGCCCCGGGGCTGCGCGGGAGCGGGCAAGGGGCTCAAGGCGGCCACCGGCACCACGAGAAGAAATTAGGCCCTCGCTGAGCCGTTCCCTGCCGGGTTTTGCCGTCAAACGCCGAGCGAGGAGTGGTGAAACACTGGGACGGGTTGGCCAGAGAGCTGATAGATACTCCATCCCTGGAACCATTCAGGATGGAGTTGGATGGGGATCTGAGTAACCTGATGAAGTTGAAGATCATAGAATCACAGAATTATAGAGTAGTTAGGGTTGGAAGGGACATTAAGGATCATCTAGTTCTAACACCCCTGCCATAGGCAGGGACATCCTGCTATATCAGGTTACATAAGGCCCCATCCAACCTGGCCTTAAAAACCTCTGGGGATGGGGCATCTACAACCTCCCTTGTACCTCACCACTCTCGTGGTGAAGAAGTTCTTCCTGAAGTCTAATCTTAATCTGCCCCTTGTCCTATCACCACAAGCCTTTAAAGATGCCTCTACTCGCTGCAGGGCAGTTGGACTAAGTTGACCTGTAAAGGTCCCTTCCAACCATTCTGTGATTCTATGAGTTCGGTGAGTGCCACAGCAATTACCCAGGTAAATGTTTAAAGGCTGCCTGCCACCTCCACATGCCCTTCCAGCCAGAGATCTTCAGCGAGATGAAAGGATATTCAAGCATAAGGGACTATTGTGTTGGGGAAACCAGATCTTTCAAAGATTAGACAGTGAGCTGCAGTCCAACAACCATTCTTTTCAGAAAGGAGATTAAAAGGGAATGAAAATACATTGTGAAAACAGGCCTTGAGAGAGTTTTTGTTACTGTTGGATGGACTGGAGCCAATGCACCTGGCTGCATTAACCCAATGGGAAAGTACCTTATTGCTTATCCTGAGCATGTCATGCCATCAGCACAACCGTGGGGCAGAGACAGGAGCCAGCTGTGTGCTGCTGGGGGAGGACTCCTCCCCATCACCTTGCACCACAATGGTCCTACATGGACTAACTTTCTGTTAGTCCATGAAGGTCACAGTAATGTCTTTGAGGCCCTTCCCACTAATGGCCTCAAGTTGTACCAGGAGAGGTTTAGATTGGATATTAGAAAAAAATTTTTTACCAGAAGAGTGGTGAAGCACTGGAACAGGCTGCCCAGGGAAGTGTTGAAGGTCAAAAAACACATAGACATGGCACTTTGTGACTTAGATTAGTTGACAGGGTGGTGTTCAGAGGGCAATTGAACTTGGTGATCTTAGAGGTCTTTTTCAACCTCAATGATTCTATGATTTAAGTAACCCATACCAGGAAGAATTATTTTTTACTTTTTGTAGTGCCAGCCAGATCTCATTAAAAAAAAATTTTTGTTTGCAAATAATTTTCTTCTTAGTTACATATGTATATATTTGTCTAAATGGGAAGGAATACGTTTTACATGAAGTTGATTTAGGAAAAGTGCAAACTGATGTGTGTACGTGTGTATTGTGGTGTGAGAACTGAGGAACTGTACAGATCTCTTCCGGAACCTCTGGAATAGACATGATCGGTTTGATATCTGCTGCCGGGATGCACTGATTTGGGAAAGGGCACAGGCCTTGCAACTGCAGTTAAGAAAACTGGTTTTGCATCAGTCCATTGGTTAAATTGCATATATCATACCTTGTTTGTGTGCCTAACTCTTGAAAAGTGCAGCTTTCAACAACAATGAGAAAGCAGAAAGCCACTGCAATAGCTGTTTTTTTTCCGCTGTATCTCATTAAGTTAATTGCATCAGTACATACCAACTTATCTCCCCATGGGCTTAGAGATATGTCTGCAGTACCCAATGACTGGTGGCTGCCAATTGCCAGCTGGGTAAAAAAAGAAAAATAAACAGAACATGAAGAAAATACAAAGAATAGTGGAACCAGTATATCGTCACTGAAATACCACACTAAAAATTGTACTCATTATATTAAATCCAAGACTTGCTCCACTCCAAAGTTAGTGCAAAGAAAAGCCTTTCCAGTAAGTCAAAACCACAAAAAAGATTACAATTAGTATCTTTCAAGCTGTCAGCAGTAGAAATGAGTATTTGATTATGAGTGGGATCTGATTCCGATACAGATCACCTCACGGATATCTCTTTTCCAAATCATGATTGCATTTCTCTCCTGTGATAGCTGCAAAAACTGTGCAAAAAGTACTATTAGGCAAATGCACAGGAGATTTTCAAAGTCATAAAGCACAGTTTAGAGTCCAGCTGCCCTTAAAAGTTGATAAGTTGGTGGCATTTTCTCTTTCTTCTGCCTTTGAAAATCTCCCTCTTAAGTATTTGCCTTTTCTTTCAGTAGCTGCAAAAAAACAAACGAGGATGATACAACCAGTAACTTAGCCACAGACCACAGTGGTTCCTCAGATTGATTGTTACCACAAACCACAGACTATGAACCTCTGTTTTATCACTGATGCTGTGGAAGAAACAGTGTGCAATTTAGAGCAGGTCAGAGCAGGAACAGTTTGTTTACAATGCCTGTAGGAAAGAGCAGAGAGCAGCAAGGACAATGGCTTTGCTGATATGAACTCCATCCCTCTGAAGTGGATGCAGGTTTTATATACAGTTAGAGACACTATACAAAAGACAGATAACAAGATCTAAGTTATATAGATCTATTACAGACACAAGGCTACAGAAGTGCTCAAGGTGAGTCTGGTGTCTGGTTTTTTTAGCACAGAGCCTAATTTATCATGAAGGTTACATAGTGACTATAATTGCAGGAGATATGGCAAGAGTTTCATAGAGTCATAGAATCACCAGGTTGGAAGAGACCTATCAGATCATCGAGTCCAACCATTCCTATCAAACACTAAACCAAGTCCCTCAGGACCTCATCTACCCATGCCTTAAACACCTCCAGGGAAGGTGAATCAACCACCCCCCTGGGCAGCCTATTCCAATGCCCAATGACCCTTTCTGTGAAAAACTTCCTCCTAATCTCTAGCCTAAATCTCCCCTGGCGGCGCTTGAAGCCATTCCCTCCTGTCCCCTGTCACTTGGAAGAAGAGGCCAGCTCCCTTCTCTCTACAACCTCCTTCCAGGTAGTTGTACAGAGCAATGAGGTCTCCTCTCAGCCTCCTCTTCTCTAGGCTAAACAACCCCAGCTCTCTCAGTCGTTCTTCATAAGGCCAAAGAAGCGTTTGACTGAGAGCCAGCTGGGGTCTTAGCATTTCTACTTCCATGACGGAAAGCTGAAAACCGTGTGGGAGTACTAGATTTTTTGACAGCTGACCACTTGCAACAGAGGCAGTTTCAGCTTTCTGTTCCCCCAGCTCGAGCCTTGTTGACCAGAAAATGAAAGAATTTGACTTCTGGAGCACTTCTTAATAAAACATAATTCTCTAAGTGGTGTGAGACTACCCTTATTTTCACACATTCTTTACTGCTGTTTATGTCTCTGTATTTATGCATTTCTATTGAAAAACTGTTTTGGAGTGATTAGTATGGTATCCCGCCTTCCTACATAAAACTCAGGTGGAAAGTTAAGTTCCTTCTTCTCTCTGTCCAGCCAGGCAAATCATGAGTTATAGTCCTCATCAGCCCTCCAGGTACATTCCCAAAATACCTACAGGCCAATTGTTAGGGCTCTCTCTAAATAGTGGGAGATGTGCATTTGAATCTTCTGATATTAGATATACAATTGAGTTTCCCATGTGTTAGCGAGGGCTCCCACAACTGTTGTTTAAGGGCAGTCTTCTCTCCTTTTGGCCTAAAAAAATAAATAATCAGCAGGGCATTTTATACCTAACCTTACTGACTGGCTGTGCCTGATGAGAGGGCCAGCTAACATTTTGAGGAAAGACAGGAGTACTAGTTTCTGGTTCCTAGGTAGGCTTAGACATGAAATAAGACTGAGCAGTTCTCTGCTGTATAGCTTTCCTATAAGTCAACAGATCCTGTACTGCGCAGATAACCAAAAGCTGTAAGTCATTACTGTGTAGTAGCTGTTTTCTAGCCTCTGATCAGTGGTTGTCAGCAGGAAAGGTGTTCCTGTTACAGATTATCTGTGGTTTTCACCACTGTCAATGTTGCCCAAGTCTCAGTCCCTGCCAGTTGAAGGATTGGGTAAGTCATAGTTTCAAGGTCCTTTCTGTCTCCTAGAGATCCAGAACAAAACTATTCCAGGTAAAGCTCATTCCTGTCAATGCTTTTAGTTCCCCCCAAGGATGAACAGAAAGTTCTGGTCTTCTGAGTTCACTGTCTGGAATTAAAATAATTAAACAAATCACAGTATAACTGAAGTGGAATTATGCTGTTGAGTTGTTTTACTCAAAGCACATCAGTTTCCAAAACCGAGAACAATCTGGTTAATGTTGCTGTTTGGCTCCAACCGGTGAGCAGCATGGAAGGCCGCTGACCTCATTGGCACACAATTCTCTGCTCAGAAATTGCAGGTACAGCACAATGCAAATTTCCCAGGTGCCTATACATGAGGTTGTGCTGGCAAGTTGCTGAAAGAGTACTCAGGAAAAAAAAAAAAAAAAAAAAAAAAAATTCCAGAAAGAACTTACTGACAGGGTATTTTCAGCTTCTCACTACAGATCCAGATGTGCCAGTTCAAGCCAGGTCAGAGTGGTAAGAAATACAAATGCTGCTAGCCCAAGAGTAAATGTTATTTAGCCTGGGAAGTCAAAGTTATTAAGACTTCCTGTAAAGTCCACAATTTGAACACGTTTAGGACAGATCTATGTGAAACAAAAGTGTAACACAGGGATACACTGGACCATCTCATAGGGATGTAGTATCTTTTATCTGGGTGCTCTACCTTCACAGGGAACAGCTTTTTTGGAGTGTATGCACACTAGATTATTTTGACATGTGTCTTTAGTAGAAGCCCCTAATTCAAGAAGGAAGAGTTTGATTTAGATGTGTGATCTTGTTGGATGTCTTTATTTCCCTCTGATCAGTGTGGGTGGGTTGTTCTGACTGCCTTACTTAGAGGGCGGCATTTGGCCTCTAGTGGGGCTGACACTTTTTCTTAAATTCTGAAATTGACACTGAATACCATTTGTAAGTGGAACAGGAAAGGGAAGTGAAGGTTCTTTTGTGAGGTGAGAAATAAGGAAGAAATGAGAAGCATGTGCTGCAAAACAGAGTCTAGATGATGTAAAATGTGTGTTGTACTAAGTAGATAGTACAGTATGTCTGTAACAGTCTGGCTAACCTGAAAACCAGAAGTGAGGCATATTATCTTATGTGTTAAGAATAATCATGAAAGCCCTTAAATTTCTGCTCTGTAAAGCCTTCCTACCATCTTAGTGTCTGAGAGTGGTTACGGCTCACGTATTTTTGCTTATTCTTTATGCCTTGCATGTATCACTTCAGGCATCCTTGGGCACAATTTAGCGTCTGTCTCAGGTCAGAATTAGGGAAAGGGAAATGAGGCTGATATCTGGGATAGCAAAACCACAACTTGGATTAGGAGAGAGAGAGAAATAGACTGAGGCCCTGCAATCATCAGAGCAGTGGCCATGGCTCCATGCCCAGCCTGGTGGCACACAGGAGCTCCCTGAGACGTGATCCTTCACTCGTAGCTCAGGGCAGTGAGTCTGCGTTATCTTGCCTGCCCCCATAAACAGATGGCCCTGGCCTTACGCCAGTATGTACAACTGAGCTCTGCACCTGCCCTCCTCACACTCCCTGTGGCTCTCTAGGGCTTGCGGGAGAAGTCATCCATGTGCTAGGCATCTGTCAGAGACACCTAAAGCTGGATGCATTCTTGTACCACCACCTGAAGGCATCAGTACCAAGTTATCTATCTTGGCAAAGCCAAGCGCAAGCTGTTGGTTCTGGTGGGAGCAGGAACAAAGCAGAAGCACTGTGGTTTTCTACTGCAGGGGTTGGAGCACTCCCACTTGCTGAGCCATGCAGAGAAGGCAATGTCTTAGAAAAGCAGCTGTGGTCCCTTCAGACACCAGCACTTTACTGGCCAAAAAGGGCAAAATCATATTGCTGTCATCTTCAGAGAGTCGATACTCAGTTTTACTAGTACTACAGAGAAACAGTGTGTGGTGCTCTATCCATTCTATCCATTGTGAAGCAGGGCAGCAGACATGGCATACTAGAATGCAGCCCTACTGCTTGGACTGGGCAGGAGGAGCAGGGGAGAAATAAGTTGCAGAGGGAAGACCCCCTCAGAAAGCACAGTCTACAAGTGAAGAGAGGCTGTGTCAGGGTCAGAGGTTGGCAAATGCTGAAGAGGTTCAGAGCTTGAAGTTGAGAGAGTGTTGCAGTTTGAGTACTCAAAGCATTAAGCATGACTTGATATCAGTGTGTCTTATTACCAAACAGGAAAGCATTAAAACTGAATCATCTATGAATTCCTTATACACATATGTGTGTGTGTATATATGTATATGTATAATATATATACACACCTTTATCTTGGGTAAATAAACTGTCGGTATCTTTTTTTCCTTCAGCTGCTACTCTGAAACATGGAGAGACCCTGTAATTTTATCACATCTCTTACTCCATGCAAAATCCAGACTGCACTGTCCTGTCTTCTGTACTGCTTTCCACTGCAGCCTTTTGTCCACTATGATTCTGCAAAAATGAGGATCCTGTGCATTATTGTCTCTCTCCATCTCTTTCCTCAGGAAAGAAGAGCCCAGACCTTGGGGAATACGATCCCCTCACTCAGGCTGACAGTGATGAAAGTGAAGATGACCTGGTACTCAACATCCAGAAGAACGGGGGGGTCAAGAATGGGAAGAGCACCCCTGACGAGGTGCAGGACCCTGACTCTGATGTGGAGGTTGGGATGACAAAGCAGCACACGTCAGAGAGCACGCCCGAGGGTTATCCTGCAGAGACAGCCGGGAGTTTGGAGCAAAAGGCTGCTCCCTCCCTCATGCCATACCTGCGCACAGTGATCTTTTTGCTCACTGTGGTGATCTCGATGATTCTTGTGTTGGTGTGCGCATTTCTAATTCCCTGTCCCCCTAGGGACTTGCATAACACCTGGAACCGCAACCTAGGTCAGGGAGCAGGTGAGAAAGACCCAAGAACGGCATCTGGCATGGGGGAGGTGGCAGCTCCCAGGCTGGGCATCGGCGGGAGAGACCTATCTGGGAGAGCCATTTCAGAGCAGAGGCCCTTCCTCACCACTGCTGATGCTCCGAGGTAACAGACAGGTGGCTGTGTCCTGCTCACTCTTCAAGCTAAGGCTTATGAAATCTGGCCTCATTAGATAACAGTTGACAAAATCTTTTTGTCAACACTGCAAAGCATTTTGACTTTTCTCCCATCCTGCCTTTTTGTCCATATGGTGCTCTCTCTTCCAGATGGAGATGGCCTAGCTCACTTTAAAACATAGCACGTCCCTCTCTACACCCTGGGTTTTACAGCACCTCTGAAATATGTGGATGTGTTTGGGAGGAGTGAAGTCTATATGTCTTCTAACTGGCTTAACTAACCTTATTTCTTTTGTCTTCTTGCCCTGCTTGAATCCTAAAATCAACGTTCAGGATCTTTTGTTATCTGATACAGCCACTGGTAAAATTTCTAAAGTGTCTTCCGTTCTGGCTCTGCAGTAAAGTAACCGTGGTTTGTGAAGTAATTTCTGCCAGATCTAGATATGTCTCTCCCTCCTCGTATTCTGCCCTTGATTTCCAAATCTAGGTCTTTCATAGGGTATGTGGCTCCCACATAACCTCAGAAAATGGGAAGCAGAAATCTTTGTCAGCTCCTCCATTTTTCCCTTCCCTTTCTTTGACCTCAATGCTACCTTTCTGCTTTTCCATGCAATTAAAGACTTTTCTGTGGTGGGAACTGCCTGGCATTGGTTCTAGCAGATTATGTGAGGCTCAGCTGTCCATGAGTCCCTTTTTGTGGACCAGCCGTCCTCCCAGCCTGGTGGCTGGGTGACCTTTTCACAACAATTTGGTGATTCTCTGTGCCTGTTACAGGTGGTGTGTTGTCCCCACTGGAGCTGTGTGATGTGAACGGTGATGGGCTCCCTGACATCCTCGTTGTCTTCACTGCCTTGATGAATGCTAGCGTCATTGGTGAGCGGAGCAGCTTCTTCCCATTGGTCTTTCCATACACATCAGTATGGACTTCTGTATGTTTGTCTTATGCATGTCAAGAGTTCCTGCCACTGCAAATCCACTGCATTCCTCTTTTCAGAGTTCTTTACAATGGCAGGTATACAGTGCCTGTGCTTTGTCATGCTATCCATAATTTTCATTGCATCCTATGCCTCCATACCTGCTGGGTCAATGTAATCTATTTTCCCTCATATCAACCTGAGGCAAGTCCGTGTCTTTGTCCAGTGTTTGTGCACATTTAGTTTGATTTAGAGAGTGGGCTCAGACTTGCTTTTAGCCAGTGGCCTGCCTGTGTTATTTTGCAAGTAAGACAGGAGTCAACTGGGACTGTTGTCTTGATATGTGTAGGAGTTAATCTTAAAATGTGATATGAGCATACTGGCTGGAGATTACACTAACCACATTTATGTTAGAGGACAAGCTGAGCTAAAAGTTGCTCATATTTGGAATGAGAACAAATGTAAATTGAAATAGCATAGAGCACCTTTTCTCACAGTTATTTTGTACTAATCAGAGAATTAGGAAATGACCCTCCAGTTACACCAATTGGTTGTGTTCAGTCTGTTTTACCCAAAAATAAAACTCATTTGATAAACAATGGAAAAAGTTCTCAGATTGCCAGTCAACTTCTGTTGCCTCAAAATTACAGACTATTCAAGACTTTCACATGAGGTCGCAGTCGCATAAGGCGTCTCCTCAGTGAGAAAGGGGATTTTTAATCAGTCTGATTTCTCTGCAATTTGTCTGATCAGTCTGATTTGACGACAAAGCATTTCACACCAGCAAGTCAGCCCAGCTGAGAAGGTTTTCCCTGGAATCTTGGTTCCTCTGTGCCTACCTGACCACATTTCTTGCTGTGAACTCAGGTCCAGCCTCTGTGATTGTCTGTGCTATGGGCAGACAGGCCAGCTTGTCTAGAGATAGCCTCTAGGCTCTGCAAACAGATAAACTCAGCCCTGGGGTAGGGTTTGACCTTTGCTTTCAGGTAGTGTGAATGTGGCTGGCTTGAGCCACTCGGATTCAGGAGCTAGAGCTGGAACTCAAGTGCAAAGACCAAAGCTTCTGATGCCAATGGGTTTCACTCTCTCATTCCTGCCTCTTCCAGGTGTCTCTAGGCCCTCCATAACTGTGGTGGCCCTTTCTGGTATGAATGGCAGCACCTTGTGGTCCATCCAGCTTCCAGAGGAGACTCGGAGTATACAGTGCAAAGGGCTGTCACTGGGGGCACCTGCAGAGCCCGTCTGCCTTGTTACAGGAACATCAAAATTCCTCAGCCTTCTCAGTGCCTCCACAGGTAGAGTCAAATACCAGCATATTAGAAATATGCTACCACTTTTATTTTTTAAGGGATTAATAAGCATGAATGATACAGTGCTGGTACTTTATGGTCGGTGTTATCTTGTGACACCTAGGAAAGGTCAAAGCATTAATGAGTTTCTTGTTACACAGTGTAAGAGAGAATCTGTACCATTGCTGCTCTGTGGCAGCATCTTCATCCTACCAACTCAGAACATTTAAAAGTGTTAATCTTATCCTGTAGCATCCCCATGGCATAATGTGTATGTAAGGCCTGTTTTTATCAGCATTGAGCTGTTAGCACAACTTAGCGCCTACCCAACAGCACTGAAAAGCTGAGCACCATTCTTGGAGAAGTTATATAATGACATATGCTAGAGCCAGTAAGCATTCCAGAGAATTCAGGGCCATAAAAGAATCAATTAGATGTGAATGAATATTGCATTTTTAATCACTCAGTCATGTGCAACTCCATTCTCTGATTGCTCTTTGTTCCACCACATTAATTCACTGGCAGAAATATTCCTAGGTAGGTATTGGGATGGGTTTGGAATCAGGACAGAGAATGGAGTGATAAAAGAAACTTTGGGTTTCAGTGACAGATCTAGTCATTGACTAGAGGCACTTAACTTTCAAATGTTTTTAGGGACTAGATTACTTCCACATGTATGCATGGACTATAGGCTGCCTCCTCTACCAACAATACTAGTGTTACTGATGTGCACAAATGTTTTTATGCCTGGCATCTGATTTCCTTTGTCATGCAGGGACAAACCTTATTCTACACAGCAGCCACAAAGCGTTCTTAAACTCTGAAAAAGTGGAAGCATTGGCAAAAGAATCATAGAGACATAAAAGCACTGAATTTCATTTTGTCTTTTTGTTAGGATTATTTGCCAGCTTGCAAGTGAGGTTTTACTGAGTTTCCAGCTGGGTCCATGCTGGCCTGTTGAACCATTTGACATCACGTCTGCTGACATACCCTGAAGCAGAGTGAGCATGCCATGCTGGAGTGGCTATTTGCTGCTGGGAATTTAACTGACATGGATTTGCACTTTGAATATCAAAACTGGCCATCTGTTTTCTTTCCTGGCATCTACCTACAGACTTTACTGCTGGCTGAGGAAAACAACTGCTGTCCTGCAGAGCAACACTCATTTAGGTTCTCCTTAAAAAACTAAACCTCAAGTATTCTCTGGTATTTCAGGAAGTGTTTTGGGCTCAGGTCTTTCTAGAGAGGTGCTAAGAAGGTAGCACAGCAAGACTTGAGCCATGACTCAAAGGCAGTCTGAAGAATGCTAGGGAAGAACTTTGCTTCACTTTTCAGTTTGCCCCAGTTGGTAGGCTTTTGTCTTCTCAGATAATGGTGGAAATAATTTACTTCCTCCTTCAAGAAGGTTTCATGACACCTTCTGGGGATGACTGCTGGTTCCAAAAGTGCTGCAGGTCTCTTTCATTGTGTTGTTCCCACAGGGAAGACTATCTGGACACTGAACTCCATCCACCTTTCAAATGGAATCCTGGCTGCACCAGCTGCAACTCTTCCAGATGTAGATGGAGATGGGATTAGTGACATTGTTGTTCTGGCCCTCAAAGACACAGAGGTACGACATGTTGCTGCTTGATGTCTGAAAGTACATTGACTATCTAGAGGAAGAACAGGGAGCTTGGTGTGGAAAGACTAAAACAGGAGCTGCAAGAATTCCCTCCTCCATCTCTTCTCCGCTCCTCCCACTTTTTTCTCTTTAGATTTCCTTGAAAAACACCCCCTCTCTTCAATAGGTCAGCGTAGTGAGGTCCAGCAGTAATAACAATACCTGCGTTTCTTGTTAGTTGTGAAGGAACAAAAGGGTAATTATTTACCAGTGACTGAAACTTCAGAATTATGTGTTTCTGTTCAGTGAATGCTTGGTTTGAAGTAAGTATTTAGCAACAGTGTAGGAAGCCATGTTGAGTTAGATCTCTGGAGAAAGGAGCATTCAGATTATCCAAAAGAAATAAATACCTGTGTGATTCAATAAGAAGCAGATTTTCTCTGTACTCATCCATCTCCACAATTCCAGCATTAATGCTGTTAGAGGAGTTCAGGTTTAAGTCCCTTCCATCTTTGATGCCTTTGCAGTCAAGAGAAAAGCATGAATGTAAGACTCCCACGAAGCCAGACTGAGCGAAGAGAAAGAGACCACTAGCAAGACCTCACTGTGGGGTGGAAGAACAGTGGAGCTTCATGCTGTGGGGACCAGGAAAGATTCTGAGAGCACAAGTGCATGAAAGCACTGCTAAAGATCTCTGCATTTCTCTCTTTGCAGCCTGATATGTTTTTCATCTTGGTATCTGGAAGGACTGGAACTGCTTTGGGTGGGCCTGTGAAGTACAGCACCAATGGAGAAGGGAAAGTAATTGGCCCCCAAGTCCACATCACCAGCCGGGGAGCCATCTACATCCTGTTTGGTTTTGGTAAGATGCGACTTGTATCTCCAGCATTTCACCTGACTGGGAAAACATTTGTTTTACTTAAAATAGCTCAGAGCATCCCTGGGATATTTCTACTGTGCCTTCTACTGTAAAAGCTAGGTGTAGAGGGCATGGGAATGAGTCTCTCTGCCATGGTGTGGAAAAGTGTAATAGGACTAATACCTGCTACGCTGGAATACCTTGGGGTTTCCCCAAAGCACATCAAATCAGGGAAGTTCCAACTCTGTGCACTTTGCCTTCTGCCACAACCACAGTGGTCGCAAGGACTAGGGAGTAGGGAGTTAACTTTTGCAGGCAGGACCCTTCATCTTTACTCTTCCTGGCAGGTAATGTTCAAGCAGTTGCCTTGAGGGATATCTTTACCCAAGCCAGAAACCGGGACAGCTTTCCTGAAATGCTGCAGCAGGAGGAACCGGAGTGGGAAAAACGCAGATCTGTCAACCTGTCAGAGCTCATTGACATTTACAGGTAAGAGATAGACTTGTCATCTTGCTTCTGCTGGGAGTGAAAGGGGAGGGTACTCACCTCAGTATTCCTAGAGATTGTCTCCCCTACTTTAATACTATCCTTCTTTTCATTGCCCAGTTGATAACAGTACTCTGGAGAACCCATTGTTTTCTCCTTCTCCTGTGGTTGTCCTAGCAAAAGAAGTGCAGAGTATGGTAAAAGGGAGTCCTTTGCTTCTCCTGCTCCTTGTTTTTTATTTCTACCCTCTATGCATACCTGGAGTTAGGAAAAAAAAATAATTGTGGCTAATTGAGTCCCTTTGGGAAGCTGGGTCCACAGCATTGTGGACTTTATTTCTCAGCACCTTTACTGTGAAACTGCAGAAAAGGTCAGCCTGGGTAAGGGTAAACAGTGGGAACAATTGTGAACATATACAGTCCATGGTTTTTATAATAACCCAAGATGTTTAGAAGAGCACACACCTGAATTTAGCCCACTTATCTGAGGAACCCCCAAAGGAATCCAAGCTCCATCACTGGGGAAAAGATGGGCTTCTCCAAGAACAGTTCAAACCTTAGGTAGAAGGAACTGCCATGTGGACAGGCAGCTAATGCTGAGATGTGCAGATGCAAGCCTCAGAATCTCCTCTCTGCTTTCCATTTGTCCCAGTGGGGGTGTTGACTTCCTGCAGATAATGAAGGCACCTGACACAAACTGCAGCAGCCTGCTCATCACGACCAAAGATGGCTTGATCCTCCTGCGAGGACAGGACCTGGAGCCCCGCTGGACCCTGGAACTGCAGAACATCAGCAGGTTACATACTGGGAACATATTTCTCTCCTATTTCTTCCTGTGTCATTTCCAGCCTTTCACTTTTAAGTACATGTGCTCCATAGAAAGCAATTGAGAAGAATTCTCCATGTCTGCAAAGGAATCTAAGAACTGGAGGGGCAAATGCATTGCTGAGCAAGTGAGAAGGGCAGGGGTGAGAAAAGTAAGAAACAGAGCTGGAGACCTGAGCTGCATGCTTGTGAGTGATCACAAATAAGGGCTTGATTCAAGTACCCAATACTTGACGTCATGACTACTGTGGCATTGGAATTCAGGGGATTACTGGTGCGTGATTCAGCCCATCTGCTATTCAGGTCTATCACTTGCCAGCTCAGTGGAGAGGAGCAGTTGCATTAGTGATCTTAAGTATTTAGAGAAGATGTCTGAATATGGCCCACAGATGTTCATGTTCCTTGAAAACTGAAAATGCTCATTCTGATGGCTGCCAGCACACCATCTATATCAAATGTAAACCTTAAAATAATACTGCTCATCCTCTAATTTCACACATGGAAATTAAGTAATTTGCCAGATCTCTTGGGTTGTTAATAACCAGCAATTTCACCTTGCCCAGTATTAAATATTTGCATAGGGCAGTTGGGCACAGTTAAAGGAAATTATGTGAGAAACAAATTGCTTGCTTTGCTATCTAGAGGACAGAAAGCAGCAATCATCTGAGTGTTACCTGACTGTCAAGAGCATCTATAGGAAGAAGGCATCGGAACTTCATTAAGCAAAAAAAACCAGTATTTGACTAGGTTTGGTATTCAGATGATGTCCATATTTTTTAGGGTTGATGGGTGACATAAGCAGTGGCCTTAGGAATGGCTTATGACTTATTGATTTGGTATGGGGAAAGTAGATGGGCTAAAGGTGGTTTTGGCCCAGAGTCTGCAGACTTCTGGGTATGTCTAGGGTCTAGTTCAGAGAGTAAGTGTATAGTAACTAAACAAAGCTAGTTCATAGATGCTGTAAAATCTGTTGTACACAGGAAATTTCTAAATGGTCCCACTGTGTGCTGTTATGTTTTAAGTACCTCCAAGAGTGGAATCTCCACAACCTCTCTGGGCAACTGGTATTCCAAGCTGCTGCACTCTAGCCCTTGTTTTTCTAGTTTTGTGACTTTCCAAGGGACAGAGTAACACACATGTAGAGGAGCTGCCAGACAAACACTGAGAAATAATGAACGCTATTCTTATTTAAGGCTACTGTGCCAAAGTCCTGGACTGCCTGCTTTCCGGGAGTTAAGTGAGATGATACCTGGTAGACTGAATATATTGTAGACAAGCATTTATTTAAGAGGGTATTATTTTAGGCCTTGGAGTAAGTTCTGCGTGAGCAACACAGGCTGGGGGACAACTTCACCTTAGAGATGTTACTAGATAGTCAAATCCAAACCTTGTTCCTTAGACAAAACTTTACAGACCCCCTTTTCCTGGATAAACATTCCCCAAGCACGCCACTATCCAGGAAGTCTTTGGGAACAGTCTCTATGAAAACACAGCCTGGCTGCTGCAGATGTGCTATTTTTCCTGACAGCTTTTGACAAGATCCCTGGAAAACTATAAAGAGAGAATCATTAGTCATAGGAGGCTGAGAGGAGACCTCATTACTCTCTACAAGTACCTAAAAGGTGGTTGTGGAGAGGAGGGAGCTGGCCTCTTCTCCCAAGTGACAGGGGATAGGACGAGAGGGAATGGCCTCAAGCTCCGCCAGGGTAGGTTTAGGCTGGAGATTAGGAGGAGGTTTTTCACGCAGAGGGTCATTGGGCATTGGAACAGGCTGCCCAGGGAGGTGGTTGAGTCACCTTCCCTGGAGGTGTTTAAGACACGAGTGGATGAGGTATTGAGGGACTTGGTTTAGTGTTAGATAGGAATGGTTGGACTAGAAGATCCGATGGGTCCCTTCCAACCTGGTTGTTCTGTGATTCTGTGAAAACGAGGGCAAAGTTCAGAGACCACAAAATTGAGTAAGCAGTTGAAAATTGTGTTGTAAATGGATATTTCAAATGAGAGAGGATTAATAGCATGTCGTTGTGGGGATTACTGTTGGGCAGGAATAATTATTGGCCTTCTGGTCCATTTGAGAAAATGCCTGGGGGATTTCTCCTTTGATTGATAGCATGTAAAATACATATGCCTGCCTGCATTCAGTTTGTGGGATCTACCACTGAATATGACCCAGAAGGGACGTGAGAGGAGGCAACATAGAAAAGGTTTTAAGTTTATGCCCATAGGATAGAACTATCTTCTACTTCCTGTTGCTACTGGAGAGCTTTCAAGCTATAGGAGTGTTCCATGAAACTGCCTTGAAAGCACTGGTTCTGCTTGTCAGAGGTGTCTGTAAAGCAAATGACGTTGTTTGATACACTAAGTATAAATAGTCAAACCACCCCTGTACTGTGACATTGCCATTCAGGAGCCATTCTGGTATGCACATTTCAAATAGGAAACTGGAAGAAAATGGAGAAAAGGGCTGGAAAAAATGCTTTATCGTGAAAGTTTTAAGTCAGTGGGTTTATATGATCAAGGAGAATTCATAAGCCTGTGTAAGTAATGGGAGTTAACAGGCATTTTAATCTTGCTATAGCAAAACAAAGTGCCTTGGAGCAAAAAACATCCATGTTCAGGAAAATGAAAATGCAGGCATGTTTCTTTGAGTGAGATTAATCATTAGAATTGATAGAACTGTTACGAGAATTGATGAATTCATCTCATATTTGTATCTGTCACAAGCCTCATGGCTGATAGATCTGGTCAAACTCAGCCTACTAATACTTGGTTAATTGGATGAAATACAGCAATCTGTCAAAAACAAGAGGAGGGAGGACATGTTCTGATGATCCTATCTTGCCATGAATTTTCTGATTGTTGTGTATTTTGAGGAATCGTTTGTGCTTATTCAGAACCTTGTGTCTAGCTGTGGTGAGTTTAAAGGAGACAGAAATAAAACTCAGAAAGTCAAAGCATTAGGAAGCAAGAGGGTTAGAAAAGAGTTATAATGAGAGATATTCAAGTAATAGTGTTATGTCACCCAGAAGGAAGAAACTTCATTTAAATTGCTGAATGTTATGAAAAAGCTTGTTAAGCTACCAGCAGTAAGAAGACAAAGAATCGTAGGCTGACATTAATGATGAGAATATTCAGAGCCATTTCACACACCTAAGGCAGCCTGGGAAGTAGACTTTCAGCAGGAGGTCAAATCTGCTGATGCATTTTGAAAGGGCTGGGTAACTTTTTATGACCATAGCAAAAGTGTACAGGTTCTCATGCTAAGGAAAGAATAATATGGAGTCATGTCACAGAGTGATAAACAGATGTATACACAGCCCAGCAAGGAATGCACCCTACGCAGATGACTCTAAAGAAAGTCTATCAAGCACCATAGGCTGCTGGATCATTTTTCACTTTTCTGATCCACAAACAAATGGTTGCTCCCAGTCAGAACAGTTCTGAGTAGATGAAAGATCTTAATTAGCATGGTAAATCCTGCCTTTTGAAGAGGCAGAATGGGGGATGAGAACAACTGTGCTGACTCCATCTGAAATTCCTGGTTTTGCTACCATGAGGCTGAGTGTTTCTTTTTCCAAATTTACAGCCAGCCTGTACCAGGTTACTTTGGTGCCGACCAAACTCTGGACTTCATGCTGCAAGCACAGACTGGAGATGGGAACAAAAAGGTAAACCAAGTAAAGGCGAGGAGTGTCAGCAAAGGAATGAGGGAGGCTGGGTAGAAAGGATCAGTCATTCCTACTCACATCTGCACACCCGTTAATGCTAGATCTCTCCCTTGCCTTGAGGTGGTCGTGATAGATGGCAAATCAGGCCTCCCTGTTTGGAACCAGGAACTCCCATGGCAGAAGCAACAACTCGATGCACTGTCAGTCATGACTGTGGACAAGAAGTCTGTTTTTCTCTTCTGGGCTGATGAAGCACAGCCTGTGTTACAAAGTCTGGTGAGCACACATCCTTTCTTCACTTTGAGGTTTCTCTGTGAGGCACATGCAGACTCTGTCTTTTATTCCGAATATAATTGAATATTAAACCTGCCATAAAAGAAGCCTGTCAGAGAGATCCTTTCCTCTTGCTTTGACACTCTGACTTCTCTAAGCCTGAACACAGGAGTTTTTGTGGGTAGTCAGAGACAGATCTCAACCTTATCAAATAGAAGTTGTGAAGCAAATTCTGGTATAGGGAAAAAAACTTTGCAGGATATCATCTCTGTAAAACCATAGAGATTTTGATTATCTGATTCATGTAAAGACAGTGCAGTGCCAGAAAATTTCTTTATTTCTTCGGCAAAGCTAGTCCCCTCTTTGCTAGCCAGCTGTAATGTTTTCGTCTGTCCTTCGTTCCAACAGCATCCTGATCCCAGACCTGAGCGCCCAGGGCTGCACCACCTCTATCTCCTCCATCCTGTTTTTCCTACAGTCCTTTTAGACCTCAATAATGCAACAGACAAAGTCATTGCTTCAGCAAGTGAGTACCAGTGGAGGAGAAACTACCTAGGCTTAAAGAAATATGAAGGGAGAGATTGCTGTGAGAAGTAATGGGGTGTAGTTTTGTCTTTAAAGGTAGCATCTGAGGTCCTCCACATATAGGCCAGCAATGGGAGATAAGTTTCATCTTCCTTTGGAAAGATGATCCTGTCTAACTTCTGCTTTGCAAGTAGAAGACTCACCAAATTTGTTGCAGATGCTTAAGCAAGGAATGGTCTCAGTTTGTTTTCTTGCATATTTTGCACTAGAGAAGTTCCGTGGCATTCCATGAAGCTATTTATGATTTAAGATGGTGCATGAAGAATCGCTATGAAACTTTCCTCTGTCACTTCAGATACACTTCTGCCTTGGTTGGCCATCTTCTCTCTGGAATAGCAATTGTGCTGCTTCTTCCTCTTTATTTTTTGCAAGGGGGAATCCAAAATAGGTAAATCTGTGTTTTCAGGGAAAGTAGATCTGGATTTAACACCTGTACAAGGTTGTACAGTCCCTGTTGGGTTTCCTTGTTTTTTCTAAAGCCTGTTGAGCATGACAGGATGTGAGATAACAAAAGAGTTCATAAAGTGCTGAGTCCAGTAGGCCAGGAAGCATAGAAAAACTGCTACATACTCATACGTCTAATTGGATTTGTAGCAAAACCACAGCTCAGTCAAGAATAAATAGAGTATCATTTTTAGAGGAGTTTATTAGAAACTGGGTTTTCTGAAGTCTGTACAGGTCATTCTGCAGTGAGTGAAGTGAACTGACTTGCCCCTGCTTCACCAATTCCTCTTCAATAGAGGTAAAACAATACCTGCTAACAGGCATAGGAAGAACAGCTCTCTGAAAGTGAACTACATTATTGTAATATGTGCCTCTCCTATGGCAGTACAAAAACATTGCCTGGAGCAAACCCCTTCCATTTCTGGTCTAAATTTCAGTTTATTTCCATGGAAAACTTCTAACTTAAAATCGTTTGCCAGACTAACTAAGGTGCATGCAACTGTAAAGTCAGACTGAATATAGCCTTGGTCCAGTGGGTGGTTTGACTGAGAAAAAACTGTAAGACTTCTTTTGGAAGAAATGTGATCACTTACTCCTCACCAATATTTTATCTCCCTTTTCTGATGAACCAGTTGGAATTAACGATCTCCAAAAGGATGCATTTCACATCACTGTGACAACAACTGCAACCTCAGAAAAACAGCCAGGATTTCTTTCGGTTAGCAAGCTGGGCCTGAAGTGGGCCATGATGAGTCAAGGTCGAATGGTGTGGCTAAAGGATGCTACCACTCCCAAAATCAGCCGTGGAGAAGTGAGGCGATTTCTTGCCCGGTTGAAATTTGTTGACTTTCCTCAGAAGGTGAGATTATGGTGGAATCCCTAATGAAATCCAGGCCTTTGAAAACATCGAATCACTTTCCTGCAGACACAGTTTGGAGTTCTTTGGGATGCAGAGAGACTGGTTGTAAGATGATTGGCTGCCCCTTTAGGCAGATTGTGAAGCCCAGCTGTATTTTGGCAGTTGGACAAGGTGGGGGGGATCTTATTAAAAATAGATATAATCACCACAAGGGACTGACAGACTCACAGGAAACAGGGAGGTGGGGCAGAAATCACTTCTTTTGACATGAGCAAACAAGGATCCTCTATATAGTGGTGCCCAAGTTCAGTTGCTTACCTATGAATTACCACTTTTCTGTACCAGACTGGATGTTAATTGGTTTTGACTTTAGTTTTTGTTTGCCTTTTTGTCTCCAGCTCTAGCCTGGTGGTTTCTCAGATTTTGGTTAAACCTGTGGCCTGTGTGGGGAATACAGGAAGCTTCTCTGTGGATCTTCAGGAAAACTGCTGTGTAGAGGAAATGGGGGTTAAAAGCACTTCTCCTTTCTTCAGCTCTCTGGGGAATGCTACTGGAAGCAGGTTTGTCCTAGGCAGACTTATCCTGTAACCAGAGGAACTTTGTTCAGCATCTGCCCCTCCATATGTCATTCTTGCATGCTTCCTTCCAGGTAACACAGAAATGTGAATTAAGAACTTATATACATATATATATACACATGCATATATATATATGTATCAATTTATGCAAATATGTATATTTTTATATGTTTAATTTATGAATGAGATTTAGGATACTCCTTTTTACGTCCAAACACTATTCCCTGGCAGTCTAACAAGCTCTGGGCCTAGGGTAGGCCATGATGACTTAAGGCAAATGGTGTGGCTGAAGTACACTGCCTGCTTTAATGTTTAAATTTATGGAGAGAAGCCTCTGTCTGGCTCCTGCAGTGCTAACCTTGTCTACAGTCTTTCCTGTACTCTCAGCCATCTTCTTCATTCAGTCCCCAAACTCACAAACAAACTATCTCTGTGGCTGAATTTCCTCATCTAGGGAAAGATGGTCACCCTTGCACTTGTATATTTCTTAGAATCATAGAATACTTTGGGTTGGAAGGAACCTTAAAGATCATCTAATTCAACTCCCTTGCAGAAGCAGGGACATCTATAATTAGATCAGATTGCTCAGAGCCCTATCCACCCTGACCTCAAATGTTTCCAGGGATGGAGCCCACGCTGTTTCTCTAGGCAGTCTGTTCCAGTGTTTCACTACCCTCATTGTAAACAATTCCTTCCTTATATCCAGTCTAAATCTACCCTTCCTTAGTTTAAAACCATTACTCCTTGTCCTGTCACAACAGTCCTGGGTAAAAATTCTGTCCCCATCTTTCCTGTAGACCTTCTTTAAATACTGGAAGGCCACTACAAGGTCTCCTCACAGCCTTCTTTTCTCGAGGCTGAACAACCCCAACTCTCTCAGTCTGTCCTCCTAGGTGAGGTGCTTCAACCCTCTGATCATTTTTGTGGCCCTCCTCTCAACATGCTCCAACATCTCCATGTCCTTCCTGTACTGAGCAGTTCAGAACTGAATGCAATGCTCCAGGTGAGGTCTCGCAAGAGACAAGTAGAGTGGCAGAATAACCTCCCTTGACCTGCTGGCCACACCTCTTCTGATGCAGCCCAAGACACAATTGGCCTTCTGGGCTGCAAGCACACATTGCTGGCACTTGTTGAACTTTTCATCCCTCAGCTCTCCCAAGTCCTCCACAGGGCTGCTCTCAATCCCTTCATCCCCAGACTGTATTAAAACTGAGGATTGTCCCAACTCAGGTGTAGGACCTTGCGCTTGGCCTTGTTGAACCTCATGATGTTCACACAGGCCCACTTCTCCAGCTTGTCCAGGTCCCTCTGGATGACATCCTGTCCTTCTGGTATGACAACTGCAACACTCAGCCTGGTGTTATATGCAAACTTGCTGAGGGTGCACTCAATCCCACTGTGTATATAATTGATGATAGACCCCTGAGGGACACCACTCATCACTGTTCTCCATCTGGACATCGATCCATTGGCTACTACCCTCTGGATGTGAGCCTCCAACCAATTCCTTATCCACTGAACAGTCCACCCATCAAATTCATATTTCTACAATTTAGTGAGAAGCATATGGTGTCTGTGTAAAAGGCTTTACAAAAGTCCAGGTAGATCACATCCATTGCTTTTCCCTTGTCCACTGATGATGTCACTCCATCATAGAAAGCCACTAGGTTGGTCAGGCAGGACTTGCCCTTGCTAAAGCCATGTTGGCTGTCTCAGATCACCTCCCTGCCCTCCTTGTGCTTTAGCAAAGCTTCTAGGAGCATCTGTTCCATGATCTTCCCAAGCACAGAGGTGAGACTGACAGGTCAGTAGTTCCCAGGGTCCTCCTTTCTACCCTTTTTAAAGACGGTTATGATGTTGCCTTTCTTTCAGCCACCATGGACTTTGTGTGACTGCCATGACTTTTCAGATATCACAGAGAGTTACTTGGCAACTGCATTGGCCAGTTTCCTCAGGACTCTGGGATGCATCTCATTTCTTATCCCAAACCTGAGTTCAGGGCAGGTTCATGTGGGTAATGTAGAAGTGAAAGGTTCATGTCTTCTTTCTGTCCATCTCTAAGCTTTTTATGAACCCAAAGTGTCACTAACATCGCACCGCAGTCCAATGGGCTGAATCACCCACTGCAAATGCATGATAGCCCTTTTGGAATATATTCCCAGCAGATCCCCTCTGGCATTGTAAAGGTCACACTAGATCCAGACACAGCAAAGTTGATTCTCACACCACTACTTCAGGATTCAGAGGCTGAGGTAGAGACAGAACTAGAAGGCTTTTCTATGCATTTTACCCTTACTCTGAGCTCAACTTAACCATTCTCTTACCAGCCCCTAGGGCACATTTGCTCACATTATGATTAGCGCATTGAACTCTGCTTCTTTGTCTGCCATCAGTCTCTTGTGTTGTAGTTGCAGAGTATGTACATGATACCATATAAAAACCAACTTTGTAGTTGCTCCTTGTAGTGCAGGGTAACAACGTAGGAACTGTTTCCCCAGTGTGCCTTTCTAGGTCTGACCCTTGATGCTAGGCAGAAGCAGGCTGAGATGAGGATTGCAAAGGACTCTTCTGTCCTCTTGCTGGCACATGCCCTCCCAGCCTCCTTGAACTTCCCTGTGAGTGATGAAGTGATGGCAGGACTTTGACCTTCTCTCCAGATGGACACATCTTCCATGGGTTTGCTCTCCTGGGCACTTGACATCTTTCCTTGCAGTATCATCCTCTCCTCCATCTCTGCATCTCTTTATAAACCTCCCAGGATAGCCCTTTGGGATTAGCTGTAAGCCCCAAGGCTGGTCCTTGGGCCCTGCTTTCTTAATGTCAGAGCCTGTGAACAGTTTATATATGTTTAGTGGTAATTTTGTGTAAATAGCTTTGTATATATTAGCAGAACTGTAGCAATGGCTCTAGGCCTGGCATTTTCCTCCATACAGGGGTTAGTGGTTTTAAGATATAGTCAGTTCATAGAGCTGTGTAATAGGAACTGAAAGTGTGAGGACCAGTCACGTATGAGGATTAAACAGGAGTGTTTCTTCCCTCCTGCCTAGCCACCACCTTGCTGGGAAAGGTGGAGTGGCTGTTACGTGAAGTGGTTATTCTCCTGGGATTCTTCCTGAGAGAACTGATATTGAAGTGCAGTGATGTTAGCTCCTCCATAATGTGAATTCACCCTGCCCGCACACGCATCCCACTGTGAATAAAGAATCTGTCTGTATATTGTTTGGAAAATGTATTTGGACTGTGAACTGCAGTGGAACAAATAAATATTGTGTACAGCATCAGTGTGTCATGTGAACCAGTGTCTCACATTTGAGAGATTTTGACTTTGATTGATTTGGGGATTGTTTGTGATATTTTTACAATGGGGAAAAGGGAACAGATGAAGAGAAACAAAAGCAGAAGCTGAACAAAGGATTCTTAAAGGTTATGGAGAAGCACAGTAGAAAGAAGCAGGCAGGAGAGTACCTCAGAATAGGTCATTTGGGGAGAAAAAACAAGAAGGGAGCATGTGGGAGTTATTACAGATAGGAAAGAGGAGGAGAGAGATGTCTGAAAGCAACCCCACCCCCACCCCTTCTAAATGCAGCAGCACTTTTAATCTGAGGGCAGGGAGAAGAGGAAGTTGGGCCTGGAAATGAAGAATAAATAGGGCATTCAGAGAGGATTACAGCTGATCGGTGTGAGCATAGATGCCCTTCACCATAGCACTGAAGCAGGGGGGTTGCTGGAAAGTCAATGTGACACCACCTAAAGAGGCCCAGCACTGCAGTTTGCCAGCTGGGTGGCACTGACTATTCCCAGATATGATACTGCTGGGATTAGGAGACGTGCTTCGACTCTGTCTGAAAGTGCTTGGAGACATCTGGCACCAATAATGTGTCCTTCCAATTTCACCCTTTCTAGCTGAGGACACTCATCAAACTGCAATCAGGGAGGACCCACCCTACTATAGTTGGCACTGCCATTGCCCTGGCCCAGTGCCCACCTTTTCTTCTCACTCCCTGAACCATAAAGGAAGAAAGAGCTCCCAAAGAACTTGCTAACAATGGTGCTAGTGTTTGGTTCAGAGCTCTTGTGCCTCTCAAACTATTGCTCTGCCTCTGCACACTCAGGACTAACAGTGATCCTCCGCAATTGTCTGTCCCAAGACTTCATCCAGATCCAGCTCTGGTTCCTGCTGTAGCACTTTCTGCCGCAGCTTGGAGTAGAATTCGACTGCCTCAGAGACTGAATGGAAGGGCTTGCCTTGGGGCTCATAGTAGCTGCTTATTTGCTGCTGTATGAAGCATTGGTGGTGCTGAGGCTGGTCCTTGAAGCTCCCGTCATAGCCCTTGATGTGGTTCCTTTTGAACTCCAGCACTGTCTTGGTGTAAGTGTTGAGAGTAGTGACAGCAGAGGCCATGCAGCAGGTGAAGGAGGCCCAGGCCATGCTACAGGTGAAACACAAGAATAGCATATGCTGTGAGAAGCAAAGTAGGGTAAGGAACTGAACTGCATAGAATCATAGAATCATAGAATCACCAGGTTGGAAGAGACCCACCGGATCATCGAGTCCAACCATTCCTATCAAACTCTAAACCATGTCCCTCAGGACCTCGTCTACCCGTGCCTTATTGCACCCTGATTTGCCAAGCAGAAGCTGCTGGGCATGGACATGAACTAGAAAGGCTAAGGCTCATAACGTTACACTTCTTAAGGGTTATTCCACCACAGGATCCTTCCTAGATCACTGGGGTAAATCATCCTTGTCAAGGGAAGGGAGGGATAACAGAAAAATAAAAAGGATAGAAGGAGAGTCTGTAACTGGTCAGAGCAGGACAGTGCAGCCTGGAAACAAGTTCTTTATTGCAGGGCTGCTAAGTGTCTTCCTGGACAGAGATGTGTCTACTTGAGCAAAACCAGATGGTCATGCTGGCATTTGAGGTCCATAGCAGGCACATAGTATTGGAGTGTTTAAGTCTTAAGAATCAATGTGGTCATTGCCAGTAGAGGATTGCAAATTAAGCCAGCATTTATCATGGGTGCTTGCAAGGCTCATCCAGCTGTTTTTCAAGTCAGTTAGGGCATATCAGCTGCATCTGGCATCTTTAGCCTTTAAAGAACCCTGAGCCACCTGTTTTGGGTTTTTGGTTTTTTTTGTAGCTGCTCTTCTTGGCTACAGTGTACACATCTTTAAGTACGTTCTAGGCTTGATGCAACAGGAATAGGCCCTTTGGACGCTAGTTAGTGAAAATGCCAAATCAGCATGTAATTTATTTAAATTGCAGAAAAACAAGGCATGTTTGAGAGCATCATCACAGGTGTGACACTGGCCTCTCTGCACAGGGAAGAGCTGAGATCAAACAGGGAAAACCAGTATAGGGGCAAACCTGATTAGTCAGCAGGGTTGAAGGCATTTGTTTAGGTGTGACTATATTGTTTTGCCAGACCTTGGAAACTACTCATTTAAGTAACTCAGCAAATATTTTTTAAAACAGGGTATGCGGCAAAGACGGGAGATTACTGGAGGGAGAACCATGGTACATTTGTCTTTGGAAACAAGGCTGAGAAGGGAGGAGGTAGGTTTTGGCAGGGTGTAGCATGGCTGAAGCTCAAAAGGATAGGGAAGTGAAGATGGTTTCAGAGTTCACATACTAGAATGCCCAGCCGTAGTCCCATGTGTGTGGTCTCCAGTCCTCTGGTCCCAGATTAACTGTTGCCTGGAAGACTTGCGTATACATCATGTGTGCCACCATCCCAAGGAGACCTGGACACAAGAATACAGTGAAGCAAGGAAGTTACAGCAGGAGCCAGAGCTGCATACTTCAGCCTGTGTGGGAGAGGAGTATCTCCTGCTGCTGTGATTTCAAGCCTGCAGTAATACACTTACCTGACAACACTGAGGAGACGGCAGCAAAGGCATTGAGCTTCAGCCCACAGACCGGATTGCCAGTATGCAGCATTTCCACCATCAGGAGGATGAAGCTGATGAGCAGCAAGCTGATGTACAGCATCTCTGATCCCAGTGACAGCCACAGGATTCCTGCCAGGAAGCAGAGACTCCTCGCATCAGTACAGGATAGCTTGTTCAAAGGGGAGCTCTCCCTCTTCCCAACCCAATCCCAAAAGGATGTCCTTTGGAAAGAAGGGAAAGAACGAAACTGACAAACACCCGAAAGCAATCCTCCCAGCCTGTGACCAAGGGCTCAAATGATGCTAAGTAGACAAGAGAGTCTGTTGCAGGAGATGGCTTGGCTAGTCTAGCTCGGCAAATGCTGAGAGGGACTAAATTGGGTGTTGGTAAACAAACCAGCATTAGAAAACAAGGAGGAAGTTATGGGAAAAAAGACAGGAGGAGAGCTGTTGAGTATTATTACAAGACCTAGTGGTCATATGGTGGTCACAAACGTATCTGAGCTGGATGTTAGAAGGTTGTTACCCGTTAATATTTTGATATTCAGACCAGGTTTCTAATTACAACAATGGAAGCAAATTACTTATAACCTGGGACTCAACTGGTTAAGGAGAGAACTGTATGGTTTTTCTGTAGCAGTGGCTGGTACTTTACCTCAGGAATTCAGGAGGACCCTTGCAGGCCTGTACTCCTTGGGGTGGATATCTGGCTAGTGCAATAACATTCACCGCTCACCCTTCTGCTTCAAGAGAGTATAGGTACTTTTATGCTGGGATTATCAGTGGGATTTAAGTGATACCATAGTCCTCAGCTGGGCTCACTGTACCATAGGACTTGCAGGAGAATGAGAAAAGGCAGTCTAATACTGGGCTGTGTAGGAGCACTGGATTCACTGAGGAAGAAAGATTAACTTGATAAATGAAGCAGCACTGTGAACTCCCCTGTTAGCAACTATTAATGGCTATAGAGGAGACATTCAACTGGGGAAGAGGAGTGTGAAGAAAACACTTATTTATATGGCACTGACTTGATTCCTCAACATAATTAGTGCCATAGAATCACCCAGATCTTTAACAGGAATTGATAAGCTGCTTTCCCTACTTAAAGGAGTTAGCTTACTCACTACAGCACCATCAAAGAGACTTTAATTAAAGGTCAGACTGCCCAAAATGTGCTGTAGGCTGCAGGCATGATGCACAGAGGTCTCTTCATCGCTTTCCCTAGAAGTCCAGGCTCACTACACATGCTGTGTAACCTGGTTTGCTGCTTTGCACACACCCAACTCAGCCAGCCCAGCCTCCAATCAGCAGCCTCACCACATTATCCAGTGCTGGCCCAACTATATATTGGCAGCTATGCTGGAGGCCAAAGTCATCTTTAAATGTTGCTATATACAATCAGCAGCGAAAGTGGGAGCTGTTAAGACCACAGTGTCACTGTGAGTGCCACGCTTCAAGATCACAGTGATCTTCCAATTCATTCATAGAAGCTCAGTGTCTTACAGAACATGACCTTTATATCTTTGTAGGACTTCAATTAGGTAAGGAGGGAGGGAGTAAGGGGGAGGACAGACAAGAAAGATTTACAAAGATAGATAATCTGGTTACATAAACATCCTTTCTTTAGGAAAAGTGTATAAGGAAGCAACATTGGAAGCAACAGAGTCAGAGACCTGGGCAGGGAATGGAGCACAAGAAGGTAAGAAAAACTTTAGAATGTGTTGCCACTCGCTGTGAAGTGAGCACTTGCTGTAAATGCAAGTGTCATTCAGTAAATACAGTTAAGTCACAAATTTTATGACAACGGCATTTATGTCCTCCATTGTGAAGTACACTGTGAAGATCTGCAAGACTTCAAAATGATGTTGTAACACAAGCACTATTTGAATTGTGTGAATATTGTTTCCCAAAATGAGCAGGGGAGGGTTTTCTTCTTGCTGTTTTGCCAAGAGTGATGCAGGTTAATCTGGGTGCATCAATGCCAGTGCACACTACTCACACCAAACCCCACACCTGGGAATACACGTTGCCTTATAAAAGCAGGTCAGCAGTCTTTACCAGTGTTTTTAAAATAGGAGAAATATCGCAGAAAAAGGAAGATGACCTTCCCAAAAGTACTCATCTTCCTGCTAGCTGTTGTAATTCCCCAACATTTGTTCCAGCCCTGACTCTCATGGATTGAACACTGATGCAAGCTCTGCAGCCCAGGACTTTGTCTTCACATATTAACATCCTCTAAAATGCCTTGCCTCTATCCTTAATCTCAGGGAATAATTAACAAGCCCACATCAACTGAAAGGCTTTTAGTAAGTAATATCTCCATTGCACATGTACATATGCATCCTCACAGATAGCAGTGATTTAAGCAAACATCATGGAGGAAGTCTTTGCTCTTTTACCAATCACAAGGTCAGGATTTCATACCTGGCTGTTTGGAACATACATATTTCCAGACATGTTAAAGTTATTGCCGGGATAATTTGAAACATCTAACAATGATAAGACAGGTGAGCTCTCTAACCCAGATGAAGTTTTCTGTTTGATGAGGCAAGGATTTCACCCTGAAAGTTTAACTTTTGGATGTCCTGATCATTTATCAAGAAGCATGAGATGATTCAGGTCCAGTATCATCACATGAGACGCCAAAATTGAAGCACTGATTCAACATATAGCATATGTAGCATGGTTTAGTGTTTGATAGGAATGGTTGGACTCAATGATCTGATGGGTCTCTTCCAACCTGGTGATTCTATGATTCTATGATATGTGTGAGGGACTACCTTTACGTGGCATCCACCCCCCCCCCCCCCCTCCCACTGACTACAGTAGGATGACAAGCTCAGACTGGGCAACCTATTAGATGAGACGAATCCCCATTCATATAGGAGGGGGGCTGAGGTTTCCAGAACTAACCTCACAGATGGCAGTGGTTTAAGCAAACATCTGAGAGGAATGCTCTTTTAGCAAATATTGGGCCATTACTTCATGCTTTGCCCTTTGGGAACCCACCCTGCTGTCCTCATACAGGCTGAAATGATACTGGTCCCCCACCCTAAGGAGGTGCACTGGGCAGCTACAGTGAGGTATGGGGATTTGCTCTTACCTCTCTCTGCTGGTGGTGAAAGCTCAATAAAACTACGGCATTTCTCTTCTGAAACAAAAAAAAAAAAAACCCCAAAGGCATTAGTTTTCAAAACAATGCATGGTATATAGGGGGAAAGAAAATATCTTCCTCTCACTCTCTTTTCACTTCATAGTCCCAGTCATCCCTGAGTCTACTTGTCATAGTTTTACACATCTGCTCTCTTTATTACCAACTTTCCAGACCTTCACTGAGGTAAAATAGGGGAAGGCAATGCCTTTCTGGAAAACTAAAAGTGGCCTTTCCAGAAGAAAAAAACAAAACAAAACAAAAAAAAAAAAAAAGAAACCTTCAGCAATTTGTAAATCTCATAAGCCTCTGGTGAATATAAAAATCTGTTGCTAGTCATTCACAACAAACTGTTGGTCTGGCCCATTAAGGGCAGAGCTTTTAACAGACTACAGACCCAACACTTCTACTGAGTATGTGAATTCCCACTCCAGTCTCAGCAGAGCAGTTCTAACATTGCTTCCCAAAGAAGAAAGCAAAAAAAAAGAGTCTTCACAAATGAAATGCTGCATGACTGAGATGTGAGTCCCTCTTCCATGGCAAAGACTCACACAGAAATATGGTCTTCTGTCCTCACATTTTAGGCATGCCATTTGGATAAATGGTGTTCGTATTTGCTTTGGCTTTTTATGTTGGCCAGATGCAAACTATTGGCTCAAATGAGGGTCCTTCGTTTTTATTTTTAAGTCTCTTAATGCATACTGCACTTGAGGGTCCTCTTTTCTACTTAGCACAGTACTTTCTCCCAGAAGTATCAGCCTACCACTTTTCATCTAAGAATCTCATTTTCTTAACTTATATCCCCAGTTCTAATCTCTTCCAATCTCCTGTATTACTTCTGTCATCCACAGCTCTCAGGATGCTATCCAGTTCAGTGCCATCTGCAGTCCTCATTAACTTATGGTTTGCTACTTCACCCAAATCTTTAATGAGGTTATTCAGAAATGGCTCATCTAAACTGACACTGAGATTATCCTGAATAATGAAATACTTTCTCCAGATCAGCTCAAACTCATTTTGCTCATAGTAGCCTATTTTTGTTGCTGCCATTGTCTGTGCTCGTGCTTCAGAAACCCACAGTGCTGTGTGGGTTTTATCCAATTTACAGGAAGCAGGAGACCGAGACTGACTATATGCTCTACCCTGTGCTCTGTCGTGATGCAGATGTAACATGCTGTCTGTGTTACTTCAGGCATCAGGGTTACTTCGGAACTGCCTGGTGGCTAGACAAGTCTTTCAGAGAAAGCTATCAAGGGATGTAGTCCCATTTCCACAAGCACCATGGAAACACACCCCAACCCAAACCAGTCCCAAATAAACACATCTCCTTTCACAGCATGTCTGGAAATGCTCATAACTAACCAGCCCTCCCATTAGGACATGAGAGTTTGAACATATTCCCTCCTGCTCCCACCCCCTTCTGTCTGCTTTTATTCACCAGTTCTTTATTTTAAAACTCTGACAGCAATAGATAAGAAAATTAGAAGTGCTATTCTAGAACAATGTCTTAGTTAAAGAAGGTGAGATGTTTGTGCTTGGGGGGACCTAAAGGGAGGGCAGTGGGTTCAGGGGAGTGGACCTGATAAAAGTGACTTTCAGTATTGTATCTTTAAGTACAGATCTCCCTATTGGTCACCTTCCAGGTCAGTTCTAATCCTTGATGTGTGTGACAATTTATAAAGAGCATCTGTGCACTGCAGAGCATTCACCTGTACTGGCATGGCACAGTTTTCAGCAGAAGGAGATCAGCAGGGCAGGTCAGGAGTAACTCGAGGGTGAAAGGTGGCACCAAAGGGTCTAGCACAGGTTGTATGACCAGCCCCTGGCACTCCAAATTTTACAGTACCAGTCCTAGATGCTAGTCAAAAATCACAAATGAAACCTGTCACAATATGACAAAATCAACTAAAATAATTAGAATACTGCAGTTCTATTCCTTAAGTCAGTTTTCCTCACAGCTTTAGCCCTTCTGAGTTCAGATCCTCCAGGTTTTTCTCTGTATCTATAAAGCAGTACTTGTATTTTTCTTTTTTTTTATTATTTGGTTTTTTTATAAGAAAAGTCTGGTCGCTGTTCAATTCATAAAACCTCTGATTTTGGTCTCTTAAGGAGAACATCAACTACTGCAGTCCTCATGGCAATAACTGTAAATTGACAACACTGCATAAAACAACCACACTTAGATTTCTAAGGGGTCATGCACAAATGTGTCCTCAAGAACACGAAATAAGCTGTGCAAAGGAATGAAGATACGGAGAAAAATGAAAGGTGGCTCACTCCTGTTCATATCAGGATGAATGATGCCATCACAAAGTCACTGCCACTGCTGTCACCACTTGCACTCCACAGCCCCTATTCCAGAACAAAGGACACACCACAATCATTCTCCCTTGCCCCCCATCTATAAACATCTCAATGAAGTACGGAAATATAATGACCACAGCAATGCACTGGGCCAATGCCACCTAGGAAAATGGAGAAGGCTTTTCTCCCAAATGTTGTCAGCCTTCTGTCTTTCATTTCTAAAATCCTGTGGATTAAGTACAAGGCAAGAAGTTGTGGTTGACTGGGCAAGACACTACCTGGCCCCTCCATGCTCTCTTCGCAGGAAAGCCACATCCCTGTGTGGAAGTATCTGAAGGCAAAGCGATCATCCCCGGTCTCCCAGCTGTAGTGCACCACATCCTGGGATGAAACATTGCTAGCACCTGCATCATGTGGCATGGGGACACCAATGCATTTGGTGTCTTTGCTCTTCCCACACAAAGGCTTGGGCACTTTCTGGGTCCCAGTGCACCAGTAGCTTCCAAGCAAGGCAGTTGTGGAGAGCGTGAGAGCCAGCAGGTTCAGGATGACAGCCAGGAAAGCACGGCGCCATGGCAGTCCCTTCAGCAGCTCCATCTACAACACACAAATGAGGACTGTCACACCAGCCACTTGTCTCACCTACCCTTATGAATTTCAGCTTTTCCCAGTGTGCACCTGTGAAGAGGCAATAGGAGCACTCCATCCTCCTTACAACATCCCAACTGCTCACCCAGCATATAAGAACCATTTCCTGGAAGCCAAGGTGGTGAAGCAATAGGTCAATTTCAACCATTTCAAAGTTCATTCAGTATCTGTTCTAGGGAAGAGAAGGCGACCCAGGCGTCTTATCAGGTCTGAGATCATCAGGGTGTGTGAGCACACGAGCAAAATGAAAGGGACATCATATTCACTCCATCTCAGAGATGGCAGGGGAAAACTGTTAACTGATAGATGCCATGTAATTGCCTTTAGATGGGACATGATGGATGTTCTGTCCAACTAAATGAGAATTCTTGTTGCCAAGTGCCCCCAAACACTTTCCCAAGCAGTTTATTACTCTACATAGAGGGGCAGGGAGTGTATTCATTTCACAGTTGTGAAAGGCAGGAAGAGGTTTCTGGCTTGTGAAGGTGACACATCAAAGCAATGACCTGCTCATGAGGGACATCCAGCTAACCAGACTTGGCAGCTCAAGTTCAAGTCCCATAGCAGCACTTCCCACCTGGGAGAATACTGTTCTGCACATCAGAAATTTGGTAGGATGGTGGGTTGACAGTGTCTCTGCTCTCACACAAAGTGACAAAGGGTTGTTTTTTTTTAAGAGCAAACATTGCTACAAACATTCTTCCCAGTTTCATCTCATCAGAAAAAGTAATTCAGAAAGCAGTTTGTATACCAGGGTCTTGTGGTCTTTCTCACTCAGAGGGAAGCGTAAGATTTTATGGTTCCTGCAAAACCCTGCACTGACTTCTGAGAACCCCAACTTATCACTCTATGGATTGATTAGATGTCATCTACCCACACATCAACTTTCATGTAATCAATGTATGCCTCTTCCCACATGGCACTCCCTATGTTTGGCACAACTTCATCCAGATACTCCCACATTTTCCTATTTATGACTCTCAAAGTCTATTTGCCCGTGAATAGATTCAGTTTGTACAGACATTGCCCACTGCCAGTCCTCTTGACATAACTTTGATTGACTCACCCAGCACTGAATGTGTGAGAAAGGCCCAGCATGTTGTGGACACTACTAAAAATAAATGATACGAGACTCAGTTTTGTATTGTTTGTAACTGCACCACAGTTCAAAGTGGTGCAGTTAGAAACAATTGTTCTGCTAATCAGCAAGCTTGGAAACATGGTGAACAAAGATAGTGTTGAAGCTTCTCTTGCAAAGCAGGGCTTCATTACCATCTCATCACTGAGAAAACAGTACCTGATCTAAAACATCTTCATTAAAGGCAAGAAAATACCCAGTTCCTGAAAAAAAATCTTGTATCATTTTATGCTCTGGCTTCTTTTATCTCTTCACCAGAGCATTTCTCTTTCAGCAATAGAGGTGATGCACTCTGGAGATAGTAAAATCTTACTGATATCATAACTCATAACTTCCATGATCTGAAGGCATGCTGGATAGCACCATTTTCACAGAGCAGATACCTACTCAGAACAGGTAATTATGTGAAAGTTTCTGTCTAAGGTTGGTGGCTAATTCCTTACTGAAAGTTTTTTACAGTGAAAAATTTGGCTTATGACTGAAAAGGAAATTACAGATAAAATTGCTATCCTCAGAACTATGATTTTTCATCTGAAAATAGAAACCTTCAGCACACAAAGTTTTTCAGTTTTTTATCAGTGGTTGATTATAAGATTTTCTGTCATCAGGTTTCGGTTTGCTCATACTTTTATTTGAAAAAAAAAATCTTTCCACTCATAATATTGACAAAAATAATTTTTCTAGTTTAAATCTTCAATAGCAGGGAAAATATTCTTTGCAATTGATTTGTGATAGTAGTCAAAAGACCATATAATTTCAGAACAAGTGATAATGAAAAAGGCAAAAGTGTATAAGAAATAAATGAGTCAGATGAAGGAACTGGATCAAGGATGCAGAAGACATAAGGATTGAGAAAAAAATATATACTACTCTTTCATGAGATCATTGTCAGAAAAGTTTTCCTCCACAAAAATCTAGCAACTACTGACAACAACTGACTAGGGTATCTAGATAGCCACAAAAGGAAAGAAAGTTGAATTTACCTTGCCAGCAAGTCCTTGAAGTCCTGTTAATTTGGAGGAGCAATACAGAAATGGGACTCACGCTTTGTCTGCTGTTTTGCTTATCTCTAGATCCTCCAAGAAACCCAATTGCTTCAAACCCCCTTTCTCCATCTCCTCCCCTCCTCCACTGATCATTAAATTCTATCCCTCCAGCCAGCAGCTGTTTTGTGGAAAATGGTCATTTTGTAATCCACAATGCAATCACAGCACAGCTGTTCTCGGAGATTATATGGGAAGTGATTGGTGCTGTGCACTGGGATTAAGTGCAGAAGAGTGACCTGTATTGACTGAGTAGAAAGTTTCTGTAAAACACAGAAAGATCCCTGCCATCTCCATGTGGTGGCTGTTCGGGAGCTTCTGTGGAGTGAGCTGGCATCTCTCTGGCCAGTGCTTCAGAAGATGAGTGATCTTAGTACAGAAACTACCATCACCCTTGGTGTCAAGTCACCCCTTGCACTGTGCACTGTCTCAGCAAAATGGCAAAGGCTCATCATGCCTGGAATATATTCCTGGCCAGACCTGCTAGTCACAGAAAAGGGGGAGGAAAAAAATTGGGAGAGGAAAGTTTGTGCCACTGCATCTGGTCTGAGGGTTGAGGAATTCAGACCCTGAAGAACCAGTCCAGTTCTCTCCAGATTTTAGTTACAAAAGCAGCCCCTTAGCAGAAGCCTGCTGAAAGGCAGACTGGCATGTAGGGATCACCACTATGACAGTAGTATGTGAAAAAGTGGAGTGAAAGAAGCCCAGTACTTAAAGGACAGGAGTCTGGAGAAGATTGTATCTGTTCCTTGTAGGGGCAGTTTTACCAATGCTGCTAAGTTCACCAGGAATCCCAGTTCCCAGAAGCTTCACATCAGATTGATTTGGGAGACTAGTAAAGAGAGACAGAAAGATTCACACTCACCCAAAACCTCATCTGAGCTCTTGTCTTGAAAATTTAATGGCTCTCACAATACCTGAAGGTGTTGATAGACCTTGTTTAGTATCAGAACACTGAAAAGTAAGGATGGCATCACCTCTTACAAGAACTAACTGTCACTAGAGGTCATAGAGCAGTGCTGCATTGAATCAAACTGCAAGGGAGATGAGCATCCCAAAAATATACACCCTGACTTCCCCGCAAAGGCTTTGCCCAGTGCCAAGAAGGTGAGGCCGCCACCACTGCTGGGAGGAAGCAAGGTGGATTCCCTGCATGCCTGCCCTACTGCTCTGCCAGAACAGAAGAAATCAGTGGTCCCTCTGCTCTCATCCTCTGCTTCCAATACCAGAGTCCAGAGGCTGGGAGGCAGGTGTTCAAACAGCTCAGGGTGACAGCACAGCCTGTTGCAGTCCCTACACAATGCAGGCAGTAGACGGAGTTGGTAGGTTCACAGTCCCATGCATGGGCTGTGCTATCATGGTCTCCTGACCCTTCTTGCCCTGAGCAGAACAGTCGGGAGCTCTGCAGCTATCTTAATCCTAGTCACTGCATAAGCTCCTCTATTATAGATAATCATTTCTAAGATGGGCTAACTGAAAGCAATGCCAAATATTTCTGTGTTCCATGGACTGCCTGCAGGCTTTTTGATTAATAAAAAGGTTCTGTTCAACACAGATGTACTTAATTTACTGAAGTAGGTAGAATAACAGCTGATGTTGTTTAAAAGGAGAGTGGTAACTACTTTTTTATTTTTTACATTGTTCAATCTCTCCTCATCTGGGCATCTTAAATTTGGCTCCTAAATGTTCAGTTAAAAAAAAAACAAACCCTGGTTTTCAGGCTCAATAGGTAAAGTCCGTCTCTCTACTGATAAACTTTAATATTAATGTATTCTTAATTTTAAGCTTGATGAGAATCTCAAAATCCAGGACGCTTTGTCCATTTCTAAAGCTGGAATCACAGCATATGTATTGATGAAATGAGACTGAATAGGATTTATATGGACAAGAATTCAGGTTGAAAAATAAATTTATCAAAAAAATGCATAGTTTCAAAAGTAAGTGTATATTAGATTTAGTATTCTAAGTAATGGCAGATATTTATCCTTCCAGAAGATGGCAATCTTTCTCTAGTCTTCTTTTTGGGAGTCTGCTGCTCACATGTTTGCTGGGGTGGAAGCAACACCCAAGTTTAGACTTCTGTTCCTTCTCTTTATTTGTTTTTGCCCTTCTATCTTCCTCATTTTTCCCATTTTTGTGAACACAACCTCTTTACCTTGCCTGTGATATGGGAGGCGGGTCCTTCTTTTTGAGTTATCTGAGCCTGGAGACACTTCTGAAATCATTTGAGAAAGGAAAAAAAGAAGAATGAATGCACGAGCTTAGCAGGGCATTTGCTCCACCTTCTGCCCTTGCACGGAGACCTTGTTTCTAATATATTTTCCAATATTTTGTCAAGTGACAAATTAACTTTCTCAATGTGTTTCCATCCCCAGATTATTGCACACAGCTCATAGAACATCAGCACCAGAGCACATTTCCTGATGATCAACAAATATCCCTTATCAAAATTTTATGTTGGTTTTCTTTTTTTTTTTTTTTAATCTCCATTTCAACCTCACCTTAATCTGGCTAATTATGGACAGGAAAACCAAACTGTATCTGTCTTTCACCCTACTGTGCCTTCCAGTTTTCTCATCTTTGTATCTGATAGTTCCCACCATAACTTGGCTTGGCTAGAGGTTTTGGATGTCTCTTTCTCTTTGAACTCAGCAGCAGCCAATCCCTGGTGACTCATTTAAAGCTTGCCCACTGAAGTGAATGCTGATAGCAGTTGATTTCCTGCACAATCAGACAAGTTCTTGGCTTATAGAAACAAAACAAGGAAACAAAATGCAAAACACAATCTAACACAAAACGCTTCTATGGAGACTGTCAACTCTAAAAAAGTCCAGACATTTATAAAAGTGATGCTTTTTTATCCTGGCTGTATCACATATATACTTTGGATGTATCCTGCCCCAAAGCGACACTGTCATCTCCCAGGGAGCTGGTGGAAAAGAAGAGCAAGGAACCCTTACCAGATAGGGCACTAAAACCGCAGTACTTAACTGGTAGGTCTCAAGAGGCACAGGGTTCTTCATAGCCCTCCATTCAGCCCTCCTCTCCAGGGATATCAGTGATCATATACTGTCCTGACATTGGCTCTTCAGCTGCCCTGAAGAGGAAAAGAGAGGAGGAAGAGAGGCTATTTACACCCATAACATTGCTCTGTGAAACCTGGACAAAGATGGGCTCATACTCACCTCTCATTCCACACATTCCTTGCACATGACACTTCCCACCGCTCCTATTTTTGCTGGTTTTACAGGAAGACCATCCAGCACAGCAGTCTCCTCCCTTACTGCCACACAGAAAGCAGGATGTCTCTGGGTGGCAATAACACTGAGAGAGCCAGACTTCTCAAACCCAGTGACAGACTGTAAATGCCAGATTTCTCCTGAGCTCTGAATAATTCCACTCAGATTGTAACCTTTATTTAGCTGTTTGCATGATGCATTAACTGTTGCTCTGCAAATGACCTCACCAGGCATATTTTTTTCTAGCCTAAGCACTTTTAAAGGTGAATTCTGTTTTTAAACATGAACAGCTTACATTGCTAGACATCAAGTCTGTGGCAGAACAGAAATAAAGATTGAATTGTAATAAGTAAATGCATCTTAAAGACAAACAAACAAGCTTACCAACAGTATGGACCTAACGAATTTTTCCCCCTCCCCTACTCTTTTTTTTCCCTATTGTCTTCTCAAAACAAATCTTACTGGATTTTTTCCTAATCTTTATGGTTATCAACCATTCAAAAAGTACATAGAAAGCAGGCATGGAAAAAAAATCAAATGCGGCAACACAGACTATGAGTACTCACTAGAGATTCTAGATGCCTCATTTTCTCAGTAGGAAACATAAGACTATTGAAACTGTGTTGCTTTTTACAGAATACTTCAATTCTTGCAACTCTAGGATGTTCACCTGAGCACACAGAAAAAATGTTATTTATGAAATTTAGTCAACTGTAAAATGTAAGCAGACAAGAAAAAAGACAAATTTTTATATAGATGTGTAAGGCTATTGAAGAGGAGTCAATCGAGGAAAGTAGCCGTACAACCCCTCAAGCAGGTAAACGCTTACCTTATCCACTGCTCACTATCCCCATCTGCTTTTCTGAGGCATCCAGTGAGATACTACAAGGTCATTGTGGACTCTCCCCACTATTCCTTTCTCTCTGACTGAACATGTAGTGACCAAGAAATTTCTTGAGATGTGACTAGATGCCTTGAAATGTGCCCCATTTATAGTTTTATTGATGGGTTATTTCTTTCAGAGCTTGCTAATTCATCACAGTATGTTATATCAGCCGCAGGATTGGCAAAGCACCCATTTATGCAGTACGTATCTTTGTAATTTGGTAGTCCCCTTTATGAAAATTGTTGCCAGTTTTAAATCTACCACTTATGGAATGTCAGTCTGTTACTCCACAGAATCATAAACACACAGACATAATGGTTATCAGACTCATGTTTTTTTTTTTTTTTAATCATGAGGGACCACTACAACAGTCTTGTCTTGGGTTTAACAGAATTCAAAGAAATTCAGACAATCATTTCTAGTGGTACAGAGCGCTCCTGCTGGAGCTACAGCATGTATTTTATACAACTAACTAGTATTGACTGTGCAACAGAATATAATGTAAAACTCATCACATGCTTAGAAAAGCTATTTTAATGGTTAATTAACCTCATTCCTAAAATTTTGCTCTTGATTCATAAGTATAATGTTTACTTTAGTTTTCCAACCTCATCAGGTTGCTTCAACACACAAATAAATAGCCAGTAAATGATTTCCTAAAAATGTTATTGTAAGAGTCAAATAAATGCATTTCATTAGAGGAACACAGTGTGATCCAACAAGTTGGCTGATGGCCCAAATTCTTGGTTCTGTACTTGGCTCTGACACATAATTTTCCCCTCCCATCGGCCAAGTCATTAGTGGTACATTCAGGCTGCAGTCAAAGCAATGGCAGTGACGGGGAGTAAACATTCAGTGCTTGTTTTAATTGGGTGTTGCTAGCAATTTCACTCCAATAGTATGGAGCACAACTCGGAGTGCAAATCTCAATCCAGAAACAAAGCGGACTGAGCTGTGTTGAACTCCACATTGCCATAGCTGGACTGATAGCTCAAAAATAGTTCGTTTCCTTACATTACAAAGCTGGGTCTTCAGTCATTCCCACAGATGCAAATGTACAGCACAGCTGATCCTTATTGATGTTGGAATCAGCACAAAGCTAGTGGGAAGAGACACTGTTTTGATAATGACAAAACTCAAGCATCTAAAATTAATCTGTGCAAAGGGTACATCACATATGCAGGTGATGCAGGAGACAAAGAAACACATTTAATAACAGTTTTAAAGTAAACATATTTGAAAGAGCAAAAAAGCTGAAGCACACTGCAGTTTGGTTTCACGTATGGAAATGAGTAAGTTGAAGCAATTGTTCTTTGCTTTAACTTATCTTTTCCTACATTTGCCTATGCTGAATCAGAATAGACAGAGCTAGAGCAAGTTTCCTAAGATTATCTAGTCAATCCACCTGCATCAATATGACCTAGGCACCCTGAAGACCTTTAAGCTGTTAAAACTTTCTGCAAGGCAGTAACCACTCCATCCTCATTAAAGTCAGTATATTCTCTTATAATATCTTGATTTCAACCATATCACAATAACCAACAGAAAACCTTTCTGTCTCTGCTAAATGCCATGGTCTCCATCCCACATCTGAATTATTTACTCATGTGGATTGTCCCCTTGAGGCCATTGAAACTACACGTTTTACTAAAGTTATACTCACATGCTAGTATTTGAGGGATCAGTGCTTCAAAGGAAGACTCTAAGCTAGCAGGAGAGGTTTGGAAATCAAAAAGAGTGAGTAAGACAGAGAGTTAGCTTTTTTGAGGTGAGGCGTGGGAGGTATTTTCGTTCTTTAGCTATTAAAAACTCCTTGCTTTGGCAAGAAAAAAAAAAGGGGTGGGGGAGAAATCTGGGAGGGAGAAGGATTTATGAATAAAGAGGCAGCATAGCAAGAGGTATAGCAACCAGGGTGGCCAGAAGGCAGAAGCAAGTTTCTCAGGTTGGCTTCCCAGACAGAACAGAGAAGGCAGTGAGCAGAGGTCAGAGGAGACAAGGTCTAATATGCTGATCTAAAGGGAATAATAAAACTATCTTTTTTTACAGTACTGAGCAGAGAGGTTATGTTACAATGGGTACTTTAAAAACAATGGTGATAGATATCATAATTGCACCTTTTGTCCTTCTGGATATCCTGGTAATTATCAATGAATGTGGGCATCTCCTCTTATCCCAAATGTAATGAGTATTTTAGATCCTTTTCCACTCTTTCATGGCATAGGAGGACAGGCTGAGAGAGTTGGGGTTGTTCAGCCTGGAGAAAAGAAGGCTCCAAAGAGACCTTATACCAACCTTCCAGTATCTGAAGGGGGCTACAAGAAAGCTGGGGAGGGACTGCACTAGACATAAGGAGGTATTTCTTCGCTATGACAGTGGTGAGGCACTGGAATAGGTTGCCCAGGGAAGCTGTGGCTGCCCCATCCTTGGAGGTGTTCAAAGCCAGGTTGGATGGGGCCTTGAGCAGCCTGGTCTGGTGGGAGGTGTCCCTGTCCGTGGCAGGAACTGGATGATCTTTAAGGTCCCTTCCAAACCAAATTATTCTATGATTCTATGATTTTGGAGCTGTGGCTTCATGGACGGTTCTGCTATTGAGTGCCTTTCTTGGGGCTCCCCCCTGTGTCTTTGCACACTGTTATGGGCAGCAGGTAGGGCTCCTTGTGTGCCAAGGAAGGGACAGGGCAGTGGTGACACAAGTTTGGGCCCTTGGCCTTGCACCTTGGAGACCTGGAAGGATCTAGTAATGCTAGGAACAGGTGGTGTCACCACCATAGGCATGAGGTGGATGCAGCATGTGTGTTTCATGGCCAAGGACTAGGCTTCCCTGCATGTCCTGGGGGAAGGGAGGGCCTCCATCAGTGGAAATGAAAATAAGAAATATTTTGGAGACAGCTGGCAGAGAACTTGGATGTCTTCCTCTCCTCTGATGTTTTTGTTTTTGTTTTCCTCTCCTCTCCTCTCCTCTCCTGTCCCCTCCTCGCCTCTCCTCTGTACTTCCCAGTTTCCTCACAGCCAGGTTTCTGCTCACCTGAGCAATCCTGGTCCCACATATGGAGTAGGGACATCAGTTCCCTAGGCTGGCCCTGCCCATGAGCAGTACATGTCTGAGAGTGGTGACACCATCCTGGGACATGTAAGGGCAGAGCTAGGTGACTCCCTGGAGCCATAGCCAGGGCCCTTTCTGCAAGTACATTGTAACCTTAATACTGAAATCATGTGCTACCATTTCCATCAGGCCTGCAGCTAAAAAAACCAATAATGAATAACAACTATTCTTATTGGCCCACCTTATTTTTTTCTGAACAGGCTTCAAGCTGTAGTTACTCAAAAGCTCATTATTTAGACAAACTCAGGACAATTTGTCACAGATGGCAAAAGGCATGCTCGTGACAAAAAAATTGTGATTTATTTCACAACAAGACAATACTCAGAGGATGGGTTCTTGAAAGAAAAATTCATCAAGATTTTTTTTTTTTTTTAAATGTGCATAAAACAGCCTAAAATGTGGCCCTGCCAGCCTTGGTCTCAGAAGCAGCTAAGTGGTTTTGACTGATTTTATATTTTTCTTCTTAAAAAAAAGGCAAACAAAAAGAACCCAGTAAAACATCAGATGCAAACATGGGCTAGAAGTTGTTGGCTCGAAGTTTGGCATAATCAAAAGCAACCAAAGCCAAACCTTGTGATGGGATGTGTCAAGTGACTATTATAATACAGGAGAAACACTACTAGCAATGCCTTCTGTGTTCTGCACATATTTTAACATGCTGATCTAAACATTAGTCTTTCCCAGGTAGCCAAGGATTATAATTGCTGAGCTTTACAACTGAGTATTAAGCATTGTGGCTAAACAGCTTGACTGAAGAACTATTTGCCATCACCTGAACAGGCTAAGCATGAAGGAAGGAGAACATTTGGCTAGTGTTTTACCACAGGCAGAGCTTAGTGAAATTAGGTCAGTCGGAATGTAAAAAAAACCTCCAGAAACATCTTTCAAACAGGGAAAAGTAGTAATATGTGGAACAGTCTCTCGTGGGAAGTAAAGGATGCCCATTGCTTAAATCACACACAATCAGACTGAATAACTCACTGGAAAAAGTACTATAGGCAAGAATCTCAAAGGAGCTATGCTGGGCTAGAATGTGAGAAGATGAACTGGATTAGCTAGCAAGATTTTCCCATCTCTAATTTCTATAATTTGTTTTTTTAAAAATCTGTTGGTAGTTCGCTTTGCTTGAAATTCCTTCACAGGACTTACAGAGTCACTGACCAAGGTAAAAAATGGGGCTGGAGAGAAAAAAGTGTGTGTGTTTCCTGGATGACATACACATGAATGAAAAAGTCTGCAGCCTCCCAGAGGTTGTGAAACTAGAAAGACTGGCTGGCTCGTAGTGGCTGCCCCCATCAGGCTGATGCGTGTGTAAAGTAAGCTACAACCGTGGGTGAAGATTAAGGGTTCAGTCAGTGGTAGAGACAGTAGCTTTGGAAGAGCTGTAACCCTACTTAAGCATGTTGCAGTCACTCATGGTTGATCTTCAGCACTGGGTAAGAAGTGGGAAGGCTCTTCTCTAACTGCCTGCATGACTTTCCCTGTTAATTATCACCAAAGGATTTTTGAGTTAGCAGAGTATTTGATTATGGGCTTCTCACTCCTCCTCCTTTCTTTTAAAGCAAGAGTTTTCTAGTTTGCTTTTGTTTGCAATTAGCTTTCAAAAGGTTGGATTAAAGCAGAGATTGCAGAGCTGGTCTGTCAGTCTTTCTTTAATTGAGCGCTGGACACAACAAACATCCTTAATTACTCCCTTCAGTCCTGAAGCCTCATATGCAGATGTACCAACGCACCACAGTCCTGACTTTCAAAATCCCAACTTTCACAATCCCTACCATTTCAGTTCATGACTGGATGCAGTCACAGGTCAGACCCACTTCCCTTTCATGGACTCAAAGCAGGTCACTGGCCTGTGCTATAGCCCTTTATCACTCCTGGTAGGTCTGTCTGTGTTGCAATTCTAAGGATGCACCAGGGCTCTGCTAATGGGCATCTGAAGTCCAGCCTCTCTTGAGCGATCTTCAATCAGCTCTAGGAAAGACCTTCTGTCCTACTGTACCAAATGTTGCAGTCTTGGGGATGTATCCTGTCAAATGGAGGCAGGGGTGTCAGAGGAGTTATGCCTCTAATCAGGTCCTCTTTATTGTATTTCCTAGTGGAAAAATTCCTGCACTATTCCTTCTCCACTCCCGCCCACCAAGGTTTTCACTAGGGCCCTGACTCAAATACCAGCTCACTAGTATATAACCAAAAGTTACATCTAGGGGAAGTGACCTGATGACTGCAGGTTCTCAGCCAGCTTATTCCATCACTTCTTGGTTAACAGCCATGGCTTGGAATGCCTATATCCACCCCCAGAAACTTCTGTTTCTTCTTCTGAGGCCCTGCAGCCCATCTCAGTTACTAAGTTACGTGTAGGCACTGAAACTTCCTACAGAACAGAACGTCAGGGAGCACAGAGTGCTGCTTCCATCTCCTCTCCTGGAGGCAGAGAGATTTAATCAAGTGCTTTCCGCAGAGCTTAGGGCTCCTAGTAGTGATGATGGAGAATAAATCTCTTTCCAATCATTAGAAGGTTCTCATAGAGGATTTCTCTGTTGTGATCACACTCTTCAATGATACAGGTACATCTGATGGACACTGCAGGTACCTGCTCCAACCCTGTGCACAGCATTCATCTTTGGGCCCTCTCCTGCCCACACTAAGATCATGGTATCTCCTACATCTCTGTCTTTTTAGGATGACATCCAAGCTGTTCTGAAAGCCTGCAATGACAAGGAACTTACCAAGCTGGACTGAAAGCCTGCAAATGACAAGGAACTTAACTGTCCCACTGGCTAACCAGACTCACAGTTTGGAGAACACACCCTATTTCTAGATGACCTTCAACTGCCAGCCACTAAAGTGACTCTAGTTTTAGTAAATTAAACAGCTTAGGCCTTGTACTCAAGCCCTGACTTGCAATTTTCTGCCTTGCTAAACTCTTAATATGCCTCATGGCAAGTTCTGGCTTGTGGCAGCTAGTACTCTCCTAACAGCAGCAGGGCTGAGTCTGACATCACAAGTCAGGGCACCATTCTCAACAGGTTATCTGGGCAGGATTTTCTTCTTTGAGGGAGAAAAAATTTTATACAGAGGGATACTGTGCCAGTTGCTTTCAGGTTCAGAGACGTGACCCAGGTATGCTTTATTTAGTAGTGTAGGTGTAACTTAGATTTCTACGAGACCTTTTCTGCCAGTATTGTTTACAATTAGAAATCTCTCTCCTAAGTGAATTATTTGTAGACTGTGATTAAGTCAATTCTTAGGTTTCTATTGTATAAACTACATTTTGAGTCCTTTCCAGCTTTCAGCATCCTTTGAGAAAAACAAAGAGGAAAACAGTAGATAGTACTCCAGTATTATCTCACCAGCCATGCTCGCACTCCAGGTTCCTTCCAGTCACCCATCCTCTTATGACCATAGCACAAGGCATAAATCCCCCTGTCCTCACCTGTGTACCTCATTTCCAGGGTCAGGAATCCTATAGGTGTGGGCCAACCTGACAACACACTAATCTGGTCCCTGACATGAGCTCTCAGGAGACCAAGAGTTTAAAGGGTGCCAAATTATACTTCTGCTGATCATCTTGGACACAGAAGTTAGTTGGACTGAAAAAATGAAAATATCCCACTTGCTATTTCCTACAAATAGAAGAGATGTCATTCCTAAATGCTTGAGTTTTTTGGCTTAAAGACTATTTACTGTGATGGCCATATCCTCTATAGTTGTACTATGTTCCAGGATATGGTCTCCAAACTCCCTGGTACATCCTACATAGACTCTTCGCTACACAAAGGTAGTCATAGCATTTTGTTGATGAAACGTACTCAACAGATACAACTCTGCCTGTGCAATTTGAGCTCACCTTTCTGTTGTTGTCCTCCCTCTGTGACATGCAAATACACCAGCAATTAAATCTTCCAGATAAATCAGTTCAGCACCACCAGGCTAATAGTTTACCTCCCTAGGTACCCTACTAGAAGCAGTCACTGATAACAGGATCTCTCCACCACTCTTGGCAAGTACTTTCTATCCATTGATAAGCTTTCAATTATACAACAGAAGTGGTGTTGGTTATTTTTGCCTCTAACACTGCCATCCACAAGAAGGTTTCTGTATCACAGCACCTGGGCTCTTACTTGCCATGGTCTTGATCATTATGTCATCACGTAAAAATAGCTGTATTACCAACAAAAATATGGCTTCATACGTAAGAAATTGCTCTTGAACATAGTTCTGAGAGAGATCAGTTGTACTGATCTACAGAACTGTCACTCTACCTCATGCCTCTCTAAGCACAAGGCTCAGCCTGTTGTGGGGATGCTGGCAACACAAGTTCAGAAAGTCACTGTAGGGCACTTGGTAACAGATTAGGTGGATACATATACAGTGTCACCCTGTCACTATGCTTGTACTCATGACTTGGGGATGCACTGATGCAGGAACTGCACTGTTACAAAACAAGTACTACAGGGTTTCGGTCTCATAGCCCTCTGGTGTGGCACAGCTGTCACTGTGCCTCAAGCACAATTGTTGCTACCTTGCTAGGCAACCATCACAACACGGTAATGGCCTGTCAATATGCAGCAAGAAGGTCACAAAGTCAAATCTTCAGCAGCAAACCTGAGATTTTCTCCATTTAGCAGTATTTACATGGGTATTTAAAAAAATAAAAAATAAAAGACTCAGCCTATTTTGCAAGAATAAATGCAACTTGCAACTATAAGGCTGAATTTCCCAGCCAATAGAATTTTTGTCCGTATCTGTTCTTTTTTTTTTCCTCCCCCAGAGAAATACTGCACAGTATGAGTCAAGGGCAAAGTTTTGGGGGTTAAATCCAGCTATCACTGAAAACATCATACCCAGTCATATCAAGTCAGTATAAAGACTTCCTCTTGAAAAATGAGTGGTAACCTCTACTGAAGCACTGCTGCTTGAAGGGGCAAGCTAGGTGGCATTAAGTCCTGAACACTAGCTAAAGCTAAGAAAGCAGGAGACATATTGTGCTAACCTTTATCTCCAGAAACACCTTTGACATGCAGAATGTTTGTTCACTCTGATTACCTGGGTGGAGAGGTTATTGTTGCTTAAATTATTTACTTTTAAAACCGCAGTTATTTGCCACCACCCTTCCCATGCTGCCCTGTACACCCTAGTGCTAACATACCTTAGCATAGGCAAGGAACACCAGAAAGAACTATAAAGACCACCAGGAGGATGGCTTCTTGGGGATAAATCTGGCAAGAGACAGAAACGTCCACTTGGACCAGTCATCAGAATGAAAAAGCAAAAACATGCCACCTGCTGTAAAGGCTACTTGGCAGAGAACTTCCAGGGCAGCAGAGGGCACAAGTAAAGTAAGGCTAAGTCTGGTAGAAAAGCATCTATTCCTTCCACTTTCCCTGCCTCTGCCATATCAGAGACCGAAGAAAGTTTCAATTAATTGAATCAATACAGTTTAACAGGTCTTGTCAACAGTATGGATCTGATCCCTCCCATTCCTCCTGGTGAGAAGTAGATCTGTCTCTCTCCTCTTAATATTCTCTGCATCTCAGAGACTCTAGCACAGTTCCTTAACAGCTCCCTGAAGAGAAGAAGCAGTAGGATTGAATGGAAAGGCAGGTGCATATCCTGGTGACCCTACCACCACCACTACGCTGACGAGAAGCACCTTCAAGTGTAGAAGGGAGATGGAAAATGAGTGCTGGATTTGAAAGAACATGTGTTCTCTGAGGTCACTGGCAATTCTCACAGTTTTGTGGTTGTTTTTTTTTTAATAGTGCAAGGTCACACCCATAATCTTTGTCCCAGCCAAAGCAAGTTCATTTCCTGGCTGGTAATGTGTTCCCCTGTGTCTAGTCCAGTTTTGGAGACCAGAACTGATGGTCTAGTCTTCCATTGCTGGATTTCCCTCAGGGAGCTATTCCACACACCAACTAAAGTCAGTTGCTAGCAAAGATTTCCTGATATTCAACTGAAAATTTGTTTTCATTCAAACTTTTTTCCATTACTCCAGCTATTTGCTTTTGGATCTTCTCCTTTAAATAGTGTATTCCACTTGTCTCCATCCTTTCAAGACAAAGTTTCATCTCTGTGCATGCAAGCCCAGCTTTTCAGAAGAACTACCTGTCCCATCCCTGCCCTGCCCTGGTTCACTCTCTTTCAAAATCAAGCACACTGCTTGCAATGCAGGCAGAAAGGGCCATATTTTCAGAAGTGATAAGAAACCACAATGGCAGAGCAGTTTGTGGAAGCAGCAGCAGTGACCACCTCCAGCTGTCCACGGCAGGTGAAGAGCCTACAATCCCTCTGTGACAAGACTGGTTGCCTCCAGAGGCTAGTCTCCTGGTGACAGCCTTGTGGTCACCAGCAACAGAATAACCAAGGTGGGAAGGCCAGCATCCCATGCCTAGAAATATTTCCTGAAGTATCCAAACTGAAGAGCATATGAAATGAAAATTGCTTCCTTCCAGGCCAACCCTTGCCCTCTGACACATGCACCCAAATCTCTGTGATGACCACACTAGTGATCACAATTGCATTTAGGCATCACATTTACCTCTAGCGGTGGCTTGTTTTAACTGGCTGACCAGCACCTAGCGTGTTGAAGACTCAGCATCTCAGCATTACCATAGAACAGGTAACAGTAATATTAATAATAATACGGTTTGGGATTTTTCCTCAGACTTTGAGAATAAGATGTTGGTAAGAGTATTGAGCATTGTGCTTGTCTTTCATGCCAGTGCAAATTTAATCCCAGAGCTACAAAGCTATCCATTCGGGTATATGAAGCCTTATGGACACTTTAGCTCTAGGCACAACCAGCCACGTTCCCCCAAATACACATCAATTCCAGAATTTCTGGTGATTGTATCACACAGAGAACAACTCTAGCTTGAAAAAAAGAAAAAAAAAGTCACCTTTGCCCCGGAGTTATTAACTCCTTGTTCATTCAGCAGCCTTATCAGGGAAATAGTCACTACATCTGAGTCAAACTGAGGTAACATGTACATTGAATATGGTTCAGATACATGTAGACCATTATATTATATCGTATTATATGGGGTAACCTAGAAAGCTATATTGCATCAGACAAGTCCCTATAAAAAGTGTCATGGTCTAAGTCACTCTGGTTCAGTGGTTTATTACTGTCTCAGCTAAGGCATACAAGCTGAGCAGTGACTGTATTAGTATGAAGTGAAACAGGACAGCATAAGCAATATCCTGCAACAGTTAATCTTTAAAAAGGTGAATGGTTGCCTTTAACCTCTCAGGGGTTGAGAACTAGAAAACTGACATATCTCTTTTACAATACATTCCTCCACCCCTTGAATGCATGTACATGCACATATGCCTATTCTTCTCAGAATATGGCTCACTTACTTACTTTAAAAGCAAGAATTCAATAGCCAATCACAAACAGTTCCCAAACTGACGTAGATAGACATAGCCTCTCTAGTCTGCTCAGATTTACAATGCAATAAGGAGCATGAGGCGGATGTTTCCAGGCAAGCAGACACTCAATACACATGCAACAGTACCTTGGTGTGATGCCAGAAGTCAAGATAGCTGCACCTGTTCAAGTCCCAGAGAACCAATACAGTGTGAAATACTCGAGAGTATTGCACATCTAGTATAGGGAGCTCCCCTAGGAAAAGGACATGTTATGGGGTGCTGGGAGCCATTGACCATTATCAGAACATAAAAGCAGACAGAACCCCATTGTGGAACAAACAAGACATTCCACTTTCTTTTTTAGGGAGAAGACACACCTGTTTCTTCTGTGCTATTCATCAAATACCAGACCAGTAGCATAATGATCTTTGTCCTATTAATCTTTACAGGGGTATTTACAACACTGATGAGTGTGGTTGCTAGCATTACAAAGCCCTCAATAATGCATTCACAGGTGAAAATGTATACAGGCAAAGAAAATGCAGAGATAGCAAGTAAGTCTCTGTTCCAAGATATCTGAAGTGGAATTACAAATTATTCACCTTGTTGGCAAGCAGGGGTCAGATTACATCAATTTACTCTAAGTGGGCGGGGAGGATGCAAAAGACTGAGAGTTGTATTCTTCAGTGGAGAAAAAGTCACTGGGGCTAGGATGAATTGCTCTACAGACAAAATGCAGTCCACAGGCCACCAACTGTTCAGACAAAAACAGTTGCTGAACCTACACAATACTTCAGGCAGCTTCATTTAACTTTCGCTGTGTATATTTAACACCACAAATAATAAAGACCTCATTTTAAATTGCTTACAAAGTGTGTTTTTGGAGTCCTCAAAACTAGGAAGCCGTAAACCCAAATAACAATTACCTTGTGTGGAAGAAAGTCTGGAATCTTCAAATATTGCAAAAAGACCTAGGTGTCACGGGCTTCTTCATGGCCTCCATTCATAAAACCCCTTTCTGCCATGCCTGCACAGAGTATTCAGACAGAAATTTACATGAGCTGGATTTCAAAGCGATGGATTGCCAGAAGAAATCTTCCAGCTGTGAATGGTCTCCAGATGCAGGCTTTTCTTCTCCAGGACTGGGGGTGGGGATGAAAATGCCTTCCATTTGTCTCATACAATTAAATGGAAAAACATTGTCTACTGAGGAGGGTGGGCAGACAGAGAAGGTGGAGTCAGAAACTGTCCAGAATTGAACAGGGAAAAAAAACCCCTGAAATGTAGCTGAAACTGTTCAGGACACCTATCATCTTAAAAGATGTAATCCCTGAGTAGAGGTTGGTCATTAAGACATGGCAGACATCAGCAATCAAGACATTTAAATTGGAAAGGACAAAAAAGCCTAAAAGGTAGTTTCGTTTGTAGAAAGTATATTCTTTGCCTTGCAGAGCTGTGACCGGATATTACACTGTGAAACACCCCTGGAGAGCTTGTGGCCAGGGCTGCTTTCTGGTTGACAGTGTGCTAAGCCACAACTGGCATGTTTCTGTTGCCAGTACCCCACAGTCCTGGACTTGTAGCTAGTTATCTTTATCTCTGCAAAGAATGTTTGCGGGCAGTTTATACTTCCTTCCAGCTTACTTGTTCAAAATTATCCTCCTTAATTGAAATTTGTCCCCCAAGCAACAAATCTGTGCAAGCTGAAAGGATCAGCATCCCTGGGGATAAAATGTAAAACAAACGAATTGTAAAATAAATTGTAAAACAAATGAATTGTAAAACAAATTGTAAAACAAACGAATTGTAAAGCAAACTAGTACTCACAGCTGCAAGTACGCAGAATCCATATTTCATTGCTGATATGGAGCTTGGGATTTCCTGCTTGGACAGGTGTAACTGTTTGGATCAGACAGCCAGACCATATTTACTTGTCCAGCAAGGGAAGATTATGTCTCTCTTCTGTCTCCTAAATGTCTAAGGACATCTACTGCCCTGGAAAGCTAACAGGGAAAACAACACTTTTCTCATTTTAAAAACATGACCACAATCTTTGCTTACTTTAAGTCAAAAGTCCTTCTTTCTGCCTGGCACAGAACATTAGGAGTGTCCTCAAGAGAAATCGGCTCTCCATCTGGAATTTTGAAGTCTTCTCCAGTTTGTTGTTTCACATTCTACTTCTTCTGTAATATCTCACCTGCTATCAGATAATAACTTGGCAAATGACTGTAGCAAAAGGGAAAAAAAGAGTTTTACTAAAAATGTAAGATGACCTGTATTAGCCAAGACTGCAGAACCAGTACCTCTTCTCTAGCATCCACCAGGGAAAGAAGCTTAAGAGACAGAGGAAGCTAAATTACATTCCATCACCTTTCACCAGTCTGCCACTTAGGATACTTTTCTAATGCAAATGTAGCATCTATGTTGCTGCATTCAATAGTCACTAAAGGAAATATGCTGCATGTGACCAACCCACTCAAGCATCATCTTCCACAGCAGCCTGTGGCAATGAATTCCAATATTCCTTGATGCCAGTGTGGAGAAGTCCATAGCTTGTATGTTCTACACTCCTGTCTAATCAGTTCATCAAGTGTCATTATCTTTCACGATAATGGATTGCGTGAGTGTTCTCTGTTGCCAGTCTCTGTTCTATCTCTGATTCCCTTTCAGGCATCTCTTTTCTAAGATTAACAATCTATGTTTGCCCAGAGACTATCTCCTACTTCTGATCACTGTTGATGTCCTTTCTGTTCTTAATAGTGTTTCTCTATGTTCTTCAAAGGAATAACCAGGACTGAGAACTTACAAATGTTCAGCAGACCACCAAGTACACAGAGGCGTAATTGTGTTGTTTCTTCTGTACTCATTCCTAACATTTCTGTTTGGCTTTTTGACCTCCACAGAGAGGTGAGTGCTTTCAGCAGACTATCTGCAATGAATCCAAGATCTCTTTCTCTGGTGGCAAAAGCTGATTTACAGCCATTCAGTTTATCTGTACAGCCAGGCTATTTTCTTCCTTGTGGGACTCCCTTGCATTTTCTACACTGAATTTCATATGCCAAGGAGTGTCCAACCACTCAGTGTCAGTAGATTTTCTGCAACCCTTTGCAGTCAGCTTTAGATTGCCTCTCTGGAATAGTTACGGGCCACAAGTAAACAGTTAACTTGCTATTGACATTCCTCTCCAGATCACAAATATGTTGAATAGCACTAGTGTTAACACAAAGTCCTTCTGATCCCATTTGGCAGAGCTGGCCACAGCCAGGACTCACATTTGAGAGTGGTCTAGGACACACGACTGCCTGGCACCAGTCTATTACAGATACAGTGTGCTCAGACAGCAGGTATGTGGGGACATTCACTGTGATAACTAGACCTGTTTACTTTAATGGCCTGGACCTTAAATTTAGCAAATACAGTGACAGAACAAACTGGATACAGATGGTTGCTGGTTTTTATGTTGCTGAGTACCAGAGAATATGATGGCTGCAGAGGAGAAACAGAGTTACTACGTGGAAAATATTTGGGCTCTTCATATCAGTGGAGGATGCAGATCTGCACCATCCCACGGAATTGCAGGGTGGTAAGGATGGGAAAGGATCTCTGGAGATCATCTAGTCCAATCCTCCTGCTAAGGTAGGTTCACCTAGAGCAGGTTGCAAAGGAAAATGTCCAGGTGGGTTTTAAATATCTCCAGTAAAGGAGACCCCACAACCACCCCAGGCTCCCTATTCCAGTGTTCCAACACCCCCACAGTTAAGAAGTGTTCTAGTTCATACCCACTGGCCTTTGGCAGTGAGCACCATTGAGAAGACTCTGGCCCCATCCTCTTGACACTTATCCCTTGTCCATCTTCTCTTTTCCAAACTAAACAACCCAAGCTTACTCAGCCTCTCCTTCATGAGAGAGATACTCCAGTCCCCTAATCGTCCCTGATCACATTAGGCCCTCCACTGGACTCTCTCCAGTATTTCCTTCTCCTTCTTGAACTGAGGAGCCCAGAACTGGACCCAATCCTCCAGATTTGGCTTCACTAGAACAGAGTAGAAGGGGCACATAATTTCCCTTGACCTCCTCAATGTACATTTCTGGATGTTTCCCAGGACACCACTGGCCTTTTTGGCCATGAGGAGACATTCCTAGCTCATCATCAACTTATTGTCTACTAGGACTCCCAGGTCTTTCTCCAGAGACCTGCTTTCCAGCTGATCAAACCCTAACCTGTACTGGTCACTGAGGTTGTTCTTCCCAAGCCTACACTTGCCTTTGTTGAACTTCATTATGTCCTTTCTGCCCAAATTTCCAGCCTCTCCAGATCTCACTGAATGGCAGCATAACCTTCCAGTGTATCAGCCACGCTTCCTGGTTTTGTATAATGAGCCAGCTTGCTGAGGATACACTCTGTTCCCTTAGCCAGGTCACTGATGAATATGCAGAAAAAGACTGGGCCCAGCATTGACTCCTGTGGAACAGTTGACCACAGGCTTCTTGCATCATCAATGACAACTGTCTGAACTCTTACATTCAGCTAATTCTCAATCCATCTCACTGTTCACTCATCTAACACATACTTTGTAAGATTACCTATGAGGATGTTGTAGGAGACAATGTCAAAAGCCTTGCTAAAGTTGAGGTAGACAACATCCACCACTCACCCCTCATCTACCCAGCCAGTCACGACATCATGGAAGGCTATCAGACAGGTCAAGCATCATTTCCCATATTGGCTACTCCTAATAACCTTTTCTTCCAGATACTTGGACATGACATCCTGCATGAGCTATTTCATCACCTTTCCAGGGATGGAGGTGAGACTGACTGGCTTGTAGTTTCTCAGATCCTCCTTCTTGCCCTTTTCAAAGACTGGAGTTCTATTAGCTTTTTTTCCTCAGTCTTCAGACACCTCTCTCATTCTCCATGATGATTCAAAAATGATGTAGAGCAGCTTATCACTGACATCTTCCAGCTCCCTTAGTATTCATGGGTGCATCCTATGTGGGCCCATAGGTTTCTGAATGCCTAGTTTGCCTAGATGATCACTAACCCAGACCTCCTTGACCAAGGGACAGTCTTCCTTTCTCCAGAATTTCCTTTCTCTAGGGTCTGTGATTCCTGAGGGCTGGCCTGAGCAGTAAAGACTTGAAGCAAAGAAGACATCCAACAACTCCTCCTTCTCTGCACCCCCTTGCAATTCCTCCAATCACTCAATTTGGATGGTTCCTGATGTGTCCCTTCCCTTTCACTATGGCTGATGAAAGCTGGCAAGGGTGCCTTGGGCAAAGTTCCACCAACTGTGAACAAGTCTGCACACAGAACAATCCTCCTTGAGCGGGATGGATCAGAAAACAGATCAGTGGGCCAAGTGTGGATGCTCTTCTCTGCCAAACCACAGGCTCACTTAGAGGTTTGTCACCCTGATATCCTCTTCTGAAACACTCCAGCATCTCCACATTCATCTATCAGACTCCTGCAGCTGGGACTCTGACCTGCAAAATGTATCATCTGCTCTTGACTTTGCAGCTGTAAATAACCTCATGGTCATGTGGCACCCCTGGTTTCAGGTGCCACACTGTCTCCAAGGCAAGAGGGGCCACATTGGGGGAAAGCAAATATGAAAGCATCCCAGGCATGAAAATGCTTCTGTGGTTCTTGAGGCAGGAATTTCTCTCACACCTACCCCACCCCCCTATATTCCTCCCCAGTGCTTGGTGCAACTGAAACCCAGAAACAGCAAGAGTAGACAAGTTCACTCCACTACCTGGGTATCGATTACACCTGCAGCTGGAAGCCAAGCAATTGAAAACAAGATGTCAGTTTTGCCAGATGATTCTCACTGACTCCTAGCTTGGGCTCAGTGCCAGTCCTCACCCTGTTTCATTTCAGCTTCCTAACTCTTCCCATGACAGTTGGACAGGTGTTTATTCAGGCAGAGACATTTAATTTCACATGTGTTCAGCCTTCATGGAAGGCAGAGAAATTCCAGAGCTGCTTTCCTGAGCCACGTTGAGCAACCCAACACCCCTGACAGCCAGGACAGGCAGAAAACAACAGCTTCTTTATGCCTGGGTCAAACCCTCCTATTAACTTGTTTCTGGCTGCTGACGTTTCCCTAGATGTCAAAAGGATTTTTAAATTACAGTGACAAGCCGTCCTTTCTTGTATGAAGAACTCAGCTTTGCAAATAGCACGGAGTACCCAGCAAGGCACCAGCTGAGCAGCAGCCTGTCCTCAGAGACTGCTCTCTTGGGAGAATGAACCCCCAAAGATTTCTTGTGATTCTGTGCCTCTCAGGTCAATTACTCTTTCCAGGTATTTTGGGAGGGACACTGTGCATACTCAGTGGCCTGCACAAGTCAGCAGCATTAGGTGCTGCTGGGAGAGATTCAGCTGCCGACCAGCACAAGGACTGGGACAACCACCAGCTGCTTGTGTCAGTATTGGGTGGGATCTGTTTCCAGCAAAGCAAAAGGTTGGGAATTCACATCTCAAACACTTGCACATATCTTGCTCTCCCACAAGGGAAGAGCAGAGATAGCAGTAAAATCCCTCTGAGAGAGAGATGGCAAAGAAGGTCAGCTACCAAGGTCTTTATAGTTTCCTTTCATTGTTGTTTCCACCCTGCTTTCACTCCTCAGTAACTCATTGTGGTATGATATGTAGAGGTCTTTTAACTTTCAGAGCTCCATCATGCCAACTCTGGCCTGTGGCATGTTTGTCACGGCTACACTGAACCATGATGGTAACAACGCTGGACTGGAACAACCTCCATGAACAGCAGTGCAGCCCATAGGGATTTGCTGTCCTGTCACAGCTGGCTGCCCAGCTGCTCTACAGCTTCTCAGTCACATGGAGCCCATCCTTGTCAAGAAACTTGGAGGGATCAAAGGAGATCACTATTTCCCTTTCTCTCCACCCTGACCACTTCTCTTACAGAGAAAAAGACTCTGCAACCAGCCAGCCACGTAGATCTGCTGTCAATGCTTGCTGGAAATAGCTGCTCTGCAAGTGGTTTGTGAGGCAGAATAGCCTCTTTCCTCATCACCTGTCGAAAATATCACCAGTTTAAGGAGTATAACCAGCTATAATGTACTTGAGTTACTTTTCAAGTTGCCTATCACTCTGTCTGCGTATTGCTAACCCCAATACATGTGCAGCACCACTGTAAAAAGGAACAGACCCTGCACTCAGAAAAGTTTTGCCTTGTTCTCCTGGAAGTAATGAAGATGTTGGTGCCCCTTACTCTTCTATGTTTTCCCCGACCCAGTACACTCATCATGCATACCAAACACAGCCATTACAAAGCTACTGTTGCTTGTTGCTCAGTCTGTGCCCTGTTTTCTCAGTTTCACTCTCTAATCCAATTTTGACCAGTATTATAAAGTAGATCCAAGATTCTTACATATCACAGAAGACATAGTATTTGTTCTTATAAAGGTAGTACATACAGCTTGTACATAGATACCTTTAAGCTTCAGTCTAAAGTTCTAAAATTCCCTCCAATAACCACATCCTCCTCAGAATTTCTTCATTCCATCTCTAATAGTCCTTAATCTTCACCTGGGAATACTCTTTACCAGTACGCTGTGTCCTTTGCTTCAATTCATGCACTATAATTTTTTCATCTGGTTGAGGATGTATCTCATGGGGATGGTGGTGCTCAGGCATTCCTATCAAATGTGGGCAACTATTTTGTGCCATTGAGACATTTATCTGATTTTTGTTCCACATTCATAAAGCATAACCCTTCATAAGTATACTTGAAGTCAAAAAGCCCTCTCTTTTACTTGTCTGTACAATCTAATCATGCCCCAAGCCAGGTGATGTGATGAATGGTCCCTTTCTTCTCCTGCTTGTCTAGCTCATGTCTTCCCCCATGCTCTCAGCATGTGCTGCACAGGGACATGATGCCTCTGTCTTTTACATTAGCTCCACAAACCAGGTAGGCAATTCCTCAGTCCCACAGCACTGCTGGGACTACACTAGGGTAATTCCCAGCCATAGGATTTGAGTCAAATCCTCTAAGCAATAACCTTGAGCTTTGGCTGTCATTACCACTTTAGGGCCTCTCTGAGGGTGAAATATGGCTCTGCAATCTGTGGATGCAAGAGTTAATTAATGTCTGAAAAGCTGCAAATAGCATTGTCTGTCTTCTCCCCCAGTAAGTGCTAGATCATGTTGCACTCTGTCTGCTGCCCCTGTTGAGTTTCTTCCAGCTTTATTTCTCCTGCAAGTTCCAAAGGCTCCCGCCCCCTGAATAGCTAACTTCGGGTTTATTTTCCCCCAGATAATAGGTTTGCATTTTTCCAGTTTGAATCTTGTGTTATTATTTCCTGCCCATATCCTGCCTCAAACACAAGGGAGTCACGAAAGTGGTGACTGTACATTACAAAAGGAGAAGGAATGAAATAATGATAATTTTTGTGAATGCACAAAGGAGCATGTGTGTACAAGGGGAAGCAAAGCAAAATTTATTTTTCCTCTCAAAAGATCAATGGACAACTGGCAAGAAGCTGGGGAGCAGGTAGCAAGGAAGGAGAAAACTTAGTTCAATGCTCAGTCTTTGTGCTAAGGGATTTCCCTCTCACAAATTCTCTCTTTACCACCAGTTTCTTGACATGATGGTGCTGCTTCAATCCCTGATCCAACATCAGTAAAACTGCCAGGGAGTCAATGAAATTTGTTCCAGTTCTGCACTGCTGCAAATAAACTCAGGAGCTGGCCCATAGCGTGACATGTGTAGCTTCTTCCTCTTTCAGGAGGGAACCATCCCTCTGCTGACACAGGAATTGTTTCCCTCTTTGTCAGGAATGAAAAAGCAAATCTAGAAATCCTCCCCTCCCTTCTGTCACACAAGAGCAATAAGAGGGAGAGGACTTCTCAGACTCCTGCCAGACTTCTACACTTTGCTCAGGGACTTGGACCTAGGAGGCATTTTCTTTATTGGCTGCATCACCCATGATGTTTAGCCCTTTTTATCCTTCCCTGACCCTCTCAATATCCAGCTTGTCTTGCTACCTCAGCTACACTTCCCTGTTTTCCTTCTCCTCCCTCTTCACTATCCACTGAGATTGGTGCTTACCCCATCAACCTTTACCCTCACTGGGAGAGCAGAAGAGGTACCACTGCCCTTCTTAGGAAGCCTTCCCCGGGATTTTGTTTCGGTTTCTTTGAGAAGTAATCTGCCTGTTTAGGTTGTTCATACGCCAGGTCCCTAGCAGTTTCTACCATTTATCTTCCTAGGTTAGCACTCTCCCTCTCTGCATATGTGCACAGCCTATGACACTACAATGTTAAATAAATGAATCCAGAGATTTAGAAAAACAAGATATTGCAGAAAGTGAGAAGCAAGTACAGTTAGCCTTCATGTACTCTCCAAACCTTATCCCTGGCTGCAGAAGCAAATTCTACAGTTTTGTCAGGACACCAACATCTACTCTAAGAAGTAAGTCCAGCAAACCTTGAGTAGAGCTAACATGTACAAACAGTCCATGGGAGCAGAAGACACATAGAAATATCCTTCAACCACAGCACAAATAACACCTCCCTTTGCCTCAGTCTCTTACCCGAAGTCCATTTCTACAGCCAATGGCACAGTTGCAATCCAGGACACAGGACAGCCATGCAGCTAATTCCCCTTGTCAGCACTGAAAGAAAGAAGGATAATGAGGCACGGTCAGCTTATGCTACTTCATGGTGCTTGCAGGATTCTGTCTTTCCCCACTAACTTTGTAAAACCTGCCAGTGATGAAATCAGTAGTGCACAATAAAGTAGCCACAGAGGGCAGAGTTAGAAATGAGCCAGGAGCAGGAGAAAGCAATAAAGAAAACCTCCTTGGTTGCCAGAATGGATGAAAGATGCCTTCATGCACAGGTGGAGAATACTACCAAGCCACTATGTCTTTGATGTGGAATGGGAGAGGCTTTTGGAGAAAGTGACAACTGAGAAGGGTCTGCCAGGGCAGACTTGCACACTACAGGCAAATGTTTTTAGCTGGTCTGTTTCCAATGAAAAAAAGGAAGAGACTGAGTTAGAGGTTAAAGTAAGGGAAAATGAAATGGGGAATGCAGTTCACCCACTCTCATAAAAGCAGGGGAAGACTGCCTCATTTGAGATGGTTCCCATCTCACCACACTTTCTTTTGCTCCAGAGTTATGCTTTCCCAGGTTCAGGTCTATTCTCAGCACCAGGCACCTCATGCTACTTCTTCCAGGTGTTCAGAACCTCAGCCTAAAGATCACATTGAGCCCACCCCAGCTCCTGGGAAGGCAAGGCATTTTATGGGCTAACTGGCCCTTTGAGAACTAGTCCAAACTCCTCAGCCAGTTATGAACGGATTGCCATTTACCCAGCCTCTCAGAATCTCCAAATCTGCCACAAAGACCACAACATGAATGTCAGTACTCTAAGACAGTATGAGATACCGGTCCTTCCATTGCACAGAGGAGTCAGAATCCATTTTCATCTCTTTCCTGAATAAGAATGAATTGTGTGGTTTGGTTCCTATGGTAGGATGAAATCAAATTCTAACCATTATGAAATTATGGTATGAATGGTCTCCTTATCTCGTACCCACATTCAATTTTTATTCCTGCTAAGAAACCAGGAAAATCTGGGGGCTTCCCATACAGGTGGGATGCAGGGAATGCATTCTGGCATAGATCCCACTCATAATGCTGAAGTCCTGGAGGGAATGGTTGCAGTTCCTGCCTGTTAAAGATTTATGACAAACCATTCCTACACAAATTCTGTAAACTCAGAGCATTTTCAACTCTGTGCCTATCAATCATCCACTTCCAGAAGATCTGGAAGCCTGGCAGTCCTTAGTGATTACAGAAAAATCAGTTGTAGATGTTCCTGTAGGTTTTGTTCTTCATACAGTTTACCAAAGTATTTGAGCCAGTGATCATTCTTGTCACCAAAACCAAATAAAACCAAAAACCAGACTGTGCATGTAAAGGGTTATATCTTTTCAATATTGATTTCAGTCCACTCCTTTCTTGTATCAAGTCTTGCCTGTCAAGTTAGCTTCCCTAAGTACCAGACATCTAGCAGTCCTTGAGGGGACAAGAACATGACAAGACATTTTAGATAAATGACCAAAACCATAAAGGTGCAACTTCCAATATCTGCTTCCTCAGAAATGAGTGAAGCTACAAATAAGGGAACATCACCCTTTCAGCTCCAGTGGACGAATGCAGCCATTTGAAGCCCTGCAGGGTCACGTGTTACAAATGCAGTTTATCATACTGAGTTGTATCATGTGTCTCTGCAAATTACAGTATCACACGGATAACCCCAGGATACACAAACACATCAGTTATAACACTACAGAGCAGTATGAAACTTGTCGGTTTCTATTTTTTTAAACCCACACATTAGCTCAGGCTCAACCCCGCCTTCTTCATGTCGTGACAAGCCAAGCAGTAGCAAATACCACAGAGCATATCACTCGTCCTGCAACCAGCCAGCAGTATGTTACACAGAATAAATATTAGCGCATATAAGAGAAAGGAAAGGGTTTAAATATCATTATATAGAAAGACATGCTGTTTAGACTGAGGAGGGCTTAATATGCAATGTGTGTTTGCAGATAGTTATCCAGGAAAGCACATCCAAATAGCATATGTTGAATTCCTGTTGAATTTGTACTTGAAAGCACCCCAGAGAGCATGGGAACTCTGCTACAGATCTCCCCCAAGCATAAATTTTGGCATCTGAAGAAAGTTCAGGGATACTATGTCCTACCTTCCCTGGCGCTTCCCTCTCTAGAAATGATCTGCTCTGGATACTTCCAGAGGAGCTCAACCATACCTCCCCCACCCCTAAGTCTACACCCCATCTCCCATTCCTTATCATCAATTCCTCCTTTGATCTGAGCTTGTAAAAGCTTAATGTTTGTCTTATCTAATGTCACTGTGGATGCCATTTTGTTGCACCAAGGGCTACTGTTCACACCAAGTAGTGATGTCTGCAAATGTGTAGGACATGGCCAAACAGGCAGACATACAGCAGCTGCAAGCTGTTTGTTTGGGAAGAGTTTCAGTAAAGGCATGGCACACATGAGAAAGCTTCACCCTATCATTGCCCTTGGAAATGACAGTTCAGATTGCCACAGCTTAAATTCTCTTGGCTTTGACCTGACCAGCTCCTGCTACTTGCCTGCACGCATTCAGAAAACCCTGTGAAATGAGCAATGCTCAAGGGACATCATGAGTGTGGTCAAGAGACACCATGGATTATGGTGTGGGGATCTTAGGCAATTCAACCCAACCTACTGTGTCAAACTGGTAGCATGCTTTAGATTTTTTATCCTATGATGAGGCTTTGCACGTCATGGGTTTTCTATTGCAACCTGCCACACACCCTAAAGGGAGAAGTTGCCAGAGGCACACTGGAAGACCAACCTTTTCTCTAGATGGGTGGATAAAGCTGTTTCTCCGTCACGCACATATAGAGGCTTATTGAGTTAATGCTTCATCCACAGACAAGCAGGTACAGAAAACATGATAGATCTTATCAACTTGAAATGCTCTCCTAACTTCACTTACTGGCAGGAAGTTTGCTTATTTCTACCCTGTCTCTCTGTCCATTGCAAGGTATATATAGCCCAAAGAGCTAGCATTCTGCTCAGTGGAAGCTGAGCTTTCCCCTGAACTCCTCGTGTCCTGACATTAGGGGGTACCCTCAGTTGCTTAAACCATCATCTTGCCCATGTGCAGCATTGGTCCTAAACAGGAGCTGCTATCCACAGCTTTGCTCACTTGACAGTTGCTATTACCCTCTCTCATACCTGGGTTGACAGGTACAGCAACAGGGATGAGGTCAGTTACTGGCAAGGTACCTGTGTGTCCCGCAGGGCCACAGTCACAGCCTATGTGGCCTGTCCGGTTAATTTTCTTTATTCTGCTGTCTGAGCACCAGGATTTTCAGATGGAAAGCCAGGAAGCAATGCTCCTATGGGCAAGCTGACACTGCAAAAACCTGCTGCCTCCCTGTAAAGCGTCTGATGTTGCCCATTGCCCAATGTGACCTGCCAGACTGGAAAGCAATTTTTACAAAATCAGTTTGCTCTCTCTGGTAAAATAATACTTTGCCAGTCAAGGGCCACTTCATACCCAGCTTCTTAGGGGACATCACTGTTGTTGCCTGTATGAGTTTTTCTTAAATGCAGGTGTTTTCACTGCTGGCTGTCAGAAATGTAATTCTGTGCGTGTGTAGGTAGCTGCTCTCTGGCAGATGGATGGTCACTTGTAAGCAGGTCTGGAGCAGAGGATGCTCTGCCACAGGTGAACTCTGGTCTACTGAGTCTGCTTTGGGACCATGTGCTCCAGTATTTTGTGTGGAGCTGAGCATCCATCACTCCAATAAAGTCTGCTGGGGAAATAGGAAAGGGCATATGGACAGCACAGCCCAATGCAAATGCCAGATGCTTCTGCAGGGCAAGCAAATATATTTCCCTTTCCCTGGGTATCGCATTCATGTATATCACTGAGAAGCATGTTCTAACCCATAGATATGAAACACAGTTAGGTTTATTCTATCCTTGGGTAACAAAAACCTGTCTTTATTTTCCAACAGTGGCAAAATTCCCACAGGATTGCCTAGGTGTGATGTTTTTGCCCACGTTATGTATCATCTTTGCTACTGTTTTATCCATAGGTCTGTTTTTAAGCAGGTTGCTATGTTTAAAATTAAACCAAACACAGACAGTGGAATAATCTGAAAAAAAGCAACATCTTTTAATCTGTATAGACTTCAAAGAGCACCAGCTTTGTCTTTCAAACAAAGGCAGTCCAGTGCCCTCCTCATTCAAGTAGGAAAAGCCTTTACTATATATTTTATCAGTATCTGCTTTTTTCTTCTTGGGCCTCTGCAACTGGCAGGTTTGATTCCTTGCAGTAGTACATCACCAACTCTATCACATTTTATTTTATGTGGATCATATTTTAACCCAGGTGCTTTCTGACAAAATTCTTCCCTCCTCACCCACATTTCAAGCACATCTCCACTGGATCTTGCCTGTAGCATCCACAAGGCAACTACACTAGTCAAGCCTCTGAAATGTAAAGGATCTATTTTTAGAGGTCTTTAAGATGACAACAAATGCTGACCTCAGAAGACTGAATCACAAACTTCTTATTTCATCTTCCTTGCCTGCTCTCTCTCTATAGAAGCAAACCACCACCATCTGGCCAACTTGCTCCAGAGTTATCACCAGGACAGAGCTGCATTTTGAACATCTCTGCTCCTTGGTATAGTCCCAAAATTCTTGTCCATGAGAACCACACAGGTCTGCTTTGCATCCCCCAATACACCCAGTCTCCACGAGTTTTTCCTGTGCAGTACAGGGAGGGGATGTGGTGACTCACACAGCCCTGGTTGCCCCCTGCCAACCAGCTGTTTGTTTGAGTGCTGGTATTGTTGAAGTCCCGTTGCCACAGTTGTAACTATCCTTTTTTTTTTTTTTTTTTATGACAACCAGAAGTTCAGTTTTATAAACAGATGCTGTTGTGGGCCTCTATTACTCAGCTGGATCAGCGTCAGTCGTTTTTCCAGGCTGCGGTCTCTACTGCACACTGAGTCAGGCGCAGCCTTGTACAGATTTCTTTGAATCTGGTTTCCTCCCAGCGACTCTTGACTCTCTGCCAACAAAGCAGGGCGTAGCTCACAAATTTTTTTTTTTCCCCCTCTTCTCCCTCTCTTTAAAGGCAGACTGATTCATAGTAACTCCTTTAAAACAGAGTGGAAAGACACCACCCTCCCACACCACCGAGGAAACTTAAACCACCCGCAGGGTCACTCCCCTTCACTACAGCTTCAGGCTCCTGGACTTCAGCGCTGCAGCCCAGCACGCTCCTGCTTCCACAGGTGCCAGGACCAGCCCCAGCCTACACGGTAAGAGGTGCTCTCGAAAATCCTCAGCAATTTTCCTCCCTTTCTGGAGTCTGTTCCCCTTGCCCAGCAGCTCCAGCTTACTTTTCTTCTCTGCTCTACAACTTCACTTCTACTTGGCACATGAGCTGGCTGAGGGATGCACCTTAAGCTTTCAGCTTCTGCTTTAAAATCCAGCTGTGTTGTGGGGCAAAACAACACTGCAAGATGCCCTGGTTGCAAACAGAGAGTGCTGGCAGCAGCAATGTTATTCTCACCTCCAGGGCATGTGCAGCCAGGGCACAGTCACGGGACACCCAACCTGGGCCAACCCCAGCACTGGAGCCACCACGCGCTTTTGGAGTGGCGTTATTTACAAATGTGGGAAAACGTCTGCTTGAAATTAGGGCTGCTGGTTCAGCGTTTTAGGCTCTCACTTGCAATTTCCAGCATGCCTCTCTCCCCTCCATCAGTAGTTTTCCAAGCTTCAATTTAAAACAGCAGTGATCACTCTAAGTTACGTCTGAGAAGCCCCAAAGGTGAAAGCTTTGGGGTAAAATGGGGAGGAGCTCTCTATTTCTATTGAGATCCCAGCTCCTGAGACTGAAGCCAAATAAAAGCCACATGATGGATGGAAATATATGCTATGCCTTCCTTAGCAGCAGAGATCCTGGAGTGGGAAGCACTGAGAGGTAGAGTTGAGGGAGTGGGTGGAATTGCTAAAAGCACCATAGGCTGCATGATGGGTGTGGTGGGGGGAGACTCTGATGGGGAAGTGTAGGATTGCAGAGAATATCAATCTTCCCTATTCACCCCCTTTTTCCATGCAATTTTCTTCTCCCTTCCTTCCCTTCAGCAGTTCTTTTGCTTCATCTGTCTGTTGTGATTTAATCTTGCAGTCAAATCTCTGAGTTGTATTTGAGGTCTGAGAAAGGGAGCACATTAAAGCCACATTTTTTTTGGCACTGGACTTTGGTTCCTGTTGCAGGAACTCAGCATGCCTCTGCATAGTTTCATGGGTCTGAAAGAGACTGAACCAGTACTTACCCCATCCCTTCCAGGAATGGTTGGGATTCAGGCTGGTATTTTGGACAGTTACTATACCAGTGAGTAGGAAACTGAGCTAATCTTAATCTTGTAGCAGAAGGATGAACTTGTGAATTTTGAGGTCCTGTCTGGCCTTATTGCTTGTGGCTCAGTCATGCACTGGTGCCTCCTGCCTGAGAAACAGATATCTTTGAGTGGCAGATGAGCTGACTGAAGTAGCAAGTGTTTCCAGGACAGTCAGCAATCAGTCTGGGTAGAAATCGTTTTCAGAAGTTGTCATTTACCATGATTAACAATGAAATTGGTTTGCCAAAGGAAAAAAAAAAAAAACAAAACAATGCTGTGGTGATAGAACAACTTTCACTCAAAATCTCTGAATTCCTCTGAGATCAGTTTTGCCCAAGAACAGCCCTCTTGACATTTCTGAATGGAGTGGGGTTCTTCTCTGAACAAACACACAAGGAGGAGCTGGACATGAATAGTGTGAAAACTTGAAGCCCGTTAGCTCTTGTTTCTATGACAACAGAAGTTTAAGTCAGACAAATACCTCCACACAGACCATCCCATGCAGCTGCCAAACGTGTACTCTGGCAGAGTGTGATCTTAAATGCAACTTATTCCTATTTGATCCCCTGAGGATCAGCATAGGATAAGGATCAAACTGAAGTATTTTACTATCGCTAACACTGCAGTGCCTGGAAGTGCAACTTGAAAAGCAGCTCACTGATGTGAGGCACTGCACACCCACCTAAGGAGCTCCTCCCAGCAGGCTCCTGTGGAAGCCCCCATAGTTATGACTAACAATTCAAACCTGTGGCGCACAGTCTGAGCCAGTCATCCAGGCTATGCTCATGTGAGAGCTGGGCATCTCTATGGGGATGTGTCATCCTGAGGAAGACATCTGAGATGGAGTTCAGCCACACCCAAGGATACATTAATGGAGGAGAGAAATGGGATCTTGTGGAGAAACACAGTTTTGAAACGATGCCTCAGAGCTGCTGGGTTGCTAGTGCTCCCCACTATCCTGCTGAGGACAGAAAGCTCTGGTCCTGGAAAACTGGCCTTGCTGGCCTAGCCGGTGGTCTTTAAATTTTTCAGTGTGTGAATAATGCAAGTGCATGTGGGAATTTCTGTTAGGTGGCCTGGGGTGGAACAGAGTTTGTATTTTGAAACCATTCTGGTAGATCTGCTGATAATAGTGTTTCTTTGGTAAAAGATCCACCTCAGGGCCTTGTTTATAATGAGATGGGAAGAATTGCTGCAGGCATGAATCCTTCTATCTATTCATCACCCTCCCAGCTTCAAAGTTGGCACACGGCACAGCCTGTGCCTGTTTGAGTTTCCTTGGAGCAAAAGAAGGAGGGGTGGTGGGGTACAGCCTGCTTCCTTAGCCCTGTCTCCTCCCATGGGGCTTCAGAGGCCTCATCAACCCCACACAACAGCTGCAATACCCCTTCCATGACATATTTTCATTTACTCACCCCCTTACTTTCCTTTGGTTGCTGGGTGGGTGTTCTTTTCACTGAAGCCTACACCCCATGCTGAAAGGGAAGTCACTGGGTGCTGTGCCGGGATTTGCTCTTTGGTAGTCAGGTGCCCCATAAGGCAAGTAGCACTACTAGACCCCTTGATCCCAACGGGTTCCTGTGTCTGTTCCCTTCAATAGGTAGACGACTGTACTGTCACCCAAAACAACACAGGGCAAGCTGTAGGGTGTGGCACTCCAAATTTTTTTCCTTCCTCCTGTTCTGTTTAAAAAAAAAAAGGCATTGAAAAAGGACTAAAAGATGAGATTTATGTTTCCTTCAAGGCAAGGATAAGGAAGAGCCCCAAAGGTGCTCTTTTACACACCCAAAAGGGAGAGCAAGGAAGGGGATTTCTTATCTCCCTATCTGAAAATGGATGCTTAGTACTTCATGGGTTTTTTTCTGCAGTGGCAAAACAGCTTGCACAGAAAAGGAAGCTCTTCTCTGTAATAGAACCAGCTCAGATGTGACTATACAGATCTTCTGTCAGAGCCAGTTCACATCCAGTCACCCCATAGCAAGACACAGAGTCGAGAAGCAGTTCCCCAAGTAAAGTGCCCAGAGGGAAATCTAGTGTGCCTCCTTCTTTAAACTGTTTTCTGCTGTTAAGCTGCAGGAGGGGCAGCAAAGTAGCACACCCCAGGGCTGCCATCTGGAGCATTGAGTTCTTCAGGCCCTACTGGGAGAATTTTGGAAAGTATCTCCATACTTAGAACAGCTGGACAATGAACAAAGGAAACGCTGGCCAAATTTGTAGCTCCACGTACTCCCCTCCTCCTGAACTGTTTATACCAGATCAGAGGGTATGTGGAGGCTGCTCTCTGAGTAAGACCAAAAGTAGCCCATGCCTTGTCATGGTAGAGAGGGACAGGCTAGGGCAGTCCAGCTCCAGAACCCACATCACCCAAGGGAGTGACTGGTTTTACAAGCTCATAATTAAGATCTACCCCCTCTACCCTGTGAAAACCAATCTGTATGGCAGGCCTGTGGAAACAGCCATGATAAGAGCTAAGGGACAGGTCCTGGGCTAGGTCATCCCCAGGCATACAGTGAAATGCAATGAATTATGAACATTAGAGTGGCTGACAGCAGGTTAGCAGTGACTCATGCCAGAGCTCTTGTGATGTGGATCCACTTGGCAATATATTTGGATTACATGAAATCCAGGGCAAGGACTTTTCCTGTCCTTTTGCCCTTGCAGGGCAGAGCCTGCTCAAGGAGAGGAGTTGTGAAAGCAGCTGCCACAACTGGGTCCGGTGTCCACATTCTTTTCATTCTACAGAGACTTCTCCCCTGCAGGCCCTAGCAAGCCTCTAGAAAGGACATCGAAAGCCGTGGGAACATGAGAGGAGAGAGCTGCAAAATGCTCAAAGTTTTCTCAGCAAGCTAGTCGAGGGGTTGCTGGAGACAATCAAGGAATGCGGACCACCACTGAAGTAAAGCTGAGCTCTGAGAGTGGCACAGCTGCTTGTCATGACTCAGGTAGCTGAGTCAACCTGCCTGCTAGTTGGCCTCCAACAACTGCAGCCAGGTCAGCAGGGTGTACCCCAACAAAGGGCATTCTTGATGCCTCCTGGAATGGCATTTCTGCATATAACATGAGCTAGAATACTGTTCTGCCAGACCATACTAATCACAGGTGTAAGAAGCCCTCCTGAAGCCAGATGGGGCATTTAACCTCACAATTGCTTTTACCCCGCCCTGCACAGAGCACCAACCAATTCCAGGCTGCACAGCATCCTCTTGCTTCTGCTTTATACTCACGCTTCTGCTCCCCACAGTCCATCAGTCATGCACTGCGAATTGAAAGAAGGAGCTCTCACAGTTTTGCAATTTCATACTACATAGTCTTTTCCAAACTGGCTTTCAGGAACAAGGACACCCTGGAGGCAGACTGATCCAAAAGCTTGGACTCTTTAGATGCCTAAGTTACAATGACCATAGTGCCTCATAGGCTGTGCTGGCACATTCACAAGTTTTTGCAGTCTTGAGAGAGAGGGATGCTATCTGATAAAGAGCCACTTCTTTTTCAGAGTTACTCTCCCTTGGAAAAAAAACCCAAAAGAGGCCTTTATAAAACTGTCTATATAAATTGGAGAACTGCAGTTTTAATTTTAAAATGCAGCCAAAAACCAGCTGATGTGGGCTCCACAGGCCTTCCAACTCTATCCAAAGGCTGTCGGAAGGAGGAAGAGCAGGAAGCCCCACCAGAAATTACCTGTGCACTTTTGCTCACACTGCACTGTAACCTGAATTTTTCTGTCAGAATTATCAGAAGGTTTCTCCCATGTGGGCACTGTCAGTGTCAAATTTGCATAGAAAGATAAATGCAATCATAAAGAAGCCACACATAAGCACACACAGAGACAGACAATCACTCGCACACAGCTCAGCTCTGCTCATCTGGGAAACCACAGATACGCACTCCCATTTGTAAAGGGACCCATGCAGAGCTGCAAATGCACACCCCTACACACACCACATCATCACCCAGACTGTCAGTCCTCCCACAAATGTTTCTTGGATATCTTGGCATCTTGTCTGAACCCCTGCAAGTTCCAGGAACTTCGTGTCTACTTAACCTACCTAGGGATGATCCAGCATGCTAGTGAATGAGGGTGCTCCCCTTTATACCTCCAAAGAAGCAGAGGAACACTTATGTGCTTCCATTGGCTCTGTGGTCCCCTTCCCCACCCCTCTCTCTTATTTGCTGCCTGTCGGTCCCAGCCCTTCCTTGGCATGTCTAATATGAGGAGTGAGCGTTTTCCTCTAGCCACAGCTGCTGGCTGCCTGCCAAGCCCCAGGCAGATGTCTGATCCCCTTCCTACTACCAAGTGAGTTTTCGTGTTGCAGTTGATGTTGTCACATGGCTGAGCGCTCGAGGGTGGTTTCTTCTGGAGAAAAAGCCAATTTCTCACTGTCTGCCCTAAGAGCTCTGATATTTCCCCACTCTCATATGAATCACAAGCATGAGCACTGGAAAATCCTTGTGTGTCATCATCTGTGACTCCCCCTTGCATATCCCAGCAACTGGAGGTTCGTTACCAAGGGTGTATTCTCAGGAACTTCAGCTGGTCTCACAAGGAATTATTCACATGCTTAGGTTTTACCACTCCCCTGGGAAGGCATTTCCCCTGATCATTTGGAGACCATAGCACAAGGAAATGCTTCCCATGAACCATACAAAATCTTCTACTTACTTAAGCTTATTTTCAGTTGTAGCCCCTCAGGCTACTCTTCCCTTTTGGTTGGCAATTGTCTGTTACTTTTACTCACTGTACCCAGTGTGGTCACCGGAGCCACCACCCATGCATGCATAAAATCTTCTCACTACCATAAACTAGAGGCTCCAAAGGTCTTCATGTGCCCACACACACCTCCTGCCCAATCCTTTTCCCACAGACGTGAAATCTTTTTCCAGAGACACTGGCCTACTCATACACATGTCTGTAAAAACCATGTGACTTGTAAGTAGAGTCAGACCAGTCTGTCAAAACCAGGTTGTCAACAGTAGCACTAGCATACAGTGGTTTATAAAAGTCTGGAGTCAGCAAGGACTCGATTCAGCTGGATCCGAAGTAAGAAAGAGAGTAAAGGTGAAAGGAAAAGGATTTTTTTTTCCTATGATTGTTTCAAGTTGTCATGAGCTTTCTAGTAACAAGGTGATGGGTCCAAAGTCCTCATGCCACCACAACATCAAAGAGATTTTCACATCTTTGCATCCAGCCAAATTACTCTGGGCACTATGAAGACTCATGCTCCATTTGCTCACCATGACAAGGCATGCAGTTGTAACAGGACTATGATTTAGTCAGGACCTCAGCTCAGTCAAAAGGCAAATCTATAAATTCTGCAGGTGGTTTTATCCCATCCCCAAGGCTTCCCTTACAGGTGGCATCATGGTAACATTGTTATTTGCAGGCTGGCCTTGCACTGAGGAATATACCACTGAGGTGGCAGTTTGTGGCTGTCTCCAACAATACGAAATACTTATGATTTTCTGTCCTGTCCTCTCCAGTTTTCCCCTTCCTTACGAGGTGGCCTTGTCCCTGGTTTGAACGACCAGCATTCCTGGTGTGATTCTGTGTGACATCAGACAGTAGCCAGATTCACACACTTTCTCTAAGTACTGGACCTCCTACTGCCACCATCAGAGACTGTGGGTGAGGCAGGCCACTGGTCTGACTTAACTGCTGTATTCCTTTTATTCTCTGGTGGTAGATGGGGAAGGTAGAATTTCTTTAATCTCTGTTGCTTTCAATTTATGGATATTTTTGTTGACATTCTGACCAAAATAATTTCCTTGTTCCCCCCAAATGCCATCTTTCCCTTGTTGAGAAATTGACTGTATCAAACTCAAGGGACTTCAGTTGAAAAACTGAGTTTTAGAAGAGTCAGAGGTCACCACAATGTTCACAGGTGGTGTGATTTAGACGTCCTCTGCTCCACAGACACTATAGTTCTCCTCGCAGCTAGCAGCTTTCACAATATGCCTCACTAGCTCACCCTGTGAGAGGCAGTCACAAGCAGAAATGTCAGTTCATAGAGGAGACTAGGAATAGAAGTCAGATGAGCTGCATCTTCTAGGAACACTTTGTATCTGAAGTATTTTGGATTTAGTTGAGAGTGCTCTGTATTTTCACTCCAAGCAGACAAATCATTCTTGCAGAAATGTCCTGTACACTTCCCTTCTACTTATTTCATTACAGTACACTTTCTGCCAAAAGCAAAGGACCACTACCTGATCTGAGTAATCCATTTCCTATATTTGATGAAGCATATAACTCACCATTGTCATATCTCCAAGTGGCACTTTGCATTCCATCCTGATGATTTGCTAAGCAGCAAATCAAGGGCAAGGACTCACTTCTCCAGATTGCCTTCCAGACAGAAGGATACAGAACACTTAAGCAGACAGCAGGTCAGTATGCGTGGCTACACTTCATGTGCACGAGAAGGCTTTGGCTTAGTTTTTAATACAGAGTGCTTACCTGATTTAACTTGAACTAAGGTGCAGCAGAGTTATGTGTAGTTCCCCAGTATGTGTACTCCTGCATGGTCAGAGAAATAGTCTCTACACAGATAAGTGTCATGCTTATCTGTAGTGAGTTTTTTTGTGATGAAGGCTGCTATGGTGATTGTTATTCATGATTACTGATGGTGTGGCTTGTTATTTCTCCTCATCCATCATCCCAGGAAGAGGAAACTCAGCCCACTGTCATCAGCACAATATCTTCTCTTGACTCATGCGGGCTATTCAGCAGGTGCATGACCTTCACTCTTTCTTCCCTATCAGCCTGTCTTACCTCCACAGTCATTCAGCTGTCATGTCTCAGCTCTGGTTTTCTTGGCTTAGTTAGGGTCTCTTCTCTGGAAGATGTACCAGGAGGCTCAATGCAGGATTCACAGCTTGGTTACTTTACTTATTCTTGAGAAGCAGTCCTAAAACTGGCAGCATGTCTTGAAAACTTGCAGGATTAAATAATTGTGGTTTGGGGAGCTTTGGTGTGAGTCAATGGAAAAAAATGGCAGCTCTAGGAAGGCTAAGACTGACTCATAACCCAAGAAGAGCCTGAGAAGCTCCAAATCCAGCTGCAGATTAGTTATGGAAGTGGAAGAAAAGGCATTTGTATGCAATTGTGTCCTATTGCTCCAGCAATGTGACCCCACCCTGTAGTGGAGAAAGTTGTCTCACGCTTAACAAATGGAAAGAATATCCTGTCAGTCACCAATGCTCTGCCAGTTTCTCTGTCTAATGGGAGGAAAAGTCCATGCCATACTGTCAAAAGACAGAGATGACTATTTCAATGCTCTTCGTTCACCTACTGCTCCCCTGGAATTGTTCTGTAGTGTTTTATTTAAAGGTAGAGAGAGATGAAGGAAGGGGAAAGTAAATGAATAGAAAGGGAGGTTTGTGCTCTAACTCACAAAGAACCAAAACTAAGCTGTGAGCACCTACCCCCAGGAGTTTGCTTTTGATAGCATGTGCATTCAGGGAGAGGTGCTGACGTTCTTGGGAAGTAAATGCACTGAAAGCACCTGAACTAACAGTGATCTCAAGCAGAGAACAGAACAAAAAAAGCAAAAGGAATAAAGGACTTGCTTTTTTCCCCCTAATGTATTGGTCACAGTTCTGGGTTTAGGGTTTGGGGTTTTTTTACATTGAAAAGTAACATTTATCCCTCATTTTTGTTTCTGAATGCAAACAGAAGATACATTTAAAAGGGTTGTTCCAGTTCTTTAGGGTGTCATGAAAGTAGGTTTTCAGTCTTTCATAAGGACGTTTTTATAGGGCTTCTTTGAAGGTCCTCAAAATGACTGGCAAACCCCCCTGCTGAATTAGTTTTTAAAGAGGTCGCAGAAAAATAGATCCAAAAATTAGATCTTTCTTAAAAGAAGAAAGTTTATCCACTGTTCAGTAAAGGCTAATTTCAGAGCAGGCAAATCTGCCACAATTTGGTTTGTGCATACCAACACACTATGGTGGCAAGACCACTTTTTACAATTTGTTTAAGAACCAAGGTAATCAGGAAAAAAAGGATGGGAAGATTTGACTCAGAGGCTCTATTCAAGACATGAGCTGCAGGTATGTAACTTAGTCACTGCAATAGCAACAGTTTATCAGTTCAAGGTACAGTTGTGATATCTATATCAGTTTCCATCCAGCATTTTGAAACACTCATTCCTTTTGCAGTCAATGGAAGGAAGGGGTCTAACTCTCAGGTAAGATGTTTTCATGTGGTACCCTGCATATAGTATTGAGATCCTCGTTTTTAGTAACACTGAACTCAAAAATGACTGTGACTACAGTCAGAGAGGAACTTCTAAGAAGGCTGAACTTTCTCCAAGGTCATCAGTAAGGGATATACTGTGACAAGGGAGGGCACAGCGACTAGACCATCCAGGCAAATCAAGTCCTAGAGCATGGAAACTTTGCTAGGACGCTCCAAAAACAAGCAAGCCTGGTTCATGTTCAGCAAGCTAGGGCTAAACAACTCCAGAGATTTCTCCAGGTGAAGGGAGCCTTTCAGTGGACAATTTCTTGCTGAGGAGATAGGACCAATCACCAAACCTTAACTGTCCTTCTAAGGAGCAGTCTCTTTTCGGTGGGAGGAATGACCTAACAGAGCAGGTTCCTTGAGATCCTGAACTCAAGGAATTCCTACTAGTCATCAGCTAATGCTGAAGTAGACTAAGAACTGCTGATGGAAAAGACTGCCTGCCTACTGTGGTTTGGAAACTGTATCCAAAGCAGCACAAGGAATTGTTGCAGCTCTTTACAGGAATACACACCCACACATGGCCACAATGAGAGGAAAGACAGGAATGGAGAAAGTGCTGTCAATTGAGTAAAGGAACCCCACATTTATGGAACTTTACAACACCTTTTGTTACAGTTTGTGTGACAGAAAACATGAAGTATAGTTGTGTCATTCCATTATAGTGTTACCACACCCTGTACAAATGGTAACAGCATCAAACCTTACCTGAGTCATTTGGACCAAAATAACTTGACAGCCAAAATTAATCATATACTAGATCCTACTCTTTAGTACCAGGACTATCAAGAGAAAGAATGACAGCCCTGTGGAACTTTTTACGAAGCAATCTTTCATAGGAAATAGAGCAGACTCTTCTGCCTGATTTCTGTGGCTATAGTGCATGATTATTAAAAAATGCCTGGAAGGTGAGGGAATATGCTAATTCGCTCATGAATTGTCTGCACTTGCTCTTACAGCTTATGTTTGTTCCTTGTATTTTTCATTTTCAAGGGAGAAATTAGCCACCTTGACGAACAGTGTCATGAGAGCTATTGAAAGCATGTTCCCCTCCCATTCCAATCACACTTATCGCAATGACAGGGAATTTTACAAAATGTAAAGGCTTACTGGGTACAGAGGCAAAAAGAAAGCCAAAACAAACCAAACAGGAATTTTCATTACAAGAGAATTTTATTGCAATAATAAAGTGATCTGCATGCCTCAGGTTTTAAAAGGGAAATACGCTGTTTTCATTGCAAACCTAAGTATCTTCTGCTACTCCAAAACATCTCGGTGGTATTTCTGTTCTGGTTATTCCCCTCTTCACACAGTGGCACAGGCCACTGATTAGCAGGAACCCTTGAGTTCATTCTCCACCTCTGCTCAATATCTGATGCACCCAGGTGCTCACACCACCTGTCATGTCCCAGATCAGCTGGAAGAGGCTGTGCCATGAGAGGGAAAAGGAGAACAAGAATATATCTTCTGACCTCTGTGAATCCTGTGGGCAAAAACTCCTCTTCCTGGAGTGTTGGTCTGGAGTATGTAATTTTTACTTTATATAACCACACACCTATTTAAGCAAACTGTGTATATACTCGAGCTATTTTTAAAACACCCCCAGGCTAACTACCCCTACTCTATATTTCCTCCCAGACCGGTTCCTTTACCTCCAAGTTTTCTTCAGCCTATTGAGTATCTCTCTTGAAGATTTTGACAAAGGTTTTAGCAATGTTTTTTTGTGACTGTGTACTTCCAGAATGGATTTAGGATCAACCTTTTTTCTCGTGTAAATAAAGCTTATAGTAGCACTGTTCTTTGATTCAGCCCTTTACCTCTTCCATCTATTCTTGTTCTCCTCCAGAGTTCTCTGTGTTGGTGACACCACCTAGAAGGGACCCAAGATGTTGGTGCTACTGGCTGGTATCTTTGTGGTTCACATCGCCACTGTCGTCATGCTCTTCGTCTGCACCATTTCCAATGTAAGTAGAGACAACCATGGATTAAACACAGCTGCCACCTTCTGCAGCACTAGCCTACCCTTTAGACAGCTGGCAGGGGGACAGGTGGGTGGGCACTCAAGTCTACAGGTGAGCGACAGCCGTAAGTGAAGATGAAGCAGTGATGAATGTGCTCAGGGAGCAGAAAGGCAGCCGAGGTTGTACAAGAGGCAGCTTCTGTCTGCTGCCCCTCAGCTCTCAAATCACACCTAGCAGCACCCCAACACCCTTCCATCCAGGAGGGCTCCACGAGGAGCAGGGCAGCTCGGCAGATGACAGCTCTGAAGTGGTGTTTGTCATCCCATCTGGCAGCCAGGCTGTTGCACAGCTGGGCTCTCCCCGACGTCTGTGTGTTTCGATGGCAAGAATCCGCTGCCGGGGGCTGAGAGGGATGAAAGCCCAAGAAGAAGAGGAGCTGGGGGGCACCCGGGGTCCCCCCCGCCCGCAGGCCGCAGGGAAAAGCCGGGGCGAGAGTGACCCCTGGCGGCCGCGGACGGGGTCCTCCGGCACCCCTTTCCCCACCGGGACCCATTTCGGGTCCCCCTCACCCTCCGTCCCGGCTGCTTGCTCGCCCCCTCCTGCCGCCTGGCACCGGGAAAGGGAGAGGATGGTCTGAGTGTTTTCCTCCCTGACCATGTGAACAGACTTCCCTAGTATTTCTCCTGGACTAAATGCCTGCTGACTTTGGATGCCTGTGCCATCTCCCACCCGCTTCAGCTGTTCATCTGCTGCCAACACATGTGGACTTTTCAAATTCCCTGTCTTGTGGCATTTAGGTTACTGTTGATCCCCTTATGGCTTAGGCTGATGAATGGGCAGAAGAGCAAGTAAGCCCCCTTCCCGCTTATTGCAGTTGTTTTATCCTGAGCCAGTAGTGTGCCCAGGTGGCCAAGAAGGTCAGTGGCATCTTGGCTTGTGTCAGAAACGGTGTGGCCAGCAGGTCCAGGAAGGTTATTCTCCCTCTGTACGTGGCACTGGTGAGACCGCATCTCGAATCCTGTGTTCAATTCTGGGCCCCTCACTACAAGAAGGATGTTGAGGCTATGGAGCGAGTCAAGAAAAGAGCAACAAAACTGGTGAAAGGGCTGGAGAACAAGTCTTACAAGGAGCGACTGAGAGAGCTGGAGCTGTTTAGCCTAGAGAAAAGGAGGCTGAGGGGAGACCTCATTGCTCTCTACAACTGCCTGAAAGGAGCTGGCCTCTTCTGCCAAGTGACAGGTGAAGAGGACAAGAGGGAATGGCCTCAAGCTCAACCAGGGAAGGTTCAGGCTTGACATCAGGAAAAAAATTTCACTGAAGGGATCATTGGGAACTGGAACAGGCTGCCCAGGGAGTTGGTTGATTCACCTTCCCTGGAGGTGTTTAAAAGACGGGTGGATGAGGTGCTGAGAGGCATGATTGATAGGAATGATTGGACTTGATGATCCAGTGGGGCCTTTCCAACCTATGATTTTATGTTCCTGTTTCAGGTTTGGGTGGTGGGTACTTCCTACTTAGGAACAGCCTCATCAGGACTGTGGCTACTTTGCAATAAGACCTGTGAACAGCTACAAGTCGGCAGTGATAATGAACGTAAGTTACATCTGCATTTTCATTGTGGTGACGAATTGCAGAATGTTGGTACACAATACCAAGGCTGAGTTCTGACTTTCTCAAATCTATTCCCTGTGTTTTACAGCTTCCCTCAGAGCCGTTCAAGCCTTTATGATCCTCTCGATCATCTTCTCTGTCATTGCACTTGTCATGTTTATTGTCCAGCTGTTCACCCTGGAGAAAGGCAAACGTTTTTACATCACTGGAGGCATCATGCTGGTTTGCTGTAAGTATGCCCACTTTGCAATGGCTCTGCATGTGTCCCACTGTCTCTGCAAGTGCAAGTAGTCACACGTCTGCCATAAGCAACCATGGGGAGATGTTGTCAGCCAGCTAAAAGTTTCAAATGGCTGATTGTTTTTATAAAAAAATAGCTCTGAGGAATTGGAAAGTTGGTTTGGTAATTTTTTTCTGTATATAACAAAAATATTTCCAGGTTTTCATTAGAAAATCCCAGTGGGTTTTGCAAAATTCCTCTGAAAGACAAAAAGTAAGATTCAACTATTTAGGGGGACATAGGAATGAACAGTTAGACAGCTACTTCTCATGGGATTCAACACAAAGCAACAAACCGTCTGCAGATCTTGTTACCGATTTTGTCCTAAGAAAGGTTTACTTCCCTCTAAACAAGCATCTACTAAACAAAGCCCAGGTGTCTTATGTCATCATCTCTGCAAAAGAAATCCTCCATAAATATGCCTAATAGACAGCAGGCCCTCTCTCATATGGCGCAAGACATACATTATGATCTTGGAGGAACAATGGTACTTTAGAAGTCCTGCAGAATTCTGATTTCTGTGCATTCTGACTCTCTTTTTCTGTTTTCCTTTCCACAGGGGTGTGCATTCTGATTGGAGTCTCCATTTACACAGCTCGGTTCACAGGCAAGATGTCTGGGTTCACAGATTCTCACCATGGCTACTGCTTCATATTGGCCTGGATTTGCTTTTGCTTCAGTTTCATCACTGGCATCCTCTACCTCGTTCTCAGGAAAAAATAAGGCTTATGGAAGTCCAGGGAGAGGGTTGGCTACTGGGAATGGGGAAGAATTGCTCTGCTGAGAGAACTGTTGGGCCAATAGACAGAAACAGCCACCAACATCACCACTGCCACCATCACAGAAAAATCACTAACAATGCTAAAATCCTCAGAAACTCCTTTACAAAAGGGAAGGAGAAGCAGCTCCAACTGATCTGATGCTCCTGGGGCTGTTGCATGAGAAATCTACAAGTAACCCAGACAGTTGTTCTCCTTTTCTGCAAAGTGATGTCATAACTTCATAAAGCTTGATGCTCCACAGTGATGATTGAAGGGCACCAAAAAAGGGCTATGTTTTTTACTTTTCCAAGAGCCTCACTTACCTTTTGGTGTGCCTTGTGGGTTGGGCAGTGAGGCTTATGAATCCTTTTTTTTTTTTTGTCCATTGAAACAAATGGGATGGGCCTTTTGTTACATTTTTTATAAATATGCACATATGTGAAAGATAAAGACATTAGATTGAGAAGCAACCCAATAGAAATCAGATCAAAGTAGTATTTAAATATCTACAGGAATAAGGTAGCATTTTTTTTCTGTTCTATTTACTATTTGACATTCCCATGGTTGAGTTAAATACAGGTAGGAAGGGCAAATATACAGGTGTTGATGATGAAAAAAGAATGAGAGAGAGAGAGAGAGAAAGTAAAGATACACAGAGGTTCCTAAATACAGAAGATGCAGTTGCTCATTGATGCATATGCAGGGAGGGAATCATGGTGTGAGCGTCTACACTAAAATGTCCTATTCAGCTCCAGAACATGGTAACAGCACTGCAACATCACAGATCTTTAGTGAGACAAGGCCTTATGTAGGCAGGGATTTTTTGCCACATCATTACCCAGTACATGGTATTAATTGAGAGTTCCACATTGTGACGCAGCCTGTCTCAAAGGCAGATTATACTGGTCAACAGAAGAAATGTATTCCTTAATGAGAGATTAGGAGAGATGAGGCAGAGCTTGTGGGTTCTGCTCCTTGCTCCACAGCCTTAGGCAGTCACTTAACCCAGTGCCTTTCCATCTGCCAAATTTTTCCATAAAACTATGCCTGCTTCCTAGGGTTGCTGAGAAATTGAGTCCATTCTGTAGTAGAAGGTTCCCATATGAAAGGCTGGCATGGGAAAGTAAGGCATTGGTACTGCTACAATCCACAAATTTCTGTCAGTTCAAAGACTCTCAGTCACAAAGTCAAAACTTCGTGACACCATCCACAATTAGAAGGCAGAGAGTATAAAAAACAATACAGGTACAGATTGTGCATGAGTGCTGTTTACATCTCTCTCTCTCTCCCTCTCTCTCTCTTTCTGTTACATTTTCTTCTTATGCAGACTATCAGTTTGGTGGATATATTCTAGTACTGTATGTTGCTGTTTAATTAACAAAGGTTATTTCATATATAGTCATTGTAAATATTTTGACATGCATATTTTTAACTCTGAGGGCATAAAAATAAAATCTGATTCCCTTTATTATAATGAGTTTTGCAGTTTTGCTTTGATTTTTTTCATTAATGTTTCAGATATTTGTTTACAGAAGCATTTGCTGTTTCTTCTGAATCAAAGCTCACCCCTTTAAAGATGATTGTAGAACTACTATGTTCTCTAGCTTGCCAGTAGATGATATTTCCTGTTCTGGAGGGGAGAAAAGAAAAGTAACTCTCAGATCTCCTCTTTCAGGTCCCAGGAAGCTTAGCTAGGCAGTGGGAGCAATGGTAACACTCAGTACCAGTGTCAGGCTTTGCTTTGCACTCAAGAAAGTTGGCAGAATCTGACCTTAATGGAAGTTGGTGCCTAAGATGATGCAGGATTTATTATGTCTTAGACCAAGCACAAGTGAGTTCCAAATCAAAATCACCAAAGTGTTTGCCTGGACCACTTGACTTGATATTGCTGTTGCCACCTTGTGTGGCCAAACCCCTCTGTAGCTCTAGAGTTTGAGCAAAGAGTCCAAAGCCCAGGACAGAGGCAGATCTCAGAAAATTCAGGACACAAGCCTGTGAGTCATGAGGTAAGATAAGGCCTAGCAGAAATCAGTTGAGTTGGAAATTTTAGTTTATCAATTAAGCCACCTTAGTGAGAGCTAAGACATATGCTAATTGAGAGCAGAACTGTGACATGAATCTTTATGAGCCAGAGTTTCACCAGTGAAGCAGCTCATACACAGCAGGGGTGTGAGAAGGCTCACAGGGTGCCCCACGTGGACATTTGTCTTGGTCTCAGGAAGAGACAGGTGTCCTGTGCCTCATCCTCCTGGCACTCCTAGAAGCACAGGGTAACCAAAGACCAGGTAGGCAATGGGGACAAGGATTCTCTGGCTAAAAACTAACATTGGTAACTGAGATGTGTGATAGTGGCTGAGGTGGGAATACTGGGGGATGCTAGCCAAGGAATTTTGTCAGAACACACCTACTTCTTGGCTGGTATCTGTGCCCTGTTTCTAGCATGGCACAGATCACACATGACAGCATGATACCTTACAGGCTAACAAAACGATCCCAACTTTTTTTGGGATGCCCAAGACAGGCCACAGGTAATGGTCTAGATGTTTAAACAACAGTCCCCAACAACATTTGACTTAGAATCATAGAATCATAGAACAACCAGGTTGGAAGAGACCCACCAGATCATTGAGTCCAACCATCCTATCAAACACTAAACCATGCCCCTCAGCACCTTGTCCACCTGTGCCTTAAACACCTCTTACCACACACTGTTGTAATTGGTAGCTCAGCAAGGATATAACAAGTACTGGACACTCTATGCATCTTGGTTTGCCTGAAAAAACACTTGGGCTTTTAAAGGATGATTGGCTCCTCTGGCACGTGACAACCCTAGGCAATGCACTCCCTAAAGTATAACCCATTGCAAATGAGACAGTCTTTGTCCCAAGCCTGGTTGCTCCCATCACCATCTTCTGAGTCTTGTTACATTAGGGGCTGATAGGCAAGGAATTACATTGGGAACTGTCAGGGCCAAACACATCAAACAGAAAAGCAAATGCCAATAAAGATCAATTAATCAATTACAAAACAGGTAGAAGAAAACGATAGGAGCAAACGGCACTACTGGTTGTATCAGATGTCAGGTGTTTGGTCAAAGATCACCTTCCACACAGCATGAAGGTACATTGACACAGGGCTACACAGACTGTGAGTTACAAAGTCAGAGCACTCCTGCAAGAGCCGTTATGAGGATTTCAGGGATCATGTTTTACAACCAAAAGACAAAGACAAAAATCAACCAAATTACAACCAAAGGCCAAGACAAAAATCCTGACTACTTAAGGTACAAATCACAGCAGAGCCTTGCACTGGATGAAAAGCCTGTGGAAGGGAAGAAGCAGAGAAACAAGACCACTCCCATGCCTCAGACTCCACTGGACTCCACAAAGGAAGGAGTCTCCCTCCCTAGTCCTTTTTCTGCAGGTCTCAGTGTGAGGAAGAAGATACTTTCCATAGACAAACAACTTAGCTAATTCAGGACACTTGACTACAGTAAATCAGCCAGACCAGATAAATGCTCCGCATGCTACTGCTGACTAAAATCACACCTGGAGCTAGCAGAAGCATTACACAGAGGACTCCCCTGCCAGACTCACCTTTTCTATTATTTCTAAGGAGTAAGAATAAACAGAAGGTGTTCAGTATAAGAAGGCATTTCTGCAACAGATAATTTTATTAGCTATTCTCAAGAAAAACAGTTGAACGGTATTTCTCTACTCACTACAAAGTAAGGAGAGCAGGGAGCTGCAAGAAGAGCAAAAACTGAGGGACAGCCAAGGAGGTAAGAGCAAGAAACACTATTGCTTTGAACTGAGAGTCAGGCTACACGAGCTGAGAAGAAACAGTCCAATAACTGCTCTCACTAGTGGATTTGAAATGATCTGTAGCTGTTCGGGGAAGTGTTGAAAAGCTGCTGCAGACAGCTCAGGGGATATTCCTGCTCTGTGAATGGCAGACACCAAAACTGTCCAAGCAAAGAGACTGCTTCCCAAGCTGATCAAGGGGTGACGATAGTGCTGCAAACAAAAAGGCAGAAGCACCATTACAGAATGCAGCTGCCTATTAGCACGTATAGCACAGAAGAATGGTTTGATTCCCTTGCAAGCAAAGACAACAAAGAAAATCTGACAATAAAACCAACGACAAAAATCAACCATGCAAAGGCAATCAGAGGACTAGGAAATCTGACATATGAAGCAACGTTGAGATAACTGAGTGTGTTCAGCCTTGAGAGGAGAAAACTTAGGGGCGACCTTATCACCATGTATGTAACACGTATCTACCAAGAGGTTGGAGACTCCATTTTTACAAGGAGTCACATGGAAAAAACAAGTGCTAATGGGTATAAATTGCTCCTGGGAAGATTCCAGCTGGATTCCAGAAATTATACATTACCTAAAAAGCTTGGACCAGATGATCCTTGAGGTCCCTTCCAGCCTGTCATTCTATGATTCTATGAAAGAATGGGGAGATGATGGGAGGCATAAAAGATTATGCTAGGAGTCATGTGTGAGATTATAGGTCATTCCTCATGATGGAAAAACTCTCCATTGCTGACATCCAGGGGGCAGTTAGCCGCAAAAAATCATTTAACAAAGGGAAGCAAGATGAAATCAGCACAAATTATTATCCCACCCAAAACATACCCAGCCCAGGGGGCAGCCCTGAAGCAAATGCTGCAGTGGTACTAGTTGTCTTTAGAAGGCTGCCTAATCCTGTGATTATTTACATTTGCAGCTCTGCCTGCTCCAGTAATAAGAACAGTCAGGGTACCAGTTGATTGCTGAGGGAACTGAGGGGGAATTTTAATCCCAGACCCTCTGTTCTCGCATTGCACTGTTGGCAAGGTGCATCACTGCAGGCAGCTCAGCTCTCCTGACACTGTCAGAGCCATGGCGTTGGATTAGATACAGCAGGGATCTGATGCATGATGACAAATCTCATGTTGCACAATTCACCCAAAGTATGTGGGTATCTGGTATAAATATACACCTTGTCATCTGTTACAGTGCTTAGGAAACTTGATTGCCTTTCTGCTCAACCTAGTGTGGAAGGCTGTAGCTGGCAGCCTTACTCCATTCCATTCCCTCTTAGGCTTCTTCTGTGAACCAGGCTAGCCAGGGACCATCAGGTGAGGGGTCTCCAGCCAGCATCTTCCCAGAGGCAAGAGCAAGAGACATGTTCCGCATCAGAGATTTATGAAAACCCAAGATGCTTCATCTGATCTCCTAGGCTAATCCCAGTGTCAGGATTTGGGCAACAGAGCTGGATCTATCTGCAATGAGGTCTAGGGGAAGAACAAATGCTGTGGAACTCTGTCCTGTGAACATGGTCACTTGCATATAGAGGACCTGGAGAGAATAATGCAGTAAGAGATGCTAAAGGAAGAGGTGTTGGGGGTGTTCCTGCCTCTCTTCACTTTCCGGAGAAATCCATAGGTAGACAGAAGGCTGACTTTTGGGGTTCACAAGTGGATGTAATCTTTTTTTCTCCTGAGTTTCATAGGGCATCATAGATTGTTTCTTCCTCTGGAAGCAACTCCAACAATTAAAGGTTCATTTCATCCATATACTCACTGTAGGGCTTTCTGCACCTTGTTTTGATGATAAAATGGAGCTGAGGTGGAGGCTGAGCTGTAATAACACTTTTGGAGGGTAGGGGGACATTTGGCTCTGAAAGACAGGGGAATATCAACTGAATCAGGTAGTATCTTGTTAGAGTTCCCAAGAAGCCATGCATGCATAAACACACCCAAGGCAGCTTAGCCAAGAAAAGTAAAGGTGGTGCTGTGGGTATGGGATGGGGCTGGGTCAGAGCAGAGGTGACATGAGGAGCTGGCAAGGAGGTTTCTACATACTCCTCACACGACAGACATGGCAGGTAGTGGGTACCTTGCTCCTAGGCAATACAGGGATCCCTGTGAGTTTCCTAGTCCATGAGTCCTTCTGATGTCTTGCAAGGCTGAGGTGCTCACCATTTTGAGGTCATGGTTAGCAGCTCCCAGAATTGGGTCCAAAGTTCACACCATTTTTGTTTTCCAACTAAGGGAGGTAAAAGATAGCCTTAGCAGGCCTTTAATGTATCTTCTTAGGGGGTTGTCTTTCTCAATGAAATTCTGCAGCAAGAGTTGCTTCCTGTGCATTACACAGAGCATGTACAACAATGCAGCACAGTAACTAGGTTTGTCCCAAAGAAACTGGAATCCCTGCACATTGCCTCCCAGCTCTGAAAATGGCTCGCAGGCTTTGCAAATGAGCCACGGTATGGGGAGAGGGAAGCAGAGGTGAGAGGTAGGAGTGAAGTACTCAGGTCTGTTCCAGAAGCAAGGAGCATGCTATAGGTGCTATTGCTGCATTAGGTGAATTGCCTATAGCAGAAAGATGGACTGACAGTGACTCATTAGATTCCATGCAGTAATGGGTCAACACAAGGAAAGGAGATATCAGATTTATGGGCAGGAAGAACAAAAACCGCAGGAAACATGAAGACTATCATGGTGGCTTGAGACACTACAAACAGTTCAGTAGGGAGGTATATGGAGCTGGGGACATCTGAGACCCACTACAATCATCTTCCAAGTAGACAGTCCCTGATCAGTCAGTAGGATCTCTTCCCAAAGGTAGTACCAGAGGTTTATGAGCACAATCCTTCAAAAACTGGGACAAACCATTGTAAACTGCGCAGCACCGAGGACCCGTGTGTGCCCTTCCAGCACTTCGATGGCTGAAGAACTCGGTCCCCTACATTGTCACTAGAGGTCAGTGCAAGCCTAGCAAATGCCTCTGCTCAATACGTCTTGTGCTCTTATGATGTGAGGCAGGAGCAACCTTAGCTAGGGACAGCGCTGCTTTATCATAGTATGATTCAGAAATGGGAGTGTGCCATGGTCTCTCTTCGCAGCCCTCAGACAGGCTCCCCAGTGGCCTGTGGCATGTTACGTAGAAGAAAGAGGCATGTCAGGGGCACTTTGTCCAACATAACACGTAACATCATGGAAGTGTTTGTCATCAATGAGAAACCTACAGGGCAAATGGAAATGGAAGGAAAAAATCTGCTCTACAGAGGAATGAGCAAAATCTTTCTAGTCATCAGCCCTGAATAAGTGACAGTGGCTTAGTTCCTTTCAGCCTCTGAGAGCTGGTTTGGGCTCAAGAAGATAAAGGGATTTACCCCTCACTTCTGCAGTTAATGCCATCCCCTCCACTGTGTATTGTCGGAGAAATTGAGGCAGAGAAAACACCTTACGCTGGGGCGATCAGGATGGAAAGAGAAAACGGAGGGAGTGCTAGGGTGGCCTGAAGACTGAAAGAAGCACAGCCCTTTAGGACCTCTACAGATCCTGCTTCAGGAGGATCCCAGTGGATCTTAACAGGACAGGGTCTTTTCCCAGTTTTCCAAAGAGCAAAACTCAGGTTCCTAAAGCCTGATTGCAGCAGGCCAGTAGCTATATCTATATTAAGGTAACCAGCTTTCAGAGAGTGTTTTTTAATACTGATGACTGAAATCTGTGGGAGGTACAGAGGTCTATCAAATTGATAGTACCTAATTTCAAACACCTAAGCCAGAAAAAATGGACACAGACACTCAGAAGAGACCTTGATACCCCATAGCAGGGAGTCAGAGAAATCAGAGAAGTCATTTCTCTTTTTTTGCTACATGCTTATAAGAAGACTTGCAATGACCTTGATGCAATAAGGGCAAAGTTTGTATTTGCAGTGCAGTAAATCTAGTGATTACTGCTGTATAATTGCATGCTCATAGAAAGGCATGACTGCATGAGATGGAAGTGTGGTAGAGCCCATTGAGCAAGAGGCAGGTGAAGCTGAGCATAGAAGGTGAGCTTTTACTCATTCAGAAGGTTCTTCAAATTGTAAAGCATTTATTTGATCCCGTTACCAAAGCTCTAACAGAGATGAGAGAGGTCCAAGAAAAGACCAGAGCTTTGGGGATTATGGGAGTTCCTGTGGCACTTTGGCAGGTGTCTCCTTTTATTCCCCCAGCTTAACCTCTCAGGGGTTGGAGAGGAGACTTCCTTTTTTTCCAGCTATTTGCATCCTCGGCACACAGCTCCCTTAGATGCCACCTCCCAGGCTGCCTCCATAGGAGTGGGAAATCAGAGGGGACTTGTCAGGCTCTCAGGCTCTTTCTAGGATATGCTGCACTTGCAACAAGGGAAAGGTAAAAGTTTGGGGCATAACAGGAAGTTCAGCAGAATTTGGGGCTGGGGGAGGTGGTGCAGAACAGATACAGATCCCATAGCCTTCAGAGAGATCTGAGAGCAAGGAGAGGGTATCCCACCCCCACCCCAAGGCAGGAGAGGGGCTCAGATGTTTAGGTCATGCTTGGTGCATGGCAGAACAGGTAAAGCTGGCAGTCTGCTTGCCCCTCAATGCCTCCCTAGGTGCTATCCTAGGCATCTGCCAGCCTCATCCATGCCTGCAGCTAATAAAAGGAAACAGACCCTCCAAGGAGAATTTTTCTGTATTACTTTCACAATGTGACTAGCAAACAAGGGCATTTGGGTCATTTTATTTTTTCCATTTATAGGGAAGAAACAGATTTTTACACTATCTATTTCTAAGGCAAAGCTTAATGGAAAGCAGATGCTTTCTATTATGACTCTTTCCTTTCATCCTTTCCTAGATGACTTCCCCCCTCACTGTACTGTGGAGATGGGAGACAAATTTGGCAGAATAGCAAGCCAGGAGTCATGCAGGAGCCCTTTACTGCCCAGAGGAAAATCAATGTCACTTAGGCCAACACATATGCTATAAATAAAACCATTACTTGCTCAGAGGAGCCATGATCAGGAAAGGTAGCCCATTCCTCACTTTCTGGCCATTCTAGCTGTATTTCATGTCTCCAAATATCAGCAAAGCTTTTGTGCCATAGTAGAGTCAGGTCTAGATGCAATTCAAGTGGAAAGTACTACACAGACAAACGCATGTCACACCAGGTGGAGCTAAGAGAACAAAGCCATTACTATATTTTAATCTTAACCTTTTTTTTTTTCCCAGGATCACTCATCTTAATGCATCCAAGCAAAATGGAGCTCTTCTTTCATCAGAGCACTCTCTCCATGAGTAGGTGCAATGGACAGAATCTACAGACCCTGAACTCTTGCTTCTTATCTTTCATTGTCTGGAATTGCTCTGTTTGTAACAGCATCCTTTATGCATATGGATTAATCTTAATTTTCGTTGTTTCACATGCCCTAGTTTAAGAGCATGACTGCAAACTCAACCCTAGCAGGCCTGGGAAGACAGATTTTTAGTATGAGAGAGAGAAATTATACTACCTTTGTCTCCTGCATCTACCTTTGTCTCCTGCATCTACCAAAATCTTATGTCTGACTGTTCCCAATATACCAAAACAAGGCCACAATCTGCATTCCCACCTCCAAGGCCACCAGATCAACAGGCACAGCACAGATAACACTTGTCATTGTTTAACGAAACACACCTTTCTCCTCATCTCATCCCCAGCCTTTCCAGGAATGGGCTGGCTCACACATGCCATGTCACCCCCTAATCTCACAGCTTCCTTTGGGACTGCTGCCTTCTTGCTTCCCAGTGCTGCCAACTTCCAGAGCTCCCACAGGTACTCAAAGTGCAAATGCCTTAGCCCTAATCCTCAAAGCCATCAGCAATTATCTTGCATCATGTTTGCCACACTTCTCTATCACATGTGCACTCCTAGTTCCCACCAGTGCTGAAAGCTTCCAACAGCCCTTGTCTTTTCAAAGGGCACTGGAGACAGCCATTTACGCTTTAAATAGATATTAAAATGAAGCCACCTGCCTGCCTTCCAGTTCCTGAACTGTAGAGCAGAGTGACGGATAATGGAAGCGTACCAACACATCAACAGTTTCCACTAGCAACTGCTGCAGACTAGCAGGATACCAACTTCAAATATGGACAGGAAATGGCTTTTGATATCAAATGTAAGTTTCAACCCCACAAGCATCTCTAAAAATAAGCATTTTGTTCCCACCTGCTCTTGATTTGATACCAAATGAATTGTGGAGAAGGACCAAACTCTAGAAACAGAAATAATAATAGAGGTACAGTTTTAATTACCTGATCCTATATTCTTGCTCTTTCTGTTGGACCTGCTGCCTCATTCAGCACACAGAAGTGCTTCACAGATGAGGCTGTCTTCTTTATTCACTCTGCGGCTGTACTTATCTGCACATCAGAAGCATGCTGCACAGCATACAGAACTCTGCTTCCCTCCTGGGCTTTTCTATTTGCCTCGTTATTATCACTGCTGAGCAGTTCGCAAACTCGAAAGAACTTTTTTCTTCCAGTCACCGCTACAAAACCAAACCGTTATCACAGGCATTTTATAGACAGAGGAATTGATTCATGGGCAGATCACAGCAATGCTGACCATTAATTTTGGCCACAACCATGGCTCACGACCTCAGCATACAAAAGGAAACAGCTCGTGGCCACTCCTGAAAAGCTGAGTGTATGTCATTTGGTCAGTATCACATTCAAAGTCCATGGTAAATGTAAAGAAGAGTGAGTTTCTACTACAGCTACCTGTATTTATTTTCTTGCTTGCTCACAGAGGTAGAAGGAAGGTTGCATACATCTCCTTAAGCTATGACTTAATTCCTGATCTGGGGAACACCATTAGGCTTCCCACTAAGGTAAGCCCTCCAGATGTGAAACACAAGAACACTAAGGTAGGTGTCAAAAGGATCAATTAATCATAGGTGCCACTATCAAGACACTAATAGCCCATGTATGGAAATCTACACGCATCCAAAGCGCACACCTCCCATGGGTTTCAGCTGTAGTGGTATTTCTGCAAATCAGACCCCAAGTGCTCCCATTAGTCACTTTCCTCCCCTGAAATAAGTCATGTCTGTATACATCTGCTTTTAAACAATTGAGTACAAGCAGTGTCTTGGCTGAGAACCAAGTGCTGCACATTTGCATCCCAACTTTACGCCTTCTTGTGCATTGAGCCCTTCCAGATGGCAGGCTGTATTCGAGGCTAAATGATCTGCTTCCCCTCCCAACAGTATGTGCACTGTAAATCACAGGCAAATATTCTTGATGGTCTTTTAGAGGGAAGACAGATCAAATCCATAAAGTGTGTTTTAAAATACCAGGCCCTCAGGAAACTTATGGTCTGCAACATTGGTGCAGGGCATGGATTCAGCTGGATGACTTAAAATGCCTGCAAGTAATCTTCCCCTGTCAGCCCACTCTTCCCAAGTCCCCATGCCAGGGACTTTCCTTTGTCAGGCAGAGATTTTGCCAGACTTGGCTTGCTCACTAAATTCTTGGTCATTGCAGTTCCCTCCAAAGAAAAGCTCTTTTAGCAGAGACAAGCAGACTAGAACTTTTGGAAAAATCTCAGGAAGAGAAGCTAGAGTTTGGTCTGTTGGAAGCTTAAGTGCTGTTCACTACAGAGGCTGCTGGAGCCATTGCTTCCAAGGCAGAATTTTACACTCTCAGTTCAAGACAAGGAGATGTGTTCATTATGTGAAACACAGCTGCATCTTCTGTCCATAGAGCACTACACAGAATATAGGGATCTGCTCACAGGACCAGAGCTCAAATACTGTATAGGTATTTTAATGTAATTTTATGTTACCTGTGGCCATACATAAGATACTTTTCTCATTTGACAAGAGGGTAAAGAGGCATACACAAACTTAGTCTCAGTAAATGGCCACAGTGATCTCGCTGCCCCCGACAATATCACACAGAAAGCAGTGGTAGAGGAAGGCACTACCTGTAAATTGTCCTGACAACACTTAAAAGCCTTAACATGAAGATACCTCTGTGTCCTGCCTGGGGACCTCCATCTCATTCTCTTCCAGATTACCGATATCTATAGTGACTATGGCAAAGGCTTCACAGGTTTCAGTCCTTATTGCTACTGAGCCCTGGTCTCTCCCAAATGCTGCTCCCACTGTGTCTGCTCAGTGAGGCATGGTCCTGTGCTGAAACACCATGTGCCCTTGTATTAAAGTATCACTGAATACTTTGGGGTGCCTAAGCAAATAATTTAGGTTCATACCAAACTTTATTGTGACATTTCCTGGGTACTCAATTTCCTTCTTCAAATTAAATCTTGCCATCAAAAGACTATTTTTTCAGTGCATGCAGTTTGCTTATAAGAAGAAATGCCCTCCTGTGTAGTTCACAGTGTTTCTGTCCTCTTAATCTGAATCCGACAAGTTGTTTTTGTGCCTTGAGCTAACCATCTGCATAGGATATAGCTTACATGTAATATACTGCAAAAATATAAATACATCCACATGTGCATTCAAACAAAATTCCAAAGCTGTTTCTCAAAGAATACGGGAGCAAGAGCCAGGGGACTGCAAAACAATTTTCAGCTTTTAAGTGACAGACAATGGAAGTGATTCAGTCTTGCATCTAGTAAGTACTGGCAGATTGGCCAGGGTTTGGATGCTAACAAAGAAACTCAGTACATGGGCCTGGTTTCAATTAATGAGCATGTATCCATACGGCTCTGTGTGTGTATGTGTTTATACTGAGTGTTCTTTCCTGTTAATGGGTGTTGCATAAGTACAAGCATGCATACATGTGCCGGTGAAGAAAGGTTCAGAGCTAGTTCAAAAATGCCCAGCAACACAGGCAAAAAATAACGTTGACATCCAGGACAAAAAGTCTTGTATATTATTACCCTTGACAAGATGCTGGAAATATTGTATTTTCAACAGAAAACCTCTCTTCCCTGGCAGGAAAGTTGATCCACGCAACAACAGTGAAAACACCAAAGCCAAGCCACTGACTATGTGGGATCTGCCACTGTGTTGAACAGGGTAGCAACAGTTGGTGCTGGGACAAACATCACCCAGGGAGACAGAAGGACCAACCATCAAACCCTCTTTTGGCAGACATGCAAGCCAGCCTGCCCAGCTCTGCCTGCAGTGCGAGGAAGCAGAGAACATCAGCGCTTACTGCTTAAGTGGTTGGTACAGTTCTACTCTTGCAGTGGCAGTTCCTGCAGCTCTGTTGCTCTGAGCAGCCAGCCTTCCTAGGAAAGGTCCTGGTCTACCCCTGCCTGCAGCCAGCCCAACTGTGTGCAAGTCATACTATGGACCTGCCTGAGATTTGCCAGCAAACAACATGGTTATGTGTCTTCGCCACAGCACTTGCTTCTTCTTTAGCTTTTTGTTTAAAAAAACAACATAGTTGTTAGTTCAGTAGTTGTCAGACAGACAGAAGGAGGAGCAGGCAAATGAGATAAAATACTTTGCACTTGATAGGAAATTTAGATCCAGCAATTTTTAAACAATTTGAGCATCCTTACGCTGGATTTAATTCTTTATCCCACAACCCTGGCCCCATGGTAGTTTCTTAAATTATAATTGGTTTTACAAATGATAGGCTGGTTCAAAAATAAGATGTACGAAGGAGGCTGATGATGACCATACAGAACCACAGACTCTGATAAGGCACTTGCCTGCCATTTTAGGGTTATCTTGCTTTTCCAGCTCTGCATGTCTTTCCCCCAAATGTTTCCATTTTCCTAACTAATGCTTAATTTAAGCTGGTGCACTTCCATCTCTGTTCATATCAGTTCCTATTCACTTTAGGAACCCCTTCAAGATATTCTCTCATTTTATTCATAACAGCCACATACAGAGGGTTCAGGACCCAACAGTCCTGGCAGGTCTCTGGACCCCAAAGAGCAAAAAGGCAGCCTAATATCACCAGCACAAGACCAAAAGCTATTTGGAAAGGAGGAAGTTAGGGCAACTTAAGCCATGTGATCAGGCTGAGTTCAGGGATAACTCAACTTCTTGGAAACAGGCCTAGGCCCAGATATCCTAACAGCTCTGGGACTACATGCAAGACATTTACTCTCGTCAGACTCCTGATAGCAGTGCAGCAGTTGCCTAGCCCAGTTTTAAACCTAACTCTATCTGCTGTTGATGGGAGCATCACAGAATCAAACACAGAGATCAATATGATCAGCAGGTGTTCAATTTATTGAGCTTAGCTGTTTCTTTATAAACCCTTTTTGCCTATGTAACTGGGTGCCCATGAGGGTATTTACAGTGTATTATTGGTTTTTAAAGGTAGCTGTCCATAAATCTATTAATAACATATTATTGGCTAAACTACTGCACATGCTAAGAAACCAAGTTACACTAAAATTAACTATTTTGATAGTTCTCTTGAATTGTTTTTCTTTCAGCTGGTACTCATTCCGACTCAACTAGCTGTTGTATTCCTTTCAGCTGGCCTTTGTTTATCTTTCAGATCTCTGTTTCAGGGCCTTGTTAGAACTGTTCAGTATCAATCAGTCTCACAGAATCCAGACTTTCTTCTCTGTAAAATGTCCCCACAATCTGCAATGAAGTTTAGCAGTTTTCACTTTAGCACTTTGTATAAGCCACTTACTCTTGCCAACACCAGCCCTTCATCGTCCTAGAAAGCATGCTGGATGCAACAACAATATAAGCACTTCAGCATCTTCTGCTCAAACTCATAGCCTTAATTACCACCTGATCCATACTGAACCTTTTTGAACCATCTATAAATGTGAAGACATTTTCCATCCTCTACACGGAACAGCTATTTTGATGCCTTCTTCAAATGCAGAGATAATCCTCTGTGACAGTTAGCAAAGAAAGCCACAAATTAATTCACAACCAAACCATTATTCCATATTTCCTTTACAGAAGCACTTTTAGTGTCTGAGCACAACAGAAATACTTTCAGCACTTTGTGTTAATTTTCCTGTCCGACTCCATAAGCTTGACTGAGCACAAAGTAGCAGATTGTTGCTCTAAAGTGCTGTTACTTTAATGTGACACAAAGACTTGTAACTGACCGTATTCAAAATACAGATTGGAATTTGAGTGTTGCTTTGACTGAGCTCAAAATAAAGACTTGTAACTTTGGCTGCGTTCAAAGCAAATATTGGAATGTGGAGTAGACCCCCTGAAGCTACGGTCACCACTTCGGACTACCACGCAAATATTCGAAACAAACATACCCTCTCCTCCATCCTGCCGAAGAGTTCTGTTGGGCCTGGGCCATAACAACTGGTTAACTTCACCAAGGCCAGAAGGATAAAGATGACCTATTCCTATCTCCTTTCCCCTATGAAATCTTCAAGTGACCACAGAGAGTGTCTTCAAGAGGGGCACTTCTCTCAGAAGTAAGGCACTTGAGAGGCTCCCAGGAAGAAGACCATTACACAAGCTGTGGGAGGCCATGAGGCCAAACAGAGCAAAACCTACTGAGAAAGAGGAGGGCAGGAAAATGGTAGACATCCAGCCAATCACCATGCAAAATAAAATCCTGTCTGCCATATTCACTTCAACAGGAGCACACTGACAGCTCAAGGAGACCTCCAGAAAAAAAAAAACCCAAACATTTCAGACCCCTGAGGTATCCGGTTTGCTCAGGAGTTCGTGAGGCAGTGCACAGCCAGTGACATAAGACGTGGGCTGGGAGAACAGAAGCAGGGTGGTTGGAGCACAGACAAATGAACTAAGAAATGAAGGGAAAAGCACCTGAGTGAGACTGGGGACCAGAGTGACGGATAGCAAGAGAGCTTGAGTGTTTAATGGATGGGATTAAATTCCAACACTCATTTTACAATCTTTTTTTCCCTCTTTGATTATGGGATGCAATTACAAGCCTAAATTAATGTGCTAAGACAAGAGACAACAGATGGATACCAGCTAGGAGGGGAATAAGAAGAGACAATGAAGCAATTCTGGTCAGTCTGACAGATCGTGAGCTCAGCAGCCTCCTGCCCACCCATATCCTTTCACAGGCATGTCAATCTTTGCCCTTCAGACTCTGGTTTCACTGTTTCCAGGAGATTATTTTTTTTCACTGTCTTTGTCCTATTCAGCATTTTTACCATTTATTTATTCCAAATCTGAGCCAGGCAGAGGCACTGGAGGTGCCTGCAGGGAAAGAGGTCATGGAATCATAGAATCATGGAATCATTGAAGACATCTAAGCTCATCTTGTACAACCAGTGGCCTCATCCACTGTGACAACTAAACCACATCCTGAAGCACCACCTCTTTGTGGCACAGTGGTGTTATGTTGAGGGTTGGACTGGATGGTCTTAGAGGTCCTTTCCAACCTTGACAATTCCATGACCTACACACTGTCTGAACACCTCCAGGGATGGGGATTCCAGCACCTCCCTGGGCAGCCTCTGCCTGTGCTGCTTCTTTCTTTCAATAAAGAAATTGTTCCCCAGACACAACCTAATCCTCCCCCAGCACAACTTGAGGCCATTTCCTCTCATCCTGTCCCTTCTTACTTGTGAGAAGAGACCAGCACCTCCCTCATCACAACCTCCTTTCCAGGAGCTGCAGAGAGTGATGAGGTCTCCTCTCAGCCACCCTTCCTCCAGGCTAAACAGCCCCAGGTCCCAAAGCTGCTCCCAGAACCCTGGGGCTCTAGCCCCCTCCCCAGCTCCATTCCCTTCTCCAGACATGCTCCAGCCTCTCAATATCCTTCTTGGAGTGAGGGGCCCAACACTGAACACAGTGCGGGGCGCTTTCCCCGAGGGAATCGCTGCTGCTCAGCTCCCAGGCGTTGCATGGGGCTGGGTTTGGGATGAGGGGGGCTCTTTCCCAAGGGTGTGGGGGCATCCACCCACCTGTATGGGGCTGCCCTGGGACCTGAGGGGATTTGGGGTAGAGGGGTTCCCTCACATGTGCTCTCGCACCTCCTGCCGTTCCCACCCTCTATGTGCTCCTGTGTCATGGGATGTGGGATGGACAGAACAAGGTAGGCGGGGAGGGAAGCGTGAGGCACCATTTGTGGTGTTGGGTGGTATCTTATTTGAGGGAAAGATTGCCGTCTCAAGAGGCAAAATTAATCCTTAATCCTTCCCACTTGGAAATCAAACCTGGAATTTTGCAGGCCCTGTTGACAGTGACATCCATCCAGGGGAGAAGTGCGTTGTGTCCTACTCAAATTATCACTCCCACGGTGGGTTTTTCCAAGTTGCCCCTCCTGGTGTCTTCAGGCCAGGCATTTTTTTCTGATCTGGCAGGTTGTGCTGGATTTTTGGGATGGTCCCAACTTGCCTGGAGCCAAAAGCACTTTGTAAGAGTTCAGTTTCATCCCTGACACTCCTCAAAATATCCGGAATAAAGATTAAATAAAAATATAATAAAATAAATAAAAATACCTGGCACAGTGTTTTGATTGGAGTTAAATCCCTGACAAACAGTGGATCTGGGAGTGAAATTGGGATTGGCCACAGGCCTGTGGCAAATAAGCACATGGACCCAACGAAACTGCTTCCCTCACTGCTTTTCAATTTTCCAGGCAGGATTCAAGAATCGGCGGGATAAACTTATTCTATGAAGGGGTTATTGACACCCGTGGGATCCAAACAGCAAATATGATGTGAGAAAGTGGCATTTTGATGAAAATCAACTCAGTTCCAGCTGATGTCTCCTACTTTTCCTCTGTCAGGAATGCTTTCTGTGCCTCTTTGCCTGTGTGACCATTTCCAGCGTTATTTAAATCTCACAGAGCACCTTTTATTCTGTAATTTATCCTTCCCAACTGTCAAAATCACCTCAGCAGCCATCATTAAGCCCCGCAAACATTACCAGCCTGGTTTTCTCTTCCAGTTTTCTCTCCCAGCTTTGCAGTATCGATGCCCATTGCCACGCTTGCAGCTGTGCATTCCTCTAAGAACGCTACCAAAAAGCAGGATGTGTGTTGTCCTGGGGATTCCTGGAATTGGGATATGCTGCCGCTGCTTATCACTGACTAGATCAGACATTAAAGTGGTGTTTAAAACCTGTTTTATCCTAGCATGGCCCAATTACAGTGCTAATGAATCCCAGCAAGACACAGGGGTCAGACCCTTCCCCTTAAAATGGTACCAGGCCACTCTTCCCACAGGTAATTCCTACTTGGGAGGGGGAGATCCAGAACCACCTACCAGCCCCAAGAAACCTTGCAATTCCAGATTTTTCCATGTTTGGGACAGAAGCCAGTGTGGAAGTGGGCCAGTGGATTTTGGGGATGGCCACTTGGTAGGTGGTGGTGCCCAAATCCTGAGGATCCTGGATGTGAGTGTCTCCCAACCAGGAGGAACCTCCAGCCCAGCCTTCCCTTGAGAAGCTGCTAGCCCCACCAAGTCATCTGGTAGCCTGGTCAGAGCCCCTTTGCAAGCTGAGCCCTTGTTCACCCCACCACAGCCCTTGCTAGCCCACCACAACCCTTGCTAGCCCAGCACTCAGCCCCTTTGGCAGCCCTGCCCTGATACAAGGAGTTGTTACTGTTCCAAAACCAAATTGAATATTTGTGATTTAAGATAAAGTAGGGTTCAGTTTCATCCCAGTAACTGTATTTTTGGGAGGGGCCCTACCAACTCAGGACACGTCATGGTTAAGCAATTTGCAGCAGTTGAGATGGTATGTGGTGGCTTTTGAGATGCAGGTCTGCCCTAGTCTACTAGAAGGTAACTAGCTCATGCAGCTGTCCATTCCCTGTTCTATTCTCTCAGAAAACAGCTGTCTGCTCTTCCCTGTCCTGGTAGGAATCTGTGGTGCTACACCAGCCTTGTTCCTCCCTGTCCTTGCCTGCTTCCCTCACACATGCATGCACACACTCAGGACAATTTTCCACCTCTGAGTGAAAGGTGATATCTCTTCTTTTCAGGGGGGTTGTTCAATGAGATGGAAATTTAATCCAGGTTTTCAAAGCACTCATGCTGTCCAGTGACTTGGCTTGACTTCCTACTGCTTTATAGTACTTTAAGGTTCTTTGTTCCATAAGGATTTGATTGTTGTGCTCTCTGAGATTAGAAAATAAAGAATCTTTTTTCCTAGGATGTGTCAGGGGCTGGCTGAGGAAGCTAAGGAAAAGCTAAGTCATTGGTTCAGACCAAGCCATATCATTGTGAAAATTATAATGACCCCATGATAGGAAGGGAACTAAGACTCTCTTTCTTGATACAAATTATTGAACTACAGCAGGGACATCAAGTCCATCACCTCTGCACTATGTCATAGATAGAATCCTAATGTCATATACTGTATCACCCAGATCTCTTCATCAAAGGTAGATCAGGCCCAGATCTGCTTGGCTTGCAGTATCATACCATGTTCAAATTGATTAAATATTCCATTTTCTCAGCAGCCTGGAAGTCTGGGTAATGGCTATTCTTATTATTCAATGCAAGAGGGAATTGTGGCTGAAAGATTACTTAGAATACAATCAGGGCAGTGGTCTGAGAACAACCTAGCTACCAGGTCTTCTTCTGACACCTACAGCTTCCACTCAGCTGAAAAACAAGATAAAGACTCAATCTATATCATGAGAAAATTTATACAAACTGCCTACCTGCCCCAGCTTCTTCTTCAGTTGCCTAGAGCTGCCAGAGCAATATTTCATAAGTGACCACAATAATTCTTCAAACCACTTAAGTGCAAATAGGCAGCATTTTAGTAATTAGATTGTGGTCGTGCCTACCCAGAAAGCAAGCGATCCAGATCTGTTACAGTTCTCAGCATGATGGAATGAGCAGCAGCATCAGTTTGGTCCCAGCTCTGCAGTCATTCTCTCCGCTGACTGCTCCTTGGCTGACCTTGGGCACATCACATCATTCATAATGTGTCCTGCAACCACCAAGAAATAAGCTCACTGCTAGTACCCCAAAGGGATTGCATGGCTGCCTTGCCCCTAAAGGCTAAAAGACCTAGGTTTATCTGAACCTTTTGGGAATAGGTTTTTAAGTTCTCATGGATATACATGCTCATAAATACATATACAAGAGCTTACTGCATATTGAATACCAGAAAGATCACATGTGCTCTGTCAAGTAGTATTTACTTTTTTCCTGTTACATGTTAGTCTGTTCCTTTCCTTCCAAACTGGCCCTTGCTGCTTCTTCCCAAGAGACAGCTGCCTTCTTCCTCAGCTGGCAAAAAAAGGAAACTACTCATTGTTCCCTGCTGGATTTTCACTGTTAACAACCTTTCACTGGCTGGCCCAGCACAGAGATCACAGCCACACTCATTAAGAACAAGGCAGTTTCTTCCGGAGGTCCTGTATTGGTCTCTGCTGGTATGTCCCAGGAGCACACATGTGAGGCACCATGCATGACAGACATTTCAAGGAGAGTATTTATGTCATAATGGACTGTGTCCTGTGATTTCTTAAAGGAGAGCAGCTTCTGCTCCCTAGATAGATCTGCAGAGATTACCTCCATTGTGTGCTGTAAACTATGGGAGGATTAAAGTCTGACAACAGGACAAAGAGGAAGGTTTAGTTTTGTTTCCAGACACGGGGCTGCTCCACAGCTTGATATTACAGGGATCAGCACACCTTAAGTGCAAGGCATGAATTTAACTGGGGAGAACCACCTTTTAAACACAATGTCTCTTGGAGTCCTGACACCAGAAGAGATATCCCTCTGGTCTAACCAAGTATGGCCAATCTTACATTTTTAAGAGTCTAGGGTAACCAGCCAACCAGTGGTGTTGCTTAAGATAAAGTGCTTAAGAAGAGCAGGCTGAAGGAAGGTTAACATCTAGAAAACACAGCAGCACTGTTTTGACTCTTCACAAGTTCTTCCTCTCCCCTCCTTCCACCATTTTCCCTATTCTCCTCTACAGTCAGCCACCCTCAAAGAGTGGTTAAACACCTGCTTTTGAGATAGAGTTTTAAAACCAAATGTTATGGTGAAATAAAATTTCAGTACATGCTAATTTAAAATTATTTCCAACTCCAAAACATTCCCTGAATTTTCTTTAGCTGCACAGCAACAGCTTCTGTTGCCTGCAGAGTAAATATTGCACTTCTCAGGCCAAGCCAGTTTTCCAAACAAACACTGCTGAGCAATAGAACAATACCATTTTTAATAGACAGACCTGTGTGGGAAAATAATAAATAAAATGTTACACCTGCATCTGCAAACTTTCCCCTTAAAAACACACATGTAGACAAAAGAAGTCTTACGAATACATTTGGATAAAACTCAAAAAAATCGAAATTAAAAACCTGCAGTGACCACCAGAGGGCTCTAGGCATGTGTTAGAAATGACTGAACTCAATTCATACCAGAGCACTTGACTGCAAAGTGTCAGTCAAGTCTCCTTATTCACTGCATTCCTTCCTACGAAGCAGCAGCAGCAGTAGTAGTATTAATCATCATCATCATCATCACTAGCAAGACAAAAAAAATATTATCAATAGATTTTCTGGTGAAAATGCTCATGAATGAGATCCCAGTAATGTGACAGCTGTCTCTATGTCTTCACATGCAGGACTACAAACCACCTTGCATTTTCACAGATTGAATATATCAGGAAACAACACATACTTTTGGAAGCATGAAGAGAGGAAGGAAAAAAAGAAAAGAAAGGTAAAAAAAAATGAATGTTTCCTTGGGAGGCCATCCTTCCTACCATATTCAGAGCATTTATCTTAATTCTCAGTGGTGCTGCACATAGGTGCGCCCCTTTACCAGCTGGCTATGGTAAGAATGTGATCCTAAACCCTCTAAAGCTAGGTGAAGATATAAAGAAAGATCTTTCTCCAGAACAGCAGCTTTTAGACCCCATGCTGGATGCCAGCAGCAATAACCAAGCTGCATAACATGCCTTGTTCCACTGGAGAGAATTTTTTCCCTGACAAGCCCAAGGGATGTGTAACTAAATCGACTAATCTGGAGAAATGGACAGTTGTACATTTAGGACTACATACTGCTTGGGAACCATGAGAGGATCAATGAAGATGCTCCTAAGGGATTGTGTCTCTTACCTCTCAGTGATTTTTGTGGTGATTCTGACACTCACTTAGAGAGGAGGCACTTAATCTTTAAAGTGCTGACAGAACTGAGGTCTCAAGGTAAAACTCAGCCATATGCTGAACGGCAAACATCCTTACTGGTGCACATCCTAACAGCTGCTAGAAATGAAGATGATGAAGATAGAACGAGACCATTCTGGGAAATGGTCAGTAACCAGGAGCTACTACAATATCTAATTAACGAACATTTAATGTTGTGCTTCCTTCCAACTTGTCCAGGCAGGATCACGACCCTGTATAAGCAGGTAGTGCAAAAACGTCGGGAAGACACAGAGAAAGGAGAGATAGTTTGCATTATCTATTGTTCATCAGAGTCAGCCTGCAGTGCATAAACTCAGACAACAGTAAAGACAATAATTCTTATCTGGACTGAGCTGCTTTCCATATTAGAAGCAACTCCCAGCCAGGGCAAAGAGAACCAGAAATAGATGCTTGCTTATGCCAAGGTGGATTTTTCAAATTGAGCTGGAATGGTAGAAATGAGAGCATTTTTTAAATATATTTTTCTAGAAGGAGTTCCTAAGAAAGGTAGCTGTCTCCTCATCAGCACTTTTTGGCTAACTTATCTGGGGACATCTATAGATCTCAATAACTGACCATAGGCACATGTACCTTTTCAAAATCTGATTTGGTACCTAAGTTATAGATGCTGACTCTTAGGTGTCCAGCAATCCATGGAAGGTAAGATTAATTTTATTTCATAAACACCATTCAGATGAACTGTCACCACTTTGTCTCATTTACTACAAACTGCAGCAAACTCAGCTGGAAAGCTCTCCAGGACCCAGCATTGGGTAAGCTCAAGGCGCACATATCGCTACAAGTCTGTAACCTGTTGGGCTACATGAAGCAGCCAGCACAGAGGAGCCTTTCAGCTTGATCTACTTCAAAGAGATTGCCTACCTGTACTTTTAAGAAAGGATCCAAGAGCCCACAAGGCAATAAACCCAGGAGGCATCTTGCACAGATATCCAGCAGATTTCTATTCTTAGAATGATCCTAGCATAAAATATTCCCCAGTTTGTCTTGCTGATGAAGACAGTTCTTAAAACTGGACATGATGAAAGATGCTATCAGAGAAAAAGTGCTATCTAGGATGCCCAAGGGGGGCACAATCAGTGGGTGTGAATATAGCATGTGTCACAGTGTATAAGCAAACAACAACATTATGTTCATGAGCAATATCTCTTTGAGAAGCTGAGTAGTATCTCCCAAAGCAGCCAAGCCTCAGTTATGTGTACTCAAGGGGCATGTGGGGTACTGATAATTGCATTTACTTGTGAAGATATTTTCAAACATGTCCAAATGAAATTAATATCTAGTTCCCATTTTTGAATTTGAACTGACCTGTGGGGCAACATTTATCATACTGATTTTAGCTAGCAGTTAGGCATCTGGGCAAAAATAATTGTTTATTTCAATAGCAAAAGGGGAGAAACAGAAACATCCAGAGGGCGATTCAGTGGGTCTGATCACAAAATAAACAAGAAGTGGGCAGTACTACTCACTCAGTGTTCTGGAAGATGGAGTTATACCTCGTCTTGTTCAAGTTACAGCATGACCTTGCTGGAGCATGCTCTTGATTCATGTTTCTCTCTCTGACCATGAAAGGATCCCAAACAACAAGCTGTGCTTAAATGCTTAACTTTTCTATGAGTAGAGTTGAACAAGATGAACCCAACCTCCCTTTCTACCAGTTTGTTAAAATACTCAGCTATAAAAGAATCAGGAGCAGCTATTCTAGAAAAGGGTTTTCAAGACATACTAAGAAAAATCCTCCTTTTAGTCATTTTGAAAAGGAAATAAGAATAATAGATATTTCAACTGTTCTGGCATGAAAAGATGTTAACAGCATGGCACTTTTATAGAACTCTGAGACGACAAGACTGATTTTCCAGAAGTGATTTTGCAGTTTCATTATGAAAATACCCTGCATAAAAAAAAAAAAAAAAAAAAAATCCATCAAAATACCCCTTTTCATCCCCACTGACTAGGAAAAATGTCAAGAAGCCACTGACTTTGGCAAAGCCAGAGCTTCTAAATCCCAGCAAAAGAAAAGTCTACAGCCAGGTCTATCACAGCAGAGAGGCAGCTCCTTTGGAGGAATTATTCTGCAAGTTCAGTGTTGAACTGGACAGTTCATTTACATATAAGACATGACAGAAGCCTTAAAATAACAAAAAAACACTTGATACTGGCTAATCTACAGCAAGATTGTGAGAGTAGTGGTAAGCAGGCTGAATTCAACCATGTAGGGTACTGGAGATGTCACAAGCAACACTAGCTGAACAGAAGCAGATGGGATATCTCATGATATAACAGTGGAGGGAAAAAAACAGTGATTATAGGTCCTGGATTTTCTTGTGGATGACACATTTTTTAGTGAGAAACAGATGCTCACACGATAACCCACACTTTTATCTTCTCTGTGCATCTTCCACAACACAGACATGTGGATCCACTGTGCCACGCATCTCCACTTAAAACCTATGTTCCCTCCTGTCCTAGTCCAGACACAAAGGCAAACAAATACACCAGAAACATCACAAGCAAAGAGTTCTCTCTTACTCCCTTTCCAAGAAGCACCTTCCCTTTAAATATCCTTCTTCTTAGTGGTGCCCAGCACCTCTTCAGCATCTCTGCCATGAGCAGGCCACCACACAACACAAAGAAGCTGAGTGTCCTTTAAAAGGGGAGTAGAAGACCTGTGAAAATGCCTTCCTGACCTCAGCAGCTCAGCACCAGTCTTCTGCCTCTACAAAAAGTCAATGCTACTCACTTTTCCCTCTTCCACTTCTTTCCTAGAGAAAAATTCCACACATGACTGTAAAATTAGGACCAAAATTGCCCTGAAGGAAGGATTAGAGGGATACAGCACACACGAACAAACACAGGTGCTGCTTTATTTTCTGATGCACAAGGAGAGATTTGCAAAACAGCCACAGGGACCAAGATGGGTGTCACAGAGCACGGACTTCATATACTGTTCACACTGCAGCGCATCACTGACCAGGACGTTATCTCCACCGCTGCCAGGAGAGGTGACCAAAAAGACAGGAAACCATGACAGAATGCCATGTCTCTCCTCTGTCCCCATCCCCTCCTCCCTGAAACCCAACTTGGAGCGTCCTGAGGGAAGCCCCATCTGCTTCTCATTCTAGACTATGTCATGTCATAATTATTCCTAATTACGCCTCATTTAGCTTGATATGTACCAGATTGGGAAAGATGCCCTAGTGAGAGGGAGCATCTTAGATGGCTGCAGCGGCAAAAGCGGGAGGAAGCGCGAAGCAGAAAGTAATAAAGGGCTGTGAGCTGTTGCAGCCACTCAAGGGAGGGCAGCACAGGGCCGAGTAGGAGCGGATCCCTGCAAGCACAGCCCCAGAGTGGGCACGGAGGGGTGCGAGCAGCCCCGGGAGGCAGCACTGTCCCCGCTGCTGCCAGCACGGGGGCGCCCAGCGGCCTCCCGGCTGAGGCCCCGCTCGGGCAGCCTGGCACAGCCCCGGTCCCGGCACGGGGCACCTTGGCGGGGTTCGCCCCGGCTCATCGCGACACCAAGAGTGTCCTGGTTCACCCTTGGGCAGAGAGGCTGCTGGTGGGCTCTGCTGGAAGGGGGGCAGAGAGGCTGCTGGTGGGTTCTGCTGGAAAGAGGGCAGAGAGGCTGCTGGTTAGCTCTACTGGAAGAGGGACAGAGACAATGCTGGTGGGCTCTGCTGGAAGAATCACAGGATCATAGGACAACCAGGTTGGAAGAGACCCACTGGATCATCGAGTCCAACCATTCCTATCAAACACTAAACCATGTCCCTCAGCACCTCATCCACCTGTGCCTTAAACGCCTCCAGAGAAGGTGAATCAACCCCCTCCCTGGGCAACCTGTTCCAGTGCTCAATGACCCTTTCTGTGAATAAAAATAAAGGAATGATTTCTATAGAACTGAGCACACACCCCAGTCACTTCTGTCCTCCTCAACAACCCAGAGACACCAAGAGCAGAGTGGGGGATTTATTACTCTTTTTTCAATACAAGAACACAACAGCCTATGCTGCAGCCTTTGCTGTCGCCTCACAGGCCTCATCTCCTCCCTAGTCAGAGCACAGAAACCTCTTCCAGGTGCCTCCTTCTCGATGAAGGAGCGAGACCCCCACCCTTGAAACACCTCTATTCGTGGGCATTCTCCCCCGAGGGCTTTGTTACTGAGAGGGGCACATCCCGCAGCACTTGGCCTCCTCAGCAGCGAGCCGCCCCTCACTGGGAGACCCCCCGGGGCCATGAGGTGCCGCCTCACTGCTGGTGGGCTTTGGTGGAAGGAGAGCAGAGAGGCTGCTGGTGGGTCCTGCTGGAAGAGGGGCAGAGAGGCTGCTGGTGGGTTCTGCTGGAAAGAGGGCAGAGAGGCTGCTGGTTAGCTCTGCTGGAAGAGGGACAGAGGCAATGCTGGTGGGCTCTGCTGGAAAGAGGGCAGAGAGGCTGCTGGTGGGTTCTGCTGGAAGAGTGGCAGGGAGGTTGCTGGTGGGTTCTGCTGCAAAGAGGGCAGAGAGGCTGCTGGTTAGCTCTGCTGGAAGAGGGACAGTGGCACTGCTGGTGTGCTCTGCTGGAAGGAGCGCGGAGAGGCTGCTGGTGGGTCCTGCTGGAAAGAGGGCAGAGAGGCTTCTTGTTAGCTCTGCTGGAAGAGGGACAGTGGCAATGCTGGTGGGCTCTGCTGGAAGGAGCGTGGAGAGGCTGCTGGTGGGTCCTGCTGGAAGAGTGGCAGAGAGGCTGCTGGTGGGTTCTGCTGCAAAGAGGGCAGAGCAGCTGCTGGTTAGCTCTGCTGGAAGAGGGACAGAAGCAATGCTGGTGTGCTCTGCTGGAAGGAGCGCGGAGAGGCTGCTGGTGGGTCCTGCTGGAAGAGTGGCAGAGTTGCTGCTGGTGCATCCTGCTGCAAATCTGCTGCCAGACTCTGGTAAGGGGTAACTCCACAGGAACGAAGCCTTTCATAAGTGATTTGTAATGGGTGTGCTTGTTGTACTGCAGAAAAGTTCCAGTCCACACTAGCCCACTCCCCCTTTTACCACTCAGCAATCTTTCCTGCAGATGCCCATATACATGCAGCACCCACAGCTAATGCAGCAGAAGACACGCAGAGCCTAAGGCAGCTGATCCTCCAGGATGTGTGCTGAAGGCCACGTGGCTCCAACAAAAATGCTGGCTGCTGTCTCTCTTCCATCTTGTGCATTAGCCATAGGTCAAGGCTGAAATGCCGTGTGCTAATGTGCAGGGACTGGCCATATCAGAGATGTTGACCAACAGAGGTTGGATTGAAAGGGGTACTCACTGTGCTGCACCATTCTGGGGCTCACACTGCTGAAGCTGCTGAGAAATACTGCTTCCCTGTGAGTCAAAAGCAGTGATTTAAGAACAGCATCACTGTGGCCTGAGCAAAAAGACATTTAAACAAAACATTTTGGGACAGGTGGAAATTTGCCAGCATAGGGACAAAACATGAAGAGATGGTATCTTCACATATACTGCTCACTTTCTGAAAAAAACCCCTTTTTGCTTGCATGTGAGCTCCTGCAACTAAAATGGCTGTTGGGAGAGCCAGCATTCCACTATAGCTGACTGCAAGCTGCATCTCTGAGTTGATGCAGGCATTGCATCTGCAATGCCTCTAGCCTTCGCCTCTGCTTCTTTTTCCTCCTCAGGATCCACCTTCTGAAAAGCCCACCAGGGAGAAAGGCCTGCATTCAGCCTGTCCTTCTAGCTCACTGCTCCTCTGCTGCAGGGGGATGAGGTCAAATTCCAGAGGGAAACAGGGAGGCAGAGCCACCTGCAATGCAATCTAACAATTGCTGTGGGAAGAAGCCGGGTAGTGAAGGAAGGATGATTTGCTGGCACAAGCTAAGCCAATATAAACAGTTATGATACAGGTGTCTGTGCTCTAAGAGATTGCCTGACTTAAATAAATTGTTTTGTAAACTGATTTAGTTAAATCTGTATAAAACTGGTGTTTAAATAAGGCCAAACAGTGTTTAAAATGTCATTAATAAAACATATCACTGTAAAACAAATACATTTTACAAAGGCTTAATTTTTGCTGACTTTCTGCTGATAACCTTTCCCTTTGTATTTCTTTTTCACTCTGTTCTTTTCTTTAGAGGCTGTACATTCTTCCATGTCACGATTGTCTCTTTCTTTCTGTACTGTACAAAAATAGGTTTGTCTCCATTCAAAAGTGTGCAAGTCCACCTCTAGCATTTCTCACTGTTGTGTAAAGTAGAACTGGGGAGACATTTATGCATTTTTATACATAATTTATTCAGTAAGATTCAACTGAAAATAATATTTTTAAGCAGATTTTGAGCGAAGTGGTTTATGCTAGATCCAGCCTGACCCCTTTCATTCTTTCTGAATCAACCTCTCTTACAGTTTAGAGTTATTTAGTCACTCTGAAAAGATGTTCCTATTTTCTTTGTTTTCAGCAAGGTCACCTTTTTAGAAAGAATATTTTTATTTTTCAGTACTTTAAAGTCCTATTCCAAAATCACCCCAAATCATATCTTTAGCTGTGTCCAAAATCTACTATTTCAAAACCCCAAGCTATTTTCACAAACTTGGGCCAAATGCCTGCACCCAAGCCTCCACCCAAGCCCCTTCATTTTTTTTAAACAAATACAGGATAGAGTTAAAAAACAATAAGATGGAATCACTGAACCCCTAGCAGAATAGGACTATTATAGATCAAGACTTCTCTAAAAGTGCCCCTTTTTTGTGCTCTTTGATTCATCTAGAGGAGGATTTTTGACAAGTGCTCCATGCATCCAGCTGCTTCCACATGTGCAGGATGTCCATCATTCCCTTGGGAGGGCAGGTGAGAGGTGGCTGGAGCAGCCCCACTAACCAGTAGATATTGTCACAAGAATGAACAAAAAAGAGTTGCACTTGAAAAAAAGGCATTGAGGGGCTTGTGGCACATTTTGTGTATCAGGTAGGTAGCTCTGAAGGAGGTAGAAGGGGTCTGATGGAGTACAGAAGCAAGGTAGACTGGGGCTGGTCTGCAGGGGGGATAGGAAGCAGCTTTTGGACAGGTAGGGATACAGGAAGCATTTAAACTCTGAGACAGAAGTGTGACAGATACAGGCTCTGGGATGAAAGGGGCCAGTAGTGCTGAGTTGAGGTGGGGTCGCTAGAGGATGCACCTCTATCTGGGACTCCAGTTTGGTGGACAGAGGCACATCCACTGCTTGTGCCTCAATCAAACTGCATACACAGGCAGTTTTTTCCCCAGAAAGCAGGCTGTACCCTAGAAGTCAGGCAGCCTGGGTGCGCAGCCTAACAGTACATCAATGCAGCAGAGGGCCACTGGGAGCCCAGCCAGGCCCTGTAGCCTCATGTTGCTACCGCCTGAAGAACACAGGCCGGCTCCTGGGGGAAAGGGTGTACATACAAAATCTCCTGGAAGAGGTTGTCACCCACGTTGCTCCCAGCCATCCCAAATACCTGCTCTTTGTCAAACCCAGAGTCCCTTTCCACCACAGGATGAGGCTGGAGCAGGGGAATGGAGGAACCTCATCCACCTCAGTTTTCAGCATGGGGGTTGGCTCCTAAAAACCATGCCAGCACAGCTACTCTGTTTGGAAGAAAACATTTAAAGTAAGCCTTGTGTACATTTGGCAAGAAACACAGTCCACAACCACCCAGCCTGGTGACATAACTGGAGACCTGGAGGACAGTCAGTCCAAGCCAGGATTTGTGACTGTTTACCTTGACATCCATTTGGATACATTCCAACTGTAGACAAGGGATTGAAATGTCCAGATTATTTGCCCTCATGGCACCAACACATAAACTCAACTACTAGGAAGATTAGAGAGATCCCATCTGCTTAAACTGCTCCCCTTTTTCTGCCAGCACTGATCACTCTCTGATAAGCCTGATGATGGGGATTTAAGCCCCAGTGCTACTAGATGTGACTGGCACCAGCGTGATGGTTACATTTCCAGTGGGAACACCCTTCCAGCTCTGTGCACTCTATCTCTGCTCATTTCATCGCAGCAGTAGCCTCTGCTGATAGGGCCCCATACTTCAGGCCCCAGCAATATTCCTCAGCTGCTGTTATGCAAGTCACTATAAAAACTATAGCAGAAAGATGGCTTTTGCCTTTTATGTGGCTATTTAACCAAACTGAGATGGTCAAGATCATAAGAAAAAAAAAAAGCAGAAAACAGAAGGAATTACAGGAAAGGCAGAATTTAGTTGTCCTCACACAATTAAAGTTATTATGCTAGTTTTATTCATATCTCAAAATGTCACCTCTTTGGGCTGTGGCCAAAAATACTAATTTCTAGTCCATGCTGAAAAATAGAGCTTTTGACCAAAAGTACCTTTACTAAGCTTTAACTAAACCATTGGTTATCAGTAATTGCTACAAAGTAAGAGACACTCTGTTCAACCCTGCATCTTTGGAAGGAAACACAATAAGTAATTATGAGTTTGCAGTGCTATTACATAATGATTTAGTTTCAAGCACTTTCTTTGGTGGTAGAAAATTCTGTCATTAGGCTGTGAACTCAGAGTGCGGTTTAGAACTTTCGCCTCCCTGTGTCATTTGGACCTGGGGAGAAAAGCCTTCCATGACTTCAAGTACTCAGTGCTGTGGTTCTGCTCCCCAGAAAGAGGACACCTCCCACAACCAAACGCACAGCTTTGACTTGCAAACAATGTTTTCCACGGACTCTGTAGGAATTTCGCCAACGCTGAATCCATCAAAACCTTTTTCTAGCTCAAGTTATGGGTCTTCTAACCAACTAATGACTTAGCTCAGCCTGATTCCATTTGAGAGCACAGATAAGAACACAGCAGAGACTAATCTCCCTGGGAGATAGTCACACATGTGTGCTGTGCTATTGCAATCTTAAGCCTTCCAGCAGTGCACACATCAGGCTCTGGTAATGTTCCCCTCTGACTCTTCTCCTAGAATGGACCAATTGCTGCAGCTGATGGGGAGTTAGTGACGATGGCTGATGACTGGTTTAGGGCATGTCTTCCCATGCTAACAAAGAGGAACAATGTGAATCACAGGAAACCCCTCATTTTATTTTTCTCTCTTTCTGCATGGGACCCAACGCCCATTGAGACTGGTTGTTGTTTACCTGCTTCTTTGTCATGCCATCTCAGTATCTCAGCTGTGAAATCCAGCCCCTGTTCTTATTCTTGGCAGGTAAACACAGTAAACCTGTGTGTTCTCTAGTGCTTTTTGATGTTCTAGCTTATTTTTCTGATGGATCAGAGGAAACCTTCAGTGCTGTCCAAACCCCTGCTGTATTAAAATAAATTGCCTTTTTCTTTTTTTAATCTTCTAGAAAACACTGTTTGCCCTCTAGGGCTGACAGTTATTCCCACATACTCAGAAGCAACAAAACCCAAGAACACTATGTCCTTTGTAGTTATCTTGGCAGGTAAGAGCAAAGGTACCCAAAGCTGTGCTTGTAGAGGGACAAATAAATAGCAGAGGGAAGGAGTGTTGGGGTGGGGGGATGTGCTCCTAATAGCGTGTTCTGAAGAGCAGCTCATGAATGTTCAGGGGATGCATCATAATAATCACAGTCAAAAGACCCTTCACTAGGCTTTTCACAAAGATTTTCACAAGCCAGGAGGTGCCTGTGGATGGTAAGGGAGGAAGACCTTCCTGTTGCAGTGGGACATGCATTATTTAGAGGAAATGGGAGGGCTTGTGAGAGGAATAGCCTTTGCAAAGAAATGACAGCTGTACCACATAGTGAGGACTACCTCTAAAACTCAGGGCTTTACTGCTCCTAGATCTCTTCTTAATTTCATGTATTGTTCTATTCAACAAGTAAGACTCTAATAAGCAGATGTACCCAGCGCCATGTGATGAAGCAAACAGGCTGGGGTTGTAGGTTTCACAGCAGAGACTCCAAGTTATTGAAACTGCTGAGATGGAAATCATTGCTGTGAAAGTATATTTCATCACTTTCTTCCCATGAGTGGAAATCCTTACACCTCCTGCCTCCTCGACTCCAATACCCCAAAAGACGTTCAACGGCATTGCATAACAGGGAAAAACTTCATCTGCAAGAAGCAGCACTTCTCCCTCACCCTGAGGATATGAGCAAAGGAACTTTGTATCCTACAGAGCAAATTGCTGTTTCTGGGTTTTGTTTGCCACAGAAAGTCTAAGCCATCAGATGACAGACAAGAGGAATAAGAGGGAAGGATAGCAGAGACAGTTGGCGGAGATGGAAGAACAATTTTGTGGGTTGGTTTTTGTTTGGGCTTTGACGAGTAAGAGCATTGCTCTTCCACCATAGGATGCACAGTAAATGCTGAAAGGCCAAGCAAAATAAAAAGGGGGAAAGGACCTGAAAAACCTTCAATATGTTATTGAAATATCAGTAGAAAAAGATTTTGCTTCCATGGCAATGGGCCTATGGTGCTTCTGCTGGAGCAATCCACTGGAGAAAGAAGTCTTTTCCTGTTAGGGGTACTAGTGAAATTAAAGATTAGAGACCCCTTCACTCAAATGGGTGCATTTGCAAATACTCTGCTTGATGATTTAAGTGCTCAGATGTTACATAGGCCCTGAAAATGGGTGTCTCCACGTATAACAGAATGTAGGTGACTGTCACAGGCCAAAAGTCTATGAAGATTTAGGTGCATTGTGATTTTTTTGGTGTTCCACCATGCTTCTACAGTGTATGAACATGGCCCAAGGTGTCAACAGAAACCTGAGAGTTAAAATTGTTCTTGACTGCAGAATTTGGGTTTCAAATTTGCAGTTCTCTTCCAAGATAAGAGGACTTATTTCCTATCTGTCACCTGCCATTGCTTGCATATGTATGTGTTAAATCTGGGGTGCTGCATAGGAACTGTTTTGCAACAGCAGCATGGCATGGGAGAATTCAAGAGAAAAAAGGAATGTGAAACAGGAGACGGAACTTAAGAGTTGCAGAAGAAGCTGATATAGGAAGAAATGGAACACAACTCCAAGCATAGCTTTCATCCTCTTGCAGAGAGCATTAATAGATCATCACTTACTGAAGATGATCAGGTTTAATACTAACTGTAACTATCTGTCTATGGTATTGTGATTCTCAGACGCTCCAAGGGAGACTGTTACGCGTGTTGCAGAAAAACAGCCCCCAAAAAATTTTGCTCTAAAGAACTTGAAATACACATGAAGAAAGATTTAGGTATTTGCGTTTTGCAGATTGGAGGCAGGGATGAGGTACAAGAGGTTGAAACACTTCACCTAAAGTTGCACTGGAACTTTTTGATAGAAGTGATTGAACTTCCAGCTCCTGACCTCCGTCTAAATGTCTCATGATACAAATATCTCCAGAGTAGTTGTCTCCAAGTGTTCAGCTAAAGAACTCAGCAGACACAGCTGAGCTGCTGAGACCCAGCATAATCATACGGATGGATTACATACAGGCAGCACAACAGCGCCACGGCCATGGAAATGGGACAGGCATTCCTCTGCCCATCATGGTTTCAGCAAAGCCTTTTTCTTCCAAAACTAGGAACAACACTAACTAAACAAATAGCATAACCCAGCATCTTTCAACCATAATAGTGTAGTGCGTAGAGGAAGCAGGAGAACATCTACCACCTGGAAGGAAGCTATCTCTACGCTGATCAGCTGCAGTATGGTCACTCAGGGCAGCAACAATGACCCTCTCCTGTACTTTAAGAGCCAGACCCTGAAAGGACAAGCTGGTAAAAATTTCTACTGTAGAGGTCTATCTGTTGTTATTCCTCCTGGTTTTGCCTCCACCTGACTAACTTTGGGGAAAGGAAGCATTGGGAGGAGGCAAGTGGACACTGAAGTGTGCCAGTATTTACATAAAACAAGTAGACGTGTTCTTAGGTACCAGTGCCAGGATCAGCAGCAGGCAAAAAAGTTACAAAACTGTAATGCTCCAAATGAACAATCTTAGCACCTCTGGATCCTGAAGGGCAAAATATACATAGGTGTTAGGGCATGCACAGTAGTACTCTTTCTTTTCTCTGGGGTAGGAGTTGGCAGCAAATGCCAACCACAACCTGAAACTGTCAAAGTAGTTACACAAAACAAACCGGGCAGAGACCAATGGCTATAGAAAACATTTTTGCATTGTAAGGCTTTCCCTGTTTAGTGCTACAGGCTGGTCCCCAGCCCTTCTTTCTTCTCACCTAGTCAAGTGCCACTCATCCACCTGTGCCACCCCCACCAGCATGGCAGTTACAAACCATAACAGCAAAACTCATGTAGCATCTTGTCTATCCTATTTTCATGTTCTGCCCCAGTCAGTTATCACGGATTTCTCTCGTAAACTCTTGGGACACACAAAATCCACCTATCAGGATAGAGATATCACATCCTCTAGGACCCAACTCAGGGTGTTCACATTTTAGAGTTCAACATACAGGACCCTAGAGGGAGAGAAGGGGAGAAGAAGCAGCTGGAAAAGGCCTGAGAGGAGTCAGAGCAAGGCTTTCCTGTGAAAGGGCATGAAGTTTCTCTTGGCCCAACATGGAGAGCATGCTAGCTGGCTGGCTTCAGGTCAACATAACACTGTAATTCTCATCTGCCCAGTACTAAATTAACCCCTTCCATTACCTCCTTTCCCTGCAAAAGTTAGAGAAGCATAGGGGCCATTTGAATATTTGGTAGCTTTATGTAGCTCACAGGCTGTTCTGAATACAGAACTAGTTCTCTAAGTCCAACTTATGCTAGAGATGCTCCCTGCACTGAGGAACAGGAGTCAGCGTACAGCCTTGCACACAGCCTGTCCTAGCGGAAAAAAGGTTTTCATCAGCTCTTCTCTGCTAGAAGAGGTGCACCCAGCCCATAATCATCTCTTCCAGTACAAGCTAATAAGTGGGCAAAGAGCTCAGTACCTTTTCGCTCCTGTGAGGACACCTCACCCACAGATGTGCACCTAAATGAAGTGTCAACAAATTACGGAGGTGAGGCAGAAAATCATTCCTACAGTTCCATTTGCAAGATAATTTATAGCATCTGCTTCTGAATTCAAATGAGTGCAACACTGCAGCCTTTTTAACCTGCTACTCTTGCTGCATTGTCATCACCATCTTCTGGGTGTTTGGGGAGCCTCTGAGAAAGGGAAATAGTAATAGACCTCAGGCCAGCTATTAGCAGAAGCTTGTCTGGATTGCAGTAGATACCATAGCTTGTTTCATTGCCCACAGCCTCAGCAGAGGGGTCAAGAACTGAAATAGTGTGGCAGAGAGTTTGGCAGAGATGGTATTTGTGCTCTCACCCAGCAATACTTGAAGGATCAGAAATCATGTGTAAGAGTCAAAACAGGGCACAATCATAGGATAAGTGGCACTAATATGCCAAGAAAAAGTGACCCAAATGTGCCTTTGTCAAATTTTCATGCTGGGAAATTCACTTCATGTACTTGCCATGCATTCTTTGAGTGCATCAGGCCACCCTGATTTTTAGGTCACAAAATCTTTGTCCAGCCTCAGTAGTATGGACTGGGCTTAGACTCTCCCCTTGCCTATACCTGATGGACTGAGGCATAGAATAATATCTCTGCTTTGCAACAAATGCCTTGGTCTCTTGCTTCTTCTCCTATATACTCCTTTCTCAAGAGCATTGCATCTGTTAGCCCCTGTTTCTCACCTACATCTGGACCCTAGTTCCTGCTGGCAAAAGTTAGGGAACAAGATGCTAATCCCCCTTCAAAGTAGGATGATAATCCCAGGGGTATCTCTCTGATCATGCCCGATGCCAGCTAAGAAAACAGATGAGTTGACAAACATTCTACTCAGACAAGGTAAATTTACTTTCAGAATCTGACACCTCTACGCTAATTCGAATGTCTCCAAGAGTAGCGTGAATTGCCTTTAGAGATCCACATACCCATGCCTTGGCCACTTAAGTTAGCGAAGACATGTCCCCCTTACTTCGGTAAATGACTAGATTAACCTCTTTGATGCCCTGCCCACAAGAAGTATACAAGACTCACTGTGTGGACTGATGTTGTGATAAGTTATGGTTCACACCAGGATGCAAGCTATGCCTGAGCCACTCGGGGAAAGCTCCTCAGTGCTGGCTGTCCTGTGGTTAGTGCCTCCTGCCAGGGGAGGGGGCAGAAGGACAGCACCAAGCACTGCCACTCTGCAGGATACTTCTGATACTTCTGCTACCACTGGACTTCCAAGAGCCTATCTGCTCCTCTTCCTCTTCCCTCTCAATTTATGCAAAGCAGCTCATTAGTCCCTTTAGAAAGCGAGCACCATCTCTGATTGTTCATCAGTGATTCCTCTGTCACACCCAACACTCCAGTTGAGCCTCATTAGTGCTTCTAGGAAGCAGGGGAGCTGCTTGGGTATTTATAGGCAGGGTAAGGCTTCTTTGCACTTCATTCCCATCTAACATCCCTTCTCCAATTACTACCTCTCCCCTCACCTCAGCCTTCTTCAGAGAGCCTCCTCTTATGGGGGGTTATCCTGGTGGTATATCTAGACAAGACAGGACTAGACTGATGGTTTTGAGTCAGGGAAATGAGAAAGCAAGCTGGAGATATGGAGAGGCTCAGTCTTTTGTCACGACAATAAAGGTCTGCATAGGGCTGGGTACCTCTCAGTGGGGCTGAGTGTGTGCTTCTGTGCATATACATATTCACTGGGATGTAGCAGCCTGCAAATGAATGCAAAGAGATCACCTTGTGCATGCACCTGTCCTGGGGAGGTATGTGCCCCAGCTACAAACATGGTAGCTTGTGCATGTGGTACCTGCATCAGGGGCTGGAAGTGAATGCATCTCCAAGCAAAACACTCACCTCCCTGCCTGTAGATCAGTGGAGAACTGTACCACACTCCCAGCAGCCCCCCAGAGAGTGACCGTCTTGGTTACTTAGAAGAATATTCTTTCCTGCAGTGCTTAATTAACTAGACAGAGACTAATCATTCTTTCTAATACAGGGGTTAATAATCATTCTGACAGCAGGAAATATTCAGCTTCTCTGGGAAGAGAAAAGATAATGTGAAGACGAAGAGATGGCTGAAGAAAAACCACAAAGCAAGGTGAGGAGGAGGAAGGAGGAACAAAATCCTAAATCAGTTACCTAGTACAGACACCTTTATGACTTCATAAATGGAATATGCTTAGTGTCAGCAATCTTTGCCTTATAGCATCGTGAGGATACCTCTCCCTAGTCAAAGCCATGGGTCTCAATTGTGCCTGCAAGTCAAACTGGTGACATTTTAATACCACTTTTCAATTCAAGATTGCATCTTCCTTCGAAAGGATCCCAAGGAGTTTTTATAACCTTTCCAGACACATAATTCATATCTCATGGCTCTGAAATGGAGCCTGTTCCTGAGGAGGATGAGCCAGCTCCAGCACTGTGCAGGAGTTCTGGACACAAAGTAATAATGACAGCTTCTGTATCACTCTGAAACCATGGGGTATGCATGTGCATATGTGTGAGGAGGGGAATTTTAAGGCAGCAGAAAGCAATTGCAGAGTATGGATGCTAGCCAGGAGCTCTAGCCAAGTCCTCAGCTAATATTTAGGTTTGCACTGGGGAGCTGTAAGAAATGACACATGTGATTCAGAGCATGGCAATCCTCCCCTTACCTCCCTGCTGGAATATACCCCTACAGAGAGCTGGACCTCTCTGTGCCTGGGAATGGCTCTTGAAAGAGGCTGCAAGCCAAGGTCCCAAAATGGGTACTTGTTTTGGATCAATCACCAAAAAACAGGATATTGTTCCAAGCGTCTTGAACAAAATCCAGGTCTGTGAAATGGCACCACACACTTTCAAATTCCTCTTTTGGGTTTCAGCCAGGTCCCACTACTTTCCTCTTCAAAACAGTGCCTTGCTGGGAACACCATACTTCCCCTACACTTTCCCTGGGTGTCTGCTCCTTACCCACAGCTGGCATGAAGACCTTGGGTGAAATGGATCTCCTGCTGGAGACAAAGTACCTAGCAGGCTATGTTACACCCAGAACTGTACTGCACTGTGGCTGGTTAAACGTTGCCCTGTGTTGCCCCTGTAAAGTCTTCCTAGCTCCCCATTGAGGGTAGGGATGGTTGATAGGCTTGAGGTGGGGCTAGCCTTCACTCTCTGGGTAGTGGTGCTCAGCTTTGTCCTATAGACCTCACAGAGAACCAGTATCCTTGACAGAATATGAACAAAGGCCATGTGAGACTTGAGCAGAGCTTTCTATACCACAAATTTGTCAGGAATTGACCCTTTCCTTCCTTTGCCACTGGACTGCTGCAGCAGTAGCCCAAATTTGTTGGGGAAGGACTGTCCTCCTACATAAACATTCTCTCTCTCTGGCTCCCTGTGTAGCAAGAGCAGAACTTTCCTTGTCTTCTGCAGCTGCAGGCCATCATGCATACAGTATTATGTTTGCATATCTCTTTCACCTTTCTCATTGCTGCATCTCTCTGCTTTCAGGTAATTTAATTGGCTGCTCTGTTTATGAAGAAGCATGGTGTCAGGACACCAGGAGTAATACTTAACATGATATTGCTGTTTTCACATCCCAGAGCTGTACAAACATAAACTAATGCTAATTCTAATTAGCTGCGAGTCACTGGTAAGCTTGATATTAGCCCCATTTTTTAGCTGATGACAATAAGACTCAAAAGCCCCAAGTCACTTGTCTCTGCTGTGGAGCTGAGTTCAGCAAAAGGATCAGGATGAAAATAGGCAAATACATTTTCTAGGCTGTTTCAGCTTCCTGGGCAATATCCTGGCCTTCCATAAAATATCCGCAGCAAGTTTGTAGATGACACCATGCTAAATGGTGCAGTTGTCACACTGGAAGGACAGGATGTCATCCAGAGGGACCTGGACAAGCTGGAAAAGTGGGCCAGTATGACTCTTATGAGGTTCAACAAGGCCAAGTTTAAGGTCCCACACCTGGGTTTGGACAATCCCTGATTTCAGTACAGGATGGGGGACTATGTGACTGAGAGCAGCCCTGTGGAGAAATACTTTGGAGTAATGATTGAGGAGAAGCTCGACAAGAGCTGGCAATGTGCACTCGTAGCCCAGAAAGCTAACTGTATTCTCAGATGCATCAAAAGAAGCGTGGCCAGCAGGTCAAGGTAGGTGATTCTGCCTCTCTGTTCCTCTCTTCTGAAACCTCACCTGGACTATTGTGTCCAGTTCTGGAATCCTCAACATAAGAAGGATATGGAACTGTTGGAACGGGTCCAGAGGAAGGCTACAAAGATGATCTGAGGGCTGGAGCACCTCCCATATCAGGACAGGCTGAGAGAGTTGGGGTTGTTCAGCCTGGAGAAGTGAAGACTCCAAGGAGACCTCATAGCAACCTTTCAGTACCTGAAGGAGGCAAACAAGAAAGCTGAGGAGGGACTTTTTATAAAGGCTTGTAGTGATAGGACTAGGGGGAATGGCTACAAATTGGAGAGGGGAAGATTTAGACTAGACATAAAGAGGAAATTCTCGACAATGAGCATGATGAGGCACTGGAACAGGTTGCCCAGGGAAGTTGTGGATGCCCAGTTGCTAGAAGTGTTCAAGGTCAGGTTGGATGGGGCCTTGAGCAGCCTGGTATGGTGGGAGGTGTCCCATGACAGGGGGATTAGAATTAGATCATCTTAAAGGTCTCTTCCAACTCAAACCATTCTATTGTTCTATGCCATATCTTAGGAGCCAAGGACAGGATGTTTCAGTCCTGCCATGCCACAGCACCCACCAGAAACACCTGTGCTACTCTCAACCGTCTGAGAATCCGATTCTTGCTTAGAGGTACCCTCAACTGCAGCCAGCTCCCCCAAAGCACCCAATTAGCACACACAATGCTCCAGGACACAAGGAGGCTTCCCAAAGCCACAGTCGCTCAATAGTAAGGCACAGGCTTCCCCATTTCCACAACTGAAAGATGTTGAACAAAACAGCAAAAGTCTTCACTGATTGTGCTAGAAGCTATATTATGAGTGTGAAGTGATGATCTGAAATCCTGCCATGGTCTAGTTAGCAATTGCTGGAGAATATATGCAGTTTCTACATGCCATAATTCTTTCTTTAAACAGAGCATGACCCTTATGCAGGGACATTTACATTTTAAATACCGTAAGTCACTCCTACGGTATTCTGCCCCAGAAACTGCCTCTTTTCTTTCTTGGCTGATCTTCTAAACTGAAATACAAAGCTATGTAGAACTTCAGCATTTTGCACTCAGGAAAAGAGCCAGGGAAGTCCTTCCTTCTTCCTCTTTCTTGCCCCTTTGCCTCATAGTAGACTTCCAAACAAGGTCATCAGAAATACAGGCTGATGAATGTTCTGGAAGACTGGTTTAGGAGAGGTTTTCCACTAGATAACTGCTAATTTAAGCAGTTAGTCTGCCTCAATATTCCCTCAAGCCACTTCAGTCAGCAGTAGCCCTCACCTTCAGTCTCCTACCTGCTCAGCTGTTGTTAGCTTCTTACCCAGAGGTGGCTGCATTTTCCCCAAGGATGCATCTACTGGGTCTTCTTTCATTGGTTTGCTTGGAAGGGAGCTTCAGCTTTGAGCTGAGTAGTCCCCACATCTGCAGAACAAGAAGTCAGGGTCTCTCTCTTGGCACATATCCTGTGGAAGTTTCTCTGTTTAGTGTTGTGTTTACTAGGACAGAAAAGGTTGGGGAAATATCACAGCCAAAATGACTATTGAAAATAATTTTGTCCAGTATCAGGAATGGATGGGAAAAGAGGTCAAAAGTAGAACTGGCTGAAGATGATGATTCCTGAGTGGAACAGGATGCCACTCTACAGTCCTCTTCCTTTGTATCATTTTGCCACTGTATAAAACCCAAGGACACTCAAGTCTGGGGAACACTTAGCAGTTCAGGTCCCATCTCTCCAGGAGGGCAGAGTAGAGTCAAAGAAGGCATGGAGAATAGCAACTAAAATGACCAGGGGGATGGAGAGAGACCTTGTGAAGAGAGACCAAAACAGCCAGGGTCTTTGCTTTGGAGATGGTGAAGTTTAGAAGATTTACAGACTCACCAAGGCAGTGAATAGGATGAAAACAGAACTGCTGCTCACCAAGCACCATGATGCTGATGGCGTATACAGGGAAGGCACTGCTGAGAGCAGCCAGGCTCCTGCACTGACACCAGAGGACACCAATACCTGGGCAATGGGGACCATTGTTCTTACGCAGAGGTTTGTAACATTTTGTGTCACATCTGTGTCATGCACAGTAGGTTTGCTTTCATGATAGTCTAGCCTGTACGGAGACATATTAAACAAAGGAAAACTTGCAGCTGTCCTGTCCCAGCAAGTACCAACCACACCTCAACCCAATCATATCTCAATGTGTACAGCAAGCTGGCAAGCAGAGAGACAGGAAGGATCTAGGCACCCTCTGAACACTGAGTCTTTTATAAAGCCACAAAACTGTTCCAGTGTTACCTACTGTAGCCTCACTCAGCAGGACTTGTGCTTGAAGTCAGCAGGGTTCTGGTTGAGCAGAAGGAATAAAGAAGCCATTTTGCATTAAGGCAGCACAGATGTCCCCACTCTCTGAGAGAAAATGGGGTGGGGAAAAAAGAGCATAGGCACTTCAGACCCTTGTGTTATCTGAGCACCCTGAGGTGAGGTGCTTAGAGACAGAGGGGAGGACAAAATTACAGTCACTTGAAGTCTCCCTGGGAGGATGAGCATTGGGTCCAGCCAGCAGCCAGGAGCCATCTGCCAACTGGGTTGAAAACTTTGCCTCTCCTTATTGCACTAGCTCAACCCTCTTTTCCTCACTACATGTATTTAATAAGCAGTGCTCAGTCTGACAGCTGTCTTGCAGCTCACACATGCGTCAGAGCCAGAGTTAACAGAGAAATGAAGACAAGGAAGAACATGTATAATCTGTAAAGTTTCTCTGCCGTCATGCACAGCCTGCCTTCCTAATTTTCCTAATGCACCTTTGCCTCAGGACTACAGCCACCCACCAAGGCTTGTCCATTCGACATAGTATGTACAGTCTTTGGTGACAGAAGACATCATATGTGTGAACAGGTGGTAGAGAAACTAAAAAGCAGAGGAGGAGAGAAATTATCCCTCCTTCAGTTACATTCTGTATGGAGAGGAAAGCTGTGTTAAATTGAGGAGCTTTAAGAATTAATTTAACCACAGGATTTGGAGCACACACCTACCTTCACAGGGCTGTACGTGAATATTCCATATTTCTCAGGCAGAATATCATATTTTTTGTTTTACCACACTTTTATTCCTTTGCTAGGAACCTGAGTGCTCTGGTGTTGCATAAATCTCAACTAATGCAGCAGAGTTCAATGAAAGACCTTGCTGGGGGAGGTGATTCTGTTCTAAACCATTGATTTCATTCACACTCATTCTTTCATGCCCATGTGTTCTCAGGCACCAACAGGTGTGTGCCTATGTGCTCTAGCTAGGACTCCTTGCAAAGACAGAAGGACAAGGGACACAAACTAATGAGTCATACATCTCTAGAGTTACTTTTAGATAGGTGATCATGGGCTGGTTTTGGATCTGCCTTTTGTTCACAGTGGTTGTGATCTTTTTTTCCCCATCCTGTTACACCTCTCAGAATCATTATGAAACATTGCTGACATTGATTTTCTTTAGTCTCCTTACCTGGATGTCTTCAATGGCTCCACGCTTGTCCTTTATCTTAACTCTCAAAGGCTTCAGTCTGTTTCTTGCTTTATTCCCAATCTGGGTGTTTCGAGAAGCTGTAAGATGTGTTGCAATCTTGATAATCTTCTAGCTTCAGTGTCACTAGCAGCTGTCATTGCTGTCCTTCTGCCATGTTCTCTGGTGCTGTTCATGCCCATCCATTCCTTTCTCAATACTTCTGTTATATCTCTATGAAATCTCTGGCTAAGACATAGTCACAGCCCACACAGCTTCCATCACTATGCCTAGAAGATCCTATCATAGAGGACAGACATTTTATATGCATGGCATATTTAGCTGAAGAAAAGCTATTTCACTCATTGGTGATTTTGTGCCTGTAAGAAGCATGCTCTGACTACACAGTAACCTGATATACAGAGTCCATCAACAGGACCTTAGCCTCTGAAGAGATGTGTGTATATATTGAAAACCTGTCCCATGGCTAACCACTGTTAAATCTGGACTATAGGCCAGGGTAATAAGGAAGTGGGGGGAAAATACACATTTGAACAAGCGAAAAAAACCTGACAGATTGACTTCTTTCTTTTTCTAACAAAGTCTGTTTGAAGGTGTTTGCCTGGTTGGAAAGCTGGACTGAGCCTTGACAGAGGGACACAGCTTGCTTGTGAGACTGGGAAAGGTTTCCGATGAGTTTAGTTTCCAAGCACTGCATAGTTTCTGCCATATGCCATTCAGTTCTCTTCAGTTCAAGCAGAGACCCATACCCCAGAGTGGTAGTCCACTAGGCACCCAGTAGCTTCTCCTTATAGATAAATTAAGGATCCTGCCATGAGGGACTGAATAAGGTGCAGATTTACTGTGGTCCTTGGGTGCCTGGGTGTTTCCTGGTATGACTGCTGTCAAGCATCTACATACTGTTGTAAATCTTCTCCTAAGAGCTGCAGAATTAACTTGCACACACAAGAAGCTGAGAGCAGGATTGAGATCACCATAGCTTCTTCCTAGCCCTAGACCTCATCCAAAAGCTGGAGCTGCCTTCCAGGGTCTCCTTTGTTTTGCCTCCAAAACACCATAACTGTTTTCAGTTCTGAAAGAACCTTGTAATACTGGGCTCTGAATTTATCACGTGTGGGAAAGTGTTGTCTTTATTTTTCTTTGCTGTAGTAATCCCTAAGAAACTGTTAAAAGATCTTACTCAAAATACCTATTAACCAGAAGGCACATAGTAGAATATACATTAATAAAATAGCTTGGATTTACAAGCAAAAATAAATTAAAAAGAGCTGCATCCATGAACATGATGTTGAGGCTATGCAGCATGTCCAGAAAAGAGTGACAAAGCTGGTGAAGGGGCTGGAGAACAGGCCTTATGAGGAGCGGCTGAGAGAGCTGGGGGTGTTTATCCTGGAGAAGACAAGGCTGAGGGGAGATGTTATTGCTCTCTACAACTACCTGAAAGGAGGTTGTAGAGAGGAGGGAGCTGGTCTCTTCTCCCAAGTGACAGGGGACAGGACAAGAGGGAATGGCCTCAAGCTCCACCAGGGGAGGTTTAGGCTTGACATAAGGAAAAAAATTTTCACAGAAAGGGTCGTTAGACACTGGAATGGTCTGCCCAGGGAGGTGGTTGACTCGGCTTCCCTGGAGTGTTTAAGGTGCAGGTGGATGAGGTACTGAGAGGCATGGTTTAGAGATTGGTACGATGATCTGGTGGGTCTCTTCCAACCTGGTGATTCTATGATTCTGATTCTATGAAGTGGTTTTGAAGATTTTAAGGGAACTGAGAATAAGTTGGCTCCCTTGTGATCACTAGAATAACAGAGGTGGCTGAAATGGCTCAAATAAAATGGAGCTATTTTGAAGGCAGTGAGCCTTCACTGCTCCAATATCCACTCTCACCATTCACCATCACTGAGAGAAAATCTCTGGATTTTCTCTAGCTAATGTGAAGCAGTAACATTATCAAACAGAGGACATAAATTAAATGGTTGAGATAATTATATTTAAGGCTAAGCTCTGCTGGGAAGTATGGCAATGCAGAACTTCAGGAGGTCTGGCCAGGTTTACTTTTCTATAGAGGAATCAATCAGACCAGTCACGGCTGCCCAGTCATCACAAGCAGCCACATAAGAGATGCTTAGTTTGGGGTCTATAGCATGCTTCCAATAAATAGTTACAAATTTGAGACCCATGGCATGCCATCATTTTAGTGCAGCATTGGAAGAGGTTAGACAATTCTGTCATTGTAGATCTATGCATTAAAAGGAAAACTGCTAAAGAAAATTCCCAAGTGATTCTAGGAAGCAGCATCTCTGCTCCCTCAGAGAAAGGCTAAAAAGTGTTCAGACCTCTAGCAGGATAATTAATCAGCTCAGTAAAAGTCTTGAGCATGCGATCAGGACACATTGAATGTATCTAAAGCTCTACCACCACTTTGTCATCTGCATGCTGTCCTGAATCATGAGTGTCTCCAGTGATGTAGAGAAAGGTGGAAACAAATCAGAATTCAGAAAACTGAATGGAGTAAAGCCTTCCTAAGACCTGCCCGTTGCAGAAACATTGAACTGAAATGCCTGAAACAAGTCAAATATAATGGAAACAAATAGAGATTGAGTTTCATTCCAAACCCATTTGATAAGCCAATGCAATGCACAGTTAAGTACTCATATCTCAAAGTTCTTTCCTCTCTTCAAAATACACCTATTTAGTTACATGTAAGCTTATCAGGCTTCTAACATAATATACTGTTGAGTGGGGTTCAAACAATTCTGTGCTGAAGGTAATGTTAGAATTCAAAGGCAAACTGAGCACTGGAGCTGGCCTGGATACCTTCAAAAAGGCCAAGGTGGCTAGACATATTTTCAGCACTTTAAAATCAGCATATTGCATACAGAGACACCTGCTTTCAGTCATCTCCACCTTGGTTACAGAACACATTATCCAGTTGTTGGAGGGATGTTACTTCTGTGACATCCATGGCTCTGGAGTGCACATAAATTCATTAAAAAAACGTATTACAAATGGCGTCTCCAGTGCTGCTGCAGTGACCAGTAGGATGGCAGCAGCACTACATGGGCTGGCAGGGTGTTGTGCATTGTAAGATAAAGAGATTTTGGACACTGTAAAGGAAATAAACTCTTCTTGCAACAACAGACATTGTGGTCTCCTTAATGCCCACACAGAACAGAGCAGAGCTGCTTTTACAATTCTCTCAGAGGATACACTGTGTAGCCTGAAAATGAAAGCTGAGTGCACCTGACATTCCAGAAAGAATTCTGGTTTTCAAAAGTATATTTAGCCTGCTCTGCTAGCCATGACCTCACTCAGCCTGAAGCAGCAATTTAAATATGTCAAAGATGGGAATTAAAATGGGGTAAGAATTGGGGTAAGGAAAGAGAACCCCACATCTGCCTCTAGATGGTTTCTCCCCTCTTTGGACAGCATCCAGTACTGCAGGACTCTAATTTGGATTGTCAGACTTTGATTCCCAGGCTTTTGAACATTACCATTCTGATTGAAAATCCCTAACATCATAGCAATACACAAGTGCTATTCCAAAGAAAAGACTAGATAATCAACATGCAGTAATCTCACCTGGAATTTGGCAGAGGAACTAGAATTAACCTCTATAGCACTGGAAAACCCACAGTGGTCTCTGTTTACATTTTTTCCAGAACTGCAGTGTCCCAAGCCCAGGTATCTACTACATATCTACCATAGGTTGGCTACCCACTTTATTTTCCTTGAAAACGCCACATCTATGCATTGATCCTGATCTGCCTTGGTCACATATATGAAAACAAGTCATAAAAGTACAATTTAGTGCCAGAGAAGTGGAAGTTTCAAAATATTTGGTGGCATAGATGTATACAGGAAGAAATGCTGAGAAAGAGAATTTGAGCAAACTGTTTGCAGAGTCTGAATGGTTGCTTTTGAGGAGTAGAGTGAGAAGGATGAGGAAGTACTCCCATATGGGAGTTTGTTGTCATCTCAAGGTAAAAATGTAGTATATGCCAAGGCTGGGAAAGATTGAGGCTTATTGCAGCTTTGATGTACTTAATGATTAGTTGTGGAGAAAAATTAAAGGCACAACAAGGGTATTCTTAACTCCCTGTGGATTTTGTGAGGTCTAGGTCTCTCTGAAAATGAAAAGAAAAACAGCCAAAAGAGATTCAGCATTAAAACTGAGCAAGGAGAGATTTTTGACTCGCATGAAGCATTGCCCTCAGATTTGCACAGTAGCCTGTAGCACGTTTTGGGAGTACAGCTGGACATAGAGAGGAAACTCCGTTCTGGACAGGATTTCAATAGCTGTGATTACACTGGGGAAAGCGTGTGTGTCCTTAACTTGAAACAAACCTTTTATTTTGGCGGATACGCATTCCCAGCTTTGGGCAGACCAACTGGTGGACTGTCAATAGACCAAGGACTCCTGCCTCTGTGTAAATGAAAGGCAATTTGCTGCTTAGGTGGGCTGAGGAGGAGATGGGGACATTTCCCAGAGCTGCTGTGAACCAGACTGTGAACCCAGTCTGGCAGGTAGCCTCCATCAGGATGCTCATGAAGATTGAAACTGTACAATGGCATCAAGATCGAAACTGCACCACAGCACTCTGAACAGGAAGATCCTGAAAGCTGAAAAACCAATCTGTTTGAATTCTTCCACATATCCACAAATGGGAGGCTCTCAAGAACTGTTGTCAACAACCTGCCAGACCCTATCTCTAAGGAGGCAGTGGGGTTTCCTGCAGTAAGCAACATGGAGCTACTTAGTGAGTGGAGAAGCATCATAACCCAACCCAGTGAAATTCACCGATGATTTGCTGGGATATGATGAGTCCAGGCTTCATCCAGCAAAAGCCAATGTTCTCTCTGACATGGAAAGTTGGCTCAATGCTGTTTGAAATGGACTAAGTAACTGAATGTCTCCGTTTGTCCGTTTCCATGACACATTTTATAAGGGATGCCAACTGCAACAAAAATTAAAGGACTCCCTACACTCAGCCTCTCCATAGTGATAAGCACTCTATAAAATCCTAGATAGATTGTATTAGATAGACAGTGTGAGGGACATGTTAATTGGTGGTGTCACCCAGACTGGTAGATCTCATTGCTTAATCAACCAGTAAGCCACCACAAACCACAGAGCAGTACCTTGTAAGAGATTATAAGAGAAAGGGAAAAGTTGCCCTTAAGGGGCTGCCATAAAAGACATCTAAGTAGTAAAACAGCCCTTCTCCCTCTTGATGTTGTATTTGCCTCCTTGGGTAGTGGGCAAGACCAGTGGGCAAGTGCCTCTTCTCCTGCATGAGGCTGGGCACAACTTGAGCAAGAAGGAGGCCTTAAGACAATACTAAGTAAGGCTGGAAGCATGACCCCGTTGCAGCAAAAAGGAGCCTCTCTCCTGCCTGCCAGCAGCAAATGTCCTACCATGCCAGCCAGCTGGAGCGCGGTACTTCAGGTTAGGCCATTAACAATCTTCACTTCTCCCTCCTAATAGCTTCCCCGATTTGGCAAGGCAGACAAGCCCCTTCCTCTCAACACAATTTTTCAGGGGCTTTTAACACCTAATTAATTAGTACTCAAGACGGAGTTTTATGTAAATTTTATTTAAATCCCAATCAGTGTTCTCATTTCCGCATAGAGTTATTTTTACCAAAGAATCAGCACTCAGGGGGTGAGGAACAAAACAGCCTTAGGGAGAACAGTCTGATGTGCCCAGCCTGACAAAGAGACTGGGAGCACTGGGAGCACTGGAACAGTGGGAGTGGCTGCCGAGTGGCACAGAAACATCCCCAGCCTTCAAGTCAGCACTGAGGGGAAGGGATAGGAGCAATTACTGTTGCAGGGCATTGATAAGCTCTGGCAAGAGTAGAAGCAAGCAAGTCTCAACTATGAAGCAAACCATAAAGTGCTGTCTCCTCTCCTGAGGACTAAGTGCCCCTCCAGTGGGAAACAGCCTAACACACAGGGATACTGATGGTACAGCCACTAAAGGGATGATGACAGCAAACCTTGAGACTAGTCTGGATCCAGGTGCAATGTTTTTAGCCTATCCTCAAAAGCAGGGAGTGTCACAGCAGGAACCTCCTCAGCGGAATCTTCCTAGTCAAGATCAGCTTCCTACTCATGGGAGCTGCCCTAACTGACACTCTGAGTATCTTCCACCTCTTCACACTCACATTCAAAGTCTATGAACTTCCCATTTGTCCCATTTCTAGCTTTAGAAATACTGTCAAGCATAGGAGGGCCTGTGGAAACTTCCGTCAGCAGCACTCACTTCCTGCAAGAGGGAGAGAGAGAAAAGCATGTCTTTCCTGGAACTTGATGTTTAATGAGGTTCAACTAGATCTGCAGATATTTCATCACATTAACCCATGCATCCATGTAACCCATGCATAATGACTCTTTGGGTCCCCTGGCAGCAGCACATCAGGTATCAGCACATGCTGCCTCCTTGTGCACCATTATTAGGGAAGGCAGGTATGGGACTGAGCCTGCTGCGATCAGTCCCTCTGCTGCCAGGCTTGGTGGAGAACCAAAACCAGGGATGGAAGTGTTGCTATCTCTCTCCTGTCTATGGAGTAATCAAAGATTCTTCAACATCTCTCCTTAGGTCATTAGACTAAGACTGGATACTTGGGACCACAAAAAGGAACCAGCCAGGGATAGAACCCTGGGATGCAACCACCCAGAAGAGGTAGGAAGACCTAGCTAGGAAGTCCCAACTTGCTGCTAAGTGATCTTAGCCAGGTGATCCAGAAGCAGCATATTAATTAAAGCAGCAGGATCCCATGTTTAGCAGCACAGGAGAGCTTCTTCCTCCTGACTACTGTTTCACAATTTCCCTGAGATTGCGTCCTCCTTGTGCTGCTTACATTCCCCTTTTTCCTGAGGCAGACAAGGTTCATTGAGTTCAGAAAACAAGAAAAATCTGGCATACAGTGCAGTCTAGTGGAGAGCAGGTTTTAAGCCACCATATCTGACTCTCCACAGGGAAGACAGCTGTGGGATGGCTTTTTAACTACTCCTGTTCAGATTTTCTCAAGGCAGTCAGGATGCTGGGTCAATGCAAGTGACTGTGTCTCCTGCTGGATGGATTCATGCTGTTGATCCTCTTTGCCAGTCCTTCAACTGCTCTCACTGTGCTGTTCAACTCTTAAAAAATCTATAAGTTTGCTAAAAACACCTCCATCTTTTGTTTCTACCTCACGAATCCTTCTGCTACCTTCGTCCTGGATAATAATTATATTTTATTTCTTAGAAGGGAGGAAAGGTATCCACGGGAGACACGGTTAGCATATGCTATCCAGAGAAACAACAAGGGCTTAGCCACTAATAGCAAGTCTCAAAGGCAGCATATACTCTTACTGGGAGAAACAATAAATATTTCTACTGCCTGTTTCAAAAATTCCATGGGCTGGAGAAAGTCGCTCATCGCCATCCCTGCTGAAGTTGTTAGAGAGAAGAGCATGCATTAACAGAGCGAGAACTTCATACTTTCTATAATGTCATCAACCATCAATATATGAAACTTGGCAAATCCAAAATATGTCTTTGCTAATCTCCCTCATGGTCATTGTCCGTGCACAGAAAGAGTCTGTGCAACAGCTTTTGGGACACTGGAAGAACTCCAAGGTGGCATTATTCAGTGTCTGATACCATTTCATAACCAATTAGATTTATTAACTTTTTCTACCACCCAGAATCTTTTCTGTGATGGCAGACAGATGTTCCCCAGGTGTTCACAGACTGGCTTAGCTAATAACTTTTGATAACCTGAACCTGCACAGCAGATGCATTAAGAGATTTTGACATGATGTCATTAGTTTTGCAGCTGATAGCAGGGAGGGATGACAGGGAAGAACCAATAAATAGATGTTAACTAGAAAAAAAGAAGAAGAAAGGCTAGTTTATAGGTTTCTTTCTCCCCCTAAAACATGCAGTCCAGGCACTGGCAGACGGCTCTCCCCATCTGTGCCATTCCTAGGGCAAGGGGGCAGATTCCACAACTAGCTCCATCCTGTTAAAATCCCTCCTTCCCCCTCCACCTTTACCCTTTCCTTTGAAGTGCAATTGCATAGACTTCCATCTGGCAGGGAAACCTGTGCTTCATGAATGCGCACACCCTATGAGACCACAGTGAGGAGGGCATTTAAGGTACAGAGACAGGAAAAGTGTATCACAAAAGGCAGATAGTGGGTAATACGGTAACACTCCCTCTTCTGTTCCTTCCAATGAGACAACATGATGAGTCTGTTGTGTAAAACATATGCTGCTTGTACGTCTGCATAAAATGAGGCAGGGAGATCTAGGAGCGTTCATTAGGGGACTGAATTCCAACCTGATTTTTAATCTTAGGCTTACTCCCTACCCATAATTAGGCCTCCAGTCAGTCATTGAAGCTCTATCTGTGTGCCTTTCCTCACCCTTAAGAGAGGATTAAAGCTTCTACCCAAGGAGTTGTAAAGAACTGATTCTACATCCATAAAGCCTTGTGGTTTTCATCTATAAAGAGATAAACAAACAGTTCACATCTGAGCAAGATTCAAAACAGACACAATAAGCCTTCCAAAATAAGAGAGAAAAAGCAGTTCAAAAGATATCTTCGCTGGAAGTTAACACCACAGGCAGAGGTGAAACAAGGGAGACAGAAGAGACAGAAAAGCCACCACTTTTGCCAAAAGTCAGTTTCCATGCTGGAGATAAGTTCAGGAAAATAGTGTCAGTTGTTCTTTTCCCAAAGAAATGCAATAAGTGCAGTAGCATGTCTTCATTTTGCAGCCTTTATGTAACCTTTGGTAACGTGTTTTACAAATGAAACTCATGAGAAATATGGACTCATTACTGGCTCTTGAACACAACTCCCATTGGATAAAGTAGCACTACTTCTGCACAGATTTTTGCAGAAAACTGTAGCTTTTCTGGCTATGTGTCATTTGGTAATATGTTCATCACACCAGTTAATGCTTCCCTAACCCATACACCAACAGATTTTAAATCCATCCTTTTAGAGTAATAAGCATTTTGACAGAAACTAGCAGATATTCACTGAAGGGGCCAGTGAGATTGTCATTACACAATGGCTCAGCAAATAAGGCTGTTTCCCATTACCTAGACACACATATTCTCCTCCCCTCTGGGTCAGCAGGGCAAAAATGATCCCCTCAAAACCTGAACACCACCCCATAACAAAAACTAGTATCAGGGATGTCAGTTAAGCCTTTGCAAAGGCTTTCTCTGTTCCTTTCACAACACTGTCACCTGCGTCATTTGCCCCCTGTCTGGGAAGTTAAGTTCCCTCATTTATCAAGGGATCATTACTCCCAGCTTGCACAGCTTTGCTTAGGCTTTCATAAAAACAGGATGGCAGTTTAAGTTATGTTTGATTTATACATTACCAAAGAGGAAGTCACTTAGTCAGGAAAATTATGTAAGCCTGTGTGTGTCTAAATGCTCCATCTCCATTATACAGGAGTGGCAGGCAGTGTCCTTCCCGGCGAGATTTCCAGCCGCTTTGGGATTAGCACACAGTTTGCCTGTGTAAAACGTTATCAGCGCAGTGAGGCGAAAGCGAAGACCTGATGGCTTCAGCTCCCTCTGTGATGCATTAGGCTACTCAATTTGCCTGTTTTAACTTATTTCATCAGTAATCCTAAAATCAGGACAATAATTACTCAAGGCAGAGTTCTTTCAGACACAGAGGAAATTTGCGTAGCAAAAGCATGCGATCCTATAGGCTATTAATTGCAAGTCTTCCTTCTTTAGCATTAATTATATGAAATCACCAGTATTATATGGAAGAAATAATTCAAGGGAACAGAAGATTATTCAGAAGGGCATGGCTGATTGGATCTGATTGATCATTTATTAGCATCTAGCTTTACTGTTTCAGTCATCCGAGAATGTCAGGGGAAGGGGAGCAGAAGGACCATGACCTTGTTCTCTACACTGCATTCAGCCAACTTTGATGCTTAATGTTCACAGCAAGAACTATTCTTCCCAAGAAATGTGCATAGGGAATCTTGAGAGCGTTGCAAGTTTTACTTTGTTCACAGAAAAAGGCTGATTGAGGAAGGGGAGGCTTTGTACAAGCCTTTAGAGACATGGTGCACCACAGCCATTGTGAAACAGAGCTCTTGGCTCTAGCCTTTCCCTAATATATCGCACTGGATTGGTTTCTCTGGCACAGCACAGACACTCTGATGCCCCTTGGCTCCATATACACTGTTATTTCCCTTTTATGCTACCCCTGGCAGAAACAGGGAAGGAGAACAAATTATTTGTTCCTGCATTGGAGAGGATCTGGAGGGAAAAGTGGCAGCAAACAATTACTTCTCCATGATGACAAGTCAAAATTCTCTTCCCTGGCCAGAAGTTCAAACCCTGTTCTCATCTCCAGGATGGCATGAGACTGTATGTTGCTCACCAGGATGTGCCACTCTAAGACAATCTAGGCACCCTTACAGGACTGGCAGATTGGCCACAAGGCAACCAAGCCCTCCAAGAGTGGTAAAAAAAAATAATAATAATAAATAATAATAAAAATAATAAAATCAACTACCAGTGCAACAGATTGTCAAAAAGTTAGAAAAAAACTTTGAAGAGAGAAATGGAGTGTCAGCGGCTACCTGTTGTCCATTCTGTATCAGTAAGTCAAGTGGCCACTATCATGCAGGGAAAAGCTTGGTTCATCCAACCATTAAAGCTCAAAAGCAGAGCATTAAGGTGCACATTCTGCATACAGTGCTGAGTAGACAAGACATTTTTTTTAACAGCATTGGTAGGTTTAGGTCTCAGTTGATCTTCTTTAGCTGATTTGGTGTGCCTGGATGAGAGCCACTTGCGTTAACCCTGTTTGTAATTCACCTAAAATACAGCTCTCAGTTCACATGGAACATGGGATGTGGTGTCAGAAGGCCTCCTGAGTGGCTCTGTAAGATTCTGCATCAATGCTGCTCCTATACAGAATCTGTGTCAGAGGCAGCAGCAAACCAGAGGTACAGAAGGTATTTGTCTGCTAGTAGTGTTTCTCTTGCATGGTCCTTGGAGGGAGACAGAAGAGTCTCTGCTGTCCTACTCCTCCTCCCCCAGGTGGAACGTGTTACAATAAACACCTGCAGCAATTCACATAGAAAGTCCTAGCTGTATTCAAGCGACCATTCATCTTATCCTCCTTCTCCACAGGAGAAAAAAGCTACGTTCCCCTCCAACCCTTTCCTAATTGCAGGCACATCTGCACTGCAACATACCTGCACTGCTACCCATGCAGAAACATCTTTACTGATTTTAAACTAGGCTATGTGGGTGGTGGTCTCAGCCCAACAGCAAACCCTCCTCTATTAGCACATAAAGACCACTAGCCCACTACAGCTGGGATCTACGCCAAGTATGATATATGGGCAGACAGAAAACTATCTTACTTACTGGTTAAGCTATACATAGTGCTATCATATCCCACCTGAGATGCTTTCCCAACAAAACTGTGCATCCTTTGTGTAGAGGTATTACATTTTATTGCATGCCTACCTAGACTTGCTACTTTCTGTTTTGATAAGATTAGCATTAACATATAGAATCATAGGATCATAGAACAACTCGATGATCCGGTGGGTCTCTTCTGTTCCATAGAACAACTGTGTTCTACGGAACAGAAGAGACCCATCGGATCATCGAGTCCAACCATTCCTATCAAACATTAAAACATGCCCCTAAGCATCTCGTCCACCTGTGCCTTAAACACCTCCAGCGAAGGTGAGTCAACCACCTCCCTGGGTAGCCTGTTTCAATGCCCAATGACCCTTTCTGTGAATTTTTTTTTCCTAATGTCCAGCCTAAATCTGCCCTGGCGGAGCTTGAGGCCATTCCCTCTTGTCCTTTCCCCTGTCACTTTGGAGAAGAGGCCAGCTCCCTCCTCCCTACAACCTCCTTTCAGGTAGTTGTAGAGAGCAATGAGGTCTCCTCTCAGCCTCCTCTTCTCCAGGATAAACAACCCCAGCTCTCTCAGCCTCAGTTCTCTCCTCATAAGGCCTGTTCTCCAGCCCCTTCACCAGCTTCATGGCTCTTCTCTGGACTCACTCCAGAGCCTCAACATCCTTCTTGTGGTGAGGGGCCCAGAACTGAACACAGGATTCAAGGTGCAGTCTTACCAGTGCCGAGTACAGAGGGAGAATAACCTCCCTGGCCCTGCTGGTCACACCATTTCTGATCCAAGCCAAGATGCCATTGGCCTTCTTGGCCACCTGGGCACACTGCTGGCTGATGTTCAGTCGGCTGTCAACCAACACCCCCAGGTTCCTCTCCTCCAGGCAGCTTTCTAGACAGACTTCTCCTAGTCTGTAGCACTGCATAGGATTGTTGTACCAACAATCACTCTTCCCTGGAGGTGTTTAAGGCACAGGTGGACGAGGTGCTCTGAGTCAGGAAGCAGATGATCACAAATTTAAAAGACTCAAGTATAGCTACAATCAGGAGTTGCATAAGGGGTCATGATTCTATTGGTCAGATGGGCTTAAGTGGCATTTGGACTCTACAGCTTCCAATTTAGAGTTTGGCCTTGCCATTATTAGCTCTAAGAACCTATTAATAACACAGGTTTGGTCTTCCAGTTAGTCCTTCTTTGATATGCTTTTTACATAGCTAAAATATTGTTTAACTGGTAAGATCTTACCCATACCAGGAATCATAGAATGCCAGGTTGGAAGAGACCTGAGGGATCATCTGGCTCAACCTTTTAGGTAATATATAGTTTAAAGGAGAGTGCCCAGAACCCTGTCGAGTTGAGCCTTAAAAGTGTCAGACCTTCCAAGTTCACAGTGAGCAATATCAGGAGTAAACTGGGAAAATAGGAAATGCATGATAGGAAGATTCCATAAGTCTTAAAATAGCCAACGTTTATAATTAAGAAAATTGTAGTTTTCACTGTGATTACACACATGACTCTGAAAAGTGATCAGGAGTCCCTCAAAAGAAATGAAATCTACCCATTAGGATGCAGTTAAACCATACTATTTTAGAGCAGTTGCAGCCAAGGGATATTCATCTTAGGAGCTGAAGGAACAGCACACACAGTGTTAAGTGTGACCTCATCAAAACCATACTGCTCTTTCAGGCTCCAGTGCATTGAGAGGCTTACTGCATTTTTCAAATTAAATGCATACCAAATCAGCAGGTGGAGAATCAGCAAAGCAACCTCTGTCCCTGGCATCCAGCAGTCCCTGGCTATCCGCTACAGTTCTTCATCTTTGATTTGGCAAAGGGAAGAAGTCGTATGTCTGCTCTCAGCTCTTAAAGGTCCAGGCTTTCAAAGAGATTAAGCAGGTTTTTGTAATAAATATTACCAAGAGCCTCATCAATTCTGCTTAAGTACAGAACTGACAAACCTCAGATTGCAAAGCTCACAAAAAACCTGGACCTGAAATCTACCAGCATATTTACTCTTTTTTTCTTTTAATAGAGCTATTTGGGCTGCAGCAGGAACTTATTAGTTGATCTTTTAATAGGTGACATTTCTGGGAGCATTTGCTCCAATTTGAAAGGTAATTTGTATCAACAGTTCTGGTTCCTGTTCCGTGACTCTTTCCCCCTCCCCTGCAGTGGGCACCTGAGCCGGCAGCTTTTATACTCACTCTCAGGAAGCAAGAGAGTGAAAAGGGGTCATCTTTTATGCAAGATGAGAGAAATGTTTAACGCAACAGGATCCCAAAAATGTCTTTGCTTAGACCTTTGAGGTAAAGAAACGGACCCCAACACATTTTCTACAGAAAGGGCTGCCAAAGCACATCTTCCTTTTTATTCTGAGACCAAGAGAATATGTTAAACATGCAACAGCTTAATTGTCAGTACCCCAAAATGATACTCACTTGGGTGGCCTGCACCATTTATAATACCATTTATCTAACTGTATTTAACAATTTGGATAGGTTAAGTCCTGTTGCTCCCAGTGCTTGCAATAAATACACAGTCTGCATTTTGTGAGCCCAGGTTAACTCTAAGCATTCAGCAGCTCAAGGAGACAATCTTTCAGGTCTGTTTATGCCAAAGAAGCATGATTTCTAGAAAATTAAAGACCATACAGATTCAGAACATTATTAAAGGAGTTGCTCCCTGTGTGCATAACTGCCACTCAGATCCCAGCCAAAACTTACTTCCCTTTAGAGTCTGACTGGAGCCCACACAGTCTTAATGGCCAGAGTGATCCATCTCACCTTCAGCTGATAAGTCAGGCCTGAAGAGACTTCTCACAGCAAGAACTGGACTGGCGCCTATGCCTAAACTGTACCCATGGGCATCACAGTCAGATTTATAAATGAGAGAGTAGCAGGACACATTTAAATCAGGGAGCATAATGTTCTTAAAGGACAAGAGAGTCAGCTTGGTGCGACTCCTTCCTGAGCAAGCCTCACCGGTCTGATCACGATCGTCTCTGCTCAGGAAAGCAGCATTTAAAGCAGCTGACACCTTCCTGTAGATGTCAGAGTGACCTTACAGCAGCAAGGCAGTGCCTGGATGAAGGACTGGCTCCTGGTACAGTTTGGTCCCATGTTCATCTACTTGCCCCTGTCTCTGCTGCCTTCTCAGGCTTTGTTCAGAAGGAAAATGGCAGTGGTGGCACATGGCAATAGAGATTGGGACAAGACAAGAGTTAGGCTCCTGCTTGCTGTCAAGCAGCCAGCCTTCCCCAGAATTGTTTTAATCCCAAATATTTATTTAAATCTATTTAAGGTCAATCCAGAAGTCAGTACTTAGGAAAGACTGTGCTAGTGAAATGCCCTTTTTTGAGGTAAGGCTGTGGATTCAGGATTTGCACTCAGATTTGTAGTAAAGGCGCAGCAGGTTTTTGGCATTCAATAAATTTCTGGGTTTCCTGGGTACAGGATTGGCTGGGTGAATTGCTGCAGTTGGCAGAGATGAGCCATACATCAGCTGCATATCCTGAAAAACTGAAGAAAATCCCGAGACTCCTTTCAGCTTAACATTTTCCCTCTTTAGGTCTTGAAACTGGGTAAGTACAGCTTTTGTTACCAGCACAGCCAGGGCACAGCATGTCCACCTGCTAAATACTCCCCACACACGCCTAATTCTTCATGTGCAAGTTTTTCTTTCTCTCACAACAAGGGCTGGACACTCACACGTAGCAGTACCAGCCTCATCCAGTCAAATCTCCATGCTCTAGGAGTGCAATGATATCACAGGTACCCCCATAGGCATTCAAAGGCTGCACAGCAACACAATTTTCCGGGTTACAGCTTAGGGACACGAAGGAAACACCACACTACAGAATTGCCAACAGATCAGCATCACTGGCACTCCCTAGCATAGCTGTGCTAAAATAAACCAGCATAGCTAAATAATTCCTGTAACCTAAGATTTGTTTCCTCAGCCAGGAACAGATTAGGCAATGTGAATGCACACAGCTACAGCAGCAGATCAGATGGCTTGGGAAGAACAACAGGTAGCCACCAGCAACAGTTTCTCCAGCCACAGCATGCCCAGTGGCAGCCTTCCTCTCTTCCCTGCTTCCCAAGTAGCTGGCAGCTGTTAGCACAGCACCATACCCAGAGAAATCTCTTTGTACCATGCACAGCTCCAGAGACAGTGTTTATCCCTGACTCAGGGCATGGGGCTGTAGGAAAATGCAGCAATGAACAAATCCCAGAGCAATATGGTATCAGAAGGACATTAGCTGTAGGGTCACATTCTTCTTCTCTTTATATCTGCCACCTCTCTGAGGTGGTTAATAAAGCCCCCCCACCCTATTTCTACAAATAAACTCCCAAGAAGAACTACATAAAAGGAGAAATAATGAGGATTTGTTTCACCTGTGAATCAGTTTTATCTTTCATGGCCTGAAAAGGACTGGAAGGACTTTAGAGGATCACATGGTTTAAATGCCTTTCACCACGAGGACAAATATCTTCTGTAGTGGTTGCTATAATGATAAAGAATCCCAGAAGGGGTTTTTGTGTACTCTGTGGGTTGTACAGTTGATATTGAAAAGTTAACAGCATTAAGTGTGATGGATTATTTGAGTATGAAATATTCTTAGTCATAGTCAGAAGAAGAGCTGAGCAAACATTTGCCATGAAAAAATATAAGGCTGGGATTTTTTTTCGTTCTCCCATCTCTATGATATTTGCCTGTTTGGCACCCAGGAATAGTTCTACCAGAGTTCAGACATGAAATGAGAGGCTGTGTATGTGCAGGCCTGGAGAAAGGAAGCTGGAGGAAGAGCTGTGCGCAAGAGGAAGAGCTGGAAAGCAGCACCTCCTAAGTTCTGCTAATAGCTGTTATCTTAGTTTGCTTAAGTGACGCAACCACCCAGCTAGAGTCCTGAATTTGGGTCGGTTCCCAGACACCTGGGTCCGACTCCTAGGTCTACCACAGACCTCTCATGAGAATGTACATAAGACAGGCACACCCACTAATCATGCTCAGCATATGTTCAAGCGATTGTTCAAGGAAAGTGTTGCTGAAAGAGGCTGCAACATATGAATCTGGTTAGAAAAGCTTGTTTCTCAATTACACCAGTTGTGTACTTACTAGGGGGTGGGGGAGCTTTGCCCACTCAAGCCTGGCTGTAGGACATGCAAGTGCATCCAGGGATGTTTGCAGACTGTGTTGCTGCTCTGTGGAGGTCAGAACTGCATCTGTCAGCTGTTGCTATCAACTGAGAATTGCTGAAGCAAAGCTACAGCCTAGACGATGTACATGCCACATCCCACAGTAAGATTTGCCAAATCAGATGTCTATAGCTGATTTTAAGTTATGCAGGCAACATGCCAGAGATGATGCTTTCACACCTGCATCTTGCTTGAACATAAACATTTCAGAGTGCATAAATAGGCCTATGGAAGAAATTGGAGATGGGAACATCTTTGCCAGATGACGTTAAAGTGTTCTGCAAATTACCGTGTGTACATTATGGCCACACCAAGAACTGGACAGAGTTAGCTAATGGCAGATACTGCAGCATGTTTTATTAGGTCAATTATTAATCAAGTGAATTGCAGCAAGATGTACTTTGTGTGTGTGTTTTCCTGAGGAAAATCCATAATTTCTTAAAAGCTCTGTTTTCTTTTTCTCTCTTGTTTCTATAACAGCTACAATCCAGACAAGCTAATTTTGTCCTGTTAGTGGCTGTTTAGCTCTCCCACCTTCAGCTAATTTGAGGGTTTTTTCACAGTTCACTATGTCTATGTTTCTCTTTGTTCTTGTGAAAGGTGATCTCCTCATTCGTATGCAAATTGAACAGCTTGAGGCAGAATGATATCTTTCTTCAATTAATTTAGAAATTACATTTGTCACCAGAAATCAATATTTTCCTACTTGTGGCCAACTTCAAGACCCATCAGCTAAAGGCCTTTCATCTGCTCAGCATTTCTGATGATGCAGAGCCAGTATGGTGCTCTGAGCTGCATTGCCCTGTACCTGGGAGAGAGTTGCTATCCAGAGCACCATTATCTAATATCACTGTAATGCAGCCTCACATAACACTCTTGTATTTTTACAACAATTCACCATGGGCCAAAACACATGTGTCCGGTTGCTCACTGCAGCCAGCAGCCTCACCTGTATTGGCTGGAGACACTGTCTGCTAAGAGTAAGAGCTAGAGCAAGGTAGAATGCCATCAGGGCTAGGGAGGCTCTACAAAGGGATCTGAACAGGCTGAACCACTGAGCTGAGACCAAGGTCATGAGGTCTAAGAAGATTAAATGCCGGGTCCTGCACTTGGGGCACAACAACTCTGTGCAGAGCTACGGACTATGGGAAGAGAGGCTAGAAAGCTGCCTGGAGGAGTAGGTTGTAGAGAGGATGGTGCTGGCCTCTTCTCTCAAGTGACAGGTGATAGGAAAAGGAGGAATGGTCTCAAGCTGTGCCAGGGGAGGTTCAGACTGGATATCAGGAAAAAAATTTCATGGAAAGGGTCATTGGGCACTGGCACAGGCTGCCCGGGGAGATGGTTGAGTCACCTTCCCTGGACATATTTAAAAGACGGGTAGATGAGGTGCTCAGGGATATGGTTTAGTGGCAGATAGGAATGGTCTTGCCAATTTAGAGAGAAGGATGTGGTGGGGGATCATGTCAATGGCTTTAGAGAAGTCCAAATAGATGATATACACGGGTCTTCCCTTGTCCATGTATGAATGAAGGTCTATGTATGAATGAAGGCATTAAGACCTTAAGAAGAATCTAATCTAAAAATCAAGACAAAATAAAACTGTATTTAGATGCAAAACAGTCCCAGCAGGTAGCCACAAAAATAAACTGTGGACTGAGACTTCTTCTTCCACCTACCTCCTGGCTAGCCAACAGTAACCTTCATTCTCTGTGACTTGCCCAAGCCCATTCCCTGTTCTCTAGCACCTTGCAAGGGGACTGGGTTTGTTGACAAGAGATCACTCATGGAGGCACTGACAGAAGCAGGTGAATTCATATTCTACAGGCAAAAGGAAGGTGTTAGGAATGCACATTAATTTCTGGGTAGAAATCAAAGCTACATGAGGTCCCCAACAGCATTATCTTTGCTGTTGATGTTGTGAGTCCACCATGTCCTTTTTTTCCTCCCTTAAATATCAGGATATGCAACCAGCAGTGACTGAAGGAATGTATTGTGGCCTGGGCAATTCCATCTAGTCTAGTCTGAGACAGCATATCTCTTCATTGGAGACAAACCCAGAGTGAGCAAGAATTGCTAAAGATTGTAGTGTGCTCTTTCACATCAGGGACGTTACCTCCAGGAGTCATGCATTTTCTATTGCAAGATCTTAAAAAATATTTTTTCTTTTTCTTTTGGAGCACATCTCATTAAGTTTCTATCACCACCCCTCCATGAGTAGATGAAAAGCCTTATTGTCCTCATTTCAGAGCTGGGGAAACTCAGGCCTGAAGGGATAGGCTTAAAACAGCCTAACTACATAGATACGGGGAAGGTTTAGCAGAGTTCTGGAAAGAACCTGGCTTTCCCAGGTTTCAAGGTTTATGATTTCGACCATTTTTTCCTCCTCTGTACAGAGCCCTGACAGTCCTATGACGAATATTGTGTAAATACAGGTTGTAACCGTTGATGTAAATCACTATAAATCAGTAGCTGACATGGGATGCATAAATCTGCTGCTTATCACCTAATGTATGGGCATTTCATACACTTGACAATGCTGAGAATCTGCTGATGCCTGCTGCATTGCTTACTCTCAGTGTAACCAGAGGCAATGCCGTCCCATTGCAGCAAAACACCCTTTCAGAAGCCTCTCCTTCCTGTTCGTTTATCTCAGATGCACTGTGGACAAAAAGGCTTTTCTGCATTGCATCCTCCCTTCCACTCACACATAAGCTGATGTCAGCCCTACTGCAGGATGAAATATTTTCCTTTTGCCCCTCCATCCTTTCCAGTGATCTCCTCACCATCCCCCTTGCATCAGTCCAATATCATGCAGCAAAAGGCTTCATCACCTGCTCACCACAGGATTGTGGCTCCTTGGGCCCTGTCTGCATGGGCTGGCAGAAAGTCAAGTTAGGGTTAGCCGCTTAGGCAGCCAAAGCACAGATGGTCCAGGGGCTGGTGCTGCTATCTTTCCAGCAGCGTGCTGGAGCCAGATCTGGCAAAACACAATAGGAAATTGTCCCTTGACTTGTGGGGTCTCTGTACCCGGGCCCACCATCAGATATATTAGTGACCAGCAACTTCAATGATGAACGCCAGAACAGCTGCCAATAGTCAGATCTCCTAGTGTTACCAGTACCAGGGTTGCTAAGTGGGTGACAGTGACAGGTAAAGCTATAGGGGGTTTTATTGCCTGTTTATCCACATGAGCAGCTTCCCTCTGCTCATGAGTGGTACAACCTTCAACAGGCACTACCTGAAATACTTTGTTGCTAGTCTTGCCACTTCCAAAGGAGCATGTTTGTGCCACCAACTCAAGCTGCTTTCCAAACGTTTCTAGTGCTGACAACATCCCTTATCCTCTAACCTTTTTCCAGGCCCAAATAATCTTCTCCAAGATCCTAGGCAGTGTCAAGATAGGATGGTGTGATGAACCAACATCAATAAGGCCAGGTGACAAAAGCAGGCAAAGGATGTTAGTATTACACATCCTAGGTACAGAGTTTTCAGGTCTTTTCCTGTTGCAACCCCAGTTTCTGGGGTGCCACAAGGCAGCATGGTTTTGTCAAAGAAATCAGGTTAAAATGCATGGTGCAAAAGTGGCATTGACTTTCCAAGGGTATTGAGTTGGACTCAGTATCATAGTATGCAAAGTGTCTGCCACCAAGCTGTTGTCTGGGAAGGGTCCACCCACATCCAACTCTAGCCTTCTTTGTCTTCACCATCCTACTCTGACCCTGGCAAACTCTTGAGTCTGGAGAGCATCAGCATTTCCCACCATGGCATTCTGAGTCTGCCCAGTGCTTGAAAGTGCTTCTGCACTCCTTGCCCTTGCAGTGCTTTGACACGGGCTGGTACTTACTGGGGTGACCTGTGGCAGGGGCTGGGCATCCTTGTGGAGCAATGCACCATCCTTATTGCACAGCTATGCCTTGCACTCAGAAAAGTGAGTGTCTCCAAGCAGCTATGCTGATATTTCAGTCTTGCCACTCTGGCAGCACTGACTGAAAGAGTGAGTAGTTGATGCAAAACCTTCCTGAACCTGTACAGAATTCAGAGCCTGCTCCTCAGCAAAGGAAAAGAGTGGGCAGAACAGAGGGGAGACGTCATACACAGCCTGAGAGAAAATACTGCTCAGGTCCTAGACAGCTGGGTTGCTATGGCTGAATAAGCTATATCTGGGCTACAGAGTGTGGTGAGAATAAATGCATCAGTACCCAACGGAATAGGAAAGCTGTCCAGGTAGATCTGTGATCCTTTTTCAGGTCGGACCACATGGTTTTGCTCCATTGACTTGCAAGACAGAAATCTTTGATTTTTGGAGGTGATTATCCAGCTGAGATGACGGGGAAGAGAGGAACAGTAGCTCTCAGCCCCCAGCAACCTGTCTAGGGAGTGAATGAAAGTGACAAAAACCTGCCAGCACACTGCCTACACTTGAAGAAATTCTGTTTCCAGTCCCCCAGGGAAGATTTCTCCTGAAAATCCCTTTCCAGGGGCATTTTTTTTTTTAAAACTCACTCTATGTATGTGTCTATATGTGACTTTTCCACTTGACTTCAATTTATACAAACACAACAGCACTGTGACAGTCATCACGTTTGTGATGACTGTGTCAAAGGAATAGGGCAACCTTCCAGCTCAGGGCTATGATAGACTGGTACCTGGGGTGACCCCAGTGCCGGGTGGTACCTGCAGTACCAACCACCCAGCATGCTGTGGGCACAGTAAGAGATGACAGCTGCAGAGGAAGCCAGGTGTGGGATCTCCCCATCCCGCCCAAGTGTTCTCCCTTCCTCCTTTACCAGAGATAGGGAGTGGAGCCCACAGAGGAGTGGAAAATGCATAGGAGGAGGATGGTATGTATTTCTCCTTCAGACACACTCCCCCTTGCAGTGCTTGATGCAATTTACATATGAATGCTGTGGTGTTCTTCATAAGCAAGAATTAAGGGAACAAAAGGGTGCAGGAAGTGAGGGGAAGAGAAAGGGGAAAAAAGATAAGGCAGAAACTGGAGGTGGTGACAGGAACCCAGAGGCAAGGTTACCACTCAGAGTTATTCAGCATTGTCCTTGCTGACATGCACTCCAAGGGTATAATTTCAGAAAGAGTTGCCTCCCCATGCTTTGTCCCCGTCCTGCCTGGCACCCTGATCCGTTCTGCTCTGATTTTTTATACACTTGTGCAGCATCTTTCTGAGGTGGATCCAGCAGGCTGAACTTTTCCAACACAAGGAGAATTTCTCTTAGTACTGTAGCCCTGCCTCTCATGTGTTGTGTGTAGGGTTTTTGCCTGTGGCTGTTAGCCACGTGTACTCTTAGAGTGCAAAAATGAAAATGATTTGGATAACCTAGTTCAAAAGATGCCTATGCATTTGGGATCTCCAAGGTCTTGGGTAGCAAGTGCACACGCTAAGGTTCAACATCCCAGTGAGGCACACACAGACACAATGCTCATGAATTTGCAGTCTTATTTGACAGAAAACAAAATATATTAATATGAAGGGCAAGCTTACATATTTGGTTATAGAGTTCCTTAACCATAATTACTGGCAAAACAGGATTTCTCCTATGAACAGAGAATACTATCTTTGGTCAGTCTTTTGTTAGTGTATTGAATTTCATCAGATTACTCAGCTCCCAGATTCATCATTCCTGGCTATATACCCAGTAATTCCTATGAAAAAGAGGTCCACCAGAATCTGGAAGACCATTCGGTTGTAATTTCAAGGAACTTGCAGGAAGAATGTTTGAGTAAAAGCAGGAGTGTTAGGAAAAGAGAAATTAAGTGTGTGTGTGTGAGAGAGTGCTTCACTTTCTCATGAGTGAAGTGAGGAGATCTATGCCTGTCCTTAAGTTTTGTGGAAAGAGGACCCAAGCTTGCTTTCCTTCCAGTCTTCTTTCCTTCTCCCTCCTTCTCTCTCTTTTGCTATGTGCAGGCCATGTATTTTTATGGAAATCTTACATTGCTTCTCATGGCGCCTCTCTACACTTACATACATTAACCAGAATGTCAAAAAATCTGTTTGAGACAGGATTGGCAGAAAATAAAAGACCACTGTTATTCCTGGGCTGAGTCAGATGGAGGGGTAGATGGCTATTTCTGGGAACACAAGGGAGGTGCCAGAGAGACACTACCTAAAGTTTGACCTAGACAAGGATCACCAAGAGCTAATAGCTCTTTCTGTCTCACTCTGGGTACTGGGAATTGTCCACTGAAGGTGACTGTATTATCATGTCTGAAAGGAGACTGCTATAATGATTCATTCCCATCCCATGCCCATCATATGATCCCTGGATAACATTGTGATCCCTGGACTGGCACAGGAAATTGTCCAATTGATTCAGAAGAATTTGAGATTGGCTGCAGATCAAACCCATCTACACTTCTTTATTGCTAACAGCTCCTGCCTGACTGACTCTTCATGGCACAAACCTTACCATTAAACCCTTGTAGTTTCAGATCTGACCTGCTTCAGGCTACACGGCTGTAAAACAGTGGATTACCCAGGTGCAAGATGTGAGCTCCACGATGTGTGTGGCCTTGAGCTTTGTGTGTGTTGGGCTGAGCTCTGGGTTTTGGTTGGTGCAATGTTTATCTGTGAGGCATTACAAAGTCTGGAGGATGTAGAACCAGGACACGGTGGAACCAAAAGGAAGCATGAAAAAAAAATAATCAGTTAGAAACATTCATTTAAATTATAAAATCATTTTGCATGTTAGTACCCCACCAATGTTTCACCAGGTTTCTAGGAAATGAGTTCACTCACGCATGTGTTTGCAGAAGCAGTTACATTTAAATGAGATGTGAGAAGAGAGATTTCAGGCTCTCTGTAGTCAAGATTTTCATGAGAAACTTGATTCCAAGAATTACATACACCCAACAAGAGCACAAAAACTATTATGTGACCTACCTGTCCAATCTTATCAGTTCAAACACTAAATGTAATTAATTACAAAAATTAGAAAGTGAAATGAATATGCCAGTGTTTCTTAAGAAATTGAACTTGGTTACGTTTTGACTATTTAAACATTTCAAAAATATATTTTTAGTTCTCATATTTCATTTTGTTTCTATTTTCTGATCTTATGTTACCTGTTATAGCTTTTACATGTGATATGATGTCAGCACATATAACCATCACAACACAAAGTAATGTGAAAAAAAGAAGTGAAGAATGTCTATCCAAAAATAGTATTTTCAAATTCAGTTCCAGCATTTTCTGTAATTAAATCTTTTTCATATTGAAATTTTCTTTTCCCACATGCTCTCAAAAGGAATTTCACCAAATTCGTTCAACTTTTATCCAGGGAATAGCAAATAACAAAGAAACAAAAGTCATAGTCTAGGAGAAGTAGCTTTCAATGAAATATTTCTGCCTAAACTTGCTCACTGCAAAGTCATTCTGGATGAGTGACAGATCACAAATTATCTATAAAAATCACTTCAAATTAAGTGTGTGAGGAAACCATGATGTGCTCTTGAATAATTCACAGAGTCACCTCTGCTATCCACTATCCATGACTGCCCAGCTGTGACAAGGGAACTAACCAGCCAGCACTGAGCCTTACTGCACTGGCGAAGCCTTGGGAAGGAGGGGAAGGAATTGACAAGAGTTCACCATGGATATACTGGTGAAATGCGAAGAAAAAGGCATTTGATTCGGGCCAGTGCATTTGTGCCCATTGCTGAAATCCAAGGTGCTGGATTAGAGCTCATCCCTGCGTTACTACCTTACTTGGAGGTAGGGTGGGAGCAAATGGAGTTTGTGTGGGAATCATAGCCACACCGGGTCCTTTCCTACATGGCCTACACAGACTTCCCACCAGCCAGTCAGTGCAAAGGGTTTCTAAGAAAGTCATTCAGTCCATTGCAGTCAATTAATCAGAGCAAGTCATACACCACGTCTGCTGTCACAAGCCATTGCAAAGAGTTTCTGTAATCCTGCCTTTGAACTCAGCCCAGTTATTGCGGTTTACCATGGGTTTATTAGAAGCTTAATTGAATTGGTCCTGCTTGCAGTGCTCATTGCTAATATGTTGGCCATTAGAAACTGTTAATGAGGGAATCCAGAGGATTACTGCATCAATTATCAGGTTGGGTTTGGACCTGAGGGGTGGCCCACAGCAGGCTCCTGTGAATTCAGCTGAGAACTGTTACACAGTAAGTGTACTGGGAGCAATGTGCTCACTGGCTCGTGACATCTCAGAGAGGCACACAGTGCCACATCCCCTCAGGCTCAGACATCTGGGTACTTATCCTAGTCCTGCAGTGAGCGCTAGGGAGTAAAATGTCAGTACCTCCACACTGCCATTGGAGGTGGAACCACCTGCTTTGTGGGAAACCACCAAGAGAAAGTATGCAAAGCCACAGGAAAGGAAGTAAACTGACCACACTCTTTCGAAAAGCAGACAAACTGTTTGCTAGAAATGTCTGGTGGGGCCCTGTGTTCAACAACCCAGTCACACCAGAGAGTTAGAAAATTTGGTGCACATCTGTCACATTAAACATGTGCGATTCTGACAGGTGACTAAGGAGGCCTTCTTATTGAGTCACAAGGTTCAAGACACTTTCTAGATGCTGCTAGGAGAGAATACCTAGGTGCAGATGGATCATTTCTCTAATCCCAAACTTTATCAATTGTTTATGACTACAGGACTATGTGTGTATGTTTATACATGTTTTTGCCACAAATCAGAATCTGAATCTGGTTATGTGTGAGAGTCTCCTTAGAGACTCGTATACACAGGGTTAATGCCTGTAGTTTGTGGCCCAAACAGGATGGCTAGCAGCCTTGCAGCAAACCCTGTCAGAGAGGCAATTCCACAGTGCTGGAGGCAGTAAGTAATTTAATTCAAGTGACAGATTAAAACAAATTTGGGATAACTGTTGATAAATTCACTTGCTGCATTAGCTCTTAAACTCTTATAACTAGTTAACATTTAGTGTGTGTGTGTGTATATATATGTGTATATATATAAATAAATCATAGAACAGTTTGGGTTGGAAGGGTCCTTAAAGATCATTTAGCTGTAACCCCCCTGCCATGGACAGGGACACCTCCCACAAGACCAGGCTGCCCAAGGCACCATCCAACCTGACCTTGAACACCTGGGGGATGGAGCAGCAACAACTTCTCTGCCCAATTTCTGCCAGTGCCTCATCACTCTCATGGTGAAGAAATTCCTCCTTATGTTAGTCTAAATCTGCCTCTCTCCATTTTTTACCTATTGCCCTATCATTTTATACTCTAGTCCTATCACTACAAGCCTTTGTAAACAGTCCCTCCCTAGCTTTCTTGTAGCCCCTTCAGTAATTGGAAGATCACTATAAGGTCTTCTCAGAGCCTTCTCTTCTCCAGGTTGAACAACCCCAGCTCTCTCAGTCTGTCTTTATATGGGAGGTACTCCAACCCTCTGATCATCTTTGTAGCCCTCCTTGGGACATGTTTCAACAGTTCCACATCCTTCCTATTTTGAGGATTCCAGAACTGGACACAATACTCCAGGTGAGGTCTCACAAGAGTCAGAGGTACAACTCTTGCCAAGATTTTTCTTCTTGATGGAGGAAGAGAGGTCCAGACCCATCAACCTGTCCATCAGGTAAGGCTGTTATTTTGTCTTCTGCCCCAAAAAAGGGTTTCCAGGTATCAATTCTATACCATTTGGTACCTCTTGGCAAGATGAGGGCTAAGTCAATTACTGTGTGGTGATTAGCCCTTGGCAAGGTGGCTTGTGTCATCAGAAGGGGGGACTTGGTGGTTCGCCACGCTTTCAAGGTGTGGAGTTCACTACATGCTTTTGGAGGTGTTGTTGGCCTTATCTGTAGCAAAACCAGGCTATGAGATCTCCATCACACCGTAGGCAACACTTAGCTGATACTACTGTCAGGCCAGAACACAATCTATCTGCTTTAACAGATGTAGTTGTCCGTTGCCGGTCGCTCCCTCTGCCAACCACTCTCATTTGAAAAAAACAACCTTATTTTGCAGAAACAAGCATGCCTTTGCCAACTCACAATGCCACAGGGCCTAGCCAGTCATTTATGCTACATCATCCTGAGTAGAAATGCATCTTGCACATGAAACAGCATTGTGTGCGCTGCAGTGTGCAGATCCTTACGTGTACTTCAGGCAGCCAAACATTCCCATTCCTGGAGAAACAGAGAGCTACTTTCCTGTGTGAAAGGGGCCTGTCCTGACATGAGAGAGAGGCAGGGAGGGAGAGATGGTCTCCCACACGAGGAGGAGGATGCTAGATACAGTCTGGGTTTCCTAGCAGGTAGGAGGCACCTGTCACAACCTGCTTCTCTAAGCAGCAGAATGCTCTCCAAGCCCCTACCAGGGAGCAAGGGGCCCTGACCCTGCCTGGCTGTGAGCAAGTGCTTGGAGACACAGCACAGGGCAGCCAGACTGTGCTTGCCAGGAGCACAGGTGCTGACTGCCCATCTGCTGCCTCACTATGCTGCCAAACAAAAAACAGGGAGGGACATTTTCCTTCTCCCCCTGCCTCCCATCTCCCTTCCTCAAAGCCCAGTTTTCTTCTGTGCTTCAGATAAGAAAGCATTCATGAGCAGTGTTAATTATATTCAGTGGAGGTGAATATGGGGCTGCCAGGTTGCAGCAACCAGGGTCTTTCTACTCCTGCACCTGAGACAGTGACTTTGCTGCTCCTCAGTGCTGGTGTGAAGGCCAAGGGAGACTCTGCACAGGGACCTGCTGAGGAGCTGGGAGCAGGCAGTGAGGTGTCCAAGCACCAGACAATGGTCTCCCATGCCATGGGAGCCATGGATACTGCAGCAAGCAAGTCCAGAAGCCTAGTGGGTTACGGCTGTAAAGGCAAAGGAAAAAGCAAGGAAATAATCATGGGGTGGGAAGTAGATGATACTAGAAGGATAAAGGCATGGGCAGCCCTATAGAAACGGAGAAACTGATAGCCCTTTTTGTGTCAGACATTTTCAAATGCTGTGACAATTTTTTTTAAACTGTTAATGGGAGAAATTGAGACGTCCTTCCCTCACCCCTCCTGCCCCAAACTGTTCCCTGTGCTTTCCCTAGTTTGCAGCTGTGGCAGGAGGCCTCTTTTGAAAGTTTGCCTGAGGGGGAGAGATTAACACAGAAATAGGTCTTCTCCAGGCTCCTGAGTTGGAGGAATATAATAGCTGGGACTGCTAGGTACCAATTTCTGTTTGGGAGACAAAAAGGCAGTGAGGACAATAACCAACCAGCAACCAACAAAAGGGATGACTTTCAACTAGTCATGCCAGAGGAAGGAAGACCTGGGTAAAAGAATGGGGCACTGAACTATCAGCTGATCTCTTATTTCTTCACTCAGCCCTGAGGAGGCATCACAACCTAAAGGAAGGAAACTGTGTTTCTTTAGGGTGCCAAAGCTAAGCAAGCCCTGAGGGGCAGAAGGTAGGCAAAAGAGGGCAAGGCTGAAAAGAGGAGCTCACTGGTAATGGGAAGAACAAGAAATTATCATATTTGGATCAAAATGGCACTGGAAGAAAGGGATAAAAGACTCTTGCTGAGGTGGAGTAGGCTGGTCATTAGCTCTCCCAAGTGGCAGAGGGGGAGGGAGGCTGCCAGAGGAACTAGTGGGATTACTTGGGGACCTGAGGAGCTAACAAGAGCAGCTATTTCCATTTCAAATGGGAAGGCAAGAGGAGATCAAACACATTTCACAGTAACAATTCGGAGCCTTTTCCTGCACACTGAGCCACACAAACGTTCAGTGTAATTGAAGCCACAAGCAGCTCAGATGGAGAAACTGAAATCTGCTCAAGGGGGCTGGGAGAAATAACACCCACAAAGCAAAAAGAAAATGCCAACCTGCAACAAATAAACAGCTTTGTGGTACCCACAAAATATCTGATTTTAAAAAGCCATTTCCTAGCATTGGGCTCCTCTCCCTCTAGTTTGCCTGTCATAGGCTGTCCACACCCATCAAGAAGTGTTCTTCAAAATGACACAACCCCACTCTTCCTGCAGATCCCTAGAGTTCCTGGACATCTATTCCCAATCTCATAGGTGAATGAACCAGTGAAAAAAAAATGAAAAATTGGTAGTAAATACATTTTTGTGCTAAACATTTGTTTTAGACGGCTATGGAATAAGAATATCAGTACAGCACAAGATGGACTCGAGATCTTTTTGCTTATTCATCATTTTTCTAAAAAGGCTAAGGTGACTCCTGTTTAAAACTAGTGAGGAATATTGATCAAGTGCTCACTGCTTTTAATTCCCTGATTTCCTGCTGAGACTGCATTTAGATACTAAGTGGTAGCTCAGTATGGTCCCATTCTTTCTACCAGGAAACCAGTCTGAGATCTGCCAACCTACTTCAAAGGGAGAAACTTGTTGCCATTATAGCCAGTGCCCAGAGTTCAAGAAATTGGCTGTTCCAGAGTAGTAAGGACTGAATACCTTTCCCCAGCCCCAGATTTACAAATGCTGTCTAGAGGGCAATTCTGAGTCTTGCCCAATCCTGTTTTTCCACCCTGGGAGACTTCAGACAAGGTGTAAAGTGTTTCCATGTTGCAGAAAACCTGGGGTTTCACTGTCAGCAGAGACAGAAGCCCCTTCACAGAGAGTGATAGGACCACTCTGGCAGAGCTTGAGGTCTTTTGTTCAGTCAGAGGCAGGAGCCTACATGCCTCCTGCTACCCATTACTTAACTTGTGCACAGCAGTAGGAAGAAGAGAAAACGCAGTTTCTAAGGTAACCATGCACCCAGCATTTTGGGCTGTGCTGGAGAAAATCATCTGCTGGGATCAGCTGGGAGGTAGCAGACAGTGCACAGGTGAGTGTTGTCCCTTGCAAGAAGTCCCACACAGCACCAGGGAGGCACTATGCTGAGCCAGGCCAACTGAAGGAAAGGTCTTGTGTGGGCCATACTACAGCAAAGCCATCCTTCAGGGACCAGAATGCAGGTCAGCAAGATGACTGGGCTCCCTGCAGAGGTGACATCATTCAATCCATTCTCTGCATGCAGGTGCAACAAAACCCTCTTGGAGTGTGCCAGTATGAAGGCTCACTGCAAATTTCACAGTGTTTCCTTCCTTCTCCACTCAGATTTGAAAGGCTGCTCATTGCCTCAGCTGCCTGTCTCCTTCACCACAGTCACTGCAGATGTGACTCCCAAGAAATCTTTTTAACCCTTGTAGTCTATACTTCTCCAGGACTCAGCTATTGTGGTGGTGAGAGACAAGAAGTCTGCACAGTAAAAGCAGTTTCATCCCTGGGGCTGAGGTGGGACAGAGACTCAAGTTAACATGGCTGAGAGATCTCCTGGTTAAACCAAGGGCTGTTATCTCCTGCTGGGTAACACAGCCAGTGCCCAGTACAGCTATTAAGAGTTAGTCATAGGAAGAGTTTAAGATCCTCCAGGGCTGGAACAAGACAGCTAGATATGGGGATCTACTGGTCTGACCTGAAGGTCATGAGTGGCATGAACCAAGGTGCAAATCTGTGTAGTGTGTTCTGGAGGCCACACCATCCTGTGCTTATGTTTTATGTGTATTGAGGACAAGGCAGTGAGCACCAACAACCCAAAGGGAGCTATGACCAAAGCACAAGGCAGATACAGTTTCATCTCTCCTCCAGGGCAGGTCACCCAAAACAAAGTCTGCCCAAGCTGAAAGGGGGTTTGGACCCTGCTCTAGGGCTGAGGCTTCTGGCTCTTGCTGTCATGTGAGTTTGGTCTGGGCTCAGCTGAGTAAAAGCTCAGTTCTGGGACATCAAGCAGTGCAAACATGGAGGCTGCAAGGGTTGACATGAGCAGATATGGGCCTGTGAGCAGAGCCAGATCTAGGAGGGAGAGAGGGAGAGGGAGTCACATGTGCCAATCTAAAGTTCCTGCAGTAGGTAGCCCTCCTCATGCACAAGCTACAGTGGACCTCACAGGACCCCCTTTGGTGATGCACAGCCCTAGACATCAGCATTCCTGTCTGGAAGAGTCTCCTTTAGGATCAGCAGCATGTAGATGTGTGTGTGTATATGGTGCAAGCTAGACCCCAGTGAAAACCCTGTGAGTGTGAATGCATTCAGGTTAGGTACAGATACACAACACAGGCAGATGTTCTGTGGCAGTGAGTGAAACCCCAGACACTTTTTTATAAGCCCGTCCTGTAAAACGCAAGCAGCCAAGCCTTTACCCATGAAGTACATAGGAGAACCTCAGCCAGCTGGCAGCCCCACCTTGTGCTGCAGCCAGCACCGATGCAGCCTTGCCTGATATTGAAACCATTACTCTTCACCAGTCCCTTGCCCTGTGCTGCCTCTTCATCCCCAGGAAGCTTGGAGCTAAAATTATACACCCAAATAATTATTCTGTGGCTTGAAAACAATCCCCCTCCCTCCCCACCCTTTTCTTTGACATGTGTATTTAATATCAAATTATTTATAACCCAGCCTCGCAGTCAAGCTTTTAATGAAAGAGCTGTCAGAGACTTTTAAAAGCATCATTTTCACTCAGCTGGCCACATTATGCTGAGTAAGGGCTGCAGGGGCTTTAGCGGAAGGAGTCTTGCTGCTGAAAATCCCCTCAGTCCATGTGCACACGTGTTTTACTCATTCACACTGCTGCTTGTTCTCTCCATGTCATTTGTTCTGTCTTTCCTTCTCCCTTCCCCTATCTAGATCTGCAGGCTCCACTTGGCTATCATGATACTACTGCCAGCACTGATGTCTACAAATAAAAGAATGATTAGATGGGGATTCTTTGATGCCACGCTAACTTTTCCTTCCCTGGGATTACGCATAACCAAAGAGAGGTCAAATAAATGAAGGTTAGATCCTCTAACACCCCCTCCTTCCTTCCTCAGCTTTATCTGCTTCTTGTCACTGCACTAACCTTTTCCTTCTCTATTCCTCTCCCCCTTCAGCATGAAATATTGATGCATCCTGCTCCCCTAAATTAAGGTTTGTTGGAGAAGAAGCCTGCAGTTCATCTTCAGAGCAGGAGGAATGCAAATGTGTTGAAATCCTAGGAGAGACAGGACAACAAAATACAAGGACTGCTGCAGCAGCTGCCAGATCACGTTTGATTCTGCGCACGGGCACAGACAGTAGCAGGGCAGGAAAGCTGCCCTGAGTGGCACCAACTCTCCTCGTTCCCCAAGCAAGAAGTAGAGATGTGCTGCCGAAGTAGGAAGCTTATTTGTACAGATGATATGCCTTGAATTATAGGGGAGGGCCAAGCTGCTCCTAGCACAGATGTAAATCTGCAGTTACTGAAGCTAAAAGGGAGTTATTCCAGATTTACACTCCCATCAGGGGGGGTTATACACGTAGTTTTCCACAGTACCTTCTGCCATTCCAGGCACCACTGCACGTGTCCAACTTTCATAGGCACTGGCAGGAATAAAGCATGCATAATAACTCCGTAATCAATCCCCCCTGGGTCTAATGTAAAAGACCTACCCCCAGGGGACCTGAGCACTTGGAAGAAGAAAACAACAACAACCCATAAGATTTAGGAAGCTGTGCTTTTCTCTGCATTCTCCAAGGAACAAAGTCTCAATGCCTGTTCATCTTTGTACATAATTGGGCTCTGACCACTAAGTGAGGAACATCAAAGAGGTGAGGATTGTGCGTAGACCTCCAAGTGAAGTGCTGTGCCTGTTCCTGATCATTTGGCTTTAGGAAGGAAGAGATAGAACTAGAAGGCCTCTAGATTCTCCACATACAGAGGTCCTAGACCACAGCCTTTGCCCAAAACAGACACTGAGCCCATTCTATGTTCTCTCTTAACACCTTCATCTGAGGAGGCACCCCATGTTCTCTATCAGGTGCAGAGCAGTCAGGCTCAGGCAAGATAACAGTAAGGAAAGGAACAAGTGGGCAGGAATCAGGGGCTGAAAGACTTTTCCCAGTCATCCAAGTCACTAAAGCATCCTGGTTTTCCCCAGATGTAAAGGCCTCTCTAGAACCAGAGAAGACCATAACAAAGATTTCCCAAGATCTAATGCTATCAACCCCTTGAAATTAGTGCTGCACTAGCACCTCTAAGCTTAACTGTCCTCTGCACTGTCTCCGGTTTAAGTCATTCAAGATTTTGGAATTTCTCCCCACAAGTTCCTCAGCCAGAAGCCAAAACCAATGAAGCCAGATGCAAGCAACAGCAGATAACTCAATACTTGTCCGCATGCAGCTGCATGCCAAAATTACTGCTGCACTGCCCATCCTGGGAGCCACAGAATGCCTACCAGCCTTGGAGACACTTACCAGAGCCAGTCATACCTAGGAACTTATAAGGGCTCCCAAGAGCTCTGCTCAGCATCACATGCTCTTTGGTCGCAGTCAGCTCAGGGAGGAACAAATCTCATTTTACAAGTGAGCAGGGCATGGAGAGGTGGACAATTTCACAGTCCAGTTCCCCATCCAGACACCTACTACTCTGGTTACCCAGACCTTCCCAAATCCCTTTGTACAGCACAAACACCTTATACCATTCCGCTCCCCAATGGGTTGGGGTGAGGGAGGGTGCCAATTGCTCCCACTCCTTTTCTTCTGTGTACTGCCAGCCAAATGCTTTATTTTTTCTCCAGTTCAGAAGGTATCTCTGTGCATCCTACTGTGTGGTTTATCTTCTGCAATTAGCACTTCCCACCATATCTGATAGGCTCAGCTGCCCCTGATTAATTGCCAAGTATTTGCTTTCTTTTCCACTTCTGTGGCCTGGAATTAATTACTTTATCCCTCTTATTCCTTTCATGGGCCAGAGCATTCTCCTTTTTTGTGCAATTATATATAATAGCAACGCTTGAAATCCCCTGGGGAACAGTTGAGAGAGGCTCTCAATGGGGAGGAAAGGAGCCTGAAAGCAGGGAGATTACTAAAGGTCATAAACCCTACAGCTTCCCCGCGGTCTTAAAATATATACTCCCTTCTGACTCCACCATAAATCCCTTCCCCTTGCCACCTGCCTTGCTACCTTCTCTGGCTTTTCAGTGAGTTAATGTCTGAATGGCAGGAAAAGGTTGCAGATCTAAATCCCAAATGTGAGCAAGAGATGCTAAGCAAAGTACCCCCTTGGCTGGACACCTTCAGGTGCCGCAAAAAACCCCAGATCTCAGCCCAACAGGGACAATGTAGCAAAATTTACCTTGCCTCTAGAGGCTATACAGCAACAGGAACATCACTTCTAATTTGAGGGAGATGCCACAGCTTAGGTGCAGCAGCCTCTGGCTGAGGAGGATTGCTCCTCAAAAGCCAACCAACAGAACCTTGCTGGCTTGAGAGGAAGGAGGAGAGAAAAGGGGTTTTGACAGCAGAGCAAGCAGGCCATGCTCAGTCTTTTCCTTGCAAACGTGGGCAGCACTGGATCCAGTGCTCACATGTCAGTTCTCTTTTCCTGGGCTGTAGCGTAAATCCGCAGTAAATGAATATGAAAGCAACCCTTGCTCCTTTGGCCAAAATGAGAAGGCTTTTCTACTGTTCTTTATTGAGTGTCTTGACAATCAGGCCTTTTCTAGAAGCTACAGGCCCCAGGGAATGGTACATGGATCAGCCCTCCACCTTTCACAGGGGAAAATGAAAACATATGAGGAAGAGATAGGACTGGAATAGGCTGCCCAGGGAGGTGGTTGAGTCACCTTCCCTGGAGGTGTTTAAGACATGGGTGGATGAGGTATTGAGGGACTTGGTTTAGTGTTAGATAGGAATGGTTGGACTAGAAGATCCGATGGGTCCCTTCCAACCTGGTTGTTCTGTGATTCTGTGATTCTGTGACTTTGTTTAATGCCATGAATTACTGGCAGTAGATCCATTTAAACCTTTATTTACTGAAGTTTATAGACCTATAATTATAATCTCATTCACACCCCTCATTAGGCAATTTGATCTTTACAGTCTGAAGTGGTGGCTCACTTAACTTCATGCATTTCTCTTAAAGCTGGGACATGATGTGCCAGGTGGCTGGGTTTGACTCAGAGGTTCCGGATACTTTTCAGGTGTCAGGGTTCCTGTGTATGAAAATTTCAGTAGTATTTAACTCATAGGTGTGACAATACAATATAGCCAGGATGTTTCTCCCAGCTCTCAGGCTGTCAGTATGACAGTGACCTCACCTGGGATGGGGAGGAAGGGATTACAGAACACTTACACAGCCAAAAATTTGTCAAGTGCTTGTTTTAATACCACAACAGCCACAGAGATAAAGTTGTTCAGTTTTGAGACACAAAACAGGCACTAAGTTGACTCTTCACAGGTGTTTGCAGTGGGGTGAGGTGGGGCAAGGTAGTGTGCCTAAGAGAACCTGGCACCCCACTCTTTGGATTGACATTTGTCTCCACCTACTACCCTACCTCTTATTCCTACTGGCCTCCACCTTCATGTGGGTGTCTTAATTACTAGCAGTGCCCAATTGTCTCCTCTGCAGTTGTTTCAGATAGAGTAATAAATAAGCATAATAAATGTGTGGAAGGTGAAGCCTGTGCATTGCCTGGGCTGAAATCAAGAAGCAACTGAGGACTGCAACTGGAATATCACAGCCTCTCCTGCAGCTCTCCTCCCCTTCTTTTCTCTCCTTTTCCCTCTCCTGATTTGTAGCTCTGCCTGTTCTGTATCATGGACTCCTTTGAACATGCTTTGCAGACAAGGTGTGAACAGACAGCAGCCGTGCCTGGAAATCTGTAACTACATTGCAACGAGGGGAGAGGGGAGACAGAAATGGGCCAGGGCCTTACCACATACACAATATGGAGCTAGAAAATGCAAGCTCACTAGATGTATTACGCAGACACTTACACCTCTATTATTTGGATTGCCATCTGCACCCTTCAGTATACCGTATACTTCAGAGAGCACCTGCTAAGCAAAAGGCATTAACATATAACAAGGAGGAAGCTTTCTTTAGAGCATCTGTATGCATTAGAGTGCCACAGGCAGAGAGTGGTTTCAGGAGAAATGGTTGCATATCTCTCCTCAGGAAGGCATCTAGCTTAGCAATGGTGGGCTTTCCCTTATCTTAGCATAGTACGGGGAAACAGTCATTTCTCTGCTCATAGAATCAAAAGCAAGTAAAACACCTACAGCTATTTCCCTTATCCATTTTTCTGGGAAAGGACAAGATAGGAATAGTTGCCTGCTTTACTCTAGAGGGATTTTTTCCTGGTCCTAGCGCTGTGGAGCATGGCTGGAGAAGATGGGTCTGTATAGGGGGACAGCCAGTAGTGCAAATGGTCTTCTGAGGGGTTAAACACAGCCTCTGTTCTACAGGGACCTGCATGTTGGAGTCCTCAGCAGAGGAGACCCTTTTGCTTCCCTGCATGAGTTTCCATTTATCCCTGAAGTTCTTGGATTTGAATGGCCTATCTGCCTCTACTTGGACAGTACTGCAGTCATTTGCACCTCCTGAACCTCCTTCTTTCATAATCAGAGGTGTAACTGTCCTTGTAAGAGGAATTCTGCTTGGGCTTATAAATGGGGGTACTGTGAAACTGAGGTTTTCCACCCCTTCACCCAGAGTGTGACTCATGCACATACACCCAGCATCATCCTTCATTTAACCTTGCAATAATCTACAGCTTTACTAAGGTGGCACTCACAGAGGTGACATGAAAGCAAACCAATAAATACCTTTCTTAAATTACTTGGTAAAGCTTTTCATTTTCTATCACATTTCTTCTCAGCTTTGAGTAACAGCAGACAGGAAAGATATGCAATGCATTGGCTTTGAATGATATGGAAAGCCAAGTGCTGGTTCATGACAGCTCATCCAGGTTTGCAGAAACAGAGCCCAGAGGCACATGCATATCTGCATGCCCAATTCTGCACTGGCATTTGCAATTGCTTAGCTGCCTATACAAACCAAGAATTTTTCAAAGGAAAACTGATATTTATTCAACCTCATTTGAATGCATAGCTGCCATCATTACTCACATAAAATAAGCATGCAACTCCTCACTAGCAGACACACTACCCCAGCGGTGACGGAGTGCACTCCCCAGCTACTTGACAGCTAAGTCCTGGGATTTCAGTGTCAAGCCCTGCTCAAAAAGAAGCTCAGTACCTCATCAGATTCCAGTTTGTTATTACATAATGGCTACCTCAAATTCTCCCTACTGGTTTCCATGCAAAGTTATTTTTGCTTCCTTCTGTACATATCTTTTCTGGGCTTCCAGACATTATTAAGCATCTGTCAACCCCACCCCAGAGGTAGCTGCATTTCAGCTGTGACTGATTGCTGTATATGTAGTCTGCAAAGCAGTTAGCGATTCTTCAAGATGACAGGTGCTGGGAATGTCAGTCATTTTCATTAACATAAATAAGATATGTTTCATTTTAGTCACTCTAAAATCATTGAGTCATTTATTGGTGTCTCAGTAATTTATGAGCCCCTGTGTCTTGGCTGGAAACCTACCACTGTGACTGTTTGCAGTAAGAAATGGGCACAGTACAGAGATAGATCTCTGTTTTGCTGAAGTTCAACCATTTGTTCCCTGGGTCAAAGCGTTAAACAGACTGGAGTGATGAGACCTCGGAGCCTTTCACCTGCAGTTCATACAGTTAGTGGCAAAATGATTTTACTACAGTGCCCAGTGAGAAATGGGCTGGTCATATCTCAGTGTCCCTGTTGGTGCTACATCTTATCACAGGCATCAAAAACCTGGATCTAATTCCCTTTTTTGCTGGCAACCCTGGCCTAGAAGGCAGAGGACCCGTTAGTACAGAGAAGGAACTTCTTTCCTGCTTCTAGAAGTGGTCAACCAGGACAGGTGCATGTGTTATGTTCGCTCTGCTGCAGCCACAGCTTTTATCTGGTTGTGTGGTGAAAGAGAAGTGTGACTCTCCCAAGTGAAAGTCAAGCATTCTCAGAAATGCCCTGCAAGGGTGACCATGAAGACAATGGGAAGATGAAGTAGGGGGAGGTCATGACCTTTATGAGGGTTAAGCCAAGCAAACAGCAGTGTTGGGGTTAAAGAGGTGTACACAACCATTCCAGCTCCAGCCATGAATTTTTCTTGGTGTGGGAGGAAAACAAGAGGACTGGTGGAGGGTACCCAGAGCCCACACTGACATTTCCCTCTTCCCTGAAATATCACCTCTTTGGTACCTCACGGCTCTGAGATAAGCATCTTCAAAAAGAGGTTTTATCATTTCCAGCAAAGGAGGGGGGAAAAAAAACCACCAAAGTCCAGACAAGCTTCTGTCTCCCTTTGCCTCCTTCTCTCACCCCTATTCCTTTCTTTCCTATTTCTATCACGTTCTCTTTTCTCCTCCCTATTTTACTTTCCCTTCCATCCCTCCTGCCTTCCATTCCTTTTCCCCATGTTTTCTCCTAGGCATCCCCATATGGATCCTGCTCTTCAATACCCACAAAAGCATCCAGCTCCCATAAGCTCTACTTTTAAACAAGCAGCAGCAGTGTTTCAGTGACACGTTGGAGGGATTTTAGTATTGCTTTGCCACCATATTGCTATGTGCTGCATCTTCGAAACAGCCCACAGGAACTGTGAGCACTCCTAACCCCACACTCACCCATTGGCCCTAGAGCAAAGCGAGGAGACAGTCCTGTCCTCTCTGCAGACCTCCATCACATTCAGGGGTGGTGCCTTTTAGAAAGTTGCCACTTGCACCCTCTGACACTGGTGAGTGGTTCTCAGTTCCCTCCAGCTCCAGAATCAATCCCATGGGGATAAACCATGTGCAGGTTAGAGGTGCTCAGGTGCTGCTCCATGTTACAGCTGGAAGCCATCAGAAACCCTGTCTTTCCATAGGAAGTTCATACCCCAAAACTTAGAGACCCTGTTTCTCCTTGCTCCCACCTAAACATCACCTCTTTGGAGCAAAGCCAAGGCTTGAGACTGGAATTTGTTGACTCTGCATTTGTCAACTTGTCACCCAGAAATGGTAATGATCTCTGAGCACGGCCCACAGCATTTAGAGGTAAAATAGCTCATCTGGAACATTAAGGCTTCCATTGATTTACTTTTAGTGCTTCCAGGCAATAAAGTTCTCTTGGTTTTGACCAGCTAATTGTATTTTCCAAAGGGATTCTATCTACCTGTCCGTGAAGGACAGATGGGCTCGCACACAGGTGGGAAGATTGACAAACTGGTAAATGTCAGCTAAGGGTCTCTTAGACAAGCTGAGGTAGGAGCTATTAGATTTCAACAAATGGCACAGCTTTCAATTAAGGCACACAGTGCGGGCAGGTCCAGCTGACTGCAGCAGGTAAGTCTGAAAAAAAATCCAGCAGTAAGTGGAACAGTCCTTTGCTTTTGTTTGAATAAAGGCTCTTTTGCAACCTGAGGAGAAATGCAGTTACTCTGGTAACTCTGGTAAATCTGGTGACTCTGGAGCAGTAGCACAGCAAGTCTGGCTGTATCAAGCTTCTCTGGACAGTGGAAAAGCTGTGCAGATGCACCTTCATGGAGATGACAACTGAGATTTCTTTATCTGTCATCTGAGATGAACTATTAACAACCACAAAATTCATTGTAGCTCAGAGATGAGCAGTAACAGAAGATGCTGTGGTATCTCTGCTGCACGTTACTATATGCCCTTAGTCAAATAAAGCAGCATGACTGCATGAAAGCAAATATGATATATAACACTGCCAGATGAGTTTTCCCTAGCATCTGAAAGACAGGAATGCAAGCAGAGCACACAGATACAGCCCAGCAAAAGAACACACATCACTGAATTGTTAAAGGCATGCCTAAACTTGTCACAGATGGGACACTTCTCTGAACCCAGACATTATTGCTTTCAGAATATTTTAGCCCCTCACAAGTTTTACTGAAACTCTTTCTCACTGAGGACAATACAGGAGCCAGGGCTGCCATTTGAAAGCCGAGGCGGTTGTCTAAACAGAAATGACAATAAATCTATACCAAGTCAAAAGGCCAAAATGATCTTAGGATAGCAGGAAAAAGGTTACTCTGGGCCAATCTCCAGATGGGAATCCAAACCAACCTTTGTTGAGCTGCCACTCTAGTTGCTTGGCACTTCAGACCTTTTGTTTTATTTTTTAATTTACTCTTAATATAATTTTTCCACAGCCCTTTTGAACAATTTCCACTGACACTCCCCACATCTCTTGATGCATTTCAGATCACAACCTTGTTTTTTAGGCTGAAAGAGGTGCATGTCAGAGCTCCAATGCCCTGGACTTTAGGAGGAGGTAGGAGTCCACCCCTAAGTCTTCCGTCATGCCCAGTATCCAGCATCAAGGTCACTCTTCCTCCATAGATGCTTACAAAGGTGAAGGACCTGACCTCAGGACAGTAGCTTCTTCCCTTCTTCTGGAACATGTGCCAGTACTGTTGGGGGTGGAAAGGAGAGGGAATCCCACTGTTCATGTTAACAGTGATTCACAGAATCAGAGAATCACAGAATCACTGAATGGTCGGGGTTGGAAGGGACTTCTGGAGATCATGTAGTACAACCCCTCTGCTAAAGCAGATTCACCTAGAGCAGGTTGCACAGGAACGTGTCCAACTCAGTATGTTACTTCTGGCAGCTATCCCACAAGATTTTTTTTCTACATTAAAATTCAAGAGCCCAGGAAGGCAACTGAAGGCTAGACTCCAGGATGTCAAATAGTGTAATTCAGTGCAATAAAAAAGTCTTTAACAATATATATGTGTGTATACATATATGTACACATACACATATACATACATATACACACATACATAAAGAACACTCCTTCTGGAAGTTCTTGCTATGATAACCTTGCAAGCTTCCAGAAAATTATTGAAATCCCCCCCCAATAATCCAAATTACCAAGGATTGTACAGTCCGATGTTGCACTGGTGCATCCACGTTTAACTGGCCTTTCAAGTTGCCTCCCTGTGGCTGCCACCCACACCAGTGCCATCCGGGTGTGGCCAGCTGCACTGGGTAAATGTCCTGGCACAGAGTGGATGGGCATCCATGTCCCTTGCCACCTGGCACTGGGCTGCACCACAGTGACTCAGCCACCTGCACCCCTTTTGAGAGGTGTTGTCACTGGGGATGGTGAGCGCTTCTCTGAGTCACAGCCCTGTTCCACGGTCTGTGGTTGACTCAGTGGAGGGTGCACAGCTGTTATTTTTTGTGTTTTCTCAACCACCTTCCAAGTGAGCAAATGAGCCACTGAACACCTGCAGAAGGTGGAAAGCTCACACCAGTCATGCAAAGGCTGGGATCAAGCTGAAGCCTGTGGGGCCAGTTTTGTACTTGGTTCAAGATATATAATGATGATCATCAGGGGTATTGTGGGGTGCCGTGTGCACCCCATGGGGTCCCTGGGCATACAAGGCAATATGGAAATACAAGGCACCGTTGGTCCTATTCTTCCATGCCCCTGACATTTCCACTCCTTCTTTAGATCTTGAAAAGGGAAACACAGCCACCTACATTGCCTTTATCGATTTCTCTATGTCAGTAGTCTTCTCGCAGAGATTAGCCTGTAAATGGGTTTTATGACATCCCTCTGCACTCAGGCCAGCTTATCACATTATCCATTTCCCTCTTGGCACCCCTCAGGATGTACCAGCACAGGCCTGGGGGTTTCCAGCAGCTATTGCTGTCCATGACATTGTGCCACTCTCCTCTTCTCCGTGGTTCCTGCCTCCACCTGCTCATCCATGGCACTCTAGCCTGACCTAAACAGGGCTGCACCAGAGGCTTGGGGAGAGGCAATTGGTTTTGGAGAAAGCACAGAGGTTGGTGACTGCAGAGGACAGGGGATGAGAGAATAGAACAGAGAGAAAACAAATCTCCTAGAAGAGCTATAGAGCAAGAAAGGAAACTTTCCTGTGCATCCAAAGTGGGTCAGCAGTGCCTGCAAGGTGGAGGACACCAAGAATCAGGTTGAAGAAAAAGCAGAAATGCCCAGCCGTCTTACACAACCAAGCTAGGTCTGTGGAAAAGGAGGTAATGCACAGGAGAGAGCACCACTCTAGGAAAAGTTAGGGACACTTCTGAAGTGTGAGACCTCAGCAAATCTGGATTTGAGGAGCAACCTCCAGGCTTTGGTTATTTACCATTTGTCTCTTAGTTGCAAGCCCTTCTGCTTGCTTGCTTTTGTGTCTAATTTTTTTCCCTCTCCCTCTCTCACTTCCATGATTTTCTGGTCAAAAAGGAGCTTCATTATGGGTTAACCAGGGCTGGAGCACCAGCTGTTAGCACAGGGGAAATGAACAGAGAGCACAGGAGTGGAGATAGGTGGTAGCTTCAGCTGGTGTAGGGTGAGACTTCATGGTTGAGGGTGAGGAGGAAGGAAAGGGAAAACTCAAGGGAAGAGAGCATCAAGAGGTGGGGTGGAACAAGCTGAATGAGAAATTGCAGGAGAGACCTGGCCATTCAGCTAGGCACCACACACCTCACACTGTGAATAGCTTCTCTCTGTCTGCAGTAGTTTGGTTAATGCTTAGAAAGGGAATGAAATATGTGTATGCTATATATATATATTTAATAACAGTGATCTATTCATAGGCTGTAAATCATACACCATGAACGTTGCTCAGAGACAAGACATTATTTTGCTGCCAAGAGAGAAAAGGGAGGGAGGGAGTAAAGGAAGGGAGGGAGGGAGGGAGTAAAGGAAGGGAGGGAGGGAGTGAAGGAAGGGAGGGAAGGAAGGAAGGAAGGAAGGAAGGAAGGAAGGAAGGAAGGAAGGAAGGAAGGAAGGAAGCAAGGAAGGAATAAGCTGGAGCTTTTCTAATGGATTTCTCTGAGTGACAGAGCAAAGTCCTCTGAAAAATGTTGCAAAGAAGCTAATGGGCTATAGTATCTGGCATCCTCCTGTCTTCTGCAGATACATGTACATGTGCTTGCACGTGTCCCACAGCAAGCAGTTTCTTTTTTTTTTTTTGTTGGTTGTTTTTTTTTTTTTTTTTTTTTTTTGTTTCTCTCAACACCCTCTACCTCTTTTTGCAATCACACATGCACAGAGAAAGCATTTGTGACCAAATGCATCTTCCAGATTTAGAAATCTGGTCACACTGTCTCCCTTTGTAGTCAATAGAGAAAAGGAGAGCAAGCAATTCACCTTCTTGATCCTCCTATTAATGATAAGATGGCCCTACAGTGTTTAATTAAGTATAATATTTAAGTATTTAACATTAGATGAGACAAGTCTAGGTCTTCTGAGAAACCCATCAAATTGTTTCCATCAAGTGTGCTGTCTACAGGATGACACCATTCAGGAGTAATCCTGGGCCATGACAGAATAGGAAACAATTTATCTTTAATGCAACTACTGATAAGCTTTTACACAAATCATGGGGCTTCAGAAAGGACCACAGCAAATCTGAAATTATTTCCTCCTTTTCTGAATCTTACTGGTCTCCTCCGTTGGGTCGCTGAGCTTTATCACCGAATTGTTCCTTTCTTCCCACAACAGTCCACTTCCTTTTTTCTCATCTAGATTCTATACTGTTTTTAATACTCCATTCCTTTAGGATTTATGCACTGGGAAAATAATATGAGGTTTTGATCCAGCTTGCCTTTAGAATTAAGAAAACTGAGTTGTCTCTGAAGTTTCCCCCTATCTATTCTCTTTGATCAAAATCAAAAGCCAGGAATGTGAAACCAAATCATTCTACAGCCCACCATGAAAAACACCATATATCCACTCTGCAAACATACACCTGAATGGCAACCCACTGCAAAAAAATCTGTAACATCCTCTGAGGGATGTCACAATCCAGATACAGACCAGAATCAGATACTACTCCCTACCCAGCTTTGAACCCAAGGAGCAAGTGTGTGAAGGCATGCAACACTGAGATCCAAACACAATCCACCTCTCTTTTCTCTGGTACTTAAAAATTTTCTCAGATTTGGAAAGTGTAGGTTCAATCATATTGTGCAGACAGGGCTTCCCTGCACTTTAGTGAGCACAACAAGGAATGCCAATATGGTCACCTGGAAAAATGTGAGAGAGATTTATTTAACAGTCTACTGAATCATGAATAGTTGAGTAACAGGCGACTGAGTAACAGGAAGAGGACTGCTTGGTATTGTTTCAAGCCACATATCGCTCAAGAAGAAAGAGCAATTTAAGCCAGTCATTATTGAGGTGGAGTGAAAACAAGATCACAAATTTGGATATGAATTTGAAGGGCAAAAACCCCAAAGTGATTCTCTAATCTGCTTAAAAGAGATGGCATGCACATGTGAGGGGGTTCCATGATCAATCATATAATAAAATCTAGAAGCTCTCTGGAAGCTCCAGCAAATGGGAGCAACAGCATTACAGCACTTGGCACCAAGAGCCTACCCTTTGCAGCTAGTCTTACAAGCCAGTTATAGAGACTAATCCTTTCCATGATGAGTGCTTGTTTGGTGACCTGTGTGCAAAAGGGCTTTCTATTTCCACTTAAAGGGGCTTAAGAAACACCATCCCAGATGAATTCAAGTTAACTCTCATGCAGTGCCATACAGAGATGCATGAGCAGATGCTTGGCAAAATGTTACAACACTACATCATATGGAGTCCCTGAAGTGTATTCAGAGGTACTGACTTCTACCCTGGAGGTATTATTATAGAGGCTTCAGCAGAGATACCCTATTGCTGAACTGCCTTGCACCCCACCTATGTCTCTTTCTACAGCTAAGAGAGGACATCCATGCCAGCAGTGATGTGTGGGCTGAGAACGTGCAAAGTAAATGCTGCTAAATATATAGAAACTCAGATCTCGAGAGTTTTCTGTTTGGCCTGAAGGACAAGTCAACCAGCAGAATGGATCAGCTACTCCTCATCTGAGCCCTAGGGAACGGTCTTACCTAAGTACTGTACACCCGTCTTAGTACATGCTGCCTTCCCTCTGAGTCAGTGCTAAAGCTAAATTTGTCTGCATCAGATCAAAGAACTATGTTTCCTCTTCAAACCTTGACACCTGCAGCACTGCCTCACTCCTAGCCCCTGAAGCTCAGAACCAATTCCTGGACCAGTGGTCCCAGCAAGCAGACCAACAAATCCTACCCTTGGCAGGATCCTGCAGCCAAACTATATTTTCACTGATACAGCAAATCAGAACAAAGCAGCTTCCTGATCTCAGCTTTGCAGGCCACAGCAGCCTCTGGAGTTACTGTCTGTAGCCTTCACTCTCATGCCTTTCTTGTGCCAGAAACCCCTCTCATTTCTGTGCTGCACAGCCTAGCCGTAGCTGCTGCTCCAAGGGCAGATGCCTGCCAGGGAGACCCAGCAGAGCTGAAGTTCTGCAGAATCACATCTGCTCCTTTGTCCTGGTTTCCCCCAGCTCGTATATGATTTCATTCAACTGCAATTACGGTAGCTTTTCCAGTCCTATGTAGGCAGGGTATATCCCTTCACAGTTAGAATTTTTTTTTTAAATGAATATTATTTTGGTGTGGGGGTGGAGGGGAGGGCGCTTAAATGCAGAAGTCTGAATCTATAACATAGAATCTCCTCTCTGCCTAAAGGAAGAAGTTGGCTGATTGATGGAGAGCATCACCATAGTGTGAAAGAACAAATAGGGTGAAGATGCTGCCAGATGGGAAACTGAATCCTCCTCAATTCAATAAGCATAAATATCACTGGTGGCATATGTACCACTGGCACATTCTACAAAGAAACTTTAATCATAACTGTAGCTACTACCAAATTCTCCCCTGGTCTATAAGCAGCAGCAAAATATTGCACCCAAGCGATCTGGAGCCTTGGTAAATCCTTTCCTTGTCCCATTCAGCAGATCACGGATCTAAACCTCTGTCCTCTCAACAGTAACTGTACCAGCAATAGGCAGAGGAGACTGGAAGGATATCTCCCTTGCACAAATCCTTTCCACCTGTCTGATAGCTGAAACCTCCTTGCAGTGAGGGACCCTGGAGGGCTGGCTCTTTGCAGAAAGCAAGATGGTTTCTACGTGGGTGAGATTGTTGTTGTGAGGTCTCTAGAGAGGGAGAAAAACCTCCTCTGTTACTAAGCAGGGATCTGAAGGCCGTTGTTGGGGGAGAAGCAGAAGAACTGCCATAAAAGGAAGAATTATTCTGCCGGCAGCCAAACCACCTTGACTCTGATCTTGTCAGATCTTACAATGGCAGGGCTGGTCAACAGAGAGAGGCAAATCCCCTTGGGGAGAAGTAGGGTTTTGCAGGTGAAGCAGGTCCTCATTCTATGTAGACAGCAAACACACTCCCCCTGTGGACTTTTCAAGGTTTTCTTTCCTGATGGAAAGGGGAAGAGCCCTTTATGATCCAGAGGGTGCTAAGTGCATATCACATGGAGCATCTAACCTGGATTTCTCATCTTAATTCCAACAGCAGTAACTAGATAGTGTCAGAATAGTGTCCCTCTCTTTCCACCTTTTTACCTCCTCCAACTAAGCTGGTTGCTAACCCCAACATTGTTTCAACAACTGTGTATGAAAAATGTCCTTCTGTCATAAGCAATATAAGGCCCTTGGGGACCCAAAGCGACCATTGCAAAGCCACTCATTGGGACCAAAAGAACCCTTTGTCTGCTCAGCAGTACTTCGAGGACACTAAAGCACAAATGGACATGGTGGAGGAGAAGAACTTAGAGCACAGGGCCTCAGTCTATCGATCTAACACAAAATCAACATGTATCACTGTGGACTGCAGGGGAGAAAAAATGTACCCACGATATCCCTTTTTCTGCAGTACCCAGAGATTACCTCAGGCAGTTTATCTCCTTGCTTCACCTCTGAACCATCCCCTGCAGAGAGAGCAGAGCTGCAGAGTCTGACACAGTAGCAGCAGTCTTCAATGTCCTTGAAGTCCCTGGGACAGAGCTAGCAGCAGGGTTAAGTGTACCCACAGCAACATTCCCTTGGCTCAACCAAGTCAATGTGAATTTCTTTCTACGTGCTGGTTGTTTAAATTCACAATAAGACAAACAGAAGGAAAGAATAGATCAGGGGAAAGAAATAACCAACTTTTGCACTGATGCTCTCTGGTCGGTGAAGTGATAAGGCAGAAAAGAGAGGAGGCTTTTCCTCTGTCACATTAAGAAGTTGAAAATTGAAGAGTAAATGAAGAGTATATTTGAAGATAGCACAAATCCTTGATAAACCCTCTCTGAAACTTGATGAAAAATTTCAAAGTGCATCAGGAAAGCTGGGATTCTCTAAAGGATAAATCCATCAGACAGGACGAATTGAACAGACGAGACAGACACAGATGGTTGGTCTGGGCTCTCCAGGGTGAGATAGGGATGTAAAGTGAGACTTAACCTCTGTGGAGCCTGTTGGCTTCAGATCAGGTATGGAGTACTAGCATGGAGATGAAGCACTCAGGGTCTTCAGCATGTGCAAAGTCTCTCCTTTCATTTCAGGAGACAGCCCCATTGTGCTGGAACACCAGATGTAGAGACTGCTGGGAAAACCACGAGCATGGCACAATCCCGCTGTCTTGCTTTGTTCAGAGACAAGCTGTGGACAGTACAAGCAAGCATCACACTTGATGGCTCCCTGTCTCACCAGGAAAGCAGAGGAACGTGCTCTTCTCTGGGCAGGGGAAAGGTTATGGCCAGGGTGGTTGTAGATGTGGTGGTATTGAGGTCTTTGGGACCAGATGTAGACGCAGTCACTAAGCTCAGGTTTTGGTTTTCTCCAGTGTCTGTTACAGGAGAGCAACCAGAAGCACTCTGCTTAGCTTTCCAGATCTTCATTAACCCTAATGACCCCAATATGAATAGATTTGGCCTAAATTTCTTAACTGTTCTTCAAGGTCTCCTCTTACCCCTTTCCCATTTCCAACAAACTAATTCCCTCGGAGCAGACCTGTAATTAAGAAATCATACAGGGGATTTTGTCATCAGGTAAATACAGAACATGGTGTCTAGAGACAGAAATTCTTTCAATGAAGATTAATTAAGCAGACTTCCAGTCCCAGTTGGTCTGGTAGTGGGGAGAATGATGTTTGAACATGAGAGAGGGGCACCAATGCTCTCCCCTTGGCACATCTAGCTCTATTCACCCAGCAAATGTCACTCAGAGAAGCTCTTCAGAGGAAAGCAACTGTTTCTTTATTTACAGGTTTTTTGCTTAGGAATATCTGCTGCTAAGACTAGCTCAGGCAATAGTAAGGAAAAAGGCCAGAGAAAATACACTTACTCTTGATCAGAAAGAAACACGTTTATTTGCCCCATATGCATCTGCTTCCCAGAGGGGATGCCGACAGAAACTGATGTGATATGCTCGCCACTTGGTGGGAAGGCAGGTCCAAGAGAGGCAATAGGACACAGCTATGCCTCTTCCTGGCAGATCATCCTGTCAACAGATGTTTCGCCTTAGGAATCTGTGATCTTTAGCGTTTACAGGAAGCAGCAACCAAAAGCAAAGGCCTGAAACAATGAAGGGAGCAAGAAACATGAGCACATAAAAAAAATCTACAACTTTGCTTTACTTGTTGGGTGGAAAAAAGAAAATACCACACATGAGAATAAAAAGAACCCGCAGGGGCTACAGCACACAAAGGGAAGGAGTGGATGGAGAGAGAATGTGGAACTCCACACAGAAACTATGTTAAAGCAGCAAGGACAAATATGGCTTAGGAAACATGTTTCAAGTATCAACCACTAAAATTAATTACACATAATCAAAGAAGCTCAAGAGAAGAAAGAAAGACAGGAGCAGATCCTAGTGGAGGAATTGATGTGGGAGAGAGCGCTCACCCTTTCACCAGGTGACTCAAATGCATAGCTGCTGCTAAAGGACACATGTGGGCAGGAGTAGATTACCCCAGATGAGGAGACTTTTCTGCCTCAGTCTTTCACAGCCACATATGAGCCTTTCCCCTGTGCCACAGTTTTATGTGCCTGTCCAGCCAGAGCCACTGGAAAAGACCAGAGTGAAAAAATGCATGTTATTCACAGTACTCCCTTTCCCATCACCGATTTCCATACGTAGGGTGGGCTTTGTGGCTACCAGCAGCTGATTCTCATCTGGCGAAAGGTTAGGCAGATTGGACTCTTCTGATCATCCAGCCTTGCCCACAGGCAGCCAATAACAGGAGCACACAGCTCTAGATAATGATCTCAGAAATGCTCCTGCTTTTGCATAATAGCTTGTTCTTTTAGGAACAGTGAGGATACCTGCAGTTCTTGTAATAAATGCAGCTCTCAGGATATTTAATGATAGAGTCCCAGAAAGCTGGATTAGGTGCCTGGAAAGGCATTGAGATATCAAGGAACAGCAGGTCTCTTCTGGGATGCACAAGGCTTCAAGTAAACTCTTGGCCCAAGGTAGTGACTGAAACGCTGTTGACATTCCCAAGAAGGAAGGAAGAAAAAAACAGATATTACAAAAAGGGGAAGAAAGCCTTTGATGCTCACTTTATTGGGAGGCATAATGTGATATAGGAGAGATTTAGCCAGCATTATCAGGAACTGGAGGAGACTGCTAAGTCCTTCAAAAGAGTGGTGCAGAGCTGTTCGTAATACTGCCAGAGAATTTATAAGAGACAGCACCACTGAAGGCCAAAGAGACAAGGAGTATTGGGCTACTCCTTCCACCTTCAACCCACACTGTCTTTGACAAAGAACAAAAAAGCTACAAGAGTATAGTAGAAGCAAGAACGCTTGTAGGACAGGGTGTGCAGGGGAGGGAGAAGCAGGTATATTGACTTAGGCCACAGTAACTCCCAGGCAGGTAGAAGGGACAACAAAAAAATACCTCTGGGAACAAGGGTTACACAAAAAAAAAGCTAAATATGCCTATGAATTTAGACCTCACATTTTCATACTCAAAACAAGGTTGCAGAAGGCTAAAAGAAAGAGGGAGCTCAAGAGAGGTCTGTCTAGCTGGTGGGGACATAATGAAGAGAAGCTGAAATTTACACAAGATACTGAGGTGTGCAGAAGCATCACACCACCAAGATTTTAATGTGTAGGATTTCAGGTGCTATGGTGAAATCCTAAGGGCAATTACATCTTAGATTGCCAGGAGCTCCCAGATGGCAAAAAATCCTACTATTCACAGAATAGTGAGTACCCCCAGAATGACCCAGTCTTCAGAAAAAGTCCCAACTAGGGCAGGGCAAGAGTATTTTTTTTCCTTCTTGATGTCCCTGGGTCAGCAGCACTATGCTCTGTATCACTTGCAGCAGCTGGCCTGTTATTCACAGTGCATATAGAAGAGCTCGACCTGAGATATTTTGGCCACAAAGCTTTCCTGTGGAGGCAAAGATCATAGTCTCGTTTGCAGATGACAGCAATAGAAGTGGCAGGGAATGCCCTTCTGATGTGAGGAAGGAGATAGATACCCAGGTGTGATTAATGCCTTGCAATGTTTTATGTTTAAGCATAGATAGCAGCTTAACATAGGAAATAGAACCAAACTTTTTTGCAGTCAAAGGACAGAGAGGTACTTTTACATTGCGACTCTTCTGATCTATTTTAGATAGTTAACTAAGGGTGAGATAAATCATGCTCTTCCTCTCCCATGGCTACAAGGAAAGCCTGCTGCTGTGGTAGGCATCTATCCCTAGAGAGAGAAACGAATCACCAACATCTAGATACCTTTGAAAGGCTCCGGTTATCAAGACCAAAGTACAACTAACCTGGTGACAATAAACAGCCTCCTCCAGAGGGGAAATCAGTGGTACAGGTTCCATTCTAAAACCAGATCTGTGAAGATGCTGTGAATATGTCTACATGCTGTGCATGCTACAGTTGCAGGACCACTCGCACCCCAGAGGGAGCTTGAGGAGCTGTCTTAGTCTTTGCTGAGAGCCTAAGTGCTTCTTCCCCAAGATGTAGCGTGGATCCAGCAAGTGGACAGCTGTGGAAAGTAAGGGTTCATCACTGCCCACCCTGCAGACTGAGTTCCAGGAACTCAGATCTTCCATCTTCAGCAAAAGGGAAGAAGAAATAGGCAGTTGCCATTTCCTCCACAAGACAAATGAGCTCATTTATCCCATCACTTAAGGAAGCTTGGGTGCCAAGGAACAGCTACTGCTCCACTCTGCCCAGCCCATTTTCTCATTTCTCTGTTCCCCTGGGTCTACTAGCCTTGGTTCATGAAGACCACAGCAGGGTGTACTGCTAAGTGGTGTAGCCCAACAGCACAGACTGAAGAAAGGGCTATTAAAGTGATCATTTCAGTTTTCTTTGTTTGATTGTCAGTTAGGTGCAGGCAAGTAGAAGTTGTGCCACAAACAGCACCCAAGAAGTACTTCACAGAGCAACTGACAAGATGCTCTTAAAAAAATAATCTTCTTTTCTGAGCAGTCAAAGACAGCGCTCTGCTTAACAGGCACCACACACAAGTGAACACTGACAGCTCAGGAGCCTCTTCCATCCTCTACATAGGAGTGTTTCCTGCTGGTTTCCAGGAGGGAATATTTGTGTTTTAATGCTGGAGAATGACATCCTGTTTGGCAGAGAAGTACAGAGCATCTTCCACCCCCAGTTCTTCAGCATTGCTGAGTGAGGTAAGGAGATGGCCTGCTTCACCTCCAGCATCTCCTCAGAGACCGCTGACAAGAAAACAATTAGTTCCAGTTGCAGAAAATACTTAGTTTTGCATGTGCATGAATATGTGTGCTGACCACATGAAAATGAGCTTACAAGGCTGGGAAACAATAATTTCCTTCTTGCATAAATGTCTTCTCTATCTTCTGTGCAGACATAGTAGCCAGAGCAGTGGCCACAAGTAAGAGAATGCAGTCAGGACCTGGAGAGCATCCTGGAGGTCCATTGAGATTGAAGGGACATTTTACAGCTAAACAAGGGTCGAGGGAGGCATTGCCTTTCAGAAGAAGAGATATAAGCCAGATTTCTTTGCAGAAATGCACCCACGGGGATTCTCCACAAACAGCACATTCTGGCCAAGTTCTGACCACCTGGCAACCTGATTTATTGTATTTCAGCTCCCCTTCCAGCTCACATAGTCTCACTTGTTCAAGGGTATACATGTGATATGAGTAGATTGTAGACACTCTACTTCTGCCCCTAGGATCATTCAGAAAATAGTCACAGTCCCAGGTTGTTAGCACTGTAATCATAACAACCATCCACTGAACAAAGGCTGGTTGAGGCCATTCATTCAGGATGTGCTTAGGGAAGTTTTCCTTTTTGTTTTGCAACTACCAGATCTAGATGCTTACTTTCTAATCACCCTTTGAGATTTCATAAAATCACCAGAGTCCAAGCCTGGCATTTTAATAAAATCCTACACAAAGCTAGGAAACTTATTTCAACATCTTTCACTAGTCTCTGGTGCTACTGCTAGCTGTAAGGTCCTAGTTGCAATCTCTAACTTCTACCTCAACTAAATTATAAAAGCAAGAATTCTGCAAAATAAACACAGACCAAATGAGGTTGTTTACGATCTATGCTGCTCACACTACTTTGTTTCTCTATCCCATCACCTTTCAGCTGTTGGTTTCTGTAAGCACAAGCTGTCTTTGGAGGCACCTCACCTACAGGATTAAGAGCACAAGCACAACATAAGCAATTCAAACTGGCCCCACAAACCAACTCCATCCATTAAAGGGTCTAGAGAAGATGGCAGCAGAGGTACAAATCATGACTGATGCTAAACACCAGATACATCCCTTCACAAAGTCCCAGGGACTGGTGTTCAGAGCAGGGGTAATACATGCTTTAGTTTGGAAGTAAGAGATAGAAGACAGCACCAGCCAGCCTGAAGGATTCTCAGTACATTCATCTTGCCCATAGATGAATGAAATGTTATCAGTAGAGCCAGAGAGGATAACTTGACCTTTCTGCTTGCCTCTCTCTCTCCCTGCAGCTCAAGGAGAGAAAAAGAAACCCTTCACTAGTTCTGTCAATAAACTTCAGTTCACTTTTTATTCCCTAGGGCCTATGAGCATAGGACATGCCAAAATGCCTCTTGCACACAGGAGAGGCTCAGGCTGTAGTAGAGGGAGAAGTGGAGCAGCAGGAATTGCAGAGGATTGATCCTACTGGATTTCACATTAAGAAGTATTTTGCTGGAAGAGGTTGTGGGATACCCAGGGAAAGAGCAAAGGGACTGCAGTACTTACTGAATAGCCTGTGAGTGGAAAGGTTGGAGAGAGGGTTGTACCATGGGCCTGGGCGTCAGGAGTCCTTATGTTAAAGTACCTCCTATCACGCCAAGAGGCACCCAGCATTGGAGATGTACCAGCAACATGCTGCAGAAAACACAGTACCAAGGGCTGCATCTATCCAGAAGAACAGGGAAACAAGAGCACCCTTGGGATTAGTGATTTCCTCAGCACTGGGAGTTCTGTTTGAAAAAATTTCTCCATCCATAACTAGTAGGACAAGACAAGCTTTGAAACACAAGAAAAGGGAATGTACAGTGCACACAATGAAATGAGGAATCTGTTGTAGGAATGACGAGCAACGGAACCCAAGGATAGTGATAATGGCTAGACATGATGTACTCTGCATCTTGTGAAGTCCTACAAGAGTCTGGCAACCAGAATAACCCACCTCTTCCCCTCTTGCAGCAAAACTGATAGAGATACAATTTCCTCCCTCCTAGCTTCACCCTGCATCTGTCCCCACACTGGGATTTTCTGCACCTGACACAGCTTATTGTACGGTCTGGGACACGTGGTTGAGGCCCACAAAGCAGAAGCAAGGCTCCAAGGCTGTGCCACGACAAAGGCACCCCTGCTGTGGCTAAGCATCCCTCTCTGTGTCTGTCATGTGCTTCTCATTCCAAGTTCCAGCTATTGCCTTCACAAGTCCAGTATGTAGTGGTGATCCCATATGCTAGGGGAGAAGCCATTCCTCACCTGACTGCTGAAGTGTTTAACGATGCCTTAGCAATGAAATTGCAACATGGTCCAACCTGGGGGAGTTGAAGGAGGAGGCCAAGTCTCCTCTAGATGTAGGCACTGCTCAGTTGTGAAGCACTCTTGCTATGGCCTGGGAAATGTATGGGTTCTAAGTATTACCTTCCCTGAGACATCTCACATTCCGTTTTCAGAACACAACGTGCTTTGGCAAAAGTTTTACTTTAAAAGTTAGGCTTGGGCTTCTTTTTCTTTTTTTTTTTTTTTTTAGGAGAGGGTGGGCTCCAAAATGCAAGAGGAGAGAAGAAAAATTGCAAAGCTTCTGTGAAGTCCAAGAGTGGGAAAACATGTTCATTGGGAACAGTACAAGCACGGCATGAGTGTGTCTCAGGAGCACTAGGGGAGAAGAAAGTAAAACCTCACACATTATCTCTTCCATCAAGATCCAACGCACCTTCCCTCTGGTGCTGGCACTGAATGCAAAATCCACTTTTCTTCCAAAATGCAGCCTAATTGATGCACAGAAGTGTGAGCACATTACCAGGAGGGGGAAGTACTGCTGGTATGTGCATGCACAAGCAGGAAGGCAGTCCTGTGGGAACAAGGGCAGTGGGCTGTGGGCAGGGATTGATGCCTCCCAGCATCTAGAGGGGAGCAGGAAGCAGAGGGATTGGCACAGGGGCTGCAAAGAGAGGCACCTATGAGGCATTGGGAAAAAGCCCAGAAGGCTCTTAAGTTTTCCAGTGCTTAGACATGTGCAGAGTTAAATCACTTAATGGGAACTGTTATTTAAACAAGCCAGTTGTTAATAAATGGAGACTTTTAGTCCTAACTGGTGGAGAGCCACAAGTCTACAAACCTCCCAGAGCTCTTCAATTATATATACTGCCCCAGAACTGCTGGGAATGGCTGAGTTGTTCCGTGAGTTGCCACAGAGCTGCTCCTGCCCATTGCTGTGCATAGTTCTGACAAAACTCTGGCCTGTCAGACCTGCCATGATGCTGGCATTCTTTTATGTACCCCCATAGGCAGATTCACCTATAGGCAAAGGCTACTCTGAAGGAGAAGGGCTTCTGGCACAGCTGTTTGCACTTATTCAGCATCCTGTCCACTGCTAGCTTCCTCCCCACCTCCCACTCATCAGCTCACTGATTCTGATGGGACCTGTCTGACTCAGACATGTTTGGCAGGCTAAGACCCTAAGTCTAAGAAATGAAGTGTTTCCAGAGACAGACTTTTTGCTTGTTTCCTACATCTCCCATGACTTCCCAGATCTTCTTTCATGTGTGGAGTGCTGGACAAGGCTGGAGGTATTTTGTTTCCACATCTAAGCAGAGCCAGCTCAGGACAATCAGAACCCAGGTACTGCCTTATTCCTAAATTATTGCCAATTCCATGCCTACAGTCAGGCTAAGGAATCTTTTCCTCCTTAATCTTTCTCTCTACTGCAAGATGCCATGAGTGTTAACTACCTTCCCTAGTATAACCCTGGATATGAAACATGCAGACAAGGACCACTGACAGAGGTCCGAGTGAACCCTTCCTATATTGCATCACCTTAGATGAGGAGCCAGCACAGAATTAGTTACAGAGATTCATCTAAGAGGCACTAACATTCACTGAAGGCTCTGAAGTCTTTCTAGTTCCACCATTTGGAGCCCCTCTGGCTCTGACAAATGAAACTTTCAAAATGTTTAATTTTGAAAATGCTTAAGGAATAACTACCCTTTGGTTGCCAATAAAAGAAGTTTCCTGGCTTGGCTACAGCTCCTGGGTTCCAAAACAGGGGGCTGGGAGCCAAAATGAGGGGCAACACAGCAGATACTAGCTCTTCTCCTGCCCTACCAAACAAGTATTTAAAACGCCCAAGTCCCATAAATGGATTTATCCAATAGAGTACATTTCTGCCAAACAACAAAAGCATAATGAATCAGCATTTTCTAACAGAAACATTCTGTCAAAAAAATTCTTCACAGACCCTCAAAGCCCTGCATACGCTGGGAGACACTACAATACAAGCAGAAGCCTCAGGAGTGGAAATCATCAAGGAGTTTAAATCCATGACTTGGATCCTCCTCTTTCTCTGTAAAGAATTGTTTCCTGTCTTCTGGTACAGCTGTGTGCCTTCATTTTCAGAGCTCTCAGTTGTAACTCATGAAGATAAATGAAGGAGCAGAGGGAAGAGGTAGCTCTAAGGTGGTACAATAGGGTCTGGGCTGCTTGCAAGGGCTTTAGCTGGCTGCTCCCGAAGGCACCTAAATGCAAATGAGCAGAGTGAAGTAGGGAATGCTTTTTATTTGTGCTTAATTATGCATTTTAGACTCAAAAGTAAGCTACACTCTGGGTGGGAGCCAAGATCCCTCTTCCACAGCTGTCTCTATGTTTGTGAGTTGCCTGCCCAATCCAGCTGCCAAGACCTGACAGGAGGCATCATGCAAGCCACTGCATGAGGAAGGCTGAGCCCTGCAGGTCACAGCTGCTGCATGTATGGAGGGCAGAGGCATCCTAAGTGCTGCTGGTCACCTCTTCTATTGCTCTTCAGAAAGGTGGAGAAGAGCTCACCCCTGAGACATGTTCAAATGGCATGTGGGCACACACATGACCTAAGGGCAGTTATCCTTCCTGTGACAGTTCCAGATTTTTTCTCCACAGACACAACCAGTTTACCACCTCCAGTTTATGTTCCTAACTCTTCAGTAAAGCCCTTCTTCCATCTACAGTTCCTTTCCTCCTAGTCCTGGGCTCTCTTTCCGAACTTTCAAGCTTTCCTTTCTGCTTTGCTCAGCACTCTGTGAGATCTGTTTAGGATAAGTCTTCTGTAATGGGCTATGGTGATGTCAGTAGCTTCAACAGACTCAATCACTAACTGATTGCAAAAAATTCTTCCATGTGTTTGTGTCAGGGCTTTCCTGGTGTTTCCCATAGGCAAGACATAGGCCACATGTTCTTACATGGCCTCCATGCAGAAGTGGGGCAACAACAGTATGAGGGGAACCTCAGGCCAACGTAGGCTTATTTTCCTGCAGTCAGTGCAGCCTGAATAAGAACCTCCATTGCCCTGAATTACCTTTACCAGCACTGAACCAGTGTTCCCACTTGCCAGCATGTGCAGCGACACAAAGTAGTAGATCACCTAGAGACTTGGTCTTTCAGAAGCTGCATTTTTTTTTCACACCCTTCACCTCACTTAGGCATCACTTGATGCTTTGTGGCTTTGAACTGTACCAGCAGAGAAGAACTGTGTCGTGTCACAGCTACAGCAGCTTTGTGTTCAAGCAGATAATTAGGTCCTACCTTCTGTATCTCTGGGCCCTGCAGCCAGCTGCAGAGGCAACAGTCCACAAACTGCTCTTAGGAGCCCAGGGAGGAGACCCTCACTGTGAGTTGGGGTGTAGGATGCTGCAAGGCTCAGAAGCTGGGAAGGTCTCATATCAGAGGAGACCAGAAAAGAGCTGGGCTTTTGGATGGTTCATACTCTGTGGGGGTGGGCTGTAGCAGGGAAAGTGTTTTGGCAGCAATGGTTTGTGTGTTAATTGGGTGCAGAGACAGGTCAGAGCCTGTGGGGTTATAGTAGCATTCAGCAGTGAGGCAGAAAGAGAAAGTTTTTTTGCACATACCTGAGGAACTCCAGATGCTTAAAAGACATGGGAGTGTGTTGGGGTGTGGGGGGTGTAGCAGTGGGGAAGGAAGGTGCAGAAACTGTGTGCACAGGGGTAAGTCCAGTTTTCAACACAGCCAGTCATGTGCACCAGAAGTCACACATTAGAGCTTTCCTCTGATCTAGGAAAACAGTGGTGAGTGATTCCCCATGCCCAGACAGTATCTGGGAGAGGGAGAGGCAGGTTGCTGTCTTCTGCCTCTGTCACAAACATTAATTTCCTTGAGGAAAGGCCAACACAGAGATTTGTGATGCTCCTGTGCCTTCAAAATGTGCCATTCTGTTTCTGGTGACTAGAGTATACTTGGGATACTCAGCAAGCACATCAGTGGCAGGGGACCCTGGGCTGTGAGTCACCCATGATAGGAAGAAATTTGTGTTCAGCAAGGGATGTATAAGGCTGCCAAGAGAGGAAACTGCTCCTCAGTCTTGCAAGTGGGCTTCACACATTTACATTCCCTATTCACATGGCATGAGGGTGCCCATGTAAAAATGTACAGACAGTGACATGGGCAAGCTCTCATCTTTTCAGTGCCACATGGAGGACAGGTCACCTGAACCTCTGTTCCTGGAAGAGACAATGGGTGTGGGAGAGAGTGTAAACCACTGGAAAGCTAGAGTGTGCCACTGTGCAGAAGACACCACATATTACAACCTACTGCATGTTTCTAGCTCATGAAAGCACTTCTGAAGTGCCTGCATTTGTACCTTGCACTGTTTATTCTGACAGCAAAGTTGTCCCATTTCCAGTTTCCTCTTGCATTGTGGAGACGGCATGCGTGTAACTATGCAGACAGAGGTGAGATCTCTGCAGACTGAGAGGCAGCAGGGGCCCACAATATAGATCTTGTCTACAAATGTACAGGTACTGCAATATACTAAGCTAGAGATCAATGGAAACATGCATGTTGGCAGGATTTCTGTTCACCGGTGGGTACAAAGAGCAAGGCAAAAATTGTTAGAGAACTTTCTGGTCTGGATGAGAATGCCAGTTGTGAAAAATGCCCTGTTTATGCCAGAAACTAGCTGGTGGACTAGAACATTGCTTATCCTGTTAAAAAGCATAGTAGGGAAATAAAACAACATTATACAAATCTAAAGGGGTTTTTTTAAAAAAAAAAAAAGCAGATTATTTGTGATATAATTAATCATAGAATCATAGAACCACCAGGTTGGAAAAGAGCTCTTGGATCAGTGAGTCCAACCTTCCCTATCTGCCACTAAACCATGCTCAAAAACAGATATTTCAGAAAGGAGACTTGACCATTTGTCCTTGGAATGGCCATACGTACTTGTAATAGCAGAGAGAACTGTGTTTGTGATGTGCAGGATCAGGCACTGCCAGGCCTAAGCTGGCTTGTTTTTAATATTACCTCTCTCAGCTGTGATTTTTTTTTTTTGCAGCAGTGGTCACAACAGCACTTGTGAGAAATAGATGTTTATAATGCCCTAGCTGACAACTGCTTGCAGTTGCTTACTGCCCAGTCTGAACCACAAGCAAACAATGCAGGAACAAATGTACATCTAATTAAAAAAGCCATGGTGTGTCAGGCAGACAAACAGCAGTGACTAAACTGACTTACACTATAGCAGAGACAATCTCAGCACAGCGAAAAGATGTCTAGGCACAATGACTCTGCAACACACATGGTAGAAAACCATTGGAGAGAAATGTTCTCAGCAGAAGGAAATGTAAAACGAATTAACAAAATGTCTCTGAAGGACAAAGCCCTGCTGATGATTTAAATAACTGTTTTTAAACCAGCCTTTACCACAAACTGATTTGTGATTAACAGAAAGAAATGAACAAAGAAGCAACGTAAACATGACAAAGATCAAACCAACCACAGTTACATCACAGCAAGAACCTGTTTTGGTAAAAATAATTTTCTGAAATAGCCACCAAGGGAGTTTATGTAGCAAAACTAACCCTGACATCATTGCATTACCAAGATCAATTACAGAGGTGGAGTTTGTAGCAGGATAACTCACCTGGGCCTAGTTTATAGAATGACCTGCCAGTGAAGACATTACAGTTTGACCTGAGATAACACACAGAGGAACAGAGCTCCCTTTGGCACTCACCAGAATGGTCATCGCTTTTTATTCTCAAAACTACACTTTTCCCCTTTTTTCAGTCAATAGAACTTTGTGCATTTTCCTCTACTGCACACCAAGACAAGATTATTTAAAAGATCATAAACAAACATCTGAATTAGATTAGTTAAATAAAACCTCTGTGAAAAAGGTAATTGATAAAAATCCAGGAATATTTTTACTAATGGGAAAAAAATCTGCTTAACATGCAGAACTTAAAGTAATAGGTACAGTAAGCTGTAAACAAAATCCTTCTGCTTTATTGCAGCTGAGTTGCTGCAACAGAGTTCCTCATACAGAGATAGGTTAAGTGTGCTAGAAGAGAAAGCTCAGGGCTATCTCATCAATGTATACAAATGCCTGAAGGGAGGTTCCTTCTGAACATTAGGAAATTATTCATGGTTCTGGGCAACCAGTTCTAGGTGGTCCTGATTGAATCGGTGGAGCTTGAACAAGACAGACTCCAGGATTCCTTCTTACCTCAGCCAAATCTGTGGTTTGGTGAACTTAACTGGCAAGAGAAAAAGCTTTTTGGAAATTAAAAAAAAAAAAAAAAGTTGTCAAAAAACAGTTTTTCAAGATTAACAGATGTTAACTAGTGTGAGAACACAGAGAAGGGACTGTTGGGAAGGCTGTCAAACTATGACATCTACAAAAGGTCTAAAAACAATTTGACATAGGATTCATGGAGTTCCTAGATATTACTGCTTGTCCATGGCCCAGACACTGTTCAAGCTGAATGAAATGAGAACTTTCTATGAAATGAACTTTCACACAATAAGGACTGTAAGTAATAAAATATCACAAGGGGTTTGGGCCAAAGGTTTTGGGAGCATTCCTAGTGAGTAATGATTCATCTGTGTGTTTCTCTTTGATGCGTTGTTTCAAACATGCCCATCAATGCAGAGTCAAATAAGGTAAATGAGAAATCCATACAAATGGCAGTATTGGATAGAAGAAGCTGTATCTGATTCAAGTGATCTGTCTTAGGATAGGCCAAAATATCTATAAGCACTTTATGACATTCACCATTTCAGAAATTCTTGAACAGGAACTCTGCTATCATCTAAAAAGTTTCTGGATCCAAGGTTAATGAATACTGAGGTTTCTACAAAAAAAAAAAAAAAAAAAAAAAAAAAAAAAAAAAAAAAAAACAAACAACAACCTACATGCCAGGAGACACAGCAAACTCCTCTGAAAAGAGGGTCAAACTGTAACTTGCTAGAGAAATGAGAAAGAGTTAGATGTGTCATAACCACTAAATGAGACCATGTGGCAAAAGTTACCGTGACATGTTTGTATAAAGACAAATTACATCAACAGAGTTGGAATGAAAGGCTGAGTATGAGTCGAGGTTAAAACACAGCCTGCCAGTGACAAAATAGAATTGTCAATGGCCAATACAAGTAGATTTGGAAAGAAACTGAAAAGGTTGAGTGGTAAAACACCTCTGCCAGGAACCAGCACACTGGCCCAAGTAGCCAGAAAAAGAAAACATGTTTAGTGAACCAGAAATAGTTTGGTGGTGACAGTAAACTCCTTTTTACACTATCTGACTTTAGTTTGCTGGTCTGACTTTATCTCTAGCACTATTTTTGTTTTTTGTTTACAGGCTCAGTGTGTTCTTAAGTCTTTTAATAAATTAACAGAATGGTACACTAACAAAAAGGGACTGGAATATGTGTCCCTGAGGAATAGATTGTATTCCAGCATTATGGTGCCACCTTCTCTGGTGAAAACCGAGAGATTTTCCAGGCACAGGGGTACTTCTTTGGGTTTGAAAACAGCAATGCGGAAGGGCATGTGTGTTTCAAGGCCTTTCTGCACACCTTCTACAGAATTAGGAAAAGATGTGACCTCTCTCCCTATCAACTTTGCCTTCTGCATGTCCATAGACACCTCAATTTCATAAGTGAGATGATACCATGTAGGTCGTTCATATACATGTCACACAAAACCAGTCATCAGATTAGGTCTGTTCCCACTGGGCCTGCTGCAACTCCCCATAAGCAGACACACAAAACTTGTTTAACATTCTTGAAGGACACAGGAGACCATGAAAGTGGCTCATGTTCCCTCTGTAGCTGTCACAAGAAAAGCAGTGCAGTGGGACACAATGCTGGGTAACAGTTCTCTGTGAAATATTCTTCTCTTCCACTGTGTCCATTCAGGATACTTCAACAGTTAACAAAGCAAAACTGTTGAACTTGAGGCGCCAAGAACAGTAAAGAAGTCCCAGAACAATATCTAAATCAATTAAAAGAGAAAAAACAGTGCTGGCACTCACCAGCTGATCACATTTATATCCTGACAGCAGAATGGATCCCATGTTACTCCCAAGAGGAAATAATTCCCCTGAAGAGCTGCCTCTAGTCACTAAACCACTCTGTGTGTTTGGTTTTGATTTGGGACTAATTTCCAAGAGTGCTCGTGTGGGTTTGCGTGGCTGGCTGTTCTGAAAAGCATTCAGCCTGCCCTTTTGAGTTCTGCTTTTCATCCTCTGAAAGACAGAAGACTCACCAGGGAGTGTGTCCCTGCTCAAGTACTTATAGATCTGACGTAGGTGGCTAGAAGACATTGGTTTATCAAAGGAGCTCACATTGTGCTTGTATTATGTCACGCCTCTGGAGGTGACCTCACTACAGACCACAGTCCCCACTTGCTAGATCCTGCACAAAACCAAGTAAGAGCTAGTCCCTGCAACTGTGAACTCTGCATACCAGACAGGAGACATGGTGAAAATCTGCTGGCACAGCACGACTGCCAGAGGAGGCAGAGCCTACCATCTGAGAAAAGGTAGGAGAGTCATCTTTGAAGTCCAGAGAGAAGGTGCCCTTCTCAAGCCTTGCATTTGTGCAATGGCAGCTGCTCTACCTTTCTGAATGCTCATCAGCAGGATAGCCTGTGGTCACAGCTGTCTAGTCCCTGACAAGAACATACTTAACCATTACAGCAAGGAGAAGTATAAGCCTAGCAAGAGACTCTGACAGTGACATGGAGGGGAGGAGCAGACACATTCTCCTGATCCAGATACCTTCCCTCCCTCTTCATGGCTGACATAACCAAGACACACGAAGGGTCCTGCTAGGTGGTCCAGTGTCCAAGGTTACCAGCATCATCATCTTGCTAATGCCAACAGTGGTAAATCTCATCATTGACACCAGCTGTCTCTGCTCAGATACGTTGTGGTGAACATGTTGTTCATGTTATGTGCAGTTACCAGCAGTCAACATGCTTTAGGTAGCTACTTTAGGCTTACCCACCTGATCTCAACATACCTGAGGGATCCTACAGAGCACAGATCCTCCTTCTCATGGAAGTTGCTTTTGCCATGGCCTAAGATGCACCAATGGGAGGTGTAATAGTTTCTGTTCCATACCAGAGCCTTACACTATCCATAACTGTGTAATACTCTAATGTCTTCCTGTCCCTGATAGAAATTAATTTATGGTTTTAATCACGTTCTTGGTAAATTTTAACCAAGTTTAAACTACTTGTTGGGTGACAGCATGCCTACATAAATGTCTGATCTGTAATTTTACTAGCCATGTTCTGGTCCTTGACATTTTTTTCTGTCTGGACAGGTGGGAACTAATGTATTTGTTCCTCCTAGAGGGGTAGATTTCAGCAATGGGAACTCTAGCCAGCTCCAGTGATAGGGAGGAGCGAATAAGTCTCTCTGAGAGCATTGCCCAGGAGACTTGCTGTGAACAAATACTTGCCTGACTTTACACAAAATCTATTGCATTATATATATGATGTTTGCAACAAGAACAAATCCCAGGAACTGATTAATCACAGGGTGAGAAATGTAAGTAAGTGCCTTTAATCTATAAAAAGGAAAAGCCTGTAGCCTTTAAGACTTCCTCTCATGCACAAGGCTGACTTGGATTGTCCATTAGCCTGCTCATGATCATTCATCAGCTACCTGTTTATTACCTTCACTATGGTCTCATGCATCCCTAGTTTCCCCATGCATTAGATCCTTTCTCATCTTCTGACAGTTCTCCAGCCCCTCTTAATTTGGATCATTTGAATTGCCCTCCACTGGATTTTTATGATTTCTACACTCCTCATTAATTGCATTGCTCTTTTTTCCCCTCCTCATGTTTATCTTTTGGTTTGTATCGGCACACCTCTGCTTGTTTTACAACCACCTGGCAACACATGATGACAGGGTGTTGAAACAGCTTAGCTTGTAAGGGCTGGATAGCTGTCAAAATGCCATGTTAGTTACATAGGTGCTACTGACTGAAGAATTGGCTCAGACATCCAGTTACCTAGAACAACACACATTCAGATTGCCATATTACTGAGCTGAGGAAGCAAGGAGACCTGCTGGGACACAAGCATCACTACCTCCCATCTCTGTGGGTGGGAGCAGAGCAGTGGAAACCTTAGGGAGGTGAAGAGAAAAGCTATAGATTCCTTCCCAATATGGTGCACACAGAGGAGGTGACAGGTCCTGGAACAGATGCTTAAAGCTATTTGTTCCCAGCACCAGCAATCATGTCACCATGAGGCTGTGATCTCAATGCTGACCTTATGCTAAGGAAGCCAGGCATGGAGGCTATTTCTGCACTCAACAGCTATGCTGAACAACCCTCCCATCCGTGGCTGCCTGGTGGCAGGAGATGCTGTGCAATTGGAAATATCCTCCATCAGCTGAGCAGCAAGCCCAAGCACCTACTGTGCTTGCAAAAGGGTTAGTGGCAATTTTGACTGCTCCAACTCAAATCCTATGTGATAGGGTGTACACACAGAGTACACTAAAACACTAAAACACACTAACTTCCTATAGTCATTGATCCCCAGATATTCAGGTTATCACCACCTGTTATCAGACGCAGAACAAGGGAATACAGAAGGACACACCTAATTGCTCTCAGAGAGCAGCCTCACAGCTCAAGCAAATGCTGCTTTCTGGGCATGTGTCACCTTGCAGTCAAACAAGGCATCCCTTCCATAGAAAATGTTTAACACTATCACTCACAAAGCTAATGTACCAATATAAATGGTTTCAGTGTGGACTAGATTAACTACACAATGCATTGCTGCACTGAGCTGGACAAAGCATCTTTGCCATGTTTTGGCTGCTGAGTTCATCAACACTTATAGAATGGGCTACAGCAGGCAGTTCCATTGGGCAGGGTTTCACCAAGAAAATCTGAACAGCAGCTCTTCAGGCAGGTGCCAAAACAAGGATTATGAAGTAACTTTTTGGTACTTTTAAGACAGACATTTTCCTCTACATTAATTAGAGAACATATCTGCAAAGAATAGTTATTGTCTCACAGATATTTTGCTGATTGCATCTCCTGTACTTAGATCCAAATGCATATGCAGTACTGAGTATGTGGCTGATTACTGAATAAAAAGCAGTATTCAGATAGCTGGTGCAAGGAACACTATGCAGTAATAAACAGTCAGTCTACAGGAGTTTGGGTAGTTCAGAGTGTTTTCAATATATAGATGTGCTATCCTTCTTTTCCATTTTCTTAACAGGGTAGTATTGCATATAGTCCTATGTAGTGCATTGCACGATCACACAATAATTTTAAGCAAAGTGAATGGCAGCTTTTGTTGCCGGAACAACACAAAAGATAAAAAGAGGAATATAAATATGCATGTGTACATGTATATAAAGGAGCCAAAATATATTTAAGAAGTCACATGAGGAAAACAAAAGTGTGCTTTGAAGCCATAGTTGGAAAAGATTAAGAATTCCAGCTATACCTACTCAAAAATACAGGTAGAATTTTAAGATAAGGATAAATTAATTATACAAGCTGGAACTGGGCCAACACACTGTCCTTTTCTATACTACACAATGTTATCATGTTTTAACATGCTTGTAGCTAATTGAGTCAGTGGACACAATGCTGAGCACAACTTTCCACTGAGAGTGGGAGCAATGCAGCACAGCCCCCTCCAGGTCACTATGTCCTGTTGTCATGGGACATCATACTTTTGAAAGCAATTTGTCCAGGGGCCCACTGACCACTAAATCAGTCAAGATCCAGTCTCTGACTAAACACAACTATGTTCAAGCACAAAGCATCACTGTCCTTCATGCTCTTGCAGACAATTGTGCCAATGTTACACTACCTGAGAAGATGGCTCACCAGGTTTTAAGTAAGGAAAACATCCCTGTGGAGCTGACGTTGCTGAGCAATGCACAGGGACCTGTAAGCCCTTTCACTTGTACGGTGCTTTCTTTACCCCTTATGTGGCAGAAAGTGGGGGAAAGAGAGGGGCAGCACATCACAGCTGTCTGCGAACCCTCATGCAGCTTTCTTGGTCCTGAATCAAAAGAGTGAGTACTTCTTACACCAACTGATCTTTCTGCAAAATCCTGGTTTCCCTCGCCCATTAAAGCTTTATCTTATGCAAGGCACCACAGTGATGACTTTTGCTCTAGGGTCCTCTAATAAGCCTTCCTAATTTGAGAATAATGAAGACTGAAGGGCTCACATACCTCAGGCCAGTCAAGACAGAGGGCAGCCCAGGACAGTAGAGGCTGGAGAGGATAATAATATGTTTTAATTACTTTCTAAACTTTTGTTTGTCATCTTGGGACAGAAAGAGGTCCTCTTGTTCCATGAATTTCACTGATGACACATGACAGATTTCATTCCCCCCCTCACCTTGTGCAGGATAATGTGGAATCTGACACAAGACCTTAACTACAGCAGCCGGATTTCTGCACACCTCAGAATTAATGTTGAAAAGATCTAAGTAGATAGCACATATGGAGGTGGAGAGCAGCACGTGCAGTTGCACTGAGGGAAGGAGTTGGGAAACCTGCCCACTCCTGGTAGGTTGAGTCCATTTGCCAATGTTTTCTGAGGGATACCCCCATGTGGTGCTGCACCCAAGCTGGTCCCCAAGGCAGGCACAGGAAAAAACTCCTTCTCGGCTACAGCTGCACTGAGAGTGCTGTGGGGAGTGTCAGGAATGAGGTCCTGAAGGATGGCAATGTGGGCATGTTTTGGAACAGACATTCAGGGATCTCCTTGCTGTATTCAAGACAATGTCAGCCACCACACTCATTAGTATCTTTGATTCCAGCTACTTTTTTTCATCAATCTTACACATTATTTTCTGACTCCTTTGCTGCTTATTGGTCTGCCGTTGAGTACAGGCTACCGAGAGGTCCCTCAGACAGGAGAGCTCATTATACTTCCTTCTGCTTCTTTTTCACATCACTCAACCCTCCCCTCCACTGTGTCTGATATTTTCAGTCACCCATCAGCAGTGTTCTCGGCCCAGAAGGGAATCCCAATCCCACCTTTTTCTCTAGGTTCTGGCACTTATTGCAACTCATTGGGAAGGCAGACATTTACCCTCATTAACTCTTGTTTTATTAACCTAGACACCTGCCATGGTCTTCAGTTGACCTACCTTGAGCTGCCTTCCAGTGAAGACGACCATGGGCCCACACTCCCACCTGCCTAGATAACTAATGTGGTTGGAGATTTGTCTGAGCCAAAACAGGTATCTATCTGGAGAATACATAAATCCTTCTCTTCTCCATTGCCTGGACTGTGTCTAGATGCCAATTGGTTTCAGTGAAAAACTAAGCATAAAGTTGAAATATCAAAACCACAAGCTTAGATGAGCTCTTACACAGACATACACATGCACAGACACATGCAGACAAGCATGCTCACACACACACATGCATACATATATACACACACTACTGCCAATCATCTGGGCAATTATCAAGAGAAATGCACATCCAAGGACAGTTGTGCCCAAGACACCATCTTTAGGTCAGAACAGCTTATGTTTGAGAAAAGTCTCCTGCTGTGCTGTGACCAGGGAAAGAGACTTGGAGATGTTAGACACCTAAAGTTAGGGAGGTACATCCCCACCTATGTTGCAAGGATAGTGGACCCTGGATGGAACAGTGAAAAAATCTTTTTTATCATTATCTTCCTGTGGTGTATTTAAAAGCTTTTCTGTAAACTCTGTCTATTCAAAGAACCAAAAGGCTATGTGAATGCTGATAACATCAGAATAAAACTGCATTTGTCAAGCTGCAGTATCATAAACCTAGTGGTAATGTGACTATTTTCCCCATAGTTTTTTCATTGCTAGTCTTGGGCCACCAGATTCTGGATAAGGTGAAAGAAAAACAAATCTACAGAGGAAAACTAATCAATCCCTTTCCAGTTCCAACATGTTGGTGTGCATATGGGAGAGTCAGGAGAGAACCTGGTTTTTTTTGATCACTGTCTCATTCATTGATAGCAGCTCCAGACTTCTTAAAACTATTTTGCTTTAGTTAAAGCACTGTCAGCGGAAAGTTGTGGTTGGATTTTATTTCAGTCAAACATACAGAAATAAAATCTACTGTTTGAATAGTTTTTCAATTTTTTTGATTATTATCTTTGTTTTTCATTCATGCACTCTATTTAGTTTCCTGTTTGGATTGGTTTTACTCTATTAGTAGTTTCTAAGTGTGTGGTTTGGCCAAAAGATGAAGATTTTCAAACCCAAAACTTAATTGCAGATATTTCTTTTTTCAAAATAGATCTTGTCAATTGACAATTTCATTAGCAAAAATGGAAGAAAATGCTATAAATGCTATTGAAGAAGTGGAAAATCTTCCTGGTTTAATTTAAAAGGTAAAAGCATGAAACTCTTAGAAACCTTCAAACTGCTCAGATTTTCCCTGGCCCTCCGGGCCAAGACTTAGTTCTGGCTAGCAAGTTCTGGCTATACCCCCTCTTCCTTTGGCATATGATCTTAGCAGGAGCTAACATTTGAATGACCTGATCAATATTTTGACTCTGTGTTGGCAGTTAGTAAGTTCTGATAAAAGTGTCCTGCATTTGATTGGGAATTAATGCAACTCTTCCCAGACCTATAAAAAAGGTTTTTTGGTTTCTTAACAAAAAATATCAGGTTCTGTCAGAAATGGTCCAAAACAATCACATTTCATTTTTGCACTAAGCCACCGTAAAAAAAAAAAAAAAAAATTCTCATCAAAATGGTGCTGTTCTGAACTTAGAAATACAAGGGTGAGCACCTCTGTCTTCGTAGCTAAAGCACATGGGTTGAGACTGAAAAACAAAACCATGATATCTACCTTTTACTTTTGCCTTCTGGCATCACTAAGGTCACTATTACACTGGTGGATTTTGAGGATGGGAAGAACCAATGTCATAAGACCATCCACATGAGCAGCAAACGGCAGCAAACCCAGTGACATATAGCTGATGAAAGCACAGGGCAGGTACCTTAAACAGTGACAGTGGTGGCCTGGCACTGAAGCCCCCAGCTATATCCCTCAGGAAGGTGCCCAGCTTGGTCTTAGATAATGTCTCACTTCTTTCATAATGAATGGCAGTACTGACATTACCCACTGTCTCTCCAGTTTTATATCAAAACTGAGTATTGAGCCTTTCAGTCTCTCCTGTGCTATCATTGACCTACCTTTCACAGTTAGGGTTTAGTAGTTTTTTTAGGATTCTCAATTAGCATATATTTATGTGTTAATGTACATATAATCCTCTTCACCTTTCATCTACTAGCCACGGATTTTTTTTCCCTGGCTCATAATTTTGTTCCCCTTATCCATTATCTGAATAAACTAATGTTTCTGTCAGCTGTTACAAGCTTCCTTGGCTGAACTCTGCTTTTGTTGTTCTGAGTGTTGCTTCCTGCATCTGAGTGTTTCTGCTGTGTTGCACTCTTTTAATTGCACCCCACAGGCAGTCTAGCATCCTTAGACTGGCTCAACTGGTCCATTGTCTTTACTTTTAGCTCCCCTAAAAATTGCCGAGTGCCCCATCACCATTAAAGGTGATTCACTGCAACTTGTTTCTAAGTTTTGCCACTTCTTGGCACTACTTCATAGATAACGCTTTGGTCTATTCCGTTGGTTGGACCCAAACTTCCCTGTAATCTTGGGGATCAAGATTAACGGTTGGTGTCAAGATGAACGGATACCATGTTTTCCACCCCATCCTTGTCTATAGCCTCCACTCTGGACTTCGTTTTATGAAGACAATATGCAAATGTCTTGTCACATGCTGTCCTGACAGGAGAGGTTCAATACTGCTCAATAATCCTCCAGGTTGTTTAGAAGTGTTATCAGCAGCTTCATGATGGCCTTCAGCATGCAGACCCAGCCAGTTTCCAGACAATATAAGGAGAGATTCAACCTATTGAGATGGTTGACCATCCATGCCTTTGCCCATTTTTATGCTTCTTGGGTGTGAAATGTGTTAGAATCAATTCATCTACTCTCACCAGGCAACCCCAAAACACCAGGCTCAGCACACAGCTACTAGTTAATGCCAGGGGAAGAGCCCCTCTCAAGTGACATTGTATTACATATTTCAACTCATCCCCATTTCAGGCTTTAAAAACATCAAAGATACAGCAATCTTCCCAGTCATTCTCCAAGTTAACAAAATGAACCAAGACAGCTAAGAAAATGTTCTGATTATGGGTTCCGATTTTTTTTTAACCCTGATATTCTGTGGTAGGTTTCTTTATTTTTTGAATATAAAGTGACAGAAATAATTTGTTGTTAGAAAAGAGAAAGCATCTTTGACTATATACAAGTTTTGTACATCACAAAGATTTTCATGGGTTTTGTTGATTTTTCTTTTTTTTTTTTTCCCTTCACATCCTTTAAACAATGCTGAACTGGAAATCTCAACAGTTCATAAAAACCCTCTTCCCCAAAAAACAAACCCCAATGAGAAACGAGAAATCAAAGGGGAAAAAATCAACTCCTTTCATAGTTCTCCAGGAAATCCATTTCCTTAAATATATATATATTTATATATTTATATATTTTTTTTTCAAGTTCAAACACCAAAATTCAAGAGAAAAAGGAAAAAAACAAAACAAAACAAGTGTCTTCCCCGCCCCCCTCCAGAATCTGTTTATCCCTGCTTGTCCAAAATCAGAAAGAGTTATTTACAGAAAGAAGAACCGGAGGGGGGTGTGAGGGTTTAGGGAAGAGGAGGATGAGGTGGTGAATGGTGGAGGAAAGATAGTAGGATTAGGGCCTCGGAGAGATGAGGCAAGCCTGAGTTCGACCGCGCTTTCCCTTAGGAAGACGCTACACTGAGGAAGTATCCACAGTGTCCCCTTGCACTCATGTTCAGTGCAAGGGTGCTGCCTTTCTGGGTCCCCGTCTCAGCCCTATACTGGGTGCTTGGTGATCATTACTGCCCTTCTCCTCGCACCTTCTACTTGTCCTCCCCATGCAAACCATCCAGCCTGAACATTCCCAGATGAAGGTACTACAAGGAGCAGAGTGGAGCAACTGGAGGGTCTCCAATGTACCCAGCTGAGCCTCTTCAAGAGTTTCACTGCCAGGGTCACCAACCCGTGAATGGCAGCAATGGTTTCTGGTCCTTTCCCTCCCACTGACTCCTTTTGCTGCTCATCCATTTCACTCCAAGCCTAAAGTCACTGAATACACAACTAAACTGTGTGTTCATAGTATCCTGACCCTGGGGCCACAGCACTGCATGAAACTTGTGCTGTTGCCAGCTGTCCTTGGCATGGTCTTCTTCTGTTTCATGACTGCAGGGTATCAGCAAGTAACAGGTGCTAAGGAAAGACTTCTCCACAGAATACCCACCTGATCCCTGTTCCTTGTTCCTTTCCTGTTCCATCCTGACTCCAACTGCAACTTTCTGGAAAAGTTCTACCAGAGAAGTCAAATATTACATTGCACAAAATGAAGCTTATGTTGCAGATGTGAGCTTGCAATTTACACATGATTTGTGTGTATTATAATGTATTAATCAAGAAACACCATGTAAATGTGTGTAAATGCAAACCACGATCTTAAATCAGTTTTGCATAATGCAAGTAAACAAATTAATCTTCCGATGCACTTGTAAATGTTAATAAAAACTTGGCATTAACCATTAATTTTAGGTAATGTTACTGGTTGAGAAAGCAATGTTGTATGTCACATGTGTCCTTGAAATGCAAATAAATAAAATTTACATGTACAAGACATGCATGTTCTTGAGAACTCAAATTGCTCTTTGCTGCAAGTCATGTAAGCTCTACTTTTTCCATCAGTAATTTCTTTTTAAAACACTGCCTCCTCCCTGGAGAGAGTCAACCATCCAAAACTAAATGTAAGGTACCCTTGAATATTTGAAGAGTGGCAGCAGCTCTGTAAGCAGGAGTATGCATAATTTAAGGGGTACTGTCAAGACAGACCTAAAATTTTGGAGTAATTACAAAGCTAGAACTTGAAATAAACTGAACTGTAACCCTAGGAAAACTGGTTTTATTGACCTAGCTTTCTGAAGGTGAAGGGAAGATAGGTCAGCCTCTGTCCAGTTGCACATTTGCTTGCACCTCAAAACATCCTGCAAGGTTTGGAAGCAAAGTCCTAGAAGAAGCTGGCTGGGAAGTTCAGTCACTGTTCAAACACACCAGGATTTCTTGGATGAACTTCATTAAGAGTTGCCAAGTTGGATGAACACTTCGCATGGTGAAAAAAGTTTCTCGGTGAAGCCTCTTTGATGTGAAAGCTTGAGGTGCTACTGCATGCTGGTGAAACCAAAAAAAGGAAATTATTTTCTGTACAATGTTTTGACAGCCATCCTATAAAAACTGGAAGTTTGTAGGAGCATGACAAAAGCAACAGAGAGAAGCTGAAGACTGCTTGGGAGGAGTATACTAAGACCTTGATGTGCAGGTTTCCAAGGACAGGAAATGAGTTGTGTTTTCAACCCTAGTAGAGCCTCTATGATCTACTCAGAGAAGGTAGATCAGGGTGGCAGCAGAAACTCAGCTGCATGCACTGCACACATTCTGGGAGAGCCTGTAAAGCTCAGTACCTCTCCAGATCAGGCCCGTACACGCACCTCATGCTACCCGTAAAAGTAGAGCTAGTGGAAAATGCACAGATGTGCCACAATTTGTGTTTCAGGTTTTCTTTTTTCGAGGCTGGCGTGAAGTACAGCATCCTCAAGGCTCTGCCCAAAGGAAGAAGTTAAATGAATCTAGAGAACTAGAGCACTGTTAGAATAGCAAGATTTCTCACCAAACTCACCTGAAGCAGAAGGTGATTGTCCTGGACATAGTTTTGCAAAGAGCAGTCATCCCTCATAACCCCCAGATGAGTAAGAAGAAGAAGACAACATCCTGCCAGGTACTGAAGTGGTGACAGGCAAGTCTGAGTGCCTGCTTCTGTATGGATCACAGGTTCACCTCCTCCCTGTTTTCCTGCCTGTGTAGGAAATTCTTGTTCCCTTACCGGGCAGAGGAACTCAACTGAGTTATGTTTGCACAGTGCTGCAAAAACAAGAGCATTTCTTTCTCGAATCTCAAAAAAATAACAGTCTGAGAACCTGACTGGCCCTTCAGGTTAAGGTCCCAATATCCCAAGTCATGAGAAGCACAAGCTTCTTGCACTACTTCTGACCACATCCCAGAGAGATTCCTGCACTGTTTTCTCCAAACAGCAACCGAAGACAATATTTTTGCATATAAAAATGCCAGATGTCTTTTTCCTCTGCCCTTTGGCTTTGCCACAGTTCGTATAACAAGTCACATAAAGTCACCTAGCTTATCATATGTCTGGATGCCTCAATTATTTCCCCTAAAAAGTGTACATCTCATTTAATCTCAAGAAAATTAGATGCAAATGCATGCAAGATTTTGGGATATTTGCATAATATATGTAAACTATGGCATCTGTCAATTTACTTGTTAATGTAAATGCTAATATTAATGTATTTCAGTTTAGCATCAAAATTATAAACCCTTTGAAGTAACGAACATGGCAGTGTGAAGCACTGAATGGACAAATCTTGCTTGAAAATAGGACCTAAATGTTTTTGATCAATTTTATGTCAGGGTTTCACCCTGCTGGCAAAGCATTTCACTTTACTTGCTGCTTCCCAAATTAATGAGTGATCCCAACACAGTCCAGCTTCATAGCAATAGTGTTATAAGGAGAGGTGGAATCATTTTGACCAACACAAAATTAACCCTGAATCCACCAGTCACTGTTTTCATTCAACGTGCATCCCCAAGCATATCTGTCTGATGAAATCCTGCCCAATGTGCTACCTACTTCTCCCTCTGTGGTAGTGAAGGAAGCTTCATACGCTCAGTTCAACCCAGGGTATCCTCCATGAGTAGTTGCTAACTAACGTTGCTGTCAATTTTAGACTCAGGAGAGCTCAACTAGTTTACCTCACCATTAAGTACTCCAGGCCTTTCAGAAAGAGATTTTTAGCAAGAATAAATATTCTCAGGTTTTGTAGTGGAAATATCTAAAATAACCTAGGCAGATAAGTAATATTGGCTTTCAATGCAATGGGGTTTGTTTTAATCTCTCAGCTGCTTAAAAAAATCCTTCCCTACTTGATGCAAACATGCACAAGCATTAACTAATTATTAATTCCCAATGCTGAGTGCTGTTGGCTCCCAGGCATGCCCAGCTATGTATGTGTAGGAGGATGACTAGAATATGGAGGCATCAAGTGCCTGAAACTCTTGACTCCTGGCTCATCCCTTGAGATGAAGGTGGCAGAGAAGGAGGCCCTGCCCTTTGTAGCAGAAGCTATGTTGTTCCCTCAGAAAAAAAGGATATAGAAACATACCCAGAGCCTGTGTCTGGGCACCAGCTAAATATCTGTCTTATTCTACCACTGCAAATCAATACTCTCCATGAAGAGACAATAGTCTTAGTTTCAAGTGATGGAAGAACCTTCTCTTTCCTCTTTTTTCAGGAAATTTTTGCCTTGGGAGCAAGGGAAATAGAACAGGGAAAAAAAATTTCTGCTTGGACATGAGTCTACATAGCAGTCTTAAAAGTGTGGAAAGCATGTGGAGTAACGCGCTTAGCATTCCAGTGCGCATTCCCGCAGCTAACAGTGCAGCAGCAACCTGCAGTCCAAGGGTGATCACTTACCCAAAGCTTAACCTTGCAGCTGGCAGGCCTTGGTCTGCCTCTTCAGCTAGGGTAACTAATCAGAGACGCAGAGACGGGTCCAAAATGTTCATGCTTCTCCAATTTTAATCTAATGCCTCAGATAAGAAAGCGGCCATGAAGCTTTTACTCTCTGCATATAAAGAAGGGGAAGGTCAGCAGGGACAGCAAACTGGGCTGCTGCTGCAGTACAGAGAAAGCCCTGAAGTGGCTTGGGGAGGAAGGAGAACATCTAAATGGTTAGCCCCTAAGCAATACAAAGCTGAGAGAAGCGGCTGGTTCACTACAACTGGCTCTCTTTGGCCCCAGTGAGGTGATATCGCCTGTATTTTAGTACTGCAAGGCTCAGCTCCCAGAGCTGAAAAAGGAGTATCTACATGCAGAAAAGGGTCACCAAATCCAGTGAAAGTCCATTCATATCTTGAAAAAGTCTCTACATGTGAATATGCATCTTTGAAGATGCCTTTTCTATGACTAGAATCCAAGTCCCTTGTTCAGATGTAAAAAATTCACAGTGAATAGCTCCTTTTCACTGACAGAATCTTGGCTTCTTGATGGATCGTGTTAGTCATAGCTGTGAGGGCAAACATACCCAGCAGAGTTCATGTTAACAAAGACACAGTGGTGGTTGAAGGAGAGCATCTAGGTCTTGTGTGCTCAAAAACTCCAGACTCCTGCTTTTCCCATGTGTATGTACTGGAAGGACTTCTGCCCTCGCTCTGGCCTGACTGAATGTCTACCTTCAAAGACCTGTGATCTGAGCAGCGAGGCACAGAGACAAGGTGGTAAAATGCCAGTTCCACTCTGTCACTAGGAACTCTGGGTCTAAGGGAAGAGATGAGACTGCTGTGTCTCTCTGGGGTGAGTGAGCATGGAGGCTGGACTAGAGGGAAGGACCCCAGCTGAATTTCCAGCTAGCATAACATATGGCCAAGTTCCAGTTCCAGACTCTAGGACATGATGCTTGGAAATGTGAATTTTCAGAGCATTTGCCAAAGTTCTCTTTTAGCTCTGTTCCCCTTTACTTCCAGGGAGTTGCTTTCAAAATATGTTCCACCCAGACCCATATTTCCAGGCCACGTCTTTCTTCTTCCTTATACCCTGTGTGGCAAAGTTATCTAATTCTCCACTAAACTCATTCTCCTGCAGACATTTCCTGAAGAGAGGCAAAGCTCCCCAAGCTGAGGTTTTCATTGTGACTTTTCCTTGCCTGCTGCCAGAAGCAACATTTGTGATGTCAGGTTAGCAGCCTGAGCTCTGATGTGCACCATGCACTTACAGCACTGAAGCTGAGGTCCCTGAAGGTGCTCAGTCTCTTTCCCTGTCCCCTGCATTACATCATCCATGGGGCATCCTGCTGCCCAGCAAAGAGAAGGAGAGACAATCTCTCAGATGGAGGAGACAAGAAGATCTGGGTGTCAAAGTCACAGTGCTGCTCTCACTCCATGCCACATTTTCTAGCTGGTGAGCACACACCACGCACCAACACAGCAGTACATGGTCACTGACACATCACACTCTCCTCGATTCCCTTTTTTCTGCCCTTCCTGGTTGCTACTACCTTGATTGCCGACTCTGCTAAGGGGATATGTATAAACAGGAGGCTACTGGTAAAGCACCAGTCACAGGGTGATTGCCCAGGCTAAAGATAAGAGGCTCCTAGTGATTCTCCTCACTGTCTTTGAGAGATCGAATGCCACCCAATAACACAAACACAGAGCTAGTCTACAGTGGTTTCAGATGCAAGATACTGGTTCTCTGTAAGGAAGGCAACAAGAACAGCTACATCAATAGAGGAAAGTAAGGTAAGCAATGCCTCTAAACAGCGTTCAATGACTTCTCAAGCCTTGAGGTTCATTGAAGGACATAGAATAGTGTTAGCTTCCTCCCATAAGGGAGGAAGGGCTCCTTTTCTTCACATGAAATTACAGGAGGCCATAGAGGTATACTGTTCCTCACAGCCTAGAAATCTTGCTGTCAAGATTTGATGGGACAAGACTAGGAAACAGAACAAGTGGGAAGAAGTATAAGCAGCCAGGTTCTCACTGGAGGCACAACACAGATTTATAACTAATAATGTCAAAAGCTTCACAAGTCAGAGGAAAGTCCCTCTCCTCTTTCTTGTAGGAGGTAAAAAGCATGGGACAGGGACTGGCAAACAGGCAGAGTCAGGATAACTCAAACCTATATAAGTGAAGAAGTTGTCTTAGGTTTTGGTCTCTCATGCTAAATAGACTCTTCCCCTCTTTTCTTCATCAAGAGGTAATGTTCTCATGGATCCTCTTTCACACCTGTAGCTGGGGCTCAGAATTCAAGAACCCATCAGTCAAATTGGTTTACACTACCACTGCCTCCATGTCCTCCCTCTTCACTTCACCCAGTCTATCCTGACTTGAGCAGAAGACAAGATTTTGACCCAGTGTTCCTTTTTTTTGCATGCTGCCAAATGAGTAGTCTATGCTGATCTTGAGTTTTTACTGATTTTCATTCTTCTTGGTCAGTCCTGAACCCATATTTTAAGCTACAGGGTATGCTAGCTGTCTCTTCCCTTTCAGCCTATGACATAGAAGAAACTCAAACAGCAAAGACAGAAGCAACAGACAAGATCCCCTGCTAGCTGGTAGGGCAGTGTTTTAATGATTTTGTGGGCCATGAGAGCATGAGGGAGGGAAGATGAAAGTGATATGAAGGAGGTCTGACTCAGGCACATGACAGATGGACAGAACAACCCACCAACTTCTCCAGGACCGTCCAGAAACCAGCATCTCCTGTCCTCTGATAATTCAAAGGTGCAACACCTTGACCCACAGTAGAGTGGAATGAATGCATCCACCTTCTCAAAGGCTCTGGCATCTGGTGTCAGAGCCTAGAAAGGAGGCAAAGAGGAATGACACCCTATTTCCTTCATGGGAGCAGAGAATTGACATATTCCTTTCTAATAGGGCCAGGAGTGCTGAGATGACACACTGTTTTGTCTGGATTTGGGAGAAGCTGTCTGCTTCCTTTAAGAAACCTGTAATATGTACTTTCTTTTTTTTTTCTTTTTTCTTTTTCAAAGGAATGAAGAGTAGTGCCAAACTTCCTGGAAAAGGACACTGCCTTGTTCCCTTACTCAGAAGAAAATTTGAAGAGATTCTGGATTAACTCCTGTGCCTCACATAACAAAAACCAGAACTTTGTCACCCCTTCATTAACGTCTTACCTCCTTCAGATCTGCCTCCCCAGTACCGCAACCTCAACTGCACAAAAATCATAAACCAAGCAGAAAAAAAATCATGATTGCTGTTAACATTCAAAAGCAATTCATAGCCAATTTCAATTTGCCTTTTGTGTTTTTGAGTCTTTGGAATTCATTCTGTTCTTATTTTTCAAGATTTTCTTCACAGCAATCAGAGATAAAAATATCTATTCATATAAAATATGAGTTGCAGTTTTTTTTCTTTTCTTTTTTACATAATCACAAGATTCCAGTAACCAAAATTGATGAAAAATATCATGTATTGTGAAATTCACAGTAAAAGCTATGGCAGTAGCATCCCTTTCTCATACACTACTGCTTCTGTCTTCCCTCTTTTCCCTCAACAACTTAAACAAAAACACCCTCTGCACAGCTTTTATTCTTGATCATTTTATTTTGGTGGTTTCCATGCTACATAAAAATTAGGTTTTATATCAAAAAATTATTCACAATATTTCCAAAATAGGTCAAGATTGGGTTTTTTTCCTTTTTGTGTTTTTTAAATATTTTTAATGTATTTTTATTTCTTTTTTTTTTTTTTACTGCAGCTAGGGTTACAAAACATCCCATTTCCTCTCAACACCACCAATTTGCTGTCAGTTCCCTTTTCCATTTGCATATGTAAAAAAAACCCAACAAAACAAAACAAAAAAGAACAATTTTTTTTTATCATTTACTTGAGAAATAAAAAGTCATTTGGCACTCATGTCTCTGTGGCTCTGATTTTCACCAGTGGAGTGGCTGGAGTTGGGCACATGTGTATGTGTGTGTGTGTGCATGCCTGCAAGTGAACAAGCATGTGTGTGTATAAAAGGGTTGAGGAGGAAGCAAAATTTAGACAAAGATGGTCTCAGAAGTGAATAGGATATATCTGCTGTGTGCAATAGCCTGATGGGTGGCCAGGTTCACCACAAGGTACAAACAGCTCAAGAGAAGAGGAGGTAGCAGTGTTGGGCAGTAGAAGACTTACACTAGAGGTGATTATTTCTTTTTCTTTTGGTTGACAGACTGAGCTCATCAAACGTGCTCTCCAAAGTAAATGTACATTAGTCAGAAAGCAAATATAACTGAAGCTGACTTGTGTCAGCTCTAGAGACACTACCTGCCCCAACCCTAGTAGACATGACAGTCCTCCACTACTACTCTCAGCCACTTACAAGTATCAAAGAATGAAGGTGTTGGGCTTTCCATCAGGTGTCATGACATTGAGAGCTGGCCAGATACCCATGCACTACCTTTAACCCCTACTTCAGGGTTTGTAAAACTCAGCTCAGCCTTGAATGTTGTTATCTGAGTCCAGGGTCAGGCCTACCCACTTGCAAACCACTCGGGGGGGCAAATCTGAAGCCCTCTTGCCTGTCTACAATCATTCATTCATCCCTGTTACAGACCTACACATCCTACTGCTGCCCCAGAATGGGAAGGGCTGTGCAGGGGTCAGTGAACCATCTTCCCTTGCCTGCTCTCCACCCTGACCCACAACCTGCACAAGCCAGAGGATGATCACCTGCAGATGCTCATTCCCTTTGAGTCAGGTTCCTCAGCAGCCACGGGGTTCTTGTCCCAGGAATGGCTGTGGAAATCCCCCTAAAAGTGTCTTCCTCTCTCCTCACCCAGGCAATGCCACATGGCTTCAGAGGGCTTCACCCTCTCTGTCTGCCCCCTCCCTCACGTCATCCTTTGGAGCAATGGCCAAAGCTCACTGGAGAAACATTTCTCTTTTTTTTTCCAGGGGAAAAAACAGAAAAAATGAAAAAAAGACAGAAAAGAGAGGGAGTATCAAAAAACCACCAACCCCAAAACCCACCTGTGCAGCAGTTTAGTATTTTGCCTTCTGTGACTCCACTGGGAAGCTGGTGAAAGGACTGATTCTAGGGAAGCTGTTGCCTCCTCTATATACCAGCCCTTGCCTCCAATTACAGATGGTGCTTTGGTCACTGGCAAAGAGGCATTTCAAGATAGCCCTACCATTCAGGAAACACACATTCAAAGGAAAGACCCCAAACACAGCAGAACCATAAAAACAATAACTGCACAGAACTGAGGTCTCGGAAAGTTGTATTGCTGAAAACACCTCCCTGCTCCCACTGAAATGACTGCACAAACAAACAAACAAAAGAACAAAAGAAATCAACAGCTTATCGACAAACATTTTTTCCCATGTCAGGTATTTTGAAAATGCAAAGCTAAAAAGAGCAGTTTGCTGCATTTCTGACCACACATTAGAGAGAGACTGCTCTAAAGGTAAGAAAAGCAACCACACAGGCAAAGAGGCCTCCAAAGCTAGCAGCTTTCTGTAATAACCTCTGCACCAACTGCTGTCTAGTGAGAAGGTCATTTCCTACAGCACCTCTTGAAGGCTCCAGCTTGCTAGGAGCTTTTAGGTATATAGTATGTCTATAATAGTAATAATACCTAAAATACACACACGCATGTGTACACACACTCACACATATATATCTTCTCTTCCATAAAAGACAAACCTATCAGAGCAAAGGCTACAGTTTGATGGAGAGGAAAGAGCAGCTAAACATGGAAGAAACAAAGGAGGTGGATAGATATGGTCTGATAAAAGGAGTCACTGGTGGCCACAGATTATTCTGTTATATTTTATATATATGTAAATAAAAAGAAAACTTCGAAGAAGACCAGTGACACCAGCACTAAAGGGCTAGTTAAGCTGGTTAAAATAGCATAGATGATGAGGACCCTAGCCCTCAAATGTTGCTCCTTCCTCATCTGACTAGTCATGGCATGTTTTCATCAGGTCCTGATTGTCTTTTCTGGCTGCTGACAGAGGAAAGCAGCCTTGTTCAGCAGTTTGGCTAGTTAAAGTGCTGTGCTGGTTGGCACTGTAGGGCCCTCCCAGCAAGTCATCCTCTCTGGTGCTTGCTAGAAATCTCTCCTGGAAATGAATGGGATGGAGAATGGTTATCGAAAGTTCACTCTCTTCCATCCTCTTTGTTGACTGTTCCCTCTAGACAAATGGAACCCCTCCAGAGCTTGGGATTTGCAAGCTCCCTACCCAGCTCCAAGAAACAAGGATGAGCTTCTTCCAAATAGTTGGAATGGGAGAACAATCCACCAGAGCTCAGTTTTTGCCCATGTCTATCTGACATAAATGCAAGAAAGGACAGGCTAGAGCTTGCTTACAAGTGGAATTTCAGCACTTGCATTGCTCTAAGAGGCAGCTAAAAGAATAGCAAAGGAGATTCTTGTTTCAGTCACAGGATAGATTGTCCAGATCTCTCTCAAAAGACCTTACCAGTCACTGCATGATTGTCTTCTTGCTTTACCTACCAGCTAAGGCCAAAGTAGTTAACGATTTTGGCACAATGGTTTGAAAATGTTTCACGAAAGTGAACGAACACATTGAATGGGTTTCTGGTGCTGTATTCAAACCATCTCCAGGAGGAATCTGTATCCCAGCCTTGTCACAGTTTCATGGCTGGTACCCCAGAGTCCAAACAAAGCAGTCGTGCAAGGGCCTATCAGGTAAGCAAGAGCAACAACAGGTTGCCAAAGTGCCTTCAGGTACTCATCACCTGGCTTTAGCAGCATACAGCTTTAAACATTTTTCCCTTAGCTTAAACACATGCACACAAACGCCTAAGCACACATACAAAAGTGTGCAGGCTGCATAAATATACATACCAGTATGATCCCACCCCTGTCCCCCACAAGTAGACACGAGCAAGTAATACAGACAAGTAGCAACAGGCATGCAACATACACATGGTGTTCTAAGCTATGTTCAAGCATGATGAGTTCCTGGGAGATGAAACATGACAAAATGCATTACAGGAAGAGGTCCATATAAGCAAGAGAATCAACAGAGGGCATTTTAGGCATCTAAACCCCAAAGGAGTTGTTCCAAAAGTTTTTTGAATTTCACAGGTGTTTAGCCGCCTGTGTTGATGGATCTGCTTCCAAGACCTGGAAGGAGAGCAGGAGAAAACACAAACTCTTATACTGTTAAATAATTTTTTTCTGTTCAGGGGCAGGTGTAATTTTTCTCCACCTGATATGGGACTTAGCAGCCAGTGCCCATGGGCCTAGATGGAAGTTTCATGTGATGGATGTGATCTCTCTGAATGCCATGCAAGTGTTGCAGGCATGTTAGGTTTATGGCACATTGAATAAGCAAAGGAAGCACAACAAGGAGCCTGGTAATGCTCAGAAAGGTAACTCACTATTTTGGCCAAAAGCTGATCTATGGGATATATTCCCTAGAAGATGCCTGCCCAAATTATTAGGGTAGCACCAAGTGGGCCAGTGGTTTCCAACTTCACTCACATTTAGAGTTCTGCCAGGAGGCACTCAAATGCACAAGCATACGCTTTCACCCAGACTGACAGGTATTTTGTACCATATATTCACAAGTACACAGGACACTGTGGATCATGCTGGGACAGTCATACCAAGGTCATAGCAAGGGTACATGAGAGGGACACACACCCTGCTCAAGCCTCTAAGCAGAGCTCCACTCCTATATGCTGTAGTGTTTTCTCCCACTCAGAAATCAGAGGTGTAGGCCTGCATTGGCAGGTTGAGTAATAGTTAACTGCAGCTGGGAGAAGACTGCTGTTCTGGATAACCTCTGGTCATGCTGATCCTTTCCACTGCTCCCTGCACTGCCCATATGCATACATACAGTACAACTCAAACTCTCAGAGACCGTGGCACCTCACAACACGTAAGCACACAACAGAGAGGCTGACTGGCCTTTCATTAGACTGTGACCAGCAGCCCAAGGTGTATTCAGAGATAAGCAGCCAGTGCTATAGCTGTGAAGTATGGTAGGTTGAGGAATGCTCACTACAGAATAATGTAAGTTGTCCAAAAGGAGGAGGTGTCTTGGCATCTGCCTAGAGCTCCTACCACTTTCACATTGCCTCTGTCTCTGCTATGTCACTATGTCACACCCTGTCACTCTCCGCCTGCACTGACAAGACCCTACACCACAAACCCTAGGCAGGTAGTGTCCAACGCTAGCTTATATTGACTCGTCAGACGGAAAGGGACCAAATATTACCAGACGTTCACTCTCAGGTTTGCAACACAGCAGAACATCATGTTAAGTGTTTATAAGCCAATGGCCTCTAGGCAACAAGGAAACACAGCCCTGTGCTTCTAAAAGACAGCATATTTCTCCCCAGCCACCTTGCTTTATTCACATAGAATAAAAGCCAAAAAAATCTACTGACCCTGATGTGGGTCAACCCAGAGTGGATAAAAAAAATGTATCTGCCCCTGCTCTAAATTCACCAGTCAGTCATCTAGGACAAGAATCATATACTTTCTCTTGGCTATCTCAGAAAAGACAATTTTGCTGCTTCCTTGCACTGGCTAATTTGCCAGACTGATCATTTCTTATTTGTTGAGTAGGCAAAGGCAGAAAACCACCTCAGTGAAACTCATAGAGAAGTCAAAAATAGCTAGCAAACATCATCTTCTAAAAATCTGGTCAGGGCTAGAATTTTCCAGCACAGGAAAAGTAGAGGTCTGCCCTTCACTCATCTTCTGCACAGTATTGCACAGTCTGATGAAGACAAAAGAGCAAGAAGACAGTAATAAGAGGAGCAGAGTGGGCAAACAGCCAGCATAAGTCATTCTGAGGGAAGAGGAGTAGAGATGAAATAGAAGAATCAGTGTGAGTAAGGTGGGAAATAAGCAGATAAGAGGCCAGGATGATGAGGCAGTAAACTGCTGTAGAGATCAAAACACCTGAAAATGAGGTTTTGCTTAGAGGAAGGACAGAAAGTGTCTACATGAGAGGAAGCAAAGTGGACAAGAATGACACAGAGGGTCTGATACCACACACCCTCCCCTCCCAGTGGTACTGGGAAGGCCACAAAAAGAGGGAGATGGAAGAACTAGTCAGGAGATGAAGGCCCAGAGAGAGATCCCTGTAATCTACAGTAACAAATATACTCTGCTGATGTCCGAGGGAGAAGACAGTGGGGACCAGGGAAGAGAAGGTAATCAAAGAGCAAAGCACACAGAGAAGGAAACAGCCCTGTCTCTCACACAAACAGTCCCTAGCAATCAACACAGCTTTTATTACAGGAAATTATTAACACCCTCTGCTACCCACCACCCCTCACCAATCCCAAACCTCCCCTGTTTGGGGACCCTTTCTTGGCACACACATATAACATCCAGATAAACTTTCTGAACCAGCAAAAGCAACCACTGAAACAACTTCAAACACCACAGACCAATAAAACCACAATTTAGAAGTTAACTTTCCCAACCCACCCCATGCCATTATTTAATAAGGAAATACTGTACAGATATAAAACCCACCCTTTTCCCAACCTGAATATAATTGCTCGAGTTAGTTTCTGTACATATTTACACGCATATTTACATAGTAATGCTGCAGTCAAGAAAGCAGATGATGTACAAGTCACGAAGTGAATACATAAATTAAATAACTACCAGCAGAACATTAGGAAAGGTCACATTGTTCCTACTAGGCAAAAATGCATTGTGGGACAGAGCCGTTAAGTATACTGCAATCTACCTTGCTTGTGTCTGTGTGTGTGTGTGTGTGTGCACATACAGGCACGCAAGCCTCACAGTTCCCTGCTGTGTTGGGTTTGTTCATTTGTATTCCACTTCCCCAGTATGCCCCATATGTGTGCACTTGCCCAGAGGAACCCCTGTTCCACAGCATGGAATTTTTTTCTGACCTGTTGGAGTGTATACTGGTGCTTGCTGTGAACCTTTAATGGCAGAAGGCCAGCAGGTTAAGAGATCAGTAACTACCAACATGTCACAGAGATCCTCCTTTACCTCAGCACCTAGGGGACCGTACCTTTGGCATGGGAAGACACCAGTCCTGCTCTCTGCAATATAGTTTCATCGCCTTTTTCTACACACAAGCAGATCTAGATCTATACCGTGTCAGTTTTGTTGTCAGCAATGACAGAAGAGTGTCAGAATTCACTCAAATGGCATGGCTAGGAGAGGAATTTGGGAATGCTCAAGTGATACAGAAAGAAAGCAAAGCCAATTGCAAAGTCAGTTTTGTTGTTGCCAATGGCAGACAGCAGACACCCAGGTCTGTCTGCAGTCAGCCCCTGGGTGGTCCAGAGAGCCCGTGATGAAGAAAAAGCAATAGCATTCATATTGCCAGTGAGACAGTCAGCGCCCCAGTTTGCTTTCAAACAGGGAGGAAGGAGGGAGCCATAGGGAAGCGTAGGTGGGTGAATGCAGCGAGGGTCTATGGCTTGGAAATCTATTTGGCTGCAAATTGAAAAAAAGCCCTTGTGGGGACAACAATTAGGTCCCACTAGTCACTATCTCAATGTGCCCTGCAGCATCCAGCAGCATGGTAGGTGTGTTCCAGGTGGACACGCCAGGTGTGTTCAGCAGCAGGGAAGCACTTATGGGAAAGAGTGGGTGCAGACAGGGATCGTGGCTTTGAGTCCATCCCCACTTGTTGCCAGCAATTCAGTTCCTTTCTTGAACATGGCTCCCAGGGATTCCTGTGGTGAGCCAGGCATACGCCACGGAGAGACAACGTAACTGAACCCTGCCCTTTGCCAGCTTGAATTGAGCAGGAAGAGTGAAGTGTAATACCTTAGAGTGATAGTGCAAAGAGTCAGCACAAAGTCCCTGCATCAACACCCCTCATCTTTATCCCTTCTCATTTTTCATTTCTTTTTGGCAACCAAAAATATGTGGGGAAGTGCAACCTCCCACCCTTCTCCATGGGAAGGGCTCATCAAAGGTTGCTTGATTGGAGTGGAGGATGTGTGAAAGGCCTAAGTCTGATCATTGGCTGTGTTCCCAGGATTGCTTCCATCTGTTGATAAGCAATGGAGGTGGGAGGATATGCCACATTTGATAGAAAGCTCTAAAGCAAAGACTTGCTTATAAAGATCCCTGAGGTATCTCTGATCACTCTAACCTGTCACCAACGTCATATTTATTCTCTGTCTCCCCCTCTCTCTTTTGCTGGCAATGTTGCTGTAAGAAACAACCCCGATTTGAAGGTAGAAATGGGCTTTATTCAAGATGGATTCTAGTGTCTTCTTGGAGTGAGGAGCTCAACAACAGCATGCACTGCTGAAGAAGTCAGATGCAAAGAGACCCATCCTGGCAACTCTTAAGTCCTCCACCAAATCCTTCAGGACATCACAAAGGAACCTTCCTCCCCCCGTGCACTGGAAATTGAAATATCAATCCCCTGTGGGTGAAATTCATATTTGAATATTGCTGAGCATTTTAAACCCACTGGGGTTCTTGCTTTCTTCTGACAACACATGCTGGATTTTAGAAAGAATGGGATGAGATTTTTGCTGAGGAGGTGGGGCTGGTGTGCTTCATTGTCTCAACTGACAACAAGTCCTGACCGCAGCTTTCTTTCATAATTATAATATGGCATGACAAGTTCTGATATTGCCCTTACTCAGAGGCATGATGGGAGACAGAACTACTACACCAGCCTGCGTTGCATTACACTAAGGTAAAACCCTGGTGTGAATACTCCAATAAGGTTTATAATGAGGTCCACAGCTGGAAGTTCTACCTGTCAGCTGCTTTCAATTGTGCATGGCACACATTTGACCTTTTTTTTTTTTTTTTTTTTAGTATTTCCTCCATCTCCTTTATATACATCTGCTTTCAGCTGAGAACACACACTCCAGTACCACTTCAGAAGAAAACGGTTCATGAAAATACCTCTCAGAGAGCCATGCCTGGGGCTAGAGTGAGGAGGCAAATTTCAGAAATATTGCCAAAGGAGCCTAAGCTTTCCCAGGATGTTGGCTGTAGAAGACACAATGGTTTTTGCTCAGTATTCTTGTGTGCAGAAACCTTCAGAGAGAGAAAATGTCCCCAGCCACTGCCCCAGAAAAGACTGGTGTTTCTACAGGAGAGAGAGAGAAATGGCAAGGGAGGAGATGTGGAGTTTTGTCAGGTTTTGGTATGAAATCTGTTTTTTTTCTGGACAGGTAATAAACAGCACATGCCTGGCTTTCTAGTATAGACAACACCTGCTGCTATTATTACCTGATAGATTCACTTGAATACTTAGAATGAAAATACACCAAATCTAAAATTCTAAATATATAATCAGAGTTTAATAACATCATTGATTTATTTTCTGGATTATGAATTACACCCTCCCCCCTCCCATGCCCTTCCCTTAATCTCTGTCCCAAAACTTGTTGACCTGTCAGAACTAAAATAACAAAGCAACCAGAAAAGATCACTTATAGGAGGAAGGATTAACCTGATAGACACATGGCCTAATCTATTATGGGAGAAGGCAAAAATCCCAGGCTCCTGTGGTTAGACCAGTGGTTCAGTCCAGAATTTACAGTTCTTTTCTGGTTGCTCTAGAGCATTCATTTGAGTGGTCTGTGGCACAGTTAATATTTGCAGAGCACTCAGTGTTAACAGTGCTACAACAGTATCAATACTAGACAATGATTTTGGCAAACTATCATCTGCCAATCAGTGGAACAAGGGACAGATCAGTTCAGAGAAAAAATGAACCAACTTTCACCCCAGAACACAAAAATCAGAACCCTTAAGAAGAGATTTGAAAAAAAGTTCCATTAACTTCTTTTTGGTTTGTTTTCGGCTTAATTTCCCTGCAGAGCCAACCTCCAGGTTTCCTCGTTCCAGATGGGGAGGGACAGAAAAGTACTGAGATAACCACCAAATTGATTAGCTGCCCTCACCAGCTGTCAAGCTCCCACCCAAGCCCTTAGGAAATACCAGAAATTATCATGAGCTTTCCCAGGTCCAAGATTTCTAAACCAAAGTAGCATTGGAGAAGTCTCTTAACGTCAAAGTGATGGTCCAACCTGAGCGGCCAGCTTGATGGTTCACCCCACCACTATCAAGACAGTGTAGTGCCTTGAGGCCCAAACTCCACAGAGAGATGCTGGTACAGAGAGTTTATATGCAAAAAGGAATTGGGGATGTTCCCATCAAAACATGAAACCCTGCTGGCAAGGCTTGAAGTGACGTTCCGGCGTCTTCCATTCATGAAGATAAAGGTGACAGGGCAATACGGGGGGCCTTGGGGAAATACAGCACACATGGGTTTCTCTCTCTCTCTCTTTTTTTTTTTCTCATTCATACGGCCTCGACCCGCGTAAACCGCTTCCAAAAACACATCCTGAAAAGTTGTAGAAAACAAACAGAACGAAAACAAACTTCCCCTCCCTCCCACCCCACAACCTGAATATTCACGAGAAGAGAAACACCAATTTATACAAAAACGCAATAAAAAAGAAATATTTACAAATGAAAGGAACGCCTTCTCAGTGGCCGCTGTCAGTGGTGTCTGACAAACTGCCTGTGTGTTCTGGATTGCAGATCACTCTGTTAATTTGTTTGGTTTGTTTTTTTTTTTTTTTTCCTTTTTGTCCTTGTAATGAGAGAAGAGGGAAAGAAGAAGGTCCCTTGCCCCTACGACTAAGGGGTGGCATTACAAAGACTCTCCCCCTCTTCCCTTCTTAATTTCCTCAGTGAAATATAAGAAAATATTCCCCTCACCAACCCTGCCCAACCTCTCCTCACGCTTTTTGAGTTTACAGGCAAATCCCACCCTCCCCCCAAACCCAGCTTTAAAAAATAAATAAAATAAATAGGTAAATAAATAAAAGGCCTTTCATTGGCTTAAAAAGAGAAAGATAAGATCAAATCAACCAGGGTGAGGTGAAGAATGTGAGAGAGGTGGCTTTCATCTCCAAGAAATGTGGCTTATAAAAACAGGACTGCCATCCCCTTTCAAAGTAAGTCCCCAGCAGTGGCCCCTTGCTCTCAGCACAGGGTTCTCTCAACCTTTCCCCTGGTGAGTCACAGTCATCAAGACACCAGGACAGACCCAGGATAAGCAGGAGAGACTTTGCCATCTCTCTCAGGATGGGAGATGTCAGCCCACACCCTCACCTCAGGAGAAAGAAGACATACGAAATGGGAATTCAGCTTCTCACTCCTACCATTGCTCCCTTCCCTTTAGTTTAACTTGCATCTAAAATGATACAATGAAAAGAAAACATTCTTATGGATACTAGGTGCACCAGGAAAGCTGTCACTACAACTGCAGGGATGGAAAACCCTAGGCTATTCCAGCTTTGCACCCGTGCTAGTATCTCTCTCTCTTGCACACGGAGGCACATGTACACACACATATCTCAGCCTTGCACATCTCGTCTTCAGACCCCAGCACATGTTTCTGTGCTCTCTGGCATTTCTTCAAGCACAACCCTTCCCAGGAAGACAAGCCGTGTACTTCCCCTGTACATTCAATAGTAAATATACATATGAATTTCCAATGGATGTGCACACCCTCCTCTCATTTCCATATGTGCAAGGAGGCATTGCAACAGTCCACCAGCACCACTGTCACCACACACACCCTTTCTTGGCATCTTTTCTTTCCTCTCCAGCACCATGCCACTATAGGCAAAGGGCATCCTATTCTTTTTGATCCAACCGGCTGGTCGAGGGTAGGGAGAGGCGAAGGATGAAAACCCTTTTTCTCCCTGTCCTCCTTGCTGAAAGGACACACTAAAAGAGGCTTGATGTCCCCTGATGTGACAGTGAAAAAACTCCCCTCCTTTCCCTACTCTTTAGCTCTGTTCTACTGTGTTTGTTATCCAGACACGTTATAGGATCGTGGGTTTATTTTGCTTTCTTCACAGACATTTCAAGTATAAAGTTATCATATATACTCATGTATAGGCTACCCCATACTATACACTGCTCCCACCCTTTAAATATGTCACAACTAGAGAGGTAACAAACAAACCCTGCACCCCTTTGCCAACCAAATCCTCTAATTTCAGTGCAAACCAGCATCCTGTTTCCGAGATCCCAGAAGCCTCCCTGACTTCAGGGTTGCTTTCCCAAGCTCAGACCTCATTTCCTTTCCATCTCTTCCACTAGTCTGCCACAGATTCAACAGCTATAGTAGTCATAGTGAAACCACTAGCCAGACCTGCAGACAAACCTTCTCTCCCTCCCCCCAATCCCTCAGCAGACAATTCAAAATTTTAGCGTAAAATTTCTCAATATGTACGCAAATATATATATTTCAGCCCTAAACCCCCATAGTCTTCACAAAATAATGTAACAAGAACCTCAGTATAGCTAATGTATAAGTGCATCATCAAGTTTGTCATGTTATTCACCCTTCACTTTCTCCACATCTTCAAACACTACTCTTTTCTAGGCAGTTTTAGGAAGAGTTGCCTGAGCAAGCATATTTTCCTGCGTCTCCATTACACCGATTCTGCTGTCTCCATGTGACGCACACACTCATGTGTGTGCATGTGTCTTTCTCTGCCGAAAGCCAGCAAGAGTGAAATGCTAGAGTCGCTGCCGCTCCCCCTCACCCCACCCATTCCTTGCCTTTTTCTCCCCTTCTTGAAATCACGAGCGAGGATATCCAACCCCAACATCACTGTAAAGTGCAATGGCCAGAAATGGAGGAGAATGGGAGGAGTGAGAACATGGAAAAAGATAAAAGGACAGGATTGGGAAAGAGGAGGAGGAAGGGGGGAAACCAAAGAGGTGGCACTTGTCACCAGTGCTGCACTACTCAGAACTCCAGTATCCCACAAACTAAGGATGACCTGGGAGAGTAGCTGATGGGGTTGATCCCACCCTCCCACACTCCACACACACTCCCAGTCCCTCCCCACGCTGTTCCCCTCTCACTCAAACGTCAGACTCAATACTGGAGAGTTTCTCATAAACATGCCCGTTGCTGGAGCCATTGAAAGCCCTGGGGTTTTTGTTGTTAGGCACACAGGGGTTGGACTGGTTCCCTATACAGATGTCCTTCTGGAAACGGGCTGGCACAGCCCCATGAAGGGCTGAGACCACCGGCTTGTTGGTGGTGACGATGGCTCGGAAGTCTGGCCTGGCTTTGGGCCCTCCTGCCACCACAGGCTGCCTGAAGAAATAAGATTTGCTGCCGTGGAGCAAGCATTGGTCATCCCCAAAAGTGGGGATGAAAGGGTTTTGGGTGACCCGGTCGGGGTAGAGCGACTTGCTGAGCATGTAGCCCCCACTGCTGCCGGGGTTGTTGTGGTGGTGGTAGCTGGTGGCGGGCACTGAGGACTTGTTGTTGGCAAATGTGGTCTCACTGGCTGGCATCTCAAACATGTGGGCGTAAGGACTCCCTTCCAAAAAGCGGCCCTTGTCCTTGAGGCTGACACTGCGGGGCGCCAGGGCCGAGTCATCCTTCTGCAGATCCACAAAGGTGTCATAGGAGTGCTGCCGGCGGAGCTTGTTGCGATTCTTCTTCTGCACCTTGGAGGCAGAATTGGAAGGGCTCTGAGGATATTTGGAGGAGGAGGTGGCACTGGTGGCCACGGGCACAGGGGCAGGTGGCTGATCCAGCTCTTGGAGTGAGTTGTCCTCACTGATGTCGTACAGGTTGCCTGCTTTCTTGCAGGCCTCACAGCGGATGCAGGCCTGACGGGTGGAGTTCTGCCCCACCACTGATGGCGTGTAGTTGTGCAGCTTAGAAGGGCAACTGCGGCAGAAATTAGCCCCAGGCCGGTCCTCCCAGTCTAGGTTGGTCAGGTTCTTCTCCCAAGGTGCCGGGACCCCACTCACACCACCATGCTTGTGCTCATTGCTTCCACCAAACTCACCCGAGCCATGCTTGTGATGGGCCCTGTTGGTGCAGGATCCACTCCCTCCTCCTCCTGTGTCACGCTTAAACTCATCTCCCCGCTCTTTATAGATATCTGTCAGGTCCACATGTTCCCAGTGTGGTGAGTTCTCCTTGGCCCGAAACTGGTCCAGGTAGAAGTCCCGTAGCCCTTCCTTGTCCCTGAAGTAGCGCTTGTGGTCAGGGGAGCGGGGTGGACGCCGGCGATAGGCCAGCTCTATCTCATCGAACTCCCGCCGGGATTTGGCAGAGGCTGGGCGCTTCTTCAGGCTGTCTTTGTACTGCTGCTTCCGCCGCTTGGCCGCGTTGCCCTCGATGTTGCCATAGGTGACGGTGTGAGTGGAAATGTCAGAGACATCAGAGCGGATCAGGTCATCATGGGCCCCACTGCCCCCATAGCGGTCACTCTTGAAGGAGAACTTGCCATAAAGGTCGCCCAGCTGGCTGTGCTTGGCAGGGGGTAACCCCAGGTCCAAGGGCTTCTTCCCAATGGACCGTGACTGGGCATTGAAAGGCGGGTTGTCACAGTCATAGAGCCCATCAATGGAACTAGTGCTGCCGATACTGTGGGGACGGTGGTGGTGGTGGTAGTGGTCCTGATACACATTGCTGTCCTTCAGCTGGAGGTTGCCAAAGGTCCTTTCCACCTCACTAATATAGTCACTAAAGAGGTTCTCCTCGCAGGGGGGGTTGTTGTAGGACTTGCAGTCTGAATGGGTGAAGCTGCGACGGTGCTCAGAGATATCATAGACTGATGACTCACGGCGGATAAAGTCCAGGGCACTCTGTGGTGAGCCATTGACCCCTGATAGGTTGGCCATGTTCTTGGCTGTTCGAAGCAGGCGGAGGATGTTGGAATGGGTGTTGTTCATAGTTGCTGTAGGCGAGTTCATTGCTGACTGGCGTTCCTCGATGGCCACACCATGGATGCAGCTGTAGATACCCTGAAATGAGAGAAAGCAGGAAGGTGAGTGGTCCTGCAAGGAATACATGAAAGGGGACCTACACTGTTAAGCACCCTGTGCGGAAATAGCATTTTCCTGTAGGACAGCAAGGTCTGTCAGACCTTCCATCATAGAATTGCTGGGTTTGAAAAGACCTTTGAGATCATTGAGTCCAACTGTATCTGTCCACTAAGAAGTCATATTGCTAAGCACTTCATCTTCCCATCTTTTAAGTACCTCCAGGGATTGTGACTCAACCACCGCCCTGGGCAGCCTGTTCCAGTGCCTGATAACCCTTTTGGTGAAGAATCTTTTCCTAATATCTAATCTGAACTTCCCCTGGCACAACTTGAGGCCATTCCCTTTCATCATATTGCCTATCACTTGGAAGAAGAGACCAAAACACACTACACTACAACCTCCTTTCAGGTAGTTGTAGATAATGATAAGGTCGGCCCTCAGCCTCCTTTTCTCTAGGCTAAGCAACCCCAGCTCCCTCAGCTGGTCTTCACAAGACTTGTTCTCCAGCCCCTTCACCAGCTTCATTGCCCTTCTCTAGACACACTTCAGGATCTCAATATCTTTCTTGTAGAGAGAGGTTCAAAACTGATCACATCATGATGCACAGGATTGCAAATCAAATCAAATTAGATCAGACCTGCTCTACCAACCCTTAATGTTCTGCCCCTCTTTCTTGGTCCTCACATTTTTTCCTTCCCCTCTTGTTCCTCTTCCTCTACTTTGCTTCATGCCATATCTGTAGGATGCAGAAATACCTGTTTGCATTTGTAGGAGTTACTCAAATCTAGTAGGTGTAACACAGAATTGCAAATGGGGGAAATAATATCCTTGGGAACAAAAGCACCAAGACAAATGATTCTGTGTGGATAAGAGGAAGAAAGTCTGTTCGGCCCTTGAAATTCATCTGGACTCCAGTGAATCAACAAGACAGGAGCAATCTTAAAATGGGAACAGCTTCATTTGTCATAAACTTAGCTACATTAATCACCAGTACAGACTAGAAAAGGAAACGGAGAAAGAGCAAGACTGCCAAATAGGTATTTAGGTCTTTTGTATCTGGTTGAGTGAGGTACAATAGAACTTTTAATTGCATTCTGTTAAATTCAACAGTGATAATGGGCTCCAAATTGACATCCCTAAAAGCCAAAGTTCTATTCAACCTCAAATCAGACAGTAGAAATGCCTGATTCCTCCACATTCCCCACAACCTCATTTCATCCATGACAAAGGCTGTTTGCAAGAGCAACCCCTTGGAGCAGAAGGAAAGCGGCTCATTTATTCCCCAGCCAGCCAAATGGTGCCTGCTGATTAATGTCAGTTGTGAAATAGACACCATCACATCATGTTACTATGGTTTCTCAGCAGCCAGCAGATGATTAACACTTTTCAGACTTTTCACTAACCTGACCCAGGTCTAATAGATAACCTTAGAATGAAAGAATCTGTCCTTAGCTAAAGATCACGAAACACAGTCCTATATCTCATGCCCAGACTAAACCAAGTTAGAAACTAACAATATAGTAGACAGGCTGTACCCCTGCATTCAAAAGGCTTCATCATTTCTCCTGAACAATATATTATGTAGGCATTATATACTTCTTGCACAATCAAAGTTAATTTCGTTATATCAGACGCTGAGGTAAAAAATGCCGACACTTGACCTTACTTCAGAATGGATCAGGAGAAGGGACGACTGGCTTGAGAGAAGACAAAAAAAGCTCCAAATGGGACTTTGCTAGCTACACTAATAGCAGAATATGAGTCAAGAGTTACTGAAACGGCTTTAAATGTAAATATTATACCCTGAGGCAGATTTGCATAATGCAATTGCTGAGTTCATGTAGTCATCTTCTCAAAACGATTTCTGCATCGTTTAGAGCATGGCTTTTGGTTAGGAACTTCTGACTATCCATGACAGCACATTGCTAGTTACCATAAGGTCAGCTGAACAGCTGTAAGATAGAGTGCAATGAAAAACTGAATTTCTAATCATGTTATCCACCATTACTTATTGTCCCTAAATATGGCCTCCTTGAAATTCAGTTTGGAAGAGCAGACTGTTACAACTAGCTTCTCTTTATACTGCATTTTCATTTCGTGTAAAATTTCTATTTTCTTGACTACAGCCCAGCAGACACCTGAGATATCACAGAAAAATATTAGATGCTCTTGCAACATTAACAGTGAAAAGATGTCAGCCCACCTGCAGACCACCAGTCCATGCTACCTATGTGTTAGATAGTCTTGATAGATTTCCCCATCTCCAGTGCCTAGGACTGTATAAACAAATCCTCTGTTCCTCCCCACTAGCTAACGATACTCACCCTGCTGATGGAGAAGACCACACCAGGCTTGCCAGAGCAGACGCCCATGAAGCAGTGGCGGAATTGCCAGTAGAAGAGGTGCTCACAGATGAAGGTGATGAGACTGAGTGCCATGGCTGCTCCCAGCATGTAGAACACACCTGCCATGTTATCTATATCCAGCTGGCTGCTCATAACCTCATTCTTCTCATTGTGACAAATGCCAGTGAGCCACAGTGCTTCCAGCTCCTCCATCTCCCCTACAAAGACAGAGAGAAGGGAAGAAACAGGTTAGATAGCCTTTCAGTGGATAAAGAGCTCATGTTTGGGCAGACTGAAAGCAAGAAACTGATCTAACATGATTTCCAGTGGCCGTGCTCTTTCCCCACATCTATCAGGTCCAGGGATTATCCTGACTGCCCTTCTGCTAGTGGCAGGCACAATTTATCACAAAAAGCTGTACCACAGAGCACAGCTATCACGCTTGCCAAACAGCTACAGTGAGATCCTGAAAAAGTTGCCCACCAGATGACTGAAGATGTGGTCTCACAAACTTTCACATTAGGTCAAAGGCAAAAATCCATGACTAATACTGGTAGACAAAAATGAGTCACTTCTAAAAGAAAACATTATACACTTCAAGCTAAAAATTTCAAATGCTGAATTTTATTTTAAGTCAAAATGTCTGATTTTGGATTAGTTTCCATCATATCCATAGCTTATTCAAGCTAGGTGCAATGTTCCCTAAAATATTTGTGCATTTTTATCTGTTTTATTTCCTTCCAACTTTGTCCTAATTCAACATTTCCAAGCACTTTGACCAATCAAAAATATTACTAATTTGTATCAGCTAGGAACAAATGTTCTGTAGTCTTAATTTCATACCCCACTTACTCCCATTATGGTATTTTCATGAGGGGAGAGAGCAGGATAAACACTCACATGTACATACTACAGTATTCAGAAACAAAATAATTTTGCAGATGGACAATTCTTGTTATGCTGTTAAGAAAGTTAGGTTTTTTTACATTTTCAACCTCCAATACAGTGACAGTGGGGAAAAAATGTATATTTATATGGCACCATAGCACAGTCTTTAAAGCTTTATGGAGAACTTACTTCTTTAGTCTCTTTAGGAGACAGAACACCCTATCCGTCAGATGGCCAAATTTCTGCTGAAGTATAGCAGAGTTATATTGTTTCCATATTTATTACACTATACACTATTTTCAGATTTCAGGAAAAATCCCTCATAAATAGAACAATCTGTGAATCTTATTTATTAAAAAAAAAGAACACAGAAAGGGGCAATATGGAATGAAAAGAGAAAGCCAGGAAATTTTCTAAGAAGAAATTCCTTATTCCAAGATGGTTTTTTCCTAATAATAGCAATTTTTTCTGTAAAGGATGGAATTAACTAGGTTACTATAACGTTCTGATTAAAAAGTAGCTACAAAATATACTTTGGAGTCTCAAGTCCTTCCTTGGGTTTTTTTGAGGTTTGGAAAAATCTAATTTAACATTTTCAACCAAAAATATTTATCTTTTATTTTATCCTTTTAATTTTGAAAATTCTACTTTACTTGATCCTGTTGAGAACTATAAAGCCTTGGATGTTCATGGAATGTCGCATATAAATTAGTGTGTCTGGTCTTGGAAAAACCTCAAAGGCAGTGAAAAATTCACACCAGAAGTCTTATTTTTACACAACACACTTCACACATGATATTTTTCAAACAAACTTCTGAGCTAATTGTATAAAACCTTTCGTGCTTTTGACTTTGTTTTGATGATACTTCTACCATGCATCAACAACATGAAAAAAGCGACATCCTCACATTTCTGGTGTAATGCCTCTAACAAACTCTTGCTAATGTTTTCCTGTTCTCAACAAAAACCTGAAGCACCAGGGTTAGGAACTTCTATTTTTCACATGCAAAACTTGGTATTTCTTAACATAACTCCAAGTGCTCTTTTTTTCTGGTGACTCACCATCTCCAAAAAGCTGCAGAATGGCAAGGTCAACTTGACGTTTCCAGCCTGAGTCCTTTTGGATGGCAATGCCGTAGCCGGTGGAGGCAAACACTTTCCCACTCCCAATTGTTACCAGCTTGCAGCCTTCATCTCTACCAGCCATGTAGTTTAGCACTGCTGCATCATAAATGAAAGCATCCAACTTCCTGCACAGGTGCAAGAAACAAGAGTTGTAGTATAAAAAGGGTGGAATCTGTGTGAGTTCAAGGCCGTTCTTAGGTAATCAAGTCAGAAACCAACTCCTTTCAGATAGACTACAATAGGATGCATCTTCACCTTCATCAGAGTTAACTAAAATCTGGACCTAGAACCTGTTTGCAGGTGAAGCTAGATTATAAATGAGGACTGTCATTTCTTTCTGACTCTTTGATAATCGTCATCTCTTATCTGAAAAAAAATTGGGATACAAACATACTGCCAGATAAAGATGGATGAGGAGGAAGTCATGGGGAACTACAGTCCTAAGAATAGCTTGCATTTCTGTACTGTCTTTCATCTGAAAAGACACTAATAAGCTTTATAAAATGTATCAATATTAGATAGCAGAGTAGAGCTTGGAGTAAGGAAAAGATTTTCTCTGATTCAAACTGCTGGCATGACTTAGCTGAGCAAAACATATTTTCTTTTTAAATTTTAACTAAAATACATTCAGAACATCATTTTTAACTGTGAAAAGCACTGATGGATCTTAATCAATGTCAAGTAGCCACAATAGCAACTTCACAGTTTACCATGCTGAGTAGGTCTGGTAAAGGGCACTTCACTGAAAACCATAAGAAAAAAAACCTGTTTCAGCACAGAGAAATCCCCATTATTGGCTGGGATAGGTGAATAGCACAACAGACTGATGAGAGCCTTCCCTGCACTGTAACCAGCTGACTTGGGTGAGGGGGCAATCTCAGGAAGCCGCATCTTCCACATAACCAAAGACAGACAGTGATTAGATTCTCCCACTAGATCTGAAATGAAGCATTTTTTAATAAAAGACCAAAGACCTTGCACATTCTCACACCCACTCTATCTTTTCAATCCACCTCCTGCACATATATTTCCAGTATGGTGATTATCTCAGTTCAAGTGTGTATCTGTGGGGAAGTCTGTCCAAGGGTGGATATGAAGCCAGGATGACATCTACCACAAGTGATGAGCTCTATTTCATCCATATATTTCCAGGACACAGCATATTTATTTCCTGGATGATGACTATCCTGGCAAATGTACCTTCCCAGGATGGCATCCAACAATGGTACAATCATTTATAATGGGCTGTGTGCCTCTGAACCTGGCCAACAGGTTCAGGACTATTCAGTCAATCTAGTAATTAAATTGGCGGAACATCTTCATTTGTGCTTCAGAATGAACCTTATTATAAGAGCACAACACAAATGTAAGCAAGATGTTTTTCACTGTGACTGGGCTCTGACAGTCAAAATGGTCAGCTCTGGGAGCAGGTCTTTAATTAAAAAGGACAAAGGCTTGCAAAACAAGGTTTTTAGTTCCTTTACAGATTCCCTGCAATCAAAAAAAAAAGGATGAACTGTTCAAACACTCCTTTTTGCTAAAGATTTTCCCCACATTCCCCAAATTACACAAGGAAATGCTCCCTTTTTCTATACTTGCTTTTTCTTCAAACAACATTTTGTTCATCCCTTTATACTAAAGTATTCCAAAGAGAAGGGATACTTCAAACTATTTGCTTGAAGCACACCTTATGTTACGCTATATCAGCTAGTGATACACTGAGGTGGGATTAGTCTGATAAAGATTGTTTCAGCTTCCTAATTAACCTGATGTTTTATACACAGAGGAAGGGAAAATAAAGGAATATCCTTTATGCCTTTATAAAGGAATATGCAAATGCAAATGGTCTAAAAATATACCAACTTTGTCCACAGAAGTTTGTGAGCTTTTCCTGTGTATGCATGAGGACCCAACAACGTGAAACATCTTGATGAAGTAAGGTCTTCAGGACTAATATACACAAGGCTAACATACACAAGAGCACAGATGATCCTCATTTTACTTTTTTTCCCCCAATAACCTTACAAACATAGCAAAATCACAAATTTTATACAGATGTCAATAGAGAAACCTAGCTAAGAGAACCACAAAATTATTCCCCTGTGTTGTGTGTGGCCTTGTTATACTTTAAATCATGGAATTATAATGAAGAGTCATTTTCCAAACCCCACAAAAAAGTTTACAGACAAGCATGCAAAGAAGAGAGGTTTCTATGGTGAGTAAACATGGAAGAAGAAAGCCTCACCCTGTCTTCAGTGAGAACAGTGCATCATCCACCCCCCTCTGATTGAACTTCACCATGTAGCTGTGCATTTCAGGGTAGTTGTTGCGAATGTTCCTTTCTGTGCTGCCATTTGGGACCGTCCCAAAGCGGAAAGGGGGTGAAAAGTCATTTGGTTTCTGGAACTGGAGAGACAGAAAAAGAACATTTCTCACAATCGTTCAACAAGAAGCAGTAATATGTATGGGAGAACACACTCTCCTCAGAAGGTAGTTCTAATTTTATTTTATTATCAGGTCAAAAATTTTATAATGAAGATATTATATTTCACTGTTTTCAAGAACAGACATCTCCTCTTAGTGCCTAAAAACCAAGAACTGAATCTGAGCAACCTGGCCTTATTTTCCACTCTGGATTAAGTGCATAAATATTGATGATCAAAGATTAAAAGGAGGTTAGATAAAAGGAAAAAGGAAAGGGAAAAAGTCACAGCAGCTTTAGAACACAGTCAAGGAAAGATTTTCAATAAAATCCATGTGCAGTTTATCCACAAAGTGTTGTTTATGTTCTAAGTATCCCTTTTCATCTCTGTGGATATCTTTGTATTTCCTGTTTCTGACTGAAGCAGAAAAGTAATTAATGATAAGAGATGCTTCTCGGAACACCTCAGAGTCATTTCACCAAACCAATGATCAGTTTTCAAACTTTTGGGAAAATGTCCCAAATGAAATGCTATTAGTAGTTGCAAGTCACTAGTAACATTTGATGCCCAGAAAAGAGCTGGCAGAATACTCCAAACATTTTGCTGCTCCCAAGATATACATTCATCATAACATTCCCCTATGGCTGCAGGGCTGTGAGATTTTATCTGCCACTTGCTTAACTTAAGTCATAATCAATGCTCTCTGGGGTTTTATGAGCAGTGAAATTTAGACTGTCAATTACAATGACTGCTTAAAACCCCTGGAACCAGCAGATGGGAAGGAGCACAGAATAGTAAGCCAGAAACTGAATAAGCATTAAAAAAAATGATGCAAAGGTAGGATTTAGGGAATAAATCTCCTTCCTCTATTGAGACACACAGCAGCAGCTTGCCTGGTGCTAATTCTTGATTCCTAACTGGGACAGTATATTTGTATGATCCTGACAAGCACACTAAGAACATGTTAACAGTCAGAACAAACACATTTAAAAGCAACAGTTCACCTGGTACATGAATATATGCAGTCATGTACAACCGCTTTCTATAGTGGCAAAGCGGCTACAATCCATAGCTATGGCTTAAAAAAACATGCAGACGAGCCTTGTTCTTGAGTTCTCCTCAAAGCCAGTTTGTAACATGGTCAACTTAGGAGGATGTCAAAGCCACTAAAGCATTGTATCTCATTCACAACATCTCAGTAATAAGGCCAGCCAGGAACTTTATCTGTGGGAAGGTGAACACATTGTTCACATCACCTGTTTCTTTGTACCACTCAACTCATCTGGCTATGCAAGTAATCATCTCTTCAGTTTGCACAGTGAGATGGGCTGCCTTGTATGTCCACACATGAGCGAGAGAGAATACACATCCTACTGCTTTAAGCCAATAGAAAACATCAGAGTTGGTTTTTGAAACACAGGCTGGCGCATCACCGAGCAAAAAAAAGTTTTCATATAGCATAAAACAGGCGGTAAGGTGGCTCTTAGAACTCTGTCACACCCCCTAGGGAAGAAGACAAACTCATAGCTATCAAAACCTGTAATGAAAACAAACTTTGATGGGAGAAAAATCACTGCAGCATGCTAAAATTATTCTTTTTTATCAAGGTGATAATAGCAGCAGCTTAGGGGACCCATCACAAGAAGGACACTGCCATACCAGGCACAAAGGAACACAGTCTCTCCCTTGATAGGCTAAAACAGGAGTTTGCAAAGTGGGCAACTTGCTCCTCCAAAGGCTGTTGAACCCAGCCGAGAGGGCACATGGTGCTCCCCCCACCCCCACATAAACCTCCAACAGAGTAAATTCAGCAGGGTAAGCAGCAGGCAGGCTTGAGCCACATTGGTGTGACCTCAGCTTCAGCATGCCTTTGGGAGGGGTGGCAGCTATAAGACCCTCTCTCTGGGCCCAAAGAGTGTTAAGACAAGAAAGGCCTCCACCAATTCATACCTCTGCCCTCCATTCTCAGTGATATAATCTCTAGTTTTGTCTGTTTCCATCATTGTGTCTATGAACAAGAAGGAAGAAGGATTATAGAGTCAAGCATGGCTGTGATAAGGGAAATTATCTCTATCCTTTGTCCCCACTGTGTTCCAGGGTCCACTTTAGCAGCCAGAGGTGACACATCCCATAGTTAATTTTTAACCTCCTGGGCAATCAATAGATCAATGAAAACATTTCTCTTGAAGGAAATTACTGGTTTTGGCAACTGGAAAAGCATGTTTCGAGAGAAGGAAGCCATTCTGATGGCTTCTGCAAAATGACATGCTGTGCATTCACTTACCACCCCTTAACTCCTGTTCATTCCTCAGTCAGAACAGAACTGCAAATGTAAATTATTCTCCACACAATCACACGAACACACACCTCAACCATAGCCTGGTGGACAATGAAACATGAAACAGTCTGAAAGGATCCACATGGGAGAGATCTTCAGCTTGAATGCCTGAGAGGAACACAAATCCCCAGCCACCTGGTTTGGTGTTGGCAAAGCTGAAAGCAATTGATGCCCAGCTGACTCCACAATCCGGGGCCAGAGAGAAGCAGCTAACTTCTCCACATTTGAGAAGTAACAGTAGTATATGTATGCAGCTTTCTGGCAGGAGATGGCAGCTGAGAAATTTTTCCTGCTCAGCAATAGGTGAGCACAAGTCAGTACATGTGTGAAGCAATCTCCAAAGAGCCCTCCAGAGTCATATACTGCTGCACTTCTGCCTTTGCCCCACATAACTTGCACTGAAGGAGCAAGAAGACACATAAGCCTTCTAGAGAACATATGGGAGAGATGGGGAAGGAGCATGTCCCCTCATGCACACAGTTGAGGAAGTAGTGTAGAGGAACTGGAGAAGATGCACAAGGAGGAAAATTAATTGAGAGTGTAGTCAAAGAGTTCAGTAAGGAAAGCCACTTGTTTGGCTTCTCCCAGGTGTTGGGAGAGTGGATCTGGATCAGAAGTGTCAGGGAAACAGGGTATACCCTGTCAAACTGATCTACAGGAGCTGAGGCACAATGCAGGGATTATTACAAGGAGGCAGCCTGTGCAGAGGTAATATTAATGCTTCAGTAAATATTGACAAAAGAATTAACCGCAGTTATTGACAGAAAGGGTCAGAATTTAGATTAATGAGAGAGGTCTCTGTCATTTCATGCAGATGTTTCTCCTGCCAGAGCCCTATATCACAACTACTCTACCTCGGGCAAGTGCAAAGAGGAGACCTATGAGTCTCTGGCAAAAAATGTATGGTGACAATAAGGGAGGGGAAGATAAGCACTGGTTGCTGAGCAAATCTAGCTGCAGATTGTCACAGGGAGCAGCAAACAATGCTGTATAGTGTCTGCACCTCACACTCCCCAGCAGCAGAAACCTTGTCCTGCTGTTCAGGTCTACCTGCTTTGAAAGGTAACTGTCTGGGAGGCAATTCTCATGGCTCAGTTGCAGCGCTTCACCCAGGTGAAGTTGTACCCCAGCTGCAGCCTCCCATTCACTCACCATCGGGCCTCAGTCATGAGATACTCCCCTTGTGCCCAAGGTGATGTGACACCTTCTCCCACATGGTAGAAAATTCCTTTACAGTGCTGGCTTCGCATCAGATGCAAAGGGTGGGATGGGAAGCAGACACGCAGCATACCTGAAGGCCTGGGGTGGCTTTGGGACATGAGAAGCCTGTGCTCAGAGACCAGCGGCTTCCTTTCTCTTCAAGATCTCACTCCACAAATTGAAATCAAGAAGCATTAAGTCCAAATCATGCCGTGGTTTCAGGAAAGTAACCTCTCAGAGTCAGAGAGCAGAAATATTCCTGCTCTCGAGAGTGATAAACACACAGGCTGGGGGCTATTAGCACATTCTTAGTGGAGAGACCCTTTTCTGCCCCCCCACTGTAACTTGCCATGAGAACTGTCACCAGCACCAGCAAGAGTGGGTTTAAGTGACTTGCCTGGCAGAGCAGTTTCATTAGCAATTTGGAACCACGCCGTGCAGAAAGCCGCATTGTTCTCAGATGTTCGAATATCAATCTGCATAATGAAACAGGTGATAGGAGCTCTTTCCATTCAGGCAGCCGTGATTGGAAGGGATTCAGGGATGAGGGGAAGGGGTTATATCTAATTGGCCACAATTAATTTGATGAGAATTTTTTTTTTTTCCAATATATTTTCTATCACCAAATGATTCCTACAGAAAAGCACATCTGCACTTATTTATCTGCCTGACGTAGGCCCTGTTCATACTGCAAAGTGTTTGCCAATAGCATTGAAAGTAGTTACTCAAACTCAGCAAGCTCTCACAACAAAAAGGCTCTTTTTTATCAGTCAATCTACTTTTATACTGCTTTGAAAAAAAATAATCCCCTGCTGAATAACATAATTAGCTGGCAAAACTTGATGTGAGTGTGTACACTTGCACATGTGTAGTGCCTTAACCTTACACAGCTTCTCTGGGAGAACTCCCTTTACTTTGTAAGGCCCAGACCCACAGTTTAAATTTTCTACCACAGGAAGCTCCACAGCTCAGACCCACCAAAATAAGGTCACCAGGTTCAGCTCCTCTGTTAGCTGCAAGTCCAAAAGAGCTTCAGCAAATGTTAGGTGCTCTAAATGCAGTTTATTTGCCCAAGTGTTGTGTGTCAAATGGAGATGCCAAGGGGAATTTCACCTTGGGAGCAAGTCTCTCATATCCCCTGTATGAGAGACTTGAAGGTATTTTGGATACTCTGGTGCACTTAAATTGGCTCAACATCTACGTCTGCACAAATTAATTTACTCACTGGATCATTCATCCCTCAGCTTCTCCCACCAAAAGCACAGGAAGCCAGGCACTGTGGGTATAGGAGAGCCCAAAGTGCCCACCACTCCCTGGACTTGTCCATCAGGGCATCAGTCACAATCTGATAACCAGTATAACCAGCAGATACATGTTGCAGCCCAGGCCAAATGTATCTTTAAAAAGATGGTATTCATTAGTGAACTGCAATGTAAGAATTAAGTGACATCAGATTAGAAAAATCCATGCTTGAGTGCATAATTTTAACACAATCTCTCAGCATTATCCAAACATCCTTGATTGTGCCCTCTTGCTGTGGTTCAGCTCCATGCCACTGCTTTCTGCTTGCATCTTTCTTCATTGTTTGAGAATCCAGTCAGGCTACTTGCACAGGAGCTTCATCCAGAACTTGTTAAAAATTAAAGGATGGGTCAGTGGTTTTCATGTCAAACTCTGAGGTAACTCTCTGCCTACTCTTAAATCCTCATAGACTATGCCCGCTCACATGTCTTGCCCTAGCTGCCCTGCTTTGGTATCCTGCACTTCAGCCAGGAAACGACCTCCTTCGTAGTTAGTGGTTGACTAAAAGAGAGGAGGCTTGCCTTTTTCATACCCCCCAAATATGTTAGTTTTGCCCCCAAGCTGCACCATTAACAATGCCACAAAATAATAAACCCTGTGGCCCTGTGATGTTTGGTCTGCCCCTCTATGTCCTAAAAGTCTCTCCCAGACATGACTATACCTAACAGCTCAGACTGCTGTGGAAGATGGTTTGTGTTGGAGGTTCCTCCACTTCCTGGACAACTTGCACCAGGGCTTTAGATTGGAAAGTTCTTCAAAGTGTGTGAACCAAAGCCTTCCTGCTGCAGTCCAGCTACAATATTTTGTGTTATCATCACTATGGATAGGGGAATCAGATTAGTATCTTCTTCTTTAAAGGTGCATTTTATGTTTTTTTAAGACCATTGAGCTGTTTCTTATCCATGTTCTTGCACTAGGACTAAAGAGGTTGAGTTTCCTCATTCTTTCTTTGCAAGCTGTACTATCTAGACCTCCAAGCATTCTTGCTGCTGTCCTTTGGCTGTATCCAGTAGGTCTTTCCCTGACTTGCCTTTGATTGGTGGAAATGCTCTTCATGTCCACTGTACCAAGAACAATATGATCAGGACCCCAGGACTCTGAGAGAACATTACGCTAAAAAAGCTCACCGCAAGACAATAAAAGCATTGATAGTCAAAGTTAATGTTCATTATCACTCTCCTCAGAGTCTCTCTCTGTTACATCCTTTTCCCTCTGTCCTTCACTCTTGTTATCTGCGGCTTGCAAGTTCTTCAGTGCTGTAGTAACTCTGTCCCAATTTGCATTCAGGTGGTGACCAGTTTGTTTCTGGAATGTCAATCATCACTGCCAGCACCATCTTCAGGGATTTTATCGTATTCTATTTATGCAGTTTGATTACAAACACAGGCACATCCATACAATTGTGCACCATCATGTGTCCTGGTAGAGGAATTGCTCTAGAATCCCAGAGTGCTCTACTGATATGGAGGTGTAGGGCACTTCTGCACTGCTACAACAATATCCCAGCTAGGTGTGAGCCAGCCCAACAGCACAGGCAGAAAATTATACTACAAATCTAAATTGTAGCACCGGTACAATAATCTGTGAGGACAGCAGACTAAAGAAAAAATGCTATTCATCCTTCTATTGCTCATTAATCTCTTCCACAGATACTTCTCAAGCTTCATTCCTAAAGCATCCTCCTCCCCTCTGCACAGTCATCTAGTTTTGACATCACAGACATTTTTAACTCCCAAGATGAACCTACAGCCATTTCCAAGTGCCTACAAGTTTTCAGATCCTCCTTTTACACTAACTATGATTTCCTCTCTTCTGCATTCTCACAATATCACCCTCCACCTACTCAGCAGCAGCTGGGACTACTCACAGCTCAGAATCCAGTCACCACATCAACTCTTGCTGATTGTTGGGCCCAGTCACAGAACTCAGCCCTGAGAATGAAGTGCAAACCCCCACTTCCTTATCTTCACCAGTCAAACAATACTTGCCTTGATTTATGAACAAAACAAAGAAACAAAAGGAATGAACAGCATCAAATACAATATAAGTCAATTTTGGGAGGTCATAAGAATATCTTATGCTCCCTCAGACTTTGACTTTGTGGTTCATCATATTATTCAATACCCAGTGATGTTTCAAATTCTCTGGTCTTGCTTTGCATAGTGCTTTCACCCATGAATTCCTCTAGATAAGTCTGAGAAAGGAGTTATCAGTTAGTGCAGCTGACTGCAGCAAAGTTGGCAAAGAATTAAATTAAAGTCACTTTTAAAGGAAGATGCAAGGTGGGTCAGACCCACAATCAAGAAGAAAAATACCTATGAATATCTGGTGGTAAAACAGGGACATGTGTGGGTCCGGGAAGGAAACACAGCAACACAGGGACAATGTAGAGGTGAAAGGGGGTAGAGGAAAGCAAAATAAAGGAGTTCAAATATAGCTACTTTAAAAATAGTTGCCCTTGTACAACAACTGAGATGAAAACAGAGATTCAATTGGTGGAAGGAGCCGCCATCACATGCAGTTATTGCCAGAGCAATGCACACAATAGAATTGTGCAGCATCTTTGCAAGCTGGATTGCTATGTGCAGACCTGCTCAGTGCCACTTCTGCACAGAGCAGAAAACTGCAAACCTTGGGCAGCACAGTGTCGCTCCAGACAAATGGTTTTTCAAGGGTCCCTCATCTTCCATAGCCAGACCTACATGCGCATGCTGGGGCCACAGTGCCTTTCTGCTGACCCAAGCATTACAGGTACACTAGACCTCTGTGGTCATTCTGGGATTAGACCATTAGACATGCAGATAGAGCCCAAAGAACCAGATGTCTTCTGGGTCTTCCAAGTATGTGAACATTATGCAGACTCTGCAGCTTCTCCACCCAAAACATAAGGTTTTAAAACTTCCTCAGGACACATTTGGCAGGGTATAGGGCTTCAAGTCAGTCACACAACTAGGTGTTCCTCAAGCTTGGCCAGATATTAACATCCATAGTGGAATTACTGAGCTTCACCAGTGAAAGATAAAAGCTTGCATAGCCCTAATATTAGTAGATGTGGGCAGATGAGCGCAGTCATATCTGTTCCAATTAAGTGGGCTATGGGATCTTAGCTACAGCGCACTTAGCTTCTGCTTCCATTCATGTAGAGATGATCTATCTACCCCGGTATCAAATCATGCCATGTCTTTCCATCCTTGGAAGTCAGCTTTCCTGGAAGCTAAATACAAAGGGGCAAAACTCACCTACTGAATAATCCCAGGTGAGTACAAACCAGAAATTAAGTGAGGCAGAAAGATGCTGGTTAGTATGCTCCTGTTAATATCATTGGAAGTGTAGACGTTCATTCAGAGGGAGAAAATTAACTGATGAAAGAGACCTTGAGAAGAGAGGTGGTACAGAAGAGTTTGAAATCTGGTTTTTTTGCACATGAGACAGCTGGTTAACAAATTATGAAAGACTGAGAAATTCAGAGGACGTAGTTTGGTGAGGGAACAATTAAATTTTTCATCCATTTTTACTGAGGAAGGCAGGTCAAAGCCTCTTATTTTCTGAGCTCTAATAGTAGCCAATCTGCTTCAGTACCCTGTATGTTTCTACTAACCACCCTGCACAAGTCTTCCCAAAGACTTCATTGGAGCCAGAATTTTCATCCAAGTAATTAGAAAAGCCTAGTCATCACATTAGTGTAATTTTTTTATGCATCTCTGTAGGAAGGGAGGCAAAGCAAAACTCAAGGCACTCAAAGCAGGGCAGCTGGGGAATTCCAGCCTCATCCCAGATGTGGGAGATAATGCTTTCCATAAGACTTCCGCAGAAAGTTGCCTCTCATCTGCAAGGAGACAACAGCAGAGCAATGAAACACACATCACTTCCCTTGTGAGTCCTGGTGCACTGAAGCAAGTGCACGTGAAACAAGCATACCTGCTGGGCCACTGAAACTCAGGGGAAGTTTGACCTTGAAGAGCCAAAGGCCTGGGGGAAGCAGGACTCCTTTCTACCAGGGGAAGTAAAAATACTTGGGAAGATACAACCTGCCAAATATTTTCAAGTATATGTATGTACGTATAACTTCAAATGTCACGGTCACTAAGCATAAGCAATGAACGGGGGTGGGCTGTTATATTTTTTTTAAATCCTGTAGATCTCATCCTCTCATCCCTTCCGCTCCAGCAATTCAGCCCTGATCATTCAAATGAAGGAGGCCAGCTCTCATCTCTCAGGCTGCCAAATACTGGTGGCAGGGCCACTGTCTTCTATTTGACTGCAGAGTGCCAAGTACATTTATGGCATTGTATAAATAATAAATAAAAATATTCATTGCTTCCTTCTCCACTGACTTATACTGATGCGAGAAGCAGGACAATCCTTTGCTCTCCCCGCTCCTCCCTACCTTACATAACTCTCCAAAGACAGCTTTTTCCAGACTGCCAAACAATTAGCACAGAAGCAACCAAATTTGCCCAGAGCCTCCGAAGACTTATCTCCAAGACATAGTTAAAAGGAAGATGAAAAGAAAGAGCCAGTGGTGGGAAAAGCCAGAACAGTATGGAGGGGGGAATGCAAAAGCTGCAAGCTAAGGACCAGGTTGCAGCTCTATAGCTGACATCCTTCATCCAGTGACTCCCATCCATGACAGAAGAAAAGCCCATTGCATTTCTCCCTTTCCCACAAGGATGAAGTAAGCCTATGGTCTGACTATAAGCATCCCTTCCCCTTGTACCTTACCTGCTTAAGGTACAAACTGAACTGCATTTTAACTGGCACTAATCCTGAAGAGTCCCATTACAAGTCTTTACTGCCATTAAATCCCTCCAGATCAACAGAGAAGAGACAATCCTGAGGGACCTGAGTCACAGCTAAAGCATATCAGATCCTCCTTGCCTCTCTGTACTACACAGCACTGAGCTTAAAAAAAATGAGAGAGAACGACAAAGAAAGTAGGACTGAAGCAGGGGGAGAAAAAGCATGCTTGAAAATCCACCAACTTTAAATATTTATAGCCTTAAAACTACTGAATCACTTTTTAGCACACAGGCACAGAGGTTTGTTCCAAGGATCTCAGAAAGCACAAAAATCATGCCAATCTGAAGAGTGCAGAATGACTAAATCTACAATAAATGTAACCATCTACAACTGTAAAATATCATCTGAGATCATTTCTATACACAATAAATTTAAGTCACCAGTTAGAAGTTCTATTACTAATATATAATATGCTGTAGATATTTTAATAGCTATTTATTAAGATGAAGACTTCAGCATAATATGTAATTATACAGATATATACAACACTGAGCAGTGTTTGTAAATAGTTCATATTGTAGTAACCAATGATTTACAGAGGTGCAGAGAAATCATCAGATTTTAAGGTATAAAATTTCAATGTAGCAGAGCTCTGAGTTTTCTGTCTCCACTATGAACCAATGTTTGTATATTAAGCACTAGTTGGCATCAGTAATGTTATAGATAAAGGTTATATTTAAGCAAAAGACTAAAAAGAGTTCAACTTACTTACAGCAACATGCCCCCTCAGAGAAGCACTGTGGAAAGAAATTCAACTCCACCTCATGATGCAAGGCTTGGGTGTTTGGTCATCTCGGGTTTTTTGGGTTTTGGCTAAGTAAGGTGATTGGATTCCAAGCATTTTTTAAAAGTTTCTAATTTATCACAAGAGGACAGAGTTGAAAGTGGCATGGTCTCACTTCTGTCTAGCTAACTCATATCTCCACAAAGGTCTCCTGACAATAACAATGACTGCTTCTGAAAGGATTGCGTATTTTCTGCTTTTGGACACCACCACATAAAACTTCCTTTGTGTCATTCATAAACGTGCAAAAGTATCACAAACAGCAAATGTGCAGTCTCATGGGAAATTTGTACTGCTTCCAAGCCATTCAGTTAAACAATCTTCCCCTCACAGACCTTACAAGGTACAAGACTGACCCTCACTTTTGGTTCTCCTGGAATATTTCTAGCTGACAGATATACATGCTCTGCATATTTCCTAGGGTTCTCCAGAGCAGGTATTTGTCATACAAAAGCTGCAAGTTCAGAAAAGCATTTAACTTCAACCATGTGAATAATAGCCCATTGACTTTAATGTCACCACTCATGAGCACAAAGTTAAGCACACGCTTAAGTGTTCTGGGATCTTTGTATAATTTACATTTAATGTCCTGCAGTGTATAATGTGGGAAATAATTCATTTTTCAGTTTCATGGGCAAGCATCTACTACTGCAGCTTCTATTTTGAAGGTTTTTTTAAGTGAGACTTTTGCTTTGTATCAACCTGAAATGTTTTATTCACTTCAAAATAACGTCTGTTGTTTTGTCTTCTAATTATCTCTTTCTATACATTTCCTCTGTTACAGTAAAAAGAAAATCTTTATTTTCCTTTTTTTTAATGTAGGTCAATTATATGAGTAGTGCTTTTAGAAAATGACAAGTCAAAAATACATGTCAGAAATAGCAAACAAAATATCTTATTTCAAGTATAGAAAAATGAGCTACACTGGCAAATATCAGAATTTCCTTCTGTGTTCTTAAACTCTCTGCAGTAAAAATATTGGCCAGTTTTAACTCCAACACCTTTTTTTCGGGGGAGAAAAGCATATCTATTGAAAAAAACAGCTGACCTACACTGCATAGGCCCTTTGTCTCAAAATTTCATTAACTACTTAAAAAGCAAATAAGTCAAACGTGTGAAACTTCAGCAATCTATATTAATTTGCAGTCTGTCAGAAATCATTTCTCTCCTTTTTATGTCAATTACAAAATTACCATTTTGATACTTTATTAGCTTCTTCGGCATTTGCAACTAATTTACAGGCAAGAATACTAATTTTGTTTGTATTATTAACCTACTGCATTCTAAATTATTTTACTTAAATGCACTGCCGACTGTCCACATTCATTTTTATTCTATTACCACTGTATATGAATAGAAATTATGTATAGCAACTAGATTATTTCACATATTAGTTCTTTTTATATAACCTTTCCTGTATTTATTGCCTTTGTTAGAGTGAAATACCGCAGGCACTTGTTTCTCTACTGTGGTTGAAGCTCTCCCATTATTGGAAATTGGGTTATATCTCCTGATATACAGCCAGTTGAGATCCTGATCTGGTAGACAACTGTAGTATTCTGCAATGGGCCATCTTGCCAGCAGGGCCTTCACAGGGCGTCAGGGCCATAGCTGCTCCCTACATGAATCACAGATGGATGCAGCCCAGCAGTGCAGGCAAGGATAGTCCAGCTGGGTTTGCTGGCACTGCTGCCAAGGGGCAGAGGTCTGGCCACAGAGCTGAGCTGGCCAGCATGGCTCTACCCCTGCCAAGACCACATCCAGCTACTGCACAAGGTGGATCATCAGAGACGGTGGGTGCTGGTTTGACACTCTCTTCTGTGTCAGAAGAGAGTGATACAGCACGCTATGGGAATAGCGAGTTGGAAGAGAGATGCTGTCAGAGCAGCTCTTTGCCTGTAGGACTCATGTGGCCAGTGATGCTTTCAGGAGAAGTGGGTTTCTCCTCCTTCAAGCTACTCCAAGCTGCACCAGCGCTAAGAGTCATAGCTTGATGTATGATTTAGTAGCTGCAAGGGTTAACATGAGGGAATTAGCAACTATTGTGACTGTGTTCCTGGCTCAACTCTGGCACCAGTTTTGGATCAGCTGAGCACCAAGGGGTGGCACTCAGCAAAGTGAGCACTACCTGGGGCACAGAGAGAGAGCAGCAGTGGTTGCTAAACTCAGTACAGGGAGCTTCCAGCCACCATCAGTCCAAACTACTAACCTGGCACAGAAACACCCACTCCAGCCCAGCTCAGACTGGCCTGCTCAAGAATCCACATAGCACAACAGGTACATAAACTTAGCCACTTGGGTATGTCATTAGGAAGTAAATACTGGGGCACAGTCAAGACACCAACTAAGTCCTTAGGTAGCTGGAGTGTTTCATGCCACTTTTCTGGGGAAGCTGCAGGTCAGCAGCTGTAGGCACCTCTCAGAGGAACTCTTCACAGGCCAGGCCCAAGGAAGAAGGTCCAAGATGATCCTCATGGTGTCTGTTGCAGGATGTAGACAGCCTGACCAAGCCAAGTATTCCATAGCCAGGCACAGTAATGGATTTTGAGAGTGCACCTGGCATTTTAGCTACTGTACAGTGCCAACGGGACACCTCCAAGTACTGTCATGCTACAAAGACATTTGCAAGCAGATCTATGCCTAGGCAAGTAGGAACAAAATCCCTTTTAAAATAACTAGCCTTTACCCTACCAGCTTGGATTACATCCTCTGCTGAGTCCTTGTGTTGGATACAGCTGCTCTTGCCAGCTGATGTAGCAGACTAAGAGATTGATCTGTGTCACCTTTGCTATGGACAACAGACCATGTATTGGAGACAAAAGAGACTGGAAGTTATAGTCATTCCTCTTGGCCACTTGGAATTGGTCAGTGACTGCCTCCTTTTGAAAGTCTGAACTGGCTAATTTAAGGAGGTAGAAAAAGAGAAGAAAAGTATAGCACATCTCAGTCTACTCTGCACACAGCTGCAACCTGTATCCTGGCCAAGCAATTCATGGAGGGGGAGTGAATTGTAAGCAGTATGTGGGCTTTGGAAGAAGGCAAAGAGAAGATTCAAAATACTGAATTCCTCACAAACCAGGGCATCTCGAAGCAGCTAGACAGGTGGCTGCTCTCAGATTCTGCAGGGCCCACTACATGTCCAGAAAGTGGAAATCCATGAGCCCAGTAGATCAAATTTATTCACTCACAGCTTTTGGATGGAGATATTCCCACCTGTCTTAATTCTCTGGAGGTGGTAGTTGGCCTTTAAGTTTTACCAGCCAATTTTCTTCCAATTCCAGGTGCTCTGGTAGACAGTAATTTTATCTGAATGTTGCACTTGCAGTAGCGGCTACATTTGAGGTATACCACAACTATCCGAGTACGTACTGCAGCCTTTCTCTTCCCCAAGAAACGAAGTACTTATGCATTAGGATAGCAAAAGCAAACATAGGTACATTGGTAAAGAAAAGCAGAAGAAAATTTCCTCAATCCAATAAACACTGGCTGCCCTACAGCAAAACCAACTAAAATACGCCCAGAGACCTGTAGCCAAAGGCTTTGTGAAGCTCCAGGAGCTACCACTTTCAATTGATATTTCATGCACATATCTCTGCAGGCATGAAGAACATCTTGAAAAACATGAGAATGAAAGTGTGGCTCTCTCCATTAGTCAAGGCACAGCCTGAAATAGATCACAGGTATGAACTATCCCATTCAGCTCAGACAGTTGAAAACCTAATGATTACAAACTAATGTTAATGCTGATAAGGGCTGGCTGGTTTCAGAGAGTGCCTTTCAGTTTGAGGGAGTCTACAGCTTCTAAGGAATCTCCACAAAAACCTCTACCTGGCAGAAAAGAAGCTGTGCACACACATATCCTCCTCAACATAGCACACTGCAAAGGTAGAGACAGCATGAAACAAATGAAGATTGAAATTAAAACAAATAACAGGCACACTTCTGCACAGATTGTATTATTCTGTGTCATATTTCATTCCAGGGGTAAAAAAACCCCAAAAGGTAAAAACCTCTTGAAAAATTAATCCATCACAGAATTTCTAGCTTGCTGCACAGGACACAGGGGTCTTGGAAATCATTTATTTCCAGGGTACTACAGGGGACACAAGAAATAGTAAGTATAACCAGTCTAGCAGCAGCAAACAGACACTTGCAGTCCTCTTCTTGCTGCTATCCCAAACAGCAGTGTGTGCAACCTATTGCTGGTCAGTGGCTCTAGTGTCATGACTCCTTAAGCAGCCCAAGTGATTGAGTAACAAATTCAGCATGGGCAGCTGAGCCTCAGAATATTCAATTCCTCAACACACACCAAAAATAAAGCAGTGTGCAAAGTCTCAGATCCTCACAAACCAAACAGTGCTGCCCTGCATGAATGAGCAATCTCCTCAAAATCTTTAGTGCACAGAGCCAAGTGAAAGCAAGTGCTCTGTGTAGACAAAATGCAGTGCATGTAAACAAGGCAGTGAAGCATATTCTGAACAGGAAAAGATTTCTTGTGATAAGCTTCCAAAGGCCTCAAAAATGACAGTATAAGTTCAAATGCAGGTAATAGTAAAACATCAAAGCCACACTGATTTACCCCCAAGGGCAGAACTTGTCCCCATAATAAACTAAAAGACCATCTTTGCTAGTTTAGTAGCTAGCATTCCCAAACAAATTATTTCATCCTGAAAAAGATAGGTTTCATCCATTATACACATCATCTTCAATACTCTATTAATTCATTTCTTGATGACAGTCAAGTTGTGGTTTAGGAACATGCAAGCAAGCAAACACAGTTAAATTCTGTTTCTAATTCATTCCTGAAGTGCTTAAAACATGTGAAAATGGAATACCAATGAAAAGCAATCGCACTATCGAAACTAGGGATTGAATCTATGATGTGACTCTGAAAAAAAAAAAAACCCAAACCCAAAAAGCATTCTCCCAGTAAAAGTAAGGACAAGAGGGTGAAGCAGCCTCTTCCATGGAAAAGGCTGCTTTGTCGGCTTGGGTGGATCCATTACCTTTTTGTCACTCAAGCCAGACACCTGGTCCACGTATTCCTCTTGGATCATGAAGGCAGCCAGGTTGGCAGTGTAGCTGGCCAGAAAGATGACAGCGAAGAAGGCCCACACCGACACCATGATCTTGCTAGTGGTACCCTTTGGATTCTGCACTGGCACAGAGTTGTTGAACACCAGCCCCCACAGCAACCAGATAGCTTTGCCAATGGTGAAAGAGGGACCTCCAGGCTCTAGAGTGATTGAGAAACATGATCCCACAATGAACACATCAGAGCAAGTGATCTGCATTTCTATTCACATACACATCTCCATCTTAATGTTAAGAGCAGTGTTTATTCCCATATGTGAGATGAATGTCCACAGCCGCACTCCCCTATATTCATGGCATCATCCCTCAGCAAAGTGTGACCCTGAAAAATGATTTTTTTTTAAATGTCTTTAGGATTCCATATTTATTCTGTCTCAAAGATTTCTGATGAAACCTTAAATGAGGGTTGCTTTTGTATCTGATTGGAGTTTGTGAAAGCCAATATACTATTCCAATTTGTGCTGTCACAAGAAACAGAATTTGGTCAGAAAAAATCTGCCTTGTTTGTAGCTATTCAAGAGGGATATTGTAATGCTGTCCTTGAACTCCTAGCATGCACCTTTGCAAAACATGGCCTTCACCATATTGGTACAGATGAAAAGAAGAGCACCATCTGAAATAACAGGCTTCTACAAATACCTCCGCAAGAAGGTTTTGTTACCCAGTCTGTTGAAGACACACAACCCAGAGGAGAACACAGCTGCCTCTCCCATGTTGTGTGTCTAAGGTACATACATAACACAGATGAATACTCTGGTCTAGCTCAGGAAAATCGGCAGCTCTGCCCTAGGCAGTGCAGGAACAGATCTAATGCTTTAAAAGCTGCCATTTTCCCCTTATTAATTTTTCAGCATGAAAACTCACTCATACCCCAAAAGCTATGTGTAATCATAAAGCACTAGGCCTGAGAACCTGTGAAATCCTGCTTGTGTTCCAGTCTCATATCCCTGGCATATGCTGGTTCCATTAGTGGGAACTCCAATCAAAACTTGCTCAAGTTGAGCACAAGAGGAGCTGTCAGGGAGACTGCAGATGCAATTATTCTAAGGATCCTGCTTCAGACACCAAGGATCCTCCTAGGACAAGAGCTCAAGAATCTGTCACTTTTCCAATGGTTCCAACCTGGCTATGCAACCTTTTGGGTTAGTATCCTATGGTTTAGGATGGGTGACTTGTCATGGACATCCTATATTTAGGCAGACTGACTAATGCCTAGTGCAGCTGCCTATGGTTAAAGTTGTCTCCAGCAGAGAAACAAAAGGGAAGAAAGTTTTGACGCTTGTCTCTAAAACCCTGAGCAGGGAATAGCACTAACTGTATAACTAACTCTAAATAGAACTGAAAGGTGTAAGGGGCTCATTTGCACCTTAGTAACTGCGCATCAGTTTCAAAGCAGAATCATCACCTGGCAAAACTGGAGCCTCTAGATGCCAGGAAGACAAAGCTGCTATAAGAACATGATTTGGCAGTCCTTGACTTTTTACACACTGGAGTAGTACCATTATATCCCTCTCTACCTAGTAATCACTAAGACAAACAGGTGCAAGGCCTGCAAATCATCAGTGGGAACTGTAAGACATAAGGAAATCTTAAGACGTTTCCTCTTAAAGCCTTCTCTTTCCCGATCATCCCATGTGCTTTCACAGTTACTCTGTCAGCCACAAACCAAGACAGCAATGGAAGCCTCTGATAACAAACAGGGACCCAGAATCCTTCTGAGCTCTCCAACTTTGAGTGCCCCAACAACAACCCAACATAACTGATGGGCCATATCAGGGCATGGCCACCTGACCCTGATGAGAAAATGTTGGTGTCTATAGAAAGAAAATGCAGCTGTAGGAGGCAGGAATATACTGTCACAGACTAGTTCAAATGCAGCCAAAGTAATGTTTTCCAGAGCGTTCAATACCAAACAATCATTGCCATCATTTCAGCAGATTTCTACATCTTCACATTACATCTGTTAGGGATAATATCCACTTGATCATGAAGTACTGTTCATAATTATTCAGAAATATTGACACTTAAAGCTGCAGTTCAGCTAACTTAATAACTGCACAACTGGGCTAAAAACTGTGTCCAGTTCCACATCTGTATTACTATGACTCACAGGTGAAACAGTATTTACTTGTATCCACAGATCCATGGGGTTACAATCAATTGCCATAAAGGCCTTCCACAACTCCATTTTAAGAGTGAAGTTTTCTGGTTCCCCATATATGTGGATATGTGGTTCTACCTGAGTTCTCATTAACAATCTTTTTTTTTTTCTCCACTCTTTTCTAATTTGATGGCATAAATACACTGAAAGCACTAGACTGGTGAGAAAATGAGAGCATTTTCCAATTATTGTCTCTTTCCCACTATTCTGAACAGATCAACAAACTCAGAAATATTTGAAGGGCTGATTCATCAGGCAGTGAAGATATGGAAATGATGGGAGGCTCAAATTTCTAATTCTCTTCATACCAATAAGGCAAAAAAAGGCTGTCTTTTAGGCTGTCTGTCCATACTCTCTTTAACTTATTGTCCATCTTCTGAAGATCAGAAAAATAGAGATGGGTCATTCACTTACTCCCATCTTTCCTGCTGTCCTTGCAAAATAATCCATCATCAACTCCTCGGAAAAGAAGCTTCCCACTTTCTCAGTTGACCCTGGCAAGTCAGAGATCCAAGTGGAGAAGGGACATACCCAGGTCACAGATGTGGACTCTGGAGGACATAGAAATATGCTGGGAGGCTAGTAGAGCAGCTAGATCTCTAGGGAGATGTAACAGTGTAGGATGGATTGACAGCACTGACCTCTCTGATTGCCTAAGAGAAGGCAGCACTGTAGGCACTGCCAGCACCAGCTACCAGGAACAATTTTCCCTCAATGAGAAACAAGACGGAGCTGGTACATTCTTTAGAGATGAAAGGCGACACAGCTCCGTCTCCTGAGCCAAGCAAATTACACATTATACAAAACTGCTCTCTTCAGAGTCTTTTTTCTGCCTCCATCCCTGCCCACTTATAGTCTGAGTGCAGAGCTTAGAGCAGGCTAGATCCATATATAGTGCAAGACATGGGGGAAAAAACCCAAGAGACTGAAATTGAGACCGGAAGTGAGAGTGGAACATAGCAAAGAGAGACTCCCCTTACCTCGGCCATCAGCAAGGCACCGATTATAGCCTACAGGGCTGAAGTACTCAAAGACAAAGACGGCCACTGCAGAGATGATAAGCAGCATCACAAACATCATCACCCATACATCAGCACTGAAAGGCTCTGGAGAGGAAGAGAAAACCACGGTGAAAGACCTGATACCCCACCCACCACTCCCTTGCCTCTTGCATTCTCCAGAGCATCCCGCTGAGATTATGGGGCAATCTAGGCTGGGAAAAAAACAGAAGTTACAACAGAGCCTTTGACCAAATTTGGAAAAACTTTGTGAGTTGGGAGAATTGCAGTTTCTCTCTCTGTAATGATCGCATTCCTTCTTAGTGTTACATTTGTGATACAGGGCTCCATCTGGAACTACATGCAGTCATTGTGGCATACATTGATAAAATAAAATGCATTGATAAAAGACTGTTCCCAGGAAGTACTCCAGCACCATCTGGAGATAGGGGGGAAAATAAGGCAGAACTGGCAGAGTTTCAGACAAGCATCCAGCTTTCAAGATGTTATTGAGCCAAAGAGCATTCCAAATTTCAGAGGTTCAACCACAATGACACAGTTTCTTTCAGCTGTTCCACTCCTGTAGCAAGGGGAACACAGGCTGATTCTAGAAAAGTTATCATTCATATTTTGCAAGTGTTTGGTCTCTGCCAGGTTTTTCTCCTTCTCCAAATCTGAACAGATAAAGATGGGACCAAAGTAGATCAAAGAAAGTTAGAAGTTTTCTCCAGACTACAGTCAATACTGTAACCTTCATTAAATTGAAATTTAAAAATTTTGGAGTTAACTTTATTACTGCTTTTACATACCCCAGCACTATGAGTGGACTTGGCTAAAGGCAAAAGCTCCTGAAGAGTGAATAGTCATGAAACTCCTACTTAAAAGAGGTTTGGAAAAAAAAACTTTAACCCTCTAAAGTTGTTTCTGTTTGTAAATGTTGTCAGGACACTGGCAGAGAGCAGAAAGTAATTATGTAACTCATATGCTGTGTTTGCTGCATCATAAAGCATTTTACAAAGCCAAATGGCAGATACTAGGAAGGCATGGATCTCTTGTGGAAATGCAGTATCATTTCTGCATTCTCTGATCACTCTCCACCATTGAAGGGCGTCAGAAATCACTTTATTGGAAGACACAATGTCAAGACAGAACTGACAGCTCAACTCTTCTTGAAAAATTCTGTTAGATCTCTAACATCTATCAGTTGCTCTGTCAAGGCAGGAACAAGTTAATAACTTCTTTGTCTCTCAAAGTACAACAATTTATAGCTAATTGTTATCACTAAGTACTATGGCATACCAGCTATAAGGTTTGAATCTATTTTCTTCAGGTCTATATTCTCTGAACTTGTCAAGTCACTGGGAAATCACTTGCTGCAAAGTGGGTGACACCTCTGAGTGAGCCCATTCTTTGCTAGGCTTAGGCATACAGTTGCTGAGAAACACCTTGGAACTCCAAGGCAGTACCTGTTTTCATTTGCCTGGATTTCGCTTGCTTGGGATTTAGAACTAAAACATCACAGTTTATTTTTACATCAACATCCCACAGGTATTCCCAAAAATGGACTTTCAGGCTAAGAATCGCAAGCAACCTTTGCCTAATTTTTTATGAACACTAGGTGAAGTTTTAATTTTAGATTACAATGATACCTAGAAAGGCAGAAGGTGAGACAGTTCCATTGCTACGTGACACCATGACACTGATTCCCGTCTCAATGAAGGGCACAGAGAAATCCACCACTTCTGAACGCTCCTCATTAATCGTGAGGGATCCCACAGCCATATAGGCCCGTTTGGTGACGACCTGGAGGAAGAAAAGGAAGATATCAAACACAGACTCCAGGCATTTCACAAGCACCCCAGCCAAACCCCTTCTCACATTCCTGCCTTACCACACAGTACTTTTACTCTTGTAATCCCATTCCCTATTTGTTTCTAACATCTCTCTTTCCTAATCTTTCATCGGGACACCTTCTTCTTTCAGGAAATCTATACACATTAATCTCCTCCTCAAAGCTGTTCTGTATATAAAAAATAAATCCGCAGAGGTCTTAGGATAAAGACATCATCCACTGAGAAGACGTCTTATCTCATTTTTCTGTCCTTGCTTTCTCCTCCCTCTAACACTGCAAAGTCTTATTTCATTCTTTATGCACCTTTTACATGATCTAAGCATAATCTAGGTTGCAGCCTCTCTGGTGCATGGATATTATGCTCTTTCTTTGACTGTGAAAGCCAAATTTGTGACACTACAGAGAACAATAATTAAACGTCATGATCAGAGTATCAGAGCAGATTAATTCACCCAGTGCCCAGAAAGGATCCAGGCCAACCTAGGCCAATCATTTCTATAGAGTCACTACTACCCCTTCCCCAAACAGGTACCCCACTAATGATGGGAGACCAGACTGGACCCATGTCACCCAGTCCAGGGATAAAGCCCACTATGCCCTCCTTTTGCTGCTGACCTCTCCAATCATTCCATTCCATGTCCCATTGATCTTTTTCCCATGCTTGCCGTTAGTCACCAAATACAGGTCATAGGTGAACTTGACAGACTTTGAGATTTTCTTGAGGATGTCAATGCAGAACCCCTTGCAACATTTCTTCATGTAATCTGGCTCCTCATCGGTTTTGTTCCTGAACCATCACAACAATAATGAGTTAAAAGACTGGGGGAAACTCCCTTAATTCCCTTCTGTTGTAAGTATGCACTCCCCCTCCCACAATATAATGTGGAGAATTTTACTTGTGCTACCCGTGCTGAAGGGTGAAGGAACACACCAAGATGATCTGCCCAAAGGGGCCAGTTATTAATGGACATACGCACCAGGCTGGGTAAATGGAGGTGACGTTTCTAAAAAGTGATTATCGGGGTATGATGGTATTGGCACAACAGACTTTACATTCTACTGAGAAGGGCGAGCCCAACAGGAGAAGAAAAGCCCAAGGGTGCATACTCAGTCACTATGCGTTTTTGGCAAGGGACTGTGTTCCTCATGCAGGTGCCACTTAGGGGGTCCACATTTTCCACAATCACGAATGGTGCCTCTTCCAAGGTCACAATACTCAGGTGATCGTCCTCACGCTCCTCAGAGTCAGGATATAGCTCAAAGCGGGGCCACACATAATACTTCATCTGCAACTTCTTTTCCTTCCATTTCCCCACCTGTGGAGACACAAACCACAAAAGATAGACATCTAGAAGCTCCATTCCTCTGCATCAACCACAGCTCCCACAAGCCTGGGTAGGACTGCCAGTCTGAAGTACCCAAGCTCACAACTTACGTAACATAAGGACGTAGTTGGAGGGAAGGCTCTGAGTAACTGGGTTCAAACCAGGGGTAAGTGGTGTAGAAGAAAAATATTTGAGTTGCCTCATCTCTGTGATGGTCTCACCCTCTGAGAGAACGAGTGGGTGACAGGAAAGATACCATCACCATGGTCAAACAGATACATCTGTGAACTTTCTCAGCCAAACAGCAGGACCAGAAATTTTCATACCCTGAAATGTTGACATTGCCCTACTAGTGGGAAAATGGGTGTTTCCTGCTAAAAAAAGAGGATAAATATATACAAATGCTGAAACAAATGTAATTTTGAAAAAGAGAAACTTAAATACTTCACTTGAAAAAGTCAAAACAGAATGTCTTGACTTTTCCAAATTTTGTCTTCATTTGGTTTCAGTGGAATTCAAACAGATTCATTTTGGCCAAACTTGATTTTGTCCAGAAATAACTTCTTCTGGGACAAGGTTGCCCATTCCTAGAATGGACTGAGTTTTTCCAAAAGACAGCCAATTGAAAAGGGAGAAGAACATAGAGAGATGCTTGCTAACAGTAGTTCTTGCTATCCCCTGCTAAGGCCTTACTGAAATACCTGCTCTTATCCTTTCATGATGACTTGGTTACGTACCTTAGTGGGAAACAAGGATTTGTTCTGTGTTTCTGACACATGAAAAATAAAATCGAAGAGCATCTATGTTGTGGGTTTTTTTTTTTTAATCTTGCCATTTTTCCATAAGTATATATTGCAATTTTAGATCTTCTCATTTTCCATTTCTTAGGCAGAGATTACACCTTCAGCAGTCAGAAGAGTGAGATTCAGTTGCCTTATACCTACTGTCACAAATAAAAAGTTGCTTTGAAGTCACTCCAGTCCCTGAAGAGACCACAGGTGTAGCACACCCACTGCCCATGGCACACCATTCCTTGCAAAAATTCCAAGAAATAAAAGGAACATTACTATGCTTTCAACTACCAACATTTTGCCTTTCTTCTCAATTCCCCTCATCACTCTTGACAGTAATTAGCACCTTGGCTGGCAGCTGAAGCTGAGAGGGTAAGAAACTAACTGGGCTTAAGAAGGAACTTTCCTGCAGGACCCTCAAAGAAAGCCCTCCAAGCCAAAGTTGAGACATGCTGACTTGATGGCAGGGGCAGAGTGGGTGTGAGGGAAGATTTCAGGACTGCTCTTAGCACTGGACCTGCTCTGTAGGTATGCAGAAAAGCTTCATTCCACTGCAATCCAACAACCCTCCCACCCGCCCCCCCAATTAAATCATTTATTTATGTAAATGACAGAACAGGAGAGTGAAGCACTTATTAGAGACTCATTAGGTGTCAGTTGTTATTCTGTAAAACTCAAAGCCCAGCTGGGGTTTGGCATTTGAGAGCAGCTAGATTTCACATAAAACACTTGTCACCTTCAAAATAAACAAACGCTTTATCTGGCCATGAAAGAAAAATCCACACTGTGGGCTTGTGGAGGGAGAAGAAAGGCAGAAGAAATCATCCAGAGAGAGCAGCCTCCCCATCCATTCCTGTAACATGAATACAGCATCCCAGTGAAGGCAAGGCAGTGGGTTTTGTAAGAAGGGGATGAAGTGGCATGGCAACTGGTCTTACCTTCCCAAGAACCCTTACAACAAGCACCTGGCAAAGAAATGTCAATGAGAGATTGTCCCTAATGTTTCCTTCACCCATGGAGTCACACTGCTTGGACCAGCAAGCAGGGTACACATCTAAGGCTGGATATGGAGAGCACATTTCTGAGGCAATAAAGAGCATATGTTCACATGCTCACTCGGGGTCTGTTCAGCCCTAGACTTCCCACTTGTTGACCCAGCAGGTCAATTTATCACCATCTGAATGAAAGACTCCTGCAGTGCAACCTTAACCCTCAAATAACTGAGAACAAATCCTCAAAACAAGTTTCAGTGAAGCCACCAGCCAGACAAGTAGAATAACTACACACACGGGGATCAGTAGGGACCAGTGATTAAGATGCTGCACAGAACAGCCCAGACTTCAGCTCAGTAACATTAACTTATCATAGAAATAAGTGGTTGATGAAAGAGACATCTTGCAGCATCTCAGCAGCCATTAGATATCACAGTAATAGGCATGATATAAGCCTCTAAGTGATAAATTAGATCAGATAGGCAAACCCAACGTGTAATTACCCAGAAGTTCTCCAGGACAGAAAAGGGAGTTCATAAGGCTGTATGCCAGGCACATTTCACAGTGTGGTACTACACAGACAACGTTATGAGATTAGGATAATAACGACAGTCTTGCCATAGCCTCCTGTGCACTGAAACACCAAACCTGCAAATAGTTTAGTACACATCCTTTCCCTACAATCCCAGTAGAATTCTAAGTTCTCCAAAAAGGAAGAAAAAGAGTATATAAGTGAATGTTCTGACCTAAATTTTCAAATTAACTATGGAGCATCTCAAGAATATGGGCAAATATTACATTTCATTGCTAACCTGAACAATCAAGCATGCCATACAGAATTATAGAAAAACCAGGTTGGAAGGGACCCATCGGATCTTCTAGTCCAACCATTCCTATCAAAATATACCTACAGATATGTACAGATATGAATAAGCAAAGTCAGAAAAGCTTTGTTGATCAAGAAGGGATAGATTTCTTTCCATGCTCAAGCATGCAAAGGTCAAAAGTGTATGCCTATAGTTAAAGAAGAGCAGACTTAAGCAACATGTGGGCAAGGACAGTAAGAAGCACCACGTGCACAAAGGATGGAGACAACACAAAAGAAAGAAAATACAAATGTGTCTCATGCTAGATAATCTGCCATGAGAGGGAAGAAGCAATTCACTGTGGGGACAGAGGTTAGCCACAACAGAATTAAATGTCACAGATTTGTCCAGGTAATGATGCCTACTCCTAAATAATATAACCTGCCACAAGCTATGCAAAGCAGACCAAGACACTTCTTAAGTCTCAGGGTATTTGGTATTAACAGTTTGTGAACTCTCATTACTTTGGTTTTACTCAGTGCTTGCCTCAGCAAAAAGAGGAAAATAAACCATCCCAGGCATCTTGCGTATTTGTCACCCTGCAGGTTCAAGATCTACAGGGTATTCTCCAATCAGAGCATAGTTATCCAAACTCCTACTAGGAGCTCTGCAGGGTCACAGGATCAACAACAGTAAGGATATTAGGGATCTTTAAAACTTCCTTTTTAATTATATTCTCCAGACCCTAGGTATGTTCCTCTATGCCAGGGCAGGACTCCTGAGTGCCAGAAGTTCACCTCAACTTTCCCTTGCTCTGTCTGTAACACATCTGATTTTATCAAGAAAGAAAAGTTACTTTGGTTTGGGAATGAATTTGGAGGTGTTGAGAAAAGAAAGCTGTTGGAAATAGAAGTACAATACATTTGCAGAGAAAGGAAGTGAGAGATACTGTAGAAAAGACAATTACTACTGGTTTGTCTACGTATATAAACTATCCCATGTAGACAAAAGGTAAGATTGTCTATACAAGGGGTAAAGGTCTTCCAGTAGGCTGGCAAATTGCCTTAACTGCTGTATAATCTGCCAGAATAAAAGTGGTAAGCAGTATGCTAATGTACATCTTTAATGAAAGCTGCATTATATTAATTCCCTGAACTAATTCTTAACTGAAGCTCTTCTCTCCTTCCAAGGGAAGCTAAGGCTTGCAATAGCCATTTGTGGCAGTTATTTGTCTAACACTGTCCTTACACAGCCCACAGTCTCCATGGCCAGTCTATTCTAGTGCTTAACTATCCTTCCCATTAAAAAAGTTGGGTTTTTTTTCTGACATCTAACCTAAATCTTCTTGCTGCAATTTATGCTAGGAGAGTATATTTCCTTATTCTTCTACATATGCTCTTTCCAGTGTTATCAGGTCAGTAAGATATTTATAACACAGAGGACCTGGTAGTCTCATTCAGTGGATATGCTTATATGCTACATCGGGAAAAGCAATCACCTCTTTGAATGACCAGCACCCAGTCTCATCATTTACAAAATCCTTACCTAATTGGGTAGTACAGACAAGTACAAATTTTTCCCATGCACTTCCAAAATTGTGTGTTCCAGCCAGTGCAGAAGCCAATTTCTGAGCTCCTCCTCACGTGCCAAGGCAGGACTTCAAAACACAAGAGCATCTGGAGAAACCTCCAACTAATGTCAACAGATGGGGGAAAACGTAAAAAAAAAACAAAACAAAGCTCCTAGAAATTTGGCTTTCAAGGACTAAGCAGCAGAATAACATTCTGTAGAAAAATAGTAGTGTTCAGATATATTTCTCAGGTAAGATGCTCAAAGGCATTGCAATCATACTAGGGGCGAAGTATTCGGGTGCTTGTTTTTCAACACACTGCAGAAGAACTACATCTGCACAAAGCCTTTGATAGTTTTTATTTCGTTCAGGCTCCCATTTGCACCAACCTCTCTTCATATAAAAATCTTCTCTCACTCTTGCCACTCATGGTATAGGAGAAATACAAAAAGAACAAAAGGTATCTGGTTTCATTCATAGAATTAAAAAAAAAAAAGGCCATTCCAAACTCAGGATTTGAAATGTTTTCTGCATTTCCCCCAACATTCAGTGTTTCCTCCCTTATTATGGTTTGGGGTTTTCCCCCAGGAGCTGAGAAGCTTGTTCATTCCAGCAAGGAAGACCTAAGGTAACAACACAAGAGCATGGACTAGAAGACAAAAATTCCCTCTTCCACCAAGGACATGTGGAATCTGATCTACACCCATGTGCCTCCACTCAACATGGTGCAAAATTGAGATAATGGTATGTTTTCACCTCTGGGGTGCACTGAGTAGACATAAATACAGAAAAAGCCATGAGACTCACAAATAGTATGGAAATTGGGAGACACACAAAGGTGTCCACAGTTAGATGAGGGAACATATACAGCACATATCTGTGAATGGTGTAAATGTGAAAAACTTCCTGTCTTTTATCTTTGCTAACAGACCGTTAACCGGAAAAAGCTCATGTAACTTTTCCACCTGATTTTAATACATGAAACCTAGAAGATCAAATATAGAAAAGGATGTTGGGCAGCAGGCAGAAAATAGCAGCGTTGTGGGTAATATAGCTGATGGAAATGCATACCTGATGCCTTTGGGAAGCAGGGAGACTCCAGGGAGAAATAAGAGTTTTGCCAGTTCAGTTCTTACAGAACCTGAATGAGGACATGGCGAAACCATAACAATTAGGCAGGACCTGAAAAGGGCTACTGTAGGAACAATAGGAACACCATGGAGCAACTATAACAGGGACATAGCCAATGGAAGTATGCACTGCACAGGATACATCAAAATAAAGGTAAACATGGGAGATGTCATTGTAACCTTGCTTCTGCAGTAAACTGTGAAGAAATAAACCAAGCATAAATAAAGGAGAATCATTTGGGATTGAGATAGTTTTTGGAAGGCTGGTACAAAATATTCATAAAATCACAGAACATTTTGAGTTCGAAGGGACCTCTAAAGGTCATCTGGGTCCAACCTCTCTACAATAAGCAGAAACATCTTCAGCTGATCAGGTTGCTCAGAGCCCTGTCCAACCTGACCTGGAATGCTTACAGGCGTAAGGCATCTACCACCACTATGGGTAACCTCTTCCTTTGTTCCACTACCCTCATTGTAAAAAAATTTCTTCCTTGTATCTTGTCTAGATCTACCTTCCATCAGTTTAAAACCACTACCCCTTGTCCTAGTGCAACAGGCCCTGCTTAAATGTTTGTCCCCATCTTTCCTATAGGCATCCTTTCATTATTGAAAGCCCACAACAACATCTCCTCAGAGCTTCTCTTCTCCGGGCTGAACAACCCCAACTTTCTGAGCCTTTCTTTATAGGAGAGGTGTTCCATCCCTCTGATCATTTTTGAACAAGGAAAAAAAGTTGTTGAGCACCTCAGCCTTCTCCTCATCTGTTATTACCAGTTTGCTGGTCTTGCTCATTAAGGAGGACACGTTTTTTTGATCTTTTTAATGGCTTACATATATGTAGAAGCCCTTCTTGCTATTCTTTACATTCCTTACCAAGTTCAGCTCTGGTTGTGCCTTAGCTTTCTTGACCCCATCCTTACACAACCAAGTGGTGTCCCAATACCCTTCCCAGGATACCTGTCTCTGCTTGCACTGTCTGTGCATTTCCTTCCTGCCTTTTATTTAGCCAGCATGTCTCAACTCAGCTGTGCCAGACTCTTGCCTTCCTTTCCCTACTTCTTGCACCTGCAAATCAAGAGCTTTTGCACTCCATGGAAAGCATCCGTAAAGATCTGCCAGTTCTCTTCTGTGCCCTTTTACCTGACAGCAGTTTCCCAGGAGGTCTTATTGACTAACTCCTCCACAGCTGGAACTCTGCTATCCTAAAATTCAGGGTCCTGACCTTACCTTTCTGCTGACCGGTGTCACTTATGACTGTGAATTCCACCAATGCATGATCACTAAAGACCAGGTTGCCTCCAGTCTTGATGTCATCAATTCACTCACTTGTCACACTAGATCTGAGTGTCACCAACACAACTTCCCTGGTGGGGCTGTCTGTTAGTTACCTGGCCTCAGAAGTTATCCTTAACGCATTCTAGGATTATCTACCACTCACCATGCTACTTTTCCAGCAGATATCAGGATGGTTTAAGTGCCCCAGTAGAACAAAAGCCTACAAGCATGATGCCTCCTGTAGATGGAGTTAAAAAGCTTCATTGATAGGCTCCCCTTGACCAGCTGGTTTGTGTAGACACAAACCACAAGGTTTCCTTTGTTGCCTCAGTCTCTCACTCTTACCCATAAGCTTTCAACCTGCTAATATCTATTCTTCAGCAGCAGCTCTTCACACTCTATTCATTTCCTGATGTAAAAGGCAATATTTCTTCCCCCACTTCCTCACTTGTCCCTTCTGAGAAGCCTATAGCCATTGATAAGCACAGTGCAGTCATGGAATTCATTCTACCAGGTTTCAGTGAGGGCAACTAGGTCATAGCTTTATAGCAGCATGGTGGCCTCTAGCTGCTCCTATATATTGGCTGCTGCATTCACTGGTGTAGAGGCACATCAGCTGGGATGTCAGTTGTGTCCCTTCCTTAAAGGAATGCCCTTTAATTCCTCTGAGGTATTTCATCAGTATTGCCCGTTTGCTTCTATTGCCACAGGAGCCTCTGAGGGTATTCTACCAGGCCTGAAGCACAGAAATCTACTGTAGCTCCACAAGCTTGGTTTTCAGTCTGGATAGAGATTTCATTACTGTTGTTCAACAGAAATTATATCAGGAACTAAGTCGTTATGGTAGGCTTTAGCTTTATAGAGATAAGATGGAGAACAAATGCAAATTTCAACAGCAGTGCCCTGATGTCTTTTTCTTCCTGGATCTGATAGCTGACACACTTCTTCACCCCAAAATTACTCAGCAGGCTATTACTCAGGTCATGCTATTTTACACTCAGTTTGGGCAAAGCAGCAAGGAACCTTACAGAAAAGCTAGTTATCAGCAATAACCTTGGATTGAGCGATTACGGGAACAGAGAGCCTGCCTTAAAGGAGGAGATTAAAAAGCTTCTTTAACCCAAATAAATGAAAGTCAAAAGGGGATATGACTATTCTGTATAAATAAAGCAGGGGCAGATATGCAAGGAAGGAAGAAAAGGGATTTTTTAAGTAGAAAAACAATATCAGTACAAGAACAACTGGTTATGAAGAAATCTGCCTTGAAAATAAGATTGAGTTTAAGCATCAGAGGAGGTAAATTCTGAATCAGCTGCCCAAAAGGAGCTGTGAGAACAACTAAAATGGGGTTGAGAAGAAGCACAACTGATCTGCATAGGGCTATATGTTGCTGCTTAGTGCAGCAGGGATAAGACCAGAGAAGCCTCTCCAGTCCAGGGGCCTTAAGTAAGCAGAAGCAAGATGAAGAATTCCACTGGTGAAAACCTTTCCTCCTTGACTTTTCAGTCTGGAGATGTCAAAATAGAGTCTTAATCATCCTATCTCCGTTCCCAACTAACCTACGCAAACACAAAGACTCTTGTTTTAGATACCTCCACCTCCTATGCTCATAGTTCCTTACTGAGCAGCAGAATCTTCTCCAGGGCCCTGAGAACATTCCTCTTAGCCTTGATCCAAGCTCTTTGAGTCACAACTCTCACACTTACAATGCTGACAACAGAGCCATTACTAGATGTGTAACACTTGTGATGCCACAAGGATGTATTCCCTCATAGGCTGGTCTACAGCAGGTGGAGAAGAGATGCCACAGAGAGCAAAAATCTCCTGTTTACAGACACTTAAGGTGATTAATTAGCCACATCAGCCAAAGCAGACAAGAAATGGTTGTGAATGCTCCACATGCAAAATTAATTAACACAGCAACAACATTCCTTCCTGAACCTCAAGCTCACCTTCCACAGCCACCTGGGGAAAGCTGTTTTCTTCAGTGCACCTGCAGAAGCAGGAATTGCTTCTAATAGTCTTTCAATTAAATATGTAGGCTGCAGGAGAAGGCAGAATTTTCTTCCCTCTATATTTACACAGCACCAAACATATGTCAGAGAGAGGCTTGGCTTAGAATACAGACATGGTGAAGTACTTGCTTTTGCTTTACAACTCATTCTGGGAATAAAAGCTCTTTTCAGAAACACAGTCTCCCAGCTCACTGAGGTCTGGCATTTACACAGCTCTTGCCATTTTTGCTGAAACATTTCTTTACTGGTGCATTTATATGCTTTTTGCAATTGCTGAGGTCCTGTCTCCTGCTGTGATTAGCCTGAGAAGGTTAATGAGATATACTTGGAGCGTCTCTGAATTCTGCAAAGCCACTGAACTATGGAACTCCATTGGTGTCACAGAAAGGTCAGGGCTGTAAGAATGCCAAAGTGTTTGCCTTGGTAAATCATTCCTCCAAACCAGAAGGTACCAAGAGAGCACTACAGACATGGGAAAAAAAAAAAAAAAGAAAAAAAAGCCAGGATCACCTGATGGCTCTCTCTGGGAGACAGAGTTGTTCTTGGTGGTAATGTTAACTTGGTAGCCCAGGAAGTGCATCATTCAAGCAAGGTTGACTCATGCAGGAGCAGCAAGGTTTTCAGGGGGATGTATTTGTTCAAAGTCCTCAGTGCTACCAGATGTATACATAGCCATGATTTATGGAAATGCAATCTGCAACCAATACAGGCATAATTAGGAGATAAGAGGAGAGATGCTATAGGGAGCTGTTTGTAGTAGGTTGGACTGTGATCTGAACAGGCTGGAGCATGGAGCATGTATCTCAGCAAAGCCATGGGAGGAACAAATCAGGTGTTAGGATTTTGGAAGAAGAATCAGACCAAAATTTATAGCTTAACAAATGCTGACTATACCATCCAATATAACCTACCCCCAGCTAACAGGCAGTGACAGTACCTGACTCAAACTCCTACTTTAATAATGCTGCATCCTTAAAGCCATCTTGCCCTTCTGAAATGACCCTGTATGAGGAGAGGGGAACTTAATACAATGTCCTAAACTCCAGCAACATCATTCTATTCTGATTCTGGTCAGAGAAATAAAATCCAAACTCAGTGAGTGCATACTGCCTCTATCCTTGCTTATCTAAGGTGAAAGGATGTTTCACCTTGAGCATCTCTACTACTCTCTTCTGCAGAATCACAGGGCAGGGAAAAAAGTTGCAGGAATATTGTAAGATCGCATGTTTTGTGCCACAGGAAGTCTCAAAGGTTTAAGGAAAAATGTACTTTCATGTGCATACAAACACATCTAAATGCTTTAAGAAAGCATTTTGCAGTCTCTAGGAGTGCATCGGCATTGTGCAGGTGTGTGTCTGCATCTACTACGTGTCCATGCATGCAAGATCTTATCTAATGATTTTTCCCCTTGGCTTTCCCTGTTGAGTGCTGGGTTTGAGTTTGCATTTTGCTGAGCTTTCATTTTTTTTACTCAGACTTTTTTCCCCCTACAATACGTCACACAGAGGGAGGAATGGTCTTGCCAATTCATTCTACAGTCTGGGAGACAGTTTAGAGCTTTGGCTGGTAAGTGGGCAATGTACAATGCTGTACAGAACCCTGATGTGTGTTCCCCTGTGCAGTGACACCTACTCTTTACATGGAGCAAATATCTCTTCCAGCACCTCTTGGGACCTGAGGCTGAAGGAATGTTTAAAAACGCAGATTCAGAGGAAGGCAAAAATGTCTCCCTGTGCTGAGAAAACCTAAGTGTTGAAGCAGGCCTCAGCAAGGGTAAGAAAGGAGGCAAAATTAAGAAAAGGGGCATGGGTTGCCTAAACCTTACTGTTTGCTGAGCTGTGCAAGTAAGACCAAAAGCGCTACTTTTAAAAGCATCTCCAAGAATATCAGAGATATCCTTTAACTGTCACTGGGCATTGTCATAGCAGGTGAAACACCCCTGGTTCCCAAACACACTAGCCAGAGCCCCTGCCCTCTGCACAGCAGCCCTGCATTGCTCCAATGCAGAGGTGCACACCCACTGAGAGAAGCACAGGCAGCCGTGGCTGAATGCATGCCCCTCAGCAAAATAAAACAGCTTGCTCAGCTCTTCTCTCGCTGGAGAAAAAGGGAAGAAAATGCCTTCTCCAGGGGAATTACTGCACATGTGGAATGTCCCTGCCTACGGCAGGGGAGATGGAACTAGATGATCTTTAAGGGCCCTTCCAACCCTAACGGTTGTATGATTCTACGCTTCTATGTTGGGAATAAGATTTCAGAGAAGGCAGTTATAGAGCTGCACGTCCATGTTCCTTTTCTCTTCCACCACTGAAAGTTCTGGGCATGTGACTGCAAATGCTGACCCTGCCCAGCACACACCCTTTGTCCTGGCTTCACACTGGCATAGCTATAGCCAGTCATACTTGCCTCCGCACCTTCAAGGTGCATGTATGTGTGCCCTCTCCCAACCTGGCACACAGCAGAAAACCTTATACACTGCAGCAGGCCATACCAAGGGGTAGCCTCGCCAGCCACTGCTCCAAGTTGTTGCCAGATCTCAAACTGAGTAGAAACACCATCTTTGCTCTGCACCCTGGTTCTCTGCCAGGTCTCTTCACTCAGCTTTGCAAAGGGAACAGATGGGAAGTAAAGCTGTGGGATAGGGGCAATCAGGGACAACCTTGCTACTTTCCCTTTACCCCATGTGTTGTCAAAGGGGCTGCTCTCTTGACATCCACAGTCTCCCCTTCCTGTCTCTACAGAAAAGACATAGAGATAACCTCATACTCTAACAAAGTTTTTCCCTCCCTCCTTCTATATTTTATTCACTCAGGTGCTCCGCAACAAACCCAAGGGACAGTACAGAGGGGTAGGGGAAAGCAGAGGCAGCAGACCTGCTCATTACCTGTGTGAGCAGGTATTCCTTCATGCCCTGGCTCATCAGAACCCCACCTCCTGCCCACCCACAGTCCAGCCCCTTGAGGCTGATGTGTACCCATGGACATGGTCCCCACTGCAGAACCATTTCAACACTAACACCTCCATTGTGTCATCCGTTTGCTGCCTTGATGCCCCCATGCCAGAACCAACTGCAGGAGTGAGACCAGTGCAAGCAGCAGAGAAATTAGCAGGGATGAATGAGTAACTCCTGATGTGATTGTGTGATTTCACACCTCATCTCAGCTCTCACTGACTTTGAGCTGGGCAGGGTAGTTTGCCCCATCCCAAGAGTATCCAAACAATAGCCTCACCTCTGTCCTGAAATGAAGTGCTGGCCTAAACCACAGCAGTGTCAGTGCTGCAGTGTCCCCACCAGCACTAAGCATTACAAGAGTACTTCTGTCAGTGCTGCTGCAGACCAACCCAGCATATGCGAGAGACTTATAGGCTAGCCAGGGGCTCCCAGGAGCCGGTTTGGGCTGTATTCCCCAGCTGGAGCCTCCTGCCTTAAGAGTTCATGCTTCAGCCTCTCTGGTGTATGATGGCTCCAGAGAGAGGGCCTATGAGCTGCAGGACCTCCACCTGACACACCTCTGCAGCCAAGTGCTGGGCTTTGCTGTAGCAGGGCTCTCTGCCGTATTTGAGTGAATCATTAGACAAGACCCACCAGCTCTACCTACACCCTGCAGAGAAGACCCAGCCTTTGGTTGGAACGCACCAACAGGACGACTGGCTCACTGCACACATGTGCATTGCTGCAACACTGGCTGGAGGTAGCAAGTGATGAGCAGCAGGAAGAGGCTCTGCCAAAGATTTGGCTCCTTCCCCATCCCATACACAGGTGCAGACACACTCACAGGTACCCCCAGCATCACTTATCCTAAGCTGATCTGGGCCTGGAGTCCACACAGAAAGGCCAAGGGCCCAGCTGAGGCCATCTGGGCTTCAAGTCATCTCCATGCAAAAGGAGTACAATTAGACCTGAGCATGGATAGAGAAAGAGAGATAACCTTGAAATTAGCTATTTGGGAAGGAGAAAGGAAGCTATACACTTTTCAACCCAGCTAGCAAAGAGGGGTTAAGCCAAGGCCTGCTTTCTTGAGAGCATGGTCTTAGGGAGATAAAATCTGCTTTTCTCAGCCCTGATGGACTGCAGGCGAACCTATTTATCAAAGATTTATCTGTCATTTTGTGCCTAAACAGGTCAACACAAAGCAGATCTTGTGCCATTCCCTTTTCTACAGCCTAAAAGTAGGAGAACAGGCATGATAAAGACAGTCTTGGAGACGTAAGATGAAGCTAAGGCACTCAGCAGTTTGAAAAAGGTCTTTTGTGGCACCTCTAAGTACACATGGAATGACTTCTCACAGCTTGGAATTACTTATGTGACCATGTGTATTTAAATGTGCGTGCGCTATGCGATCATCTCTATTACAAGACGACTAAGTAGTAAGCCTGCAATCAGGTTTGCTGACACTCTCCATTACAAGAGTCTTCAGGATGGTTCAGAGAAAAGCCAACATCTCCATGTCTTGCAATAGGCATTTGAAAGTCAGCAAGGAAAAATCCCTGAGGCTAAGGACATGATTTCTGCTTCGGTCCATCATTCATTCACTCTTAACTGCATTATAAACTGTTAGATATCATCTTTTTTTTTTTTCTGTCGCTTTCTTGCAGAAATCCTGGCAGACAGCCCAAACAGTATCTGAGCATAAATGTTTTAAAAGCTAAGCCCACCAACCCAGTAAATCAGTGGGGACATCCCCATCACTACCACAATCAGTTCAAGGAACATCTCAGCTCTGCCACAGTAAGGGAGAGGCAAAAGCCTGATCACACTGCTCACAGAATGTGGACAAGCCGTCCACATTCTTCACATCTTTTTAAATGTTCCCCACTGTGAAAAGGTCACTTGCACTCCACCATTTAGGATACAGAAGAAAGGCAAAACAGTTAGAGCTGTCATGACTGTCTGTGGAACAAATACAGGTTAGTCATTGTGTTGAGCAGTCAGACTTGTTGCTGAAGGCTCAGCACATATCAGAATGAACAATACATTTCTACAGAAAAGATTTGGGGTTTTCCCTTAAAAACAGAACAAAACACACACACAAAATCACGAAGTAATCTACACTAAAGGAACTTTATTTAGGTTGAAATATCAGGAAATGGCAGGTTTACTGTTTCCTTTTCAGCCTTTCTTCCATCCCACTTGTGTGTGGACATTTTCATTCAAATTTTAATTAACGGGTACAAGAAACTCTCTCTATGGCATCCATGTCTCAATCCCTGTACTGCAAAGAATCTTGAAAAAGCAGAATTAAGGTGGCACAAGAAACAAGACTGGCATTTCCTAGCTTGACTTCACAAGCTAAAATTGCAATTGCCATTCTTTTATTTTCCATACGTAATTGCTTATACAGCTTGAATGTGCACGAACTCTCATAAATGCCCATAAATGGGCCAAGAAACTATCTGTGAAGATGGAGAACGAGCTATCCATGAATCACCAAGCACTGGCAGAGGAGAGAGGTATAAAGAAAGGGTGATGGACAGCAAACCAATCACCAATGCAGAGATTATGCAATCCCATTTTATGATGAAAGAAGCAGCACTGACCTTAGCAAGGGTCTGAACAAAGCAAAGAAGTTAAAAGCCAAATTGGAAGGGAACACTGGAGTGAGATGGAAGAGGGTGAAGCTGGCAGGTCCCTTATGGTCATGATGCCCAGAAGGTGTGAGGAAAGAAAGCACTAATAAGGCAGAATATGCTGGAGGCAGGTTTCTCATATTGCAGAGATATGCTTATAACATGTGAAAGGAGAGAGAGGGCTGTGTACACGGGAGATATGGACAGGACCAGGCTGGTCTGGTGTGTGTAACCTTAGAGTATGGTAGGTAGGGGTGATGGCATGGAGACACCAAGTCAGTTATGGTCCAGACGTCATCTTGCCATGTTTGCCCAACAAGGCTAAACTGAGAGCCTAGGCAGCTTGCCAGGCTCATGCAGCTGCCTTGCACCATGCTGTGCTACTGCATCCCTGTGGTACTGCTCTGCACAAGATTGGATTTACCATTGCAAGCCTATGCCAGTACAGGCAATGTGTAGCCAGGTTTCACATGGCAAATTCACCCTAAGCAGCTGCCACAGCTGTGCAGAGCACAGATGCTTTCTCCCAAAATGCCTAGGAGTGAAGGGACCATGGTGCTTGCTGTAATCTTGACCTGTGCTTATTCTATGACCTTAAGCAAGCCACTGAAGCTATCCGAAGTTCAGTTTTCCCTCTATAAAAAGCTTTTGATTATTCATCCCACATTGCAAGGGGGATGAACAAGGACCTAATGCCATGACCAATGACAAAAGTCAGTATAGTAAGGACATGCCTCAGCGTATCCACCCCAGAGGAAACTATGCAGCTCAGGTCTGCAACCACAGTATCCCCACACTTCACACGAGAGAAAGGAGATTTGCCATAGAAGCACAGTGTTTACTGCAGAGCAGCCGTGTGTGCTGGCAGTCAGCAATGGAAGTCATGATGATTAATGACAGAACAGCAGTACAGCAGGTCAGGCATGTGGATCAACAGCTGTAAAAAGAACAGCAGGATTTTATACGGTACTCGCTAAGGACTAGTTTGGGATCAGGAGATTAACAAAAGCTCAAGAGCAGATTCTTGGGTCCACTCCAGCTGCTCTGGAAGCTGAAGTGGCACAAGTGACCAGGCAGCTGTCTTTCCTGGCTCTCTGAAGATATGTTTCCTGGAAGAGAGAACAGTGATGCTTGGGATGGCACAGTAGTGCTCAGCCCTACCCCTCTCAGCCTCCAGGAAGGAGACCCATCTCACCTCCCATGCTCAACATAAAATTTAACCAAGCTCTCCTTCGTGGCTCTGAAGCAGCTTCCCTACCACACAAAACCCTAAGCAGTAGGTCTACACACAGACACAAAGGTAAGATGTAGGTAGGAGGGAGTCTGCAGCCGCCTCAGAGGGCAAAATCACTTCTTCTGTCCTGCCCTCCTCCAAGGAGCTGTGGCTGAGAGCTGTGGCTCACCCTTCTGGTGCTGTCTTGCACAAGGAAATGGAGGGACCCTCCAAGACTTGGGCTGGAAAAACAGCCTTAGAGAAGGACTGGATGATCAGCAGCCTTCAGTGACAAGACAGGCAATATGGTGGGTGGTCTGCAAGGTACAAAGCAGCTCCACAGCCAGCCCAAGGTGCATTCAAGTGCAAATTTGCCTCAATGCTGACTTTAGCCTAGTCTGCTTTTCAGATGTGCCAAGAATATCCAGTAAGCCAGGCCTTACCCTTCTTGCAACAGAAAAGATCACACTTGCAATTGAACACATATCCCTTCTAGTCTGCTGATTATTTCACCAGGCAACCTTAACATTCCATTAATATCAGTCTTTGTGGAGCTAAATATATACAGTAAGCACATATACAAATACATATAAATATGTCTCTATCTAACAGAGAATCCAATTAAGTGAATATGTTATGCCTTTGCAATTAATGACTTCAACAAGCTGAGCTTCCTCTTACATATCATTAAAGTTCAAGTAATACGAATCACAACAGCAAAAAGATTCCAGATTTTCCTACATGCTATCTACAAAAAGATTGTTAGCACTTAAATCAATGGGCAAATTCAAGTGTGTTTGTAAACCTCAGGAAACTCTTCTTCCCTATGACATACAGCCTGTCCTTCAAATCACGGTAGCCCGTTTTTGCATGGAGTATCTCAGACCATTCCTGCCTTCTTATGTATCTTTCTGCAGTTTTTTCTGGATGGCAGATCTCTAAAAATGCTGGCATCCTGTAAGTCAGAAGTAAGCAGATTCCATGAGTGATGGAGCTGGCTCTCTAATCACTTGACTGATGCAAATGCTTTCTTTCTTTAGATATTTAACTGCCAATTTTTTGTTTGTGTTTCTATGTGTATAAGTGTGTGTTTGTATGCACTTGTGTGTTCTTTTGCATATCAGTCTTTTTCCAGGATGTAGCTTTTTTGTGCAGTGTCTGGCTCTCAGCAACAGACAATATTGAGCCCTTTAGGGACTGTTCATTCCTCTTTCTCTCATAACACCCCTCCTCTGCATTCATAAGAGACTCCCCAGGGGCAAGCTCTACATAAATAAATATTTAAGTAGCCATTAAACCAAGGAAGATGCAGAAAAGCACACAAGGGACTTGGCTGCAGTATTCAGGGTGCAAGAGCAAAAGGAAACAGAGACATGACTTGGAGGGCTAGGAGAACGCAAATGATGATGAGAGTTTGAACTGGAAATGCAACAGTTCTCTTCCCTGATCCAGCCAGCATATCAGATTGGCTTTCACCCCGAGACCAGAGCTGACATAATACAAGTCTGGGTTAGTACAACTGGACAAATCTAAAGCCCAAGAATGTGCTTTACTGAGAAGCTAACAGAGGAAAGAGCTTTTAATTAAGACGCCAAAGACACAGCTAAGTAACTGTACTTCTAATGTCAAGTTTCTTTTATTCTAGCTGCTCCATTGTTCTCCTGTTTGTTTACCCTTTCCAGAACAAATCCTCAAATGCGCAGGGGTAGGTTGGAAGCTCCTTTCTGGGGACCAGTTGGGTTTGTCACAGACAGAGGCCAGGCCTGAGGCCCAGTCCTGTTTGCTCCTTTGCCCCCTGGTCTGGGTACCAGAAGGGACAGCTGGCCATCCTCCAAAAACCTGTAGCTACTCACCCACCCTCATCCCTGCTATGTGGTTCAGCAGATGCTGTTATCGTATCGACAGCTCCTCATAGGCTCACCAGCTTGTGAATTCTATACCAATGCAGAATTATTTGTGTCTACGCCCACAGCACCACAGATTTCACAAGTCTCTATGAGATATCAAAGAATAAAGCTTGGATCTTTTCTAGACTACTTGAGGAACACTGGTTTGAAAGAGGGTATTATAATGATTAGAATATAAAACTGGTTACTTATGTTACCCTTAAGATGGCTGTTTGAGGGGTAATACCCATAGGAAATATGCCATACCCCGGGAAACCACACACTACCTGTACACTTCCCAAAATATCTGAAAGAGCTAAAAAGACCCCAGAAAATCCAGTTGAGAGCCAGACTCTTGCAGAGCTGTGGAAGCACAGTCTGGCATACACATAGAACCTACAACAGGCATTGGCAGACTTGAAGGACCACTGGCATGGTCAGAGTAGGACATTTTTCATGGACTGGCATGCAGCTGTTAGAGAATAATGCTTTAAAGAGATTTGGAGATGTTTCCCTCGGGAGTGTGTCCCAGATATTTCACTTCCCCAGAGAGCTAAAAAGGTCAAGGAAGGCACCCTTTCAGGTTCACTAGTTTTATTTTCTTCTCTGGGTAGGAGAAGCAGGAAGCAAGTCACCAACAAAAGGTTTGGGTCCAAAGTGAATGCAACCAGCTATGTCTTCACTCTGTTTCAGCAATTTCTGCATTTTTTTTCTTCTGCCTCAGCAAGGGTTTTTTTTGTCAGCAGTTTATCCTGCCTCACATCCATGTCTTCTGGGGAAGGAAGAGGAGGTAATGAGGATGTAACATATCCATACTATATATTGACATAAAAAAACCCAGCCTTTGCACATATGCAAACAAGTGTGCTCAACAGGAATGAGAGAGGGGGTGGTTTTTTACCTAAACTAGGAAGAAGTATAAAGAAACATACCTCCTCCCCTAGGCAGCCTTCTTGCATTACAAGAATAAGCTCCCCATCTCTCAGAAATCTGAAGAGTGAGAAAAGCTATGACTATCCACCACAGTAGTAGATGGAGGTGCTTTGTCAGTGTGTTGTGCACCACTGAACATGACAAACCAGCCCCTTCCTTCTATCCATTCCCACTTCTCTGTGAGCAGAGTGGAAAATGAAAACACCCTTCCTGCAAATAATCATTCAGATATCAAAGCATTACTGCATTTGCGCAGTTGTGATCCCTTGAGATTTTCACCTCACACAGCCATTGCATCTGATGATTCCCCGAAGTGGCTGCTGCATTGTCAGGCTTCTTGCAGATTGCTTTCAGTGCCACCAGGCCCGTTCCACCTTTCCATCCTATCTGTGATTACCACAGCCTGTCAGCACTGCAGTAGATATGTGTATGTTTCTGGATCTCTCATTTCTCACTTTAAAGAACTCTCTCCTAAAGACACAGGTTTTCCCACCAGAGGAGACACTAATACAAAAAACAAACAGCAGTTTTCAACAGACTCACCGGCTCCACTCACTATGCATGAAATTACATGCACCGACGAACTTTTTTCTGCTTCCTGCAGGAGGTTATTGCACTTCTGCAACACTGACATTGTAAACTTGTTGTTATAGGTGCCCACGATCTTTTAGGTCAAGAAAAAGTCAGCTCTCTCAAGAGAGCTGGACAAGATCTCCTCAAAAAAACAAAGTCCAATGATACACAGGAAGCAATACATTGGGACTGAGTGAAGGAGAGCTTTGTGCTCCAGCTCCTGGGTATAGGAAAGCAAACTGCTTTTGAACAGGACGGCTTTTTGGAGGGCAATGCAGCCAAGCTCCTGACTCTATCTTGTCATCAGCGATGTAGGTCTGAGGTATGGAATTAGGATCCAGGTCTGCTGACCTTCACAGGCTGTAATGATACTACTCTCTGCCTTACTCTAATATATTTTTACTTCAGCCATGACAAATGCCTCTCAGATCTCCACGCCCTGCACATCCATTCAAAAGGCTATTTCAAAGATCATTTGCTTAGATATATTTTTCCCCTTTCTTTTCAGTCTTCTTTTGCTTCCCTTCTCAGATGCATCAAGTGCCTCTTTTCTAAGCAATTTGTCGCCTCTAATCCCTCAGTCAGTATCAAGATGTGAACGCTGACCTGCTCCACTTTCTTCATCTGCATTTCAGAGATCCGTGTAGCTTTTCTCAATTTCAGCCTCCTTCTTGAGGGAGGTTCCATGAATATTAGTGAAGTTATATCATAGAATTTCTTCATACCCTGCCCTACACCAGTCTTTTGCCCAGATAGCAGCAGATAATTTACAACAGTCAGGTTGCTGCTATGCTAAGCCTATAGGCCACAAAATTTACAAATAGTCATCCATTTTCCCCTTGTATTTCCCTAGGTGATCACTGCAAATATATTCACTGCCCTTAGTGGGTAAAATATACCATCTCTTTACAGACTCTCCCTTAAGTATGCACAGCAAGGGTATTTACTACTGTCCTTAACTTGTATGTGTTCCCTGTGCATTGACTATCTCATTTGTCTATGTGACCATGTTTTCTCAGCTGCTACTTACATGGTAAGTGTTTAGTGGCTGTGGTCTCTCTGTGCAGCTCCCAACATCGTGGAGCACTGCTTAATAGGTGGAATTTTCAGAGACTACAGTAATAAAAGTAATCAAAATAATCATACACTTCTTCTGCACAGTTCATGGATAAAACTAACCAGGAACGCTTTTTTTTTTTTTTTTTTTTTTTGTACGAGACAGAGAATGACAGCCATATTGCAATTGGAATGCTATTAATTACAGCCTTTGTCTAATTGCCCCTCCACTTTCACCTGCTTCCTAAACTGCCAGTTAGAATGGCTTTGCACTGACAAACAGCTGCATCTCATCCCAGGGAGGTATGGTTGCATCTCCACAGGGATCAAAGTGATCTCTACAGGGGTCTGCAATGGAGGTTTGCAGCATCACAAATTTGCCTATGTCTGACCACCACAAGAGATGTGGAAAGTCTGTCCTGGATTTATATGAGTAATTTATATACATTTAATTGCAAATGAAAAAACGATGACAGAAACTCAAGAAAGATTTCTGTTTTCTTCTTCTTTGCCTCAAAAGCCTCTATCTCTGTCCATCCTTCCCACTGTCCCAGCACAAAACACACCCTTTAATACACAAGCTGCTCACTTGGTGTATTTAACAGAGACTGATAAAACTCCCAGATAATAACCTTGCAAGGCAGCATCAAACTTGCAGCAGTACAGGGTGTTCTCATCATTGGCTCCCAAAAATAGTTTCTTGCCAGTAAGAGTCGATCAGTTCAGGCTTTGCCAGCCTGCATTTCTACTGTCCCCACCCCCATTCCAGTGGCTGCTGACACAACTCATCCCCTCCAGAAAGGCTGTGAGGCTCTAAATACAGCCAAGAGTTGTGTATTGGTTGCTGAAAATACCTCAGGTTTGTAATATTAATGTAAACCAGGCTTTCATGGGTCCTCCTTGTCTCCGCTCCCTGATCTAAGGGAGACAGGGGAGTCCCAAAGGGCAATAGCTGTGAGAAACCATTTGTGGATTTTTGTCTAATATCACCCACAACCTCCAAAGGCCTAATTGCAATGATCACCCTGGGATAGCTCTTTTAGCTTTGTCTCAACAGCGCCTGCTACAAGGACTCAGCACAACTGGCTACAAAGAGAGACCTCAGGGTGGGGAACATGCAGTTTAAGGGAGTGTGTGATTGCAGACAAGCAGATCTAAAGGAATTTGGAAGGAAGTCAAGAGGGAGGAGAAAAGAAGGTCCCAGGACAGAAGCAAACAGAAAAAGGGGCTCTTAATATGCAAGGATGGAGTGCAGCACTGTCAACAAGCCAAATCAAGCCCAAGAATGGGTCATTGTCAGGACAGAAACCAGTCCATTATGCCCTAGTACTGTTCATTTTGATATCTACATTGCAAAAATTTACCATTGACGTCAAGCAGTGAACTTACTTTGAAGTCAATGGAATTGCAGCCACTTATGCCAGAAGTGAATTTGGTTCCCAAAGGACTTTTCTATGCAGTGATATAGATAATGACCCTTCAAAGCTTATGTTTTGGCCATAGCACGACAGTAGGAGAAAAGAGACCAAAAAAAGGTTGCAACAGAATAGACATCTGTCATTCTCAAGTCTAGAGATGGCACATAATAAGGGCAAGAAATACTGGAAGTTAATAAGCACTTCTGGAGGAAATCTTCCACCCATCTAATCGTAAGAAACAGTACCGATATGTTAATATAGGCGCCTTCATGTAAACTACGTCCCAGAATATTCTGCAAAGTTAAATACAAGACAGCAAATGGCATGCAGCATAAAGAATAGCTGATGCACTGAGCAATCAAGAGGCAGTTCAAATGGCCATATAATTTCGCCTTTTAAAAGCAACTACATAAAAGCTCATTCATCCATGAAAATGCTGCATTTCTGTTTTCTGCCTTCCTAGGAGCTTTCTTGCCTGCCCCGTTTATTGCTGGCTACAGACTTCAGATGTCAAAAGAGTACTAACAAAAACCTGTCCTTCCATGCCCAAATATTGCTTCCACATTTTAAGGCTCCTAAGTATTAACAGTCACGGCTAGTGAAAGATTCCACAGGGCCACAGACTCATAAGATATTTTAAAAATATTGCACGTGACAACAAACTATGAATATACCCAACAGAAAAAATATGAATGTCAAGGTAATATGTGGTGAATACATTTAGAATTAGAAAATTTGGAATGAATGGGGGTATGGTTTCAGGTACCGAAGGATAAATTTGTTTCCCAGTTCCTTTGAGAAGGCAAAATCTGGCACTCCAGCATTCAATGAAATCTAGACATCATTTTAAACATCATGACATTCAGCTTTCAAACTCTCTTCAGCCATGATGTCCACAAGAATTGCCAGATGACCTTACAATAGCTAGTCAGATAGTAAGTTAAAAGCATCATTCGTTAGGCTGTACTACAGGTATTTGGCTTTCTCACTGCCCTCAAGATTTACTCACTCCTTATGCATGTTCAGTTTATCTACTCATCATGTGCAACATCTCCTTTAATCACTTTGAGAGTCTGACCTCCAGAAGGTGTTTCTGCAGTGCCTAATACAAGACAGAATAATACTAACATGGAAGATGAGAAAGTTGAGATCTGGAAGTCCAAGGGAATTAAAATAGCTCAGATGAGAAAGGACAGAAGACGTGCAAGGAGTACATAAGAGTGGAAGTTGGGGCAGTAACACAGACAGACAAGATAAAACACTGTGGATGTACAGTGATTACAGATAGACAGACAGAGACAAATAGATACATACCTACAAAGATACAGATGAAAGAGAAAGACAAGTTCAATTATAAGACCAAGTAATGCAATAAAGACAAAAGTTGGATTAAAGAAAGAGACAGAAGAGATAATATGAAGCTTTTATCCCTCTTCCAGAGTTACAGATGCTATGCAGAAGACAACCTGCCAATCTTTAACCCTTACTTTGAAGACCTCAGCTGGCACGCAGCACACATTTTGAGTGGCTCTAACAACTCATGGCCCATTGGCCTAGGTTCACCTACTTCTTCAAAGCAGGAAAGGTTCCTCACAAGCCCTTCTCATTTGTCCTGTTCTCCCTTCTTTCTTTTCACAGCCTCCAGCGCTGCTATGTTGACCATGGTCCGAAGGAAAAGTTCAAACAGACAAGAACTACGTGAACTTCCAATAATAAAAACCTCATTATAGAAACACTTCCTCCATCAGGGACCAGGTAAGAGCTCTCACCCAGTCACCAGTACTGTCACTCAGTGCTGCCAAAGGGATTGGTGCAAATGGGGAACCTCTGAGTTTCAGACTTCATTTCCTGTTGTCTCATCTCTCCCTGCCTTCTCCCCAGTCCCTTCAATTTACAACTAAAACAAGGCCAATTTGTTAAATCACTGCTTGTATGTCTTATCTTCTACACCCTTAATTATTCTTTCACTGCTTTCCCCAGGCTCGTTCCACTTTGTCCAGATCTTTCTTGAAGTGACATCCACAGAACTACAAAGAGTTTTCCAGCCTTACCATCACCTAGCAGAGCACAGAGATTACATCATGCGCCTTGCAGGCTAAACTCCTATTTATACATCCAAGTACAACATTTGCCTTTTTCTCAACAACACACAATCATGTTCAGCTTGTGATCCTCTTTTATCCTCCCCTCAGTCCTTTCCTACAGAACTGTGATCTAGATGATCTTTCTCTGTACTGTATTTATGTAGTCCATTATTCCTGCCAAGGTGCAATAGTTTGTGCTTGTCTCTATTGAATTACATCTCACTATTTCGGAGTGTATCTCCAATTTGCCAAGATCATTATGAATTCTAACCCTGTTCTCCAATAAATTCACAGTCCCCCCAGCTTGCTGTCATCTTCAAATCTGATATGCAAATTTTCCATCCATCACCAAGGTTGTTAAAGAAAACATTAAACTGAACTGAGCACAGGACAGACCTTCACAGAACCCCAGACCATGCTCCCTTCCATTTTGACATTCTTACTCATTTTGCATGCATTTGTTATTAGTCCTCTTTGAGACCTTGCTCCTCTAGATTGCTAAAAAAGTGTGATGAGGGAGATGGTAAAAACCTTACTAGAGCCAAAGCAGATGACACCTTCAGCTTCACCTCTGTCCACAATGCCTGTTACCCTGTCACAGAATTATATTGGATTGGCCTGACATGACTTGTTCTCAGCAAATCCTGGTGGACTTTTACACGTCTCCTTGTTATTGTTCAGGTTCTGACAAAGGTTTGGTTGATAATTCATTTCATATTTTTTCTGAAGATCAGTGTTAAGCAAGAGTGATTCCATAGACCTGCAATTCCCAAGCTTCTTTCCCCTCTGCCTCCCATTTGTACTCTTTTTTAAAAGTAGGCATTCATGTTTCTTCTATACCTGGCAGATACTACCTGGGTCAGCTTTACAGGTACAGATCCGATGCAGTGCATTCACAGAACAACTTTTCTGTAAACTTCCTTTGGAAAAGGAGCAGATTTGGTATGTAATGTGCAGGTGTGAGAGCATAAATGAGGTGGTTAACTTGTCTTCAGAAACACACACCCTTACCCTTGCACAAGTCTCCCTTGTCACGCTGACAGCAGAATAGAGATTGGTATTAATATACATCTCTCCTATAGCCTTGTCCTGTGGCATGTCTTACCATTTCAGCCTTCTACAGCAATAAGTTGTTCAGCCAGTGCATCTTAGACACCATCCATAGCACCTCAACTATTTTCATTGTTTCTCCCACTCCACACAGTTTGGTCTATATGCCTGTGTCCTGATCAGCAGCATCCCCAGCTACTCAGTCCTGCTTACCCTATCACACCCCTGTGCTCAGCAGGGACTAACATTAAGTTGATGGTCTGCACCTTTTCTGACATGACAGGCTCTTACCCACTCTTCCTCCTCCTCCTTATCCAGCTCCTCTGAGACATTTAAACCCTGACTTCCCACTCCTTCATGCGCCCATAGGTGTGTAAGTTCACTGCTAAAGGAGAGCAGTTAATTCCAGGCAGGCAACAAGCTGTGCAGTGATTCAGGGCAATAATGTGGACAATGGAAACCCAGAAGACAATGTAAAGGTCTGCTGCATTTGTTTGACTTGAGGCAGAGGATAAGCTAGACAGCAGTGGTTAAGAAGCAGCCCACCCCAGGAAAAAGGCATCTGAACTGTTCTCTGGTATGCCAAGCAGAAATCAACAGCCATGTGGTGGGAGCAGGCACAACCTCTAGGATGGAAGATGTCAAGCAGCTGAGAACATTGTAGGAAGGAAGTTCCTCTATAACTACAGAGAGAACAATTAACTGGTATCCTGGGGAAATGTTGTTCCAGGGATGAGCTCTGATGGGCAAAATAGCATTTCTGTGTACTAAATACCATGTGCGCTCTTCAGTGCAGACAAGGACCCAGGTGCTCATCAATTATTGAGGTTGCTTGAAAAGGCATTTAGAAGAGTGCACAAGAGGCCAGTCAGCAGTTCTACCTCAATCCCAGCTGGCCTGCTCTTCGAAATCCAGCCAGTGAGAAGGGAAAAGAAAGGTGGGAGGGGCGGGGGGGAAGGGAAGGGAAGGGAAGGGAAGGGGGAAAGGAAGGGAAGAGGGAAGAATCTAGGAAAGTCTTCCCCTTGTTAAAGGCCTCCTTGTGGCCTTGTAGTATCATTCCTGTAGCATTACCCCCTTCCTCCCTACTTTCTGGGATGAAAATGGATCTCCTTTTTTTCCTCAGGGTGCAGACGATACAGAGACCAGTTCCTAGACTGCAGATAAGACCTTGGACTGGAGTCAGGTCAAAGCAAGAACACACTATTGTCCCAGTAGCGCTATTACCACATCTTGACTACTCTACTGCCCCAGACCTCAATGGACATTACAGTTTTCTTCAGCACTGCCATGTTTACCTAACTCACTGGACTATAAAACATCCTGGGTTCTTCTGTGACTATTCCCATTTTGGGAAAAAAAAGACACTTCTCGCCCCAAATCAACTGCCAACATTCAGACTCCCACCCATCAACACCTATCTTCATGTGGATCTTCAACAGAAGACTGTTTCCTGAATGGAACAAGCCCATGCATTTGCTGCAATTGGCCATGCATGTTTGCCATAGCCAATATTTGATCTTCGGTATTACTTTGGAATTAAAGGACAACTGTCCAGAAAATCACATGTCTAGGTGCAGCTCTCTCAGGAGATCCACAGTTTATAGGCAATCAAAATGAGAAAACCAGTAGAAATCTCAATGTACTGCTACAATCTGAAGTAATATTCACTTGCAATCACAGAGAACTTTTCTATACTTTAACTAGTTTTCCTCAGATGTAAAAAGTTACTTATGCCATTGAACAAGCATGAAGTTAAAATTTGACCGACCACAGAATTATCTCAGCACTTAAAAATGTGTCCTTTTTTTTTTTAAAAAAAAAAAGGTAGCTTTTTTTCACTCACAACAATATAACTTGAGAAATACTTAGTAAGGTAAAACTCTAAGTGCTTTGCTGTTTGAGATTTTTGTTATAATTTTGAGCTTTTGAAGAAACTTTGGGTCAAGCATATACCAAAATAAGAGTATTTTGGACTATCATGATCTCCAGAAGGCAGAACTTTCTAAATTACAAGTTTGTGAAGGACTAGACACAATTACTGCAAACAATACAAGACGCCTTGAGAGTCAAATTGCTTACAATCCAGGAAGAAAGAATGTCTTATTTTTTTAACCTGTAGCCTTTAAAAAGTAGTTACAAGTTTCTTTTTTTCATTAGTGCCTTTCATTTCATCATATGTACATGCTTTTGGGACTTACAAAATACCTTTCCACACACTGAAGCATCAGGTTCTGGAACTTACTGTCATAATGCAAAAGTGGGATAGATGTGGCTTGATGCTGATGAGGAAAGGACTGGGCATTCCGGGGATCAAGAAGCTTGGAGTCATGAGAACGGTAAAATACAGGTTAGAAATCAAGACTGAAAGAAGTGAAGATGCAGTTAGGTAGTGCGCGCGTACAAAGAAAGAGGCAGTGCTGCACACACATTGCAAGGATCAGTTTCTTAACACACACAGAACAATATATGCAGGACCAGCACACTTCCACATGCAACCTGCTGAGCATAGGTACCCTTATGCACTCTTACAGCTTTCTGCAGACTCCAAATACTACTCACCTGTCCTCCTTACAGAATAAAATGCACAGAGTTTTGTCTGCCTTGCATGGATCTCATTGAAGTGTGTGTCTCATGGAAACACTGGGGAAACAGGTCTGGATTCCTACCCAGTACCCACCACTGCCTGTTCACAATCATGCTGAGGTTTGTTTCTGGACTTACATTTGGTGTATTAGGGCAGCAGCAGGCAAAAGCCAGAGGCTCTCATATGGTGAGAAGAATAAAGGAGGACACAAGATTGCTGCATCGGACTTCCACACCTGGCATTTTGGCTATCTGAGATCTTTGGCCATTGAACATAAGCCCAGACAGCAGCCAAAAAGAAGATGGCAAAGAGGATGGAAAAAACCATCACGCCAAAACTAAAAATATAAGCTGTTTTCCCTAAAGTCAAAATACTGACAGGGAGTTTAGCCCATATAAATATGTTCAAGCCATTCTGAAAGTAAATCTGCCTCTACTGACTGTCCAGGCCTAAAGGAAGCTCTGAAAGATCAGAAATTTCAACACAGCATTCTGCCAGAAAAGTGCTTGTCTCTAGCACAAAGGTATTTTTCTTTTCCTGGACCCCAAGGGACCACACACTGAAAATATCCGAGGGACAAGTCCTTGTCCTCTGAGTCCAAATCACTGGACACAAATAACTCCACCAGCATTTTTAACTGTTCTCAGCATCTGCGGAGGAGCCTGGAATGACAGCCTGGAGACCAAATTCACTCTGCTCTGTAGACAGCATAAGCAAAAGCAGTCCTACCTTGTTACTGAGAAAGTGGGACATTATGTCTTGAGCCACACTGAAGTCTCCCACATCATTTACTGTCAATATTAAAACACAATGAACTCATAACCTGCTGTGTAGATACTGCACTTCTAGCCACAGACAGAAAAGCCTGTAGTATAGAGCAGAGGTTTCCTAGCAGTTACAGGAAAACACCCTCCACTGTTTCTGATCACCAGTGGAAGCCCCCGATCTGTATTCACAACAAAGTTAAGTGACAGGTGTTGGATTGAAGGTGATCTTTTAGAATTTAACATGATCTTTTAAAAAGTACTTCTATTACCCCTTTCTCTTGCCACAGTTATATTTCAACTGCCATTTCTCCAAGCGCTTCTTTCTCAGCAGCCAGAGAATTTGGCTACTGAGCCCCATGTGAAGTGAAGGGAAGAGAAACCATCACAAGGACAGCTTCAACTCTCCTCCCTTAGCTTCTCATGGGTAATTTGTGTACAGATTAGAGATGAAGGTGAAGTAAATTTGCCTGTACCACACACCACCCATCACAGGCTACAGGGGTACTACCAGAAGGACCTACAGCAATTGAGCATTACCTTTGCAGAGGCATCTGCACCTTACAGTGTTGCATTAAATATCACTACTGCAAAACACAAAATTAGCAAAGGACACTTGGTCAAGGCCACAGGTCAGGACAGAGGGTTACAAAATGTCAAGACTTCCCTCATCTCAAATAAGTAAATTTGCTAAGAACGCGGGTATAGAAGACATTTTCATTCTTGAAAATGAATCTTGAACTGATTTATCCTCGAAACACGCCCCTTTGTGAACTATATTGTCAAAAGACTGAGGATGGAAATCAAAGTAAATCAAATTTCCTTCTGGTGGATTTAGAAAAGGGATCATCAAAGAAAGCTTTAGTAAACTTCATCAGAAAAGTTTAGGAGTTTTCTCTGAATGTGGAAAACTGCAAGAGATGAGGGACATTTTTGTGAGCTTTGGTCCAAACTCTTCTTCCATAGCCATGTCTACACAATTGCAAGTATTTCCAGATGATGATGATGGGAAGTATTGACTTCAAAACATGAAGCAACCCTTTCAACAATCACTAATTATAGCAGTCTGTGTAGATCAATCCATCCACAAGCCAGAAGGTGCATTGTGCAGTTGCACCAGCAGAAAGAAGAAACTTGACCTCATGCACTGCTGAAGCACAAGGACTTGAGAAGCTTTCCGAGGTTCCTCCCTTATCGATCGGGTCCCACTCCATGGAACTTTTGCTGGAACAAGCTGTTTACAGCCCATTAGTTATCTTGCTAAGGAAATCAGGTGTTGTCCTAACCCAAATACAAACCACTTTTTTTCTGATTGATCCCCCCTCCTTTGACTTCTTGATTAACAAAGGAGCCAACAAATTCCACAGTTGTGATCTGTCACTTCATAATTCCACATTACACTGTTCCCTACCTCCTTCCACCCCCTCCAGTCACAGTGTGTCTCCCATGCTCACTGATCTGCCTTCCATTCCTTAGCAATTCTGGTGCTCACTGTAAGACAACCTGTGAGAACACTTTCCCCAGAAAAGAAGCCAGAGAAAGAAAGACAAAAAGTTTATTACTCAACAAAGAGGCTCCAGGTACCACAGATGTAAGAGTTGCCAGACCTCATAAGATCATTTAGTTTATTTATTTCCCATTTCGTATTGTGTATTATTTCAATCTCTCCAAGTGCAATAGCAATAAAATTGAAAAACATCCATGGAAACACTTCCAATTAACACAAGGTCAGAAAATGATGTTAGAGACCGCCACAGTTTATAAAGAAGAAATAGAGGCAACACCTCTCTATACTACCATTCTCCTCAGAAATAACCTCAGCAAACAGGCAGCAGTGCAACTTGTCTTAAAGGTCAGCAACCTTTGTCTCCATTTTACCAAGGGCATGGAAGAAAGTATCAGTTATCTGGCACTCTGTTCCAAGACCACACGGCTGGTAAGCTACATGTACAAATCTACAGATTTTTAGCTCAATTAACCAAGGTAATTTCAATCCAAGTTGAAGCATAAAGCTACAAAATATTCAGGATGCAAAGCCAAAGAGGGCTCTGGAGAACAAATTCAGTACCTTCAACTGCACCAGAAACACAAAAGAAGGTACTGAAAAAGAGAGGTACTGTAGGATCACTGCATAAGCATTATTCCATTAAATGGTGTCACCTCACTACAACTTCACACAGCTCTGTGGTACCCAGTAGCAGCAGGGATAATGACCACAGCAAGAAGGGCACAAAATACAACAAGTAATACCAAATCAAAGATGTTTTAAAACAGCTAGGGTGCTATTTCTTGTCCAGAAGTCCAACACAAAATAGATGGAACACACTGGTACATGGAGGTCAGCTATCCAGGCACAGGCAAACTGGAGCATTACCTAGTGCTTTTTGGAGCCTTTGTGGTCTCTTCCAGAAAATCCTCAGCCTCCAAAACTACCAAGAGACAACCCTCACAATCACACTGCGGTCTTTACTCCCAGACCAAGAACCTCATGTAGACAAGCAATTACCTCAAACTATCCAGTAGCCAAAGGGAGCAAAAAAGAGATATAATAGAAGGTACGTGTCTGACTCAACAATTAAATCCTGGTTATTACAAACTTCACAGCTTCCCTTTTCCCCAACCTAGGCTGAAACAGGCAAAGAGTAGTCGGAAGTCTTCAGATCTGCTTCTGCACAGGCAACCCAGCAACCACCTTCCCCTGTAAGGAAGTCCTCTAGCAGGCAGGCAGGTAAAGGGAAAGCTCGTCTACTTTGAAAGATATCTGCTTGCAATATCTCTTGGAATTGCTCACAAAAGGCTAGTAACCTGTCTCCTTTTTCTACAGAGGTCAGGATGATTTCAGAAAATCCTTGAACAGTTCCAGTTTCCAGCACTGTCATTATTATGCTGCACGTAGGTAGCTGACTGGCCACGTAGCAGTATTCAGTTCACTGCTCTGCAAGCACTGCAAAAATGGATGACCAGTAACAGCAAACTTCTAAGCAGAAGTAACCTTCATTCAGTCTCTCCCCCAAAATATGCGTTTGTAATCAAAGATGCAGTCAATCTGCTTTCAACACAGATCTCATGAAAGTTATTTATTTTAACCTTTCCAGTTTCTTCTCCCTTTTCTTGGTTGTCTTCATTATGCGTGTTTGCTGAGCTTTGAACTGCTACCCTGCCCAGCATTGGCCGGAGGGACAACATTGGGAGAGCATGAAAAGACTTTCTGGGCATGCACACCTCACATGGAGAACCAGGCAAGGACTGCCATCCAAGTCGACCCAGAAGACAAAGATGGTGCTCAGGTTCCAGAAGGAGGGACTGGGTTGGGAACTGCAGTATCAATTTTACAGCATCAGAATAACTCAGAATACTCTGAGCAACAGAGTAGCTTCTGGAATAAAGAAGTGGGAGAGGGACAGTGTGCAAGACAACAACAAAAAGACAAGCTTCTCCTGACACTATAGAGGGTGGTGTCTAGGTGGCCCAGGAGAGAGGTCTTTTAGGAACAGAAGACCTCTTTTTTGCTTTAATTTTTAGAAACCCTCTTGCAAATTATGATGCTATCTAAATACTTATCATTAGTTCTTATACGCCCAATGCAATAATTTCAATGTTTTTCCTGCCACACAGCTATGCCCACACTTCCCACATCCATCATAAGCCCTCAAAAGGGAAAAAAATTGCAACTTCAGATTTGTCCAGGACCCCAACCTTGAACTAGTATTCATCCCTAGCTGTTTTCTCAGAGATCAAAGTTCAGTTATTCCCTCAGCATCTCTCACAGCTTTGCATTTATCATTGCAGAACCTTCTGGAGCAGAGAGAGATGGCAGTTTCCTCTGAAGGAGGTACAGCGGCTAAGAGTATCAGTTTTTTTAATACCAGAATCATCTGGTTCGTGTTTCTAGGTTCCTGAAACACACAGAAATATCCATTTCAATATAAATGAGAGGAGGTCTCTAAAATTGCTTCTTTTGCTGAAAAATTCAAAATAGTATTCAAAAATTTGAGAACAAAAACAAAGTCAATTTGTAACCATTTGTAGCAATAAAAGACTCTGGAGTGTCTCTTTTCAGACTCCTCAGCCTTCTCAGAAGAAGTTGTCTTATCTCAAGGAAAACAAACACTTCATAGGAAAGAATGTATTTTAACTGAAATACTAATTTTCCACCAAAAGAACTTTGAGAGGATTTTATGCAAGTTAAGTCAATGCAAGTTTTTTTGGGCAGAGTCACTCAAATACTTATGTTTGTATATCCAGGCCTCTTTCCCAAGCTCTAGACTTAAGTATTGCAACACATCACCACCAACAGCTCTTCAGATCACATATCACTGAGACAAGCACCAATGAGCATGATAGACAAATGAGCCTTAAACACTGCTTCTTCCAGGAAAACTGCCACACTTCTGTAATATTAATATCTTCATTATATCCCTTTTGGTGCATTTTTTTAAAGGAATCTTGCCTTCAGGGGACAATCTACCAGAAGAAGCCATATCAATTGACAGGTCCTCAGCTTGAAGTCTCCTGCTGATCTTCTCTGATGACTTTAGAGTCTTCACTTCCTTTCACTTCACATCTACATAGCTGTAATTGTCTTGGACTCAGTAACTAAGGTGGGACACAGCACCCAGCACAAGAGCAGAAAGGTAACACTTAACATCTCAGGAGTATGAGATACAGGCTTCATCTTCACCTTGTATCCTTGTCTATCTTCTGTGACCCTGTCTGTATTGCAGGCCAAATCAAACAGTCCCCCGTAACTTCTTTCTCCTCTGTCTGGCTTTACAGAATGGTTCAATAGTCCTCAAGGCTCTCGCTCCTGGGTATGTCTACCCTGACCTTGGAACCAACATCTAATATTTCTGAATTTTAGTTTTTGCCCATTGCTTCCCAGTTCTACCCTTTGTGGTTCTCACTGTGTCTCTCTACATGTGCCACTTAGTCTCTCGGGGCTTCTCCTAAACCATGTTCTGACCTCCATACAGGCCATCCTACTTGGCCCTAGACCCTCTTCTTAACATCCCCCTACAATTCCCTCCCCCCGAAGCAGCCCCCAGGGAATGTGTTCATTTCTTTGGGGGCAGATCATCACTGCAGCTGGTTCCGCACTGTTAGGAGAATTCTTGGCTGCAGACTCAACAGAGCCTAGACAGGACCTCTGGATTGCAGTGCCAGTGGAATAACAGCACTTCTGAAGCAGAGATAAGACCTTGCTAGGATCCAGGTTTGTCTTCACTTGAGCCTGCTGAGGTTGGCCTTTGCAGGCTCTCTCTGTATCACAGGAAGCAAAGGTGCTTTTGAACTGGGGTCTGACTTTTAGCCACCCTGAACTGCCTCCTGGTCCAACGTTATAAATTTTGTCTCCCTTTTCTCTGTGGTCCCAAACTCTGAGTCTGCTCAGCAGAAGTGAGGCCAAACAGCACGCCAACAGCCAGTGAGGCTTTGTGCTAAGCTCCCGCATTCTACGAATCTGTGCTTGGAGGTCCTGTCTTCCTGAACTTCCTTCCTCCTCTTCCTCCCACAGCAGATGCAAAAAAAAAAAAAAGCAAAGGTCTCCCTTTCTGGAGCAGGACTTGAAAATATCTAATCTTCCACTCACATTTCCTTCATTCCAGATCCTAACTGAAAACATGAAAACTTTTTCTCTCTTACCTACCCCTCTCACTGCCCCATCAGAATTATTCAGCTTTCTGAAGCTGAATACACTATGTAGGAAAGACATGGCAGAAGAAATTAAGTAGTATTGTTAGGTATCTATAATTACCCCAAGTAATTTTTTTCCACAGTGCAGTAATTTCAAATCTTTCACAGCACTCTCTTTGGAAACCAGATGTTGACCGTGTCAGCTGTGTGCTAAGAATGCGTTTTCATAAGTTGCGTTTCTTGTAGTTTGCAAAGCAATGGTGGTGGCAGAGGGCTCCTGGAAAATTCCACCCACACAGGCACAGGGCGGGCGATGCAGATCAATTTTCTCAAGGTCCATGGGGCTTTTTAGACCTCTCCCTCTCTCATAGCACAAACTGGGGCCCCTCCCTTCAAGCAAAAGTCAAGGGAATTTTCTTCCATGCTCTTGCTCACAGGAGTGAAGACAGGGTAGCTAGAGGGAGAGTGTGTCTGGTAGAGGGAGGGTTTCCCCTGGGCATGCTGTGATACTTGTTTTCTAGAGCAGTATACAGGCAGACACAGAAAACTGAAAACAGAAAATTTGGCGGATGTCTCTGCAGTCAGTTCCTCTCCACCTTCCTCCCATTTGGTCTGTCCCACCCCACAGTCAACAGCCACAGAAATCAGGCACCTAGTACATTCATCAGACTGCTGTTTTGAGTCTTCTAAAAGAACCCACTGATCCATGATATTCAGTCTAAATATACTTTTGCTCTATCTCCTGCCTCCCCATTACTTCTTAATTACACTCACTTGGATTGTCATAAAGAAGTCCTTCCTTTCCTTATTGATTCTCTTCAATCACTTGCAGAAAATTATCATACTCCCTATCTGGCAAATACATACACTTGGGAAAAATCTATCCTCAGCAAACAGGCAAGGGTCCAGTAAGACACAGACTACCTAGAGAAAGCAGGTTTTAACTAAAGCTCAAGTAACATTGTACAGTAAACCCTGGGAATATTTCAGAGCGTTTATTTGAAACAAGGGACATCTTAGTGGAGAAAGTCCTTAGTGCAGATTTCACTAGACCGTATTCCTTTAATCTTTATTTGTAGGACAGCATCTCCTTTAGTCCCAGGCTAGAGCAAGTTGTGTGGGCAATGAGCAGGAAAAAATATACACACACAGAGCACATATTCTGGAACCAAACACAGGAGGCAGAGAACACATGAGAACAATTGTTCAAGTACAGACTCACATAGCTGTCTCTGAGTCTTTCTCAGCCATTCTGAAAGCTAAGACCTCAAATATCAGCCATCTGTAAGAAATGGGACAAGGCATGAAGCTGGTGGAGACTAAAAACACAGGCTGATCTATACACAAGGGAAGCTCAAGGAAAGCAGCTCTCCACAGGTAACCCCTGTCAGAGACAGAAAAGCTACAGAAATGAGAAGCTGCCATAATCCCAGCAGTCTTCACAAAGCAAACATAATTAAATACAGCTATACAAAGAACTTTGGCCTCAATGAAAATGAGCACACACCTAAGAAGGAAAGCAAATAGCTCCCACTTCTAAAAAAGAACAAAAGTAAAGCACTGGCCTGAAAGAAGTGACCTGAGCAATCCTGAATTCTTAAAACACCCAGATGATGCTTGAAGCAAACAGTTAAACTTGGCATGCAGGACCTGATCTCAGCCAGGAGACTGCAGAAAAAGGGACTCTTTCTATTATTACCAGATCTCCCAGCTTGGATGGTCAGACTGTCAGATGAAACTGCTTAGACTGGAAAACTTGCAGCACACCTCTAGTGTCCAGTGCTACACCCAATGTAAGTAGACTTACCGGCAAACACTATTTCTTCTCAAAACACAGAAGATTACATAACACCAGGGTGGTTATACTGGGAGAACATAAGGGTCTGCAGCATCTATTATCTTTAACATTGCAGTGTCCACCCTGTATTATGTGGTGGGTGGCAAGCTGCCCTTCTGCAGAGTTCACTTAGTCTCATAAGGCCTGGCCCTGCATGCTTGTATGCTGACCAAAATGGTGTTCTGATTAAATTGCAGAAAACATGATTTTTCGAAGCCAGGCCTGAGCGATACAGAAATAAATAAATAAATTGAAAGAAAAATTAAGGGTATTGCTTCACTCCAAGCTGAGGTTTATCTGCTTTTTTAAAAAATTTTCCACTAATCAAACTCATCCATTCAACACACACAAAAGTCAGGTTCTTTATCAGACATGATTAATAAAAGTGATGGAAATTTGGATCCAAACAAACATTTCCAAAGACAATTCAAGTATTCACTGGCAAAGGGTTTCAATTATAAAAGAAAAAAAATAAAAAAAATCCCAGTCCCAAGGGCTAGATCTCTCTCCTGAGATGTGACAGAGACCACAGTTTAAAACTCTATCCTAAGGCAGGCAGAAAGGGTTTGAATGCAGTTTTCCCACTGCCTAGGATTCAGTCCTCACTGTCTGGCTAATAGGGCTCTGGGGAAGATGTTGCCATTTCCTCCTCCACATCACCTGTGTGAATGGTATCTAAAGGCTTTTGTGAGTCTACATGAAAACACCAAAAACGTCAGTTTTCATTTAGAGCAATAAAATTTCCAAAATAAATCCTCCATATCTCACCAAAACTAATTAATACTTTCATTGATACTGAACTATGTTTTTTCACAGACTCATTTTTAACACCCACTGTATTTCTGAAGCTCAGACATTATCACATGGAAACGAAGGACACAGACCTTATCACTCCTAGTCTTCAATGATTCATGTCATTTTCCCCAAAACCAGACTTTGGAGTCAAAACCGGCAAGAGTCCAAATAAAAATTCTTTGCCTCCTTCCAAATGAGTGAGACTCCTCTTTCTTACCCTACACAGCTGTGCAGTTCTGTTTTATGTCATTAAACAGTCTAAACCCATCCCACCACATGAGGTGCTGAATGTCAGTCATAGTGATATGTTGCCTATATGTTAATATAGCAAAGTGCTTAGAATCCTTCTTGAAGGAAGGAACAGTAGAAATGTAAGTCATTATCATGTACAGGAACTGAGGAAATAAACCTAAGGGAAACAAACACCAGCAATTGTCACACAAAATGCGGATCAAGTCAAAAGCTTAAACAGAAACAAGAAAAAGGCTGTCAAACAATCTTCCAGGCTTGGCATGGTGGGAGATATTGCAGAATGCAGTTGGCCTGGCAGAAGGAAATTAAACAAGCCTGGTAAATCGCTGACTCAGCAGAAGATGGCACAACCACCAGCACATTTTGGAAAAAAACCCAGGTCAGTAAATGCCAGAGCCTTTCAGGAGGAAGAAAGGCCGAAGGATAGTGACAGAAACTCAGACAACACTATGAGACAACAAAAGAGCGAGTGCCGAGATCTAATATTACCAAAGGCAGTCTGAAAAAATTACAGACTCGGGAAAAACACAGTTCAGACAGAGGGAAAACAAACGATGCTGAACATATTGTACACTCAAATCGATGACACTAAACACATGCCAGAGTTCAGGAGCATTGAGAGTAACTCAAGCACACAGCAGTCCCAGTGATAACCACAGTTTTAACACTGAGAAACCTTTGAAAATCAGCAGAGAAGTTAACACATAGCAGTGCAGAAAAAAAACATAGGGGAAAAGATTGCCCTGGTCTGGTAAAAAATACTGCCAGGATGCAGGTCAGCATCAAGCCAAATCAACCACGCACAATCAGGGTTCAAACCCAAAGCAAGGTGTGTGGGAGAACTGTGTGCAGAAATGCTGTCCAAAAACCAACACCACAGGAGAGAAACCAAACCAAAGACATAGCAAACAAGCTTTTTTTGCCCTTACTGAAAGAAAGTCTGAGGAATTTCATATTAAGAAAAATTTATTTCAATGCATTCAGAAGTAAACATATCCAGACTTCTACCTCAGGAAGAGCAACTGACAAAACTCCAGTACCTGAAAGGGGTCTCCAGGAAAGTTGAGGAGGGACGGTTCACAAAAGCTTGTAGTGACAGAACAAGGGGGAATGGGTATAAACCGGAGAGGGGCAGATTTAGGCTAGATACTAGGAAGAAATTCTTTACCATGATAGTGATAAGGCACAGGAACAGGTTGCCCAGGGAAGTTGTGGCTTCCCCATCCCTGGAAGTGTTCAAGACTAGGTTGAATGGGGCTTTGGCCAGCCTGTTCTGTGGAACACAGAATCATGGAATCATAAAATAGTTTGGCTTGGAAAGGACCTCAAAAATCACCTAGTTCCAACCCCCCTGCCATGGGCAGGGACATCCCACTAGATAAGGCTGCCCAAGGCCCCCTTTTATCAAGCCTAAATCTGCCCCTCTACAGTTTACACCCATTCCCGTCATCCTATCAGCACAAGCCTTTGTGAATAGTCCCTCTCCACCTTTCTTGTAGGCCACTTTCAGGCACTGGAAGGTCACTGCAAGATCTCCTCAGAGCCTTCTCTTCTCCAGCTTAAACAACCCCAGCTCTCTCAGCCTGTCTTCATATGAGAGGTGCTCCAGTCCTCTGATCATCTTTGTAGCCTCCTCTGGACCCACTCCAACAGTTCCATATGCTTCTTATGCTGAGAATTCCAGAACTGGACACAGTACTCCAGATGAGGTCTCACAAGAGAGACAGAGGGGCAGACCTGCTGGCCACACTTTCTTGATGCAGCCTAGGATGTGATTGTCCTTCTGGGCTGCGAGCGCACAACTCAGCTTGGTGTCATCTGCAGACCTGTTGAGGGCACACTCAATCTCACTGTCAATACCATTGATGAAGTTATTAAACAGCAACTGTCCCAGTACAGACCACTAAGGGACACCACTAGTCACAGTTCTTCACCTGGGCTTTAAGCCAGTGACCACTACTCTTTGCATATGGCCAAACAACCAGTTTCTTATCCACTGAATAGTCCACCCATCAAATTCATCTCTCTCTAATTTAGAGAGAAGGATGCTGAATATGTCCCTGTCCATCACAGAGGGGCTGCAACTAGATGATCTTTAAGGTCCCTTCCAACCCAAACTATTCTGTGATTCTATGAACTCTAGCAAAAAAAAAATAGGGAAGAGGAATAGGAAGAGGAATAGAAACAAAACCAAAAGAAAAAAGCAAAAGAAAGAAAAATGTTGGGATCCTATGAATACTTAGATAAGGACATAGCAGAACCTCTCTTCCCTCAAGATCCATGGAAGCAAAAGAGAGCTTCCAGTTAATAACACTCAGGAAATGTAAAAACAGAAAAAGCAAAGGATTCACAGACAAAGCAAAGATGTCATTGACATAAGACAGAGTCTCAAGTAAATGCAACCAAACAGATGAAAACACACCCTCAGGCGCCAGGGTTACATTCACTCACTGTGAGACTCCTTCATCAGGAGCTATGCTAGCACTTTCTCCAGACTTCCTCTCTGTCCTTAACTTTTCACTAATTTCTGATCTTAAAGCCGTGCTTTCCTCAGCTGTCTTTTTGTTGCATAGTCTGGCCACGAAAAGAAATAGGAAATAAACTGCCTCTTTCATGGCGCTGGGGCAACTTGTGTGGTTTCTGGCTGCTATACAGTGCCTGCAATGATTTCTAATATAAGCCTATGGATAAAGTAGATGAAAATGAAGTTTGCTGTGCTGTGTATCATTATGGTTAAAGACACACAACCTGCCCATGTCACTCCTGAGCAGGAACAGTTACTGTTGCGCTGATAATCAGTTCACTCATAAATGGAGTTGGGGTTAAAATTGTTCTTCTGACTGAAATTAGAGAAGAGCTTTGGCCTGAAGACAGTCCAGTGGAGAGAATTCTTAGAACGCCAACATATACCACTTAGACTTTTCACAATGGCATACTTTGCTTAAAAATGCCACAACAGAAAATGAAAGCTTTAGAAAATTTCATTTCATGTGACATTTTTCTATCAAAACTGGTCTATGTCTCAAAATGGTTTTACTACACTTAAATGACCTGTTTTGTTTGGGTTTTTTTCAGGCCAGAAAACCATTTTTGTGGATTCAAAAAGAAATATTAATTTGTTTTCATGTACCAAAATGTACAAAACAACAGCAATGTTTCTTTCTTTTATTTCTAACCAAACTAACTTCCCCTTCCTGGTTTTTTGAGGATGTTGTGGACTCTTCAGGGATGATAGAATGAATCCTTGATACTGCATTGTGACAGGAATATTTAATTACTGTACCCATACTTGAAAGCTCATCTTCCCGCAGCAGCTGAGCTATCACCTGAATTAAGAAATGGATGTTTACCATCAACATGCTGGGATAACATATTCTCACAATCAACAAAATACTCTCATTGAAGGGGACACAGATACACAGCAACATCTGACATGTCACAGAAACCTCCAAGCTGGTGGAAAGCAGGAGGATTTTTAACTAGAAGCAATGTGGCTCTGGCACTGGCACACCAGCCCTGCACTGAGAGGTGGTGCTGCATTGCAAGATGTAAACTTACCACAGAATTTTTTTTTTGTTGTTTTCTATAAAGTTAGGATTATCCCCTTGGACATTAAGAAGACTGGAAATTTTCCAGCAGCACTAGGTATTTTTGAGTTGTTACATCTTAGCCGCAGCTCTCCAAGCACACAGAAGCATCTTTACTGCTTTTTCCTATCTGCCCTTCACACTCTTGATGAGGCCCCCATTAGCTTGCACAAAGCTAGTTATAATTCTCCACTGCCTATCAAACCCTTTACAGGAGTTAGGCAGTTGGTGTGTAAAGCCTGCTGCCTACCATGCTGACTAATGTTGTCTGATTGTTCCCTTATACTCCCCCGTTTGTCCATCTGTACCCATCTGCTGGCTTTTGTCTTCTAATTAAAGAGTAACCACTCTGGGGTAGGAGTGACCTTTCTTGTTAGCATTCACACAGCTCCCTGCAAAGCAGAGTCCCAGGTCCATAACTGGGTGCTGAGGACAGCAATGATGACACACATGAGGTGGCTGCATGTGCATGTGGCAAGGGGGAATGGTGCCCCGCCCCCCCCCCCCCCCAGCTCTGAGGCATGGGCAAGTCAGCTGGAAGAAAGCCCCACTAAAGCTCTCAACCAGAATGCAACCAAGGCAAGAGCAGTTTTCTCCCACAGCTGGATGGTGTTACCATTGGACATAGTCCTCAGGGTTTCCCTGTCCAAGAAGTCAGGCTGGCAACCTGGTTCAGCTATCAAAGGTCAGATAGCTACTATCACCCTCATCAGCTATACCATCATGGGAATGGTAGGAGGCATTCTAACTACATCCTGGGCTTAATAAAGATCTCTAGATTTTCCAATATCTGATTTGCATTAGGGGACAAGGTCTCTCCAAGAAGCTGTCATTGTTTCAATGCAAGAATTCCCTCTGGTAACCAAGGAGTAGGGCCTGGTGGAGAAGAGCCAGAATATTTTTCTGCAGATTCATGAATCATACAAATATACTCCAAAGTTCAAGCAAACAAATTCAGGAACCACTTCAGCAAGAGGCAAAGAGAGTAAACAGCTTATACTGACATAATATAGGGTGGACAGCAGGAGATACCCAACTCTGGTCCTCTTTGGTCAAAGAGATGGACTGGCTTATAACTGCAGGATGCAGTCATCTAATCTAATGGTCTGATACAATCAGTAGGCAAAGATAACTTTTGATTGGCATTTCACAAGATTTACGTAGGAGCAGTTTTCAGAAAGTTTGTTCCATTTATCATCTGGTAAGGAAAGCTCTGTGTAGCACTTGCATGTGCCCTTCTCCTCAGGAGTCAGTGCAAGATTAACTTGGCTGTAAGTAGCCACACATGCATACAGTTTCATCCCAGGCAACTGTGAGAAGCCAGGCCAAGTCCTGACAGTGGGTGCAGCATAGGTGCACAAATAAAGCCATCTGGTTGTCTGATTGAATCAGGGTCATCAACAGAGTCATCAGATGTGACCTAGATCAGGTATCTAAGGGACACTCACTTGGGAGTGAGATATCCATAAAATATGTATTCTTTGATGCAAGTCTGCTGTCTAATGAGAGGCAATGGATTCAGTAAATTATGGTCTCTTAGAGAAACGTCCAGAAAGAACTCCTTAAAAATAAGGAGAGAAATGCATTTACAGTATCTCATTCTAATTTCAGCCATATGTGCTTAAATCCAGAATGGTCCATCTGTCCTAAGTGAAGCTATATCCTTCTAAAAACTAGTTCTATGGGAACAGAATCAGTCACTAACTCTGAGTAGGTTTAAACAAAATCCCATGCCATTTCTCCTCAAGGACAATGAGTCACGAATCCCCATGTACACAGGGAAATTAGCAAAACAGAGCTGACTGGCAAAAACAATCCAATCTTGTGTGACCATAAAAGGAATTAGTGGGATTAAAAAAACATTCCTTCTCTGAAGTTCCTGGACATGCTGTCAAGGTGCCAAAACTCCACATACAGAGCAGAACCTGACCAAAGGCAGTAATTTCCAACCCACGGAGGCAAGCATACCTGCGCATGCATGTGTAAGGGATCAGAAAGGCTTGCTCAGGTGGGCACCAGACAACACATGGAGGAAACTGTCTCAAACAATCCAGTCATCTTTTCAGAGGCAGGGGAAAGATGCTTGAAATTGTACAGCTGCAGTTTTCACCCCACCTCACCTACTTTCTTGCTCCTCTCATATTTAAAGAGCCTTCCTCAGAACATTAAATATATAAATAAATCTAAATCCTTCCTTCTGCTGGGAAACATAACAGGCACATGACTTGTATCAGTTCTTCATGGAGTGGTCAGTACCACACAGACCCTTACTAGAAAAATACTGATCAGGTTCTCGGTCCTATTTTCCTCTCCCATTATTTCTACTACTACGACACTGAAGCACACAAAGAAATGACAGTGAATATTTCTTTTATGCACAGGCAGAGTTGACACCAGGCATGAAGGCAGCACCATTATCAAAAGCTACAGCCTCTTCAGCATCTCTGTGGTGTTCATCAGACCTCCAAAGCTGCAGACTCCAGGAGGTAACAAGAGCCTCCGTAAGGGCTTTTGTTTGCAGCCATCCACAATAGCCTTCATGCGTCAACCACTTGCTCATACAAAAGGTACGTGGTAGAAGCCTGCAGAAATTATGCCCTCAATGGACCAGGCTCACTTGAAATTTTTGCTGATCAGCTTGTCCATAACCCAGTTCTTCTTTCCTATCAAATAAGTGGTCTCTTGTGAGAAAGTCTTCAGGTTCATCTTGTTCAACTAATCAGAAATGTAGGCTGGCAGAGAACCACAAGAGATCACTTACTACATCCACCAGCTATGAGACAGGACAAGATAGATTTAAATCTCACACTGTTGGATATTTTTCTATGTGTCCTCCGGCAAATGAGCCTTACTAGCAAATACGCCTCACCATGTCTCACTAGGCTAACAATTAGACAGCTTCCTACATATCTAACCAAAATTCTTCTGCCTGAAAATTTAGCAAGATTTCATCTTCTTTCTGCTTTGTGTAGACAGGAAAACCAACTGACCGTAATGTCCTTTCTCTGAACAATGATTTAGATGTCCAAAGACTTATCTTGTTCCATTTCCTCTCTTTTTCAGATAGAACAAATGTCATTTTCCCATTTTTCTTTCTGAAGACCCGTAGCTCCTTCCCACATCCTGAGGGAACCTCTCCCAAGCAGAGATTTGCATGACGCTGTTCTGTCCCAAGCAGGGAATAGCATTACACAAACTCGCTATCTCATCTACTATGGACTACAATTGAGGCTAAAAGCCCGTGTGGCAGAGCGTAGTGGCACCATTTTTCACCCCATTTCAGAGTTAGGGGGTACTGGAAGTCTACAGTCACTGAGGCAATTGACAGCATGTTACAGCAAATGGTCCCATTCCCAGGGAACACTAATGTGTGCAGTGGTGTAGGGGAACAGACTAACAGCAGCCTCTGTGAATTTGTAATCACAGCCACACTGATGGCTAGAGGAAGCAGAACAGATACTGTTAATTGATTTTCAAGAGTTCAAAAGTCAAACACTGATAATTATAGGAGCAGCAGTAGGCAAACATTTTATCTGCTGAGGGAGGTAAGGGTTGATAGGGGCAAAGGATTAGCACATGCAGCAGGGAGACTGAATCGTTCAGCATAAGTTTCCCATCTGTCCCCCTCTAAGACGGCTTGTAGTGTCATCCTGACTAAACCTACCACCTGGGGTTTTGCTCTTCCAGCCAGGAGCTGGAGTTGGTGGAGCATGCATGGTAAGAGATGTCCCAGGGAGCCCTCGATCAAAGGGCTCTGTGAGGTGGTATAAGAGATTGCTGTCAACAGCTGCATGGAAAGGTGCTCTGAATCTCCAGTGACACGTCTAAGGGAAGAAGCAAATAAGCATCAGCAGAAGAGAGAGTCTGAGAACAGCCTAGTGATGGAAGTGATGCAAAATTCAGCAGAAATAAAGGCATTTCAAGAGGAAGAATCCCAAAGAGGGTCTCAGAGACAGTAATGTTTGTGGCATACCCAAGTTTCATCACAGAATCATAGAATTATAACACGGTTTGGGTTGGAAGGGACCTTAAAGGTCATCCAATTCCAACCCTCCTGCCACGGGTATGTACACCTTCCACTAGACCTGCTTCCTCAAAGCCTTATCAAACCTGGTCTTGAAGAACTCCAGGGATGGGGCATCCAAAACTTCTCAGGGCAACTTTTCTCCAGTGCCTCACAACCCTCACAGTAAAAAAAAAATATCTTCCTAATATTTAATCTAAGTATCTCCTCTTGCAGCTTAAAACCATTACCCCTCACTCCTGGTCTTTCCTTTAGGCCCCTTTTAAGTTCTGGAAGGCTGACATGAACAGCTTTCTCTTCTCTAGGTTAAACAAGCCTAACTCTCTCAGCCTGTCCTCATATGGGAGATGCTCCAGCCCTCTGATCATCTTTGTGGCTCTCCTCGAAGAGGACATTTGCTGGGGAAAAGTAAGACAGCAGACAGGAGGAGCTGGGAGCTAGTTTACAGAACTATTGTGCCCTGCCCCAGCAGGAAAGGTGGGGACTTGAGCAAGAGCTAGAAAGCAGCACTTGTCAGCCCTCATCAAGGGATCATGAACGCAGAAATAAACCTTGATCGTATGTGGGATTATATGAGAACAAGGGAGAAAGGCAATCAGTAAAGCAAAGAAAAAGCCTGGGTGAAAAATCCTCCCACACAAAACATCACAACCCACAGACTTAAAACCTAGCATAGTACCATTCCTCTACCTCACCCTGTGAGACTTTGGCCCCAGTTCATTGCTGCTTCGAGGCAGGACCTTTCAAGGGGCTCCTTCACCACCTCCATCTGCATACCTTCCCCTCTATGACAGATACCACAGGGGCATCCAGGCACCCAAAACACATTCTAGGTTATCTGGCAAGGGAAACAAAGAGCTTTAACCAGCTAATTAAAAAGTAGTGAGGGAAGACATGCAGCATTCTGTCCCTGAGGAGAAGAGGACAGAGAAGTGAATGAAATGCAGCACATTTGCTTATCACAGAAGGAATTATTACTTGTGGCTACAAGAGCAAAAGAATTCAAATTACTGCCCCTTTCCAGTAAGTGGCTGCTCTATGTGCTCTTTCATGACTGTCAGCCCTACTAAGCTTCAGTACATCTGAAGGGCATGGGAGGAGATTTATCATCATCATCAGAGTCTGGGACAGCTGTAGCTCTTCTGAAAAATGAATTCCTGTTCTGAAATAACTGGTGAGGTTTCAAAGATATTTATTCCCAAATTGGAACGAAAAATCAAAATCTCAAAAAATGTCACAGACCTGGAATCCTGAAACAGGTCAGTCACTGTCTGCATTTTTGCTGCTCAGAAAATGGAAGGCTGCACACCTGTTGCAAAACATTTCTTTATATAAATATATACACACACACCCCATAAGACATACTTCTCGCAATCTATTTGCCATCTTTCAAGAATCAACTGCACCAAGCTGTACGGAGCAGCAAACTGTGTCACTAAATCCAGAGGAGACTAATAAAAAATGATCAGAAGACTAGAAAACATGACCTACCAGGAGAGACTGAACAAATTCTTCTTTAATCTACAGCAGAGACGATTGGGAGACAACATGATAGAATCCTTCAAACATACACAGGGAAGATAAAAAGGAGTATAAACAATTATCTGTGTCCACTAGGGAGATTCCAAGTAATAATGGGCTTAAACTGCAGTCAGGGAAATCTAGGTTAGACTTTAGAAAAACTTCCAGAGTAAGGAAAAAGAAGCCATGGAAGAGATTGCCTCAGGACTTCATGGAGTTTCCAGCATGGAAGGACTGTCAGAACAGGTGAGACAAACATCTGTCAGGAATAATTTCAGTCTAGTTGATCCCTCCCTTGGGCACAGGGAGGGACTAAATGACCTCTTGATGTTCCTTCCAGGCACAGCATCTGATTATGGATAAAAACATGTAGCAATGTAATTAAAGACTAAGTTATAATGAATGCACACAAGTGGACTGAATCAATGTTTCCCATGTAGCCTTTCATCTCTCATCTCCTACTGCCTGACTGTTTGACTTGGAAACTCTCCTGTGCTTTGCAGTTTCTTGTATATATCGCCTAGAAGTTTCCAGGACAAAGCGCCTTGATAATTTAGCAAAAAAAATTTGTGAGAATTTGGATGACATTATACGGCAAAACAATGCACTTACAAAAGGTATTGGGATTGTGTGCTAATAATATATGAATAATTTATGGCTTGTATTGTGACATTGCCTGGGAGCTGCTGTTAAGGGCCAGCACTCTGATTTGCCTGTATTTGCAAACACAGAACAAAATTAGGATCTTTGCCACAGAGAGCTCTATTTCACCCTTTATACTTTAATGCTTGCATTTATGCTGTAAGAAGAAAATTAAGAAAAAGAGTATGAGGTTTGAGGTATAAAAGGTATTTGTCTGAGATTATAGCATGTTGGAGATGACTTTTGCATCTTCCAGGAAGAACCTGCCGGTGTATAATTCAGACAGCTCAGAATTTGATTTTGATAATTTGTCTTCCCACTGAGTGAAACACTCACTTGAAGGTAAAGCATTTGTGTTCAGGAAGCACTTCGGGCTTTTCATACCACTAATACCACACTTCATCATAATGTCATTTCAGTCGAGCCCCAGCTCCTATAAAATGAAGAACTGTTCTAGTTTAATGGATGCCAAATAGTCCCTACAAACAGCAAGGCTCAAGCAGGTCCCTGGTCTAACCTCAACACTCCAGTTCAACAGCATCCCTTCCACTAATTGTTAGTTTATCTGAAAGACCACAGATGTGCTCTCAGAGACTGAACGAGCCCTCTTACCACTCATGGAAGCCCCCAAGCCCTCACTGAGGGTGCAACACGGTAATGCATGTGACAAGCAAGATAAAAACAGGACTGCATTTAGCTGTGCCTCCCCAGAGTCTGCAAAGCATTCCAGCAACAGACTCCCTATAGCCAGCCCTGCTAATAATCCCTAGCAGGATTCATGCTGCTAGTGCCTCATTTTCTTGCTCTGACAATTGAGTTTTCCCCAGTGAGAACAAATTTGGTGCCAGCTAGGAACAAATCCTCCTGGACTTTGCCTGGTGGGCTGTAGGGAAGTTGTGCAATGGACAGAGTCTGATGTGAGGTCTGTGCAGCCTGAGCTTTGCCTGCACACCCCTTGTATAATATCCAGCCAGTCTACCTCCGAACATGTCCAAGAGCTGTCCACACATGCTGATGCCATGCCATACGTTTCCTCACAATCCCGCCACACTGAGACCTCTGCAGACTCTACCAACCCACACACTTTCATCTGGTCTGCACAGTGCCAAGACCAAAAGGTAGGCAAGTCTTCCTGGAAATGAGGGACAAGTGTGTGCCTTTCACCCTCTACCCAAACTCCTGTAACTACTGGGAGGCCTTAGTGCCTGCCTGGCGATAATGCAATGGCTCTTCTGCCTCCTTCAAAAGTGACTCTTCCAGTCCTCTTCTGAATGCATTTCTGACAGCTCCCTATTTCATTCTCATTTCCCCATGAATTTCTTACAGGCTTTGGTCATGCAGGCCACTTGCTAGTCCATGAAGAGAAAACATAGACAAGGAGAGAAGGATTTCTGTGACTGGTGAGGCAAATGGGCATTTTTTTAAGCCATACACGTGACCATATCTGGACCAAGCTCTACTTCATGTCGACACAGTGCTCAGCAGATTACTCCTCACTTTCATTCTAACATCTCACCCCTGTCACTTTTTTATATCTTATTTTCTTCACCCTGAAACTACCCCTCTATTTCAACACAAAACTTTTGGGAGTGCTTGTTCTGAGCCTGGACCACTGACATTTATGTAGGAGGTGAAATGAACCAAAGCTTTGCACTAACACAGAAATCCACACCATTTCTAAAATGGTGCTTTGGGTTACATGCAAATTATTCAGAAATATGCAAATTTGAATCTTGGAACAACTCAATATGATCTCATGTATGCATCCTACTTAATGCACCATCCCATTGCAAATGACACTGGCCAGATTTATCAAGCACAGTTAACACTGGCATATATTATTAAGTGTAGCTGTATCTCATAGTCATTTAGCATACAGAACTTCACTGCCACCAAGCCAAGCAGAGAAATATTTTCTGCCTCTGCCATTGAAGCCCATAGCACAGAGTAGATCTCTTCTCTGAGAGGCAGGAAAACTTATGTTCAGAGCTCACAGAAGGGAAGATGATGAATTTTTTATCCACGCTAATGGAAGAATGTAATGGAGAATCCATGGATAACACAGCAACCCGAGTACTGGAGATACCAGTGGTCCAGGATGCAAGGAGGAGACTGTCAGGCCTTGATAAGAAGTACAGAAAGGCATGGGGGATTATTCACCCAGAGACTTCCTCCATCGCCCTCCCTGACACTGTTTGAGAATTACCAAACATGTCCTACCCTCTCCCACTTCCTCTCCTTGGTCAGAAGGATGATCACCAGCTTGGGATGCATCTGGTATCCATCTTCACTGAACGACAAATTCCTGCCTTCAAAGGTGACATTGATCAGGTACCTGCAGGAGAAAGAGAAGAAAAAGGACAATGTTAACTCTTGAGAACCAAACCTGAAACGAGAGCTTGCCTCCCCTCTGCAGCTTATACTGGGACAGCTGGACCACAACGGAAAATCTAAGAGGAAGGAGGTGGGAGAAACAGAACAATTACTCCAGCAGTTTGGACACTCAGCCAAGCCAAGGCAATCATCCCCATTTTGTGACTGGAATAGGGAAGTGATCTCCCAGGTTGGCTCATGATGATTTCCTGAATGTACAGATAAGATCACACACACACACACACACACATGCCCACAGTCCTTGACTTCCCTTACCACAAAGGGCAGTGGGATGCATAGCAATTAGCCTTGTAAGCATGATCTACAGCCTATACTTTGTTAATTCTCCAAAGAGGACTTCGTGTGCCATTTGAGGACAGTGATGGCCTGCAGGTGAAGTAGTGGAGACAGCCTCTCCTCAGCCCATACATGGAAGCAATAATAAGGGAAGCTGCAGAGAGCAGAGTAAGGAGCAACACACCTGCAAGAAGTTACATCCCTATCAGAACCAGCATGCCTCACAGGGCCTTAATCAATCATCTGAAGCAGTTTAGGAATACGAACTGTGGGTGATGAGATAGTCCAGTGAAAGTCCTTTTCCCTAGGAACAGCGTCATACCTTACACCCAGTAAGATCAAACTAAAGGGTGATCAGTGCTGCAAATCTTTGCAGCCAACATTAATGATTCTCTTTGTCTAGAAAGGCCCTGTCACTTCTGCACAAGGCACCTACCCTTCAGGGCATCTCATGTCAGCTGTACAAATGGACTATTAAACAGTTCAGGTATCAATCTTATTTATCTGAAAGCTTCTTTACTCAGTTCTGGCAGTGGGAAAGACCTTTAAGTGGACTGAGATTACAACTACACTTGTTCCAAAGCCTTGCTGCATCATGAGAGCATGTTAAAGTGGTGTTGCTGTAAATGAGGAACAGGTCTATTGTTTTCTTAACCGTCAGACTGTCCAGAATGACACTGCAGGGAAGAGGAGGTGGCAAATACACATTTCACAGTTCAGTGGTTTATATGACATCTCTGTGGCACTCTGACAGTTTCCCACGTTCATGTATTTTACTTCAATTGACAATCCTGTTGCATTAAGTAGATTTTGCCTTTATACACCTGCTCTGGCACCAGTAGCATCATGTCCCCATGAGAGGTGGAGGTGACCAAGCTGCCTGCAGGGCTAGCCCCAAGGACTCTGCCCTCCTGTGCTTTGCCCAGTCCTCCCATAAATTACACAAGCAACATATCCATTACAGACATGAGAGGTTCTTCTGCTCTATTACACCATGACACCAGGAAACATTTCCTGATATTCAGTTTGCCCCTTCTGAAATCAGTTTGAACAAATTTCAAGAAAAAAAAATCTGTTCTTTCAGTGGCTACACACTTTCCCACTAATTTAATCCCTCTAATTTAAAGAAAGCATTGGTAACAGGGAAACTTTTTCAAACATAAAAAGTAGGTAATTATTTTAGCTTCTTCCTTTTCCCAAACTTTCTTGTCCTAACTTCATTAATCAACAGAATTCACCCACTAATTCCCCATTACCAAGTGCAATCAGCAATTATGTTAATTTCTAAAAAGAAATTCCATGCATGCTCCATGTTGTGACCTTCAAGGGACATGCACAGCATAGGAAACACAGCCATAAGGGAGCCCAGTGTGAAACACTTCTAACAAGATGATTTTCAAAGGCAGACTATTCATTATTTTCAAAAAGCTGGACCCATTCATCACCCAAACACTGAGAGAATCTCCAGACATCAGCCACATGGAAAATCTTAGCCATGCAATTGTTTCTAACGGTGTAAAACATCCCATGTCAGGACCACAGACACTCTTTTCCTGGAATTTCTTTCTTGGCTGTTTGTATTGCTCTGATACTGAGGAAAGCCAGGCACAGGTCATCCCTGGGTACGTGCAGCCTACCAGACCTATATAAGGCTCTGGTGGTGGGAAAGACCTTCCAGCGGACCACGATTACAACTACACCCATTTCATAACTTCTCTGCACTAGCCACGATAATAAAGACAAAGCAAAGTTTCAAGAAGATGACGACTCTGTCGGTGTGACAAAAGTTGCAGATTTCTCTGTCAGTAGTTAGAAAGCAGTGCCAATACCTGATTAAAAGAACAGCAATATTAAACCATTTTCAGCACCCCTTCTCCTCCTACCTGAGAATGATACCACTATGGGAATATCCCTTGTGCAGCCTGACAAGAAGAGTTCACAGAAATCAGCAACAGATATGACACAAGAGGGTGTCATTTCTGTTCATTTTCCACCAGAAAGATTAGAACCACTAATAATAATCAAGGAGGGATCATCAGCAACTCCAATCCTTGGAGCTGCCTCAAGATTTACACTTAAAGTGGCAATAAAATCCCACACTTCGCACCTTAATGACTGAAATTAGTCTCCAAATTTGGCACATAATTCTTCAGAGGGTTTTCCCTCAAACCCTTAAGCAACATGTTTACCAAAGTTTGCAGCAGGAGTGCAGAAGCAGCAGTTCCCCTTGAGCTTTCCTAGCATTCCGGCAGCTTGCTGGATCCCATTGCCTACATAAGGATGCAGGGCGAGAATAGAGTTTGCTCAGGTGTGCTGGGCAAGGGGACACCTCCATGACAAAGCATCAGGGCTTGAAGGACTGATGCCCATCCAGGAGGTTATTCTCCCTCTGTACTCTGCACTGGTGAGACCACTCCTTGTATACTGTGTGCAGTTCTGGGCCCCTCACCACAAGAAGGATGTTGAGGCTCTGGAGCGAGTCCAGAGAAGAGCAACGAAGCTGATGAAGGGGCTGGAGAACAGGCCTTATGAGGAGCGGCTGAGAGAGTTGGGGTTGTTTAGCCTGGAGAAGAGGAGGCTGAGAGGAGACCTCATTGCTCTCTACAACTAACTGAAAGGAGGTTGTAGGAAGGAGGGAGCCGGCCTCTTCTCCCAAGTGACAGGGGACAGGACAAGAGGGAATGGCCTCAAGCTCTGCCAGGGGACATTTAGGCTAGACATTAGGAGGAGGTTTTTCACAGAAAGGGTCACTGGGCATTGGAACAGGCTGCCCAGGGAGGTGGTTGATTCACCTTCCCTGGAGGTGTTTAAGGCACGGGTAGACATGGTCCTGAGGGACATGGTTTAGTGTTTGATAGGAATGGTTGGACTCTATGATCCAATGGGTCTCTTCCAACCTGGTGATTCTATGATTCTATGACTCCCTGGAGGGCCAAGTCAGCAGCATGCTGCAAGGCAGCTGAACTCGGGTTGCTCTGCCTTCCATTGCTATTGTAGTGAGAGTCATCCACCTCAGCATCAGCAACAACCAGGCATGCCAGGTCTACTGCTATTCCCTGCTCTTGTTATGGGGATTTGCTTCCTCTCTACAGCCTACACACAGTCCAGTCCCTAAACAGGCAGTCAGGGGTCTTGGAGACTCCCTGGCATGTCTGCACTGGACCACTGCAACAGGGGCACAATGTGAGGGCAGCAGGCTGTGCATGCACGTGAGGGAACCCAAGCTGAAACTTCCTGTAAATGGCTTAACTCATAATTCTCTGGATGATTTGGACTCCAGGATGGAGAAAGAAAGGGAAGGGAGAGGGAGCTGGGGGTGGGGGCTAGGGGGAAACGCAGGCAATTTAATTTTATTTGCTATAAATACATTTCAGCAAAGAATTTTGCTTATGTGGGCATTTCTAGAGCTGCTTGATGAAAGCACTGAAAGGTCAAGCCCTTCCCCAGCCTGGTGGAGGTGCAACGGCTGCAATTCCAAAATAACCCTGGTGGGAACAAAACACACATGACACTGTGGTAACAGGATGACATTGTGAGCCCCCTGGTATGGACGAGCAGGCAAGAACAAAGAAGGAAGGGACATGTCCTTGGGCACAAAGCAAATCAGACTCAGAAGAACCCTACTCTCCATCTTGTGCTCTGACCATTAGGTAACATCACCTGCCCTAGATGTGAGGCTGTCAGCCCTGCAAGTTAATGGAGAATGTTTCAAAGGCTGGTCAGCATAGGAAATGGAGCATTAAAACCACATCAGATGGCTAATTTAGGACCAGCAGAGAGATGATGACATTTTAAATGGTTTCAGCTAGTGATGGAGAAAGCCTGAAGAGGCAAATGTGGCAAGCGGAGGTGGCCTGAGGAAAGACAGGGAGGGTGTTAACCGATTTTTTTGTCTGCCTCAAAGACAGCTTTGAAGGAGACGTGTTTGAAATCAGCACTAAACACTCTTACTTCTGCCTCTAGTGCTTTGCTGGGAATCAGCTCCTCCCAAACCCACTGACTGGGTGGGCAAACGTGGATGTTGTCTCAGTTCAGTCCATTGCACTCCCCACTTCACAAGTGTGTGCACAACACACACACACTCCCTTGTGCTCTGTCAGTGCTTGTTATGCTTCAATGAGACAAGCAGTCTGTTTGAAATGGCATGATTATCCTAGCATCGACCACTTCCTTGAATAAGACAGGTCATATAAATAGAACAGCCTCTCCAACATCCATATCAGAGAGTCATCTTAGCAGTCCAGAACGTGAAGAAAAAACAGAGTGTAAGTGAAAGGTGGGGTAAGAAAGCCTATGGGATAGCTCTGCCAGACAGAACTTGCAAGTTAAAAGGCAGGTGGAGTGTGATGCAGATAAGGATATGGGGATGCAGACCACCATCAGCCTCTTTGGAAACTTACTGTACTGTGAAACACTGGGGTTGAACGGAACAGCAGTGAGGTGAAGGCAGTGAAAGGCCTTTGCCCTGCAGGATCTGCATGGTCAAATAGCCTTTTTCTTACCCCTAGAGACAGCACTAAAAACCTACCAACCTAAGGTACCAGGGACAGGCATAGCTGCCTGCCCAGACCCACTACATGTCCAGGAGAGAGCAAACACAAGCACATTACTGCTTTTTAGCACAAATGCCCAGAGCTCCAAACCAAGTTCTCAGCACCAGCAATACCTACCCAGCCTGAGTTGATGCAAACAGTCTTGTCAGAGTGCCTTGGTCCTGCCCTGTAGGAGGTCCTGCCCACCCTGTATGCCCGTTCCTGGATGAGGATGGGACAGACAGAAAGGTAGGTGGACTCAATCGACATGGGAAATGGAGTTTAGGACCCATGCCTTTATCTACAAATGGGAATTCTGATATTCAAGCAGCAAGTGATTGACAAAGATTTAACCAGCACTAACTATGCGGTTAATAGCTTCTGCTCTTCTGAGAGACTGAAATAGTGTAGATGTTTTTTAACAAGTTGCAGAACCCACCCCTTCAACTTCTGATTTAAACCTCCGTTCTCCAAACCCATGAAAAGCCCCACATAATACCAATAGTTTTTCTACATATCATTGCTCAATATTTCCATGGCTGCCTCTGCCCCAGACAATAGCCAAAACATGCATACTAGCCATCCAGACATAGCTGTGCATGCATGAGTTATCTTGAGATAAGGTAACCTCCACGGGATATCAAAACCAATTGCTCACCTCCAAAAAGGTGAGAATGGACTCTGCCTGGGCCTTCAATCAAAATTCCCTATGGCTGGTACTAACCCTGGCTGAGCCTTTCAGAGGCTTTCCTACTGTTCACTGCTGTGTGCTCCTCCAGCTTTCGGCACTGCCTCCTGCCACTGTGATGCCAGTGGTTTGCTGAGTTGTGAAAGGCAGGCACATCTGGCTGTGTCTGTGTAACATCTGTCCAGTGTCAGGTACAATTTACAGAAAAAGGATTCCATGCAAAGGGCATGACTGCAGTTGATTTTATGTAACAAGGAGCACAGACTACGTTCTTTCTGCTATCATTAAGAACAAAACCAAAACAAGATGGGATAAAAAACCAGAAGCAACTATTGACCAGGAAAATTAAATCTTAAAGGAACAGTATCTCACTCTTCTTCATTTGCTCCTTTCTCTCTCACTGTCAGAGTCACCACTGAATCTGGGGAGATGCACTACAAGAAAGAAAGCAAACGTAGAAAATAGATCAACTGAATCCCAAGTTGTGCAGGCATCCTGAACCAGAAAAACTGTACAGCCTACAGCCATTTTATACTACTGGGAACAAACATGACCACCAGGCTTAGCGAAATGCCCAGAGTTTAAGACAGGTTTTGTTAAGCAAACAGGTTAGGTGAGCATCTAGATTAGGAAATATTCCTCAGATTCCTCAGGGTACAAGATAACAGACTTTTGATAGATTGATTTGGTTTCACCCTGCTGTCCACACCTTTTTCAAAGACAAGAGGGTGGATATTCGGCTGGAATAAATTAGTGACACTCAGCTGACATCTATGCAGCAATACTGTTTGATCTGTTGAGATTCTGTCCCCTAAACTCTAGGAAGATGAATTTTCTTGGTATTTGACCCTGGCCTGTGAAATACCCATTTCTGGTGGAATACAAATTTCTACTAATCTGTCCTTGCTTTTTCTCTGTCGTATGCAGCAAAGTTGTTTCGAAAACAAAGTACGTGCTTGCCAAGACCTCCAAGTGACAACTCCTATATAGAGTGGTAGTATGAATCTTTTCCATCACTCTTGCTTAATAATAAAAAAATTGTACTTCCACTTTATTTCCCATTTCTTCTACTTATCTACCATGAATTTGTCATTTCAGAAAGACTCTGAGCTGACAGTTCCTGGGGACTGAGGATGCATCTATCATTGGAGTATGTGGGGAGGCAGAGTAATGGCACGGCTGCTTTCCTACATGCATTCCTTGATCCTAATGAGAAGGATCATTGCTGAGAGTGACAAGCAAAGCTTACTTTCCATAGTCTGTGCGGTCACCAGACTTCCTCCTGAAAATGTAAGAGGAAATTCACACACCATAGCCCAGGATTTTGCAGTACAAACACGTTCATCAAGAAGTGGACAGGGCAGGGACTCATTGTGCAGAGTCACTGAATTATCCTGCCACAGGGAGCACAGAGTCAGCTCCAGTCTGGGGCAGAAATTATAGTAATGACACCTAGATGAAAGGCTGTTTGTCCAGTTGCTTCAGTGAGCTTAGAGTTTCCACAATAACTTTTTCTCCCATGTACCTAATAACATCTAGGACCTCATTTCCCATTTGCTTTTTGTCCTTTGCAGTCATTGTCTTTGATAGAAAGGAGGAAAAGAGATGTTGCCATTCAAGTCCAGTGGTATTTTACACTCCCTTTGCCAGTATGCTGCTGGCAATACCAAGGCCAGACTGAAAGAGCTAGTTTATTTGCAGTAAACATGGATATATATTAGGATGAGGTGACCTGTTTATGGAAAAAAAGGCAGAATAAATCTACGTTTTGCCCCACCTGCTATATTGGTCAAAACAATATCTTGAAAACACAACCAAAGCCAGATTTTTCTCACTCACATACTGACTGACCTATTTTCACAAATGTCAGAGTCAGAAAAATTTACCTATCAAAACCACTTTTTAAATTGGAAAGGGGGAGAAGACTGTGGCAACAGCATTTCCTCACGAGGAGGTCAATATTTTGTCTGAAAGAGAGAGAAACATGAGATCTGAAAACTGACATTGGACAGAAAATGAAGTTTCTGGCACAGTCATGCTCCCATACAGCCTGGTCTTTTGTGTGACACCTTCTACCCTTATAGCACCCGCTATAATACACCTGTAATGTGCCACCCTGAGAGAGTCCTGCAAGGAACAGCATCACCTCAGCAGAAGTCCATGCAAATTTCATGAAGGGGAAACAAGAATATAAAATTCCATGCTCTTAATAAAAAGAAATAGCAATTAGGATTTCTATGTCAAAATATTCCACTTTACACCCAAAATATTTGACTAACAACTTTCCTTCTGAAATTATCTTTTTTGCTGGGAAAATGACACAGCTCTAACTAGCTTGTGAATATAACTCTACACCTTCTGCCCTCACTGGAAATAAAACAGAAACAAGAGAAAGTGTTTTAAGAGCACACTCTGGATAAAACTGGAAATATCTGTAAGTCTCACAGGATATAAGTCTGTTCTCAGAAAGTTGAGTTTCTTCTTAATCCAAAAAGCTTTGATGAAAAGCAAACATACTTCTGAAATTCTTTTTAAGTATTAGGAAACCTTTAAGTAATATAAAATACCTAACAGAAAAATAGCATTAAGGTCAAAATTGTTACAGAAACCAGATAAAATAAAAACTAGATGTTCATCCAACACTGGATCAAGCTGTAAATCTTTACTGAGTTAATAAACTTTTGCCAATTATTTTTTTAAGAACCATTTTTTATTGGTATGTCTTTCCCTCCTTCCTTATTCATTAGAAACAGATAACACACCACTTTTTTTTCCAAAGTAAAGCTAGTCTTCAAGGTATTCCTCCCTTTTGAAAGGACTAAAAATCTGCCTACATGGTGCAGTAAAAGCACGGAAAATTACATTCATCACAACAGTTGACAATGGGTCATAATTACGTCTTGACATCCACCTAACAGGTCACTGACGGAAGCCATACCACTAGGAACAGGCAAATACTGAAAGGTTAAGTGATGTCCTTCAGATCTGTTTATCTGTCTTAGGACACAGCCATGTAGACATTGATAGGACAAGCAGTCACATAACAGAAATCAAATGAGGCTCTTCACAGTGATTTTTCACCCAGGATGATTTTTTTTTTCAGCTCTGTCAATTTGCAGAGCTGTTAAAAAATATTCCAGTTGAACTACTGCCCCACACAGTGAATTTAATTACACTGACAACTGTCTTATTTTTCTTAATCATTTATGCAGATCTGTTCAAAATCTCTCATGGACCCACAAGGCTGTGGATCACAGCTTAAAACAACTGGCCAAGTAGATGAGCATGTCAACAGCATTCTTGGTCTTCTAAAGATGGCTGGTGTGCAGGGAGTCATCCATCAAGGCATCTCAGTATTTACCCAGAGTTCATTCCAGTTTCTGTCCTGGGAGTCAAGACCAGCAAGCGAACACATCAATTTTCCTCTAGAGTTTTCATGACTTTCTTGCATGTGGAAAACCACTCACATCTGCCAGAAAGGTCCCTGCCAGAAGCCAGACAAGGCTAAACTAGCTGGAGAGATTGAAATAAACCTCTTTATTACATTCTCTGAAACAGCAGACTAACCTAACTTTTTTGACCTACCAAGAAACCACAAGCGATTTGTGGGTTTTTCAACGTTTATTAAGTGTTGAAAGCATTCACGCATTTGCAAGGGCAGCAAATTCACAGTGCTCACAGAAGCAGAGTCATTGCCCACAAGGAGACTCAATCCAAAAAGTGTGACTGGATTTTCCTGGGTCTGTGGCAGTTTGGCCAAGATGGTACCTTATCACTTTCTTCCCTATCACATCTTCAAGGAGGAGTAGGCTAAAACAAACAAACAAATAATCACTCCTTTCAGTAACTGTGGAGGGATCTGAAGGCTGTTTCTCCTTTGCTAGAGGAGCCACTCTCTGGCTGCTGCTCCTTCTCCCTTCTCCCTCTTTCCCTCCGTGGGTTGATGTTTCCATGGAAACGTGTTCTTTAGTGCTGCTGAAATTACACTGAATTTAAAGTATTAACCCTTCCTTGGGCTGAGGAAGATCTCAGAACAATTAGCGTTCTTTTTTCTGTCAGTCCCCCTCCCCTTTAAACTTCCTTGTGATGTTTTTTCTTTGCTTTATTAGGAAAACCTTGTTCTCCCCAAGAAAACCTCCCCGCTAGCATTGTCTGACATGGGGCATGGGCTGCATCACTCGTGGGGTAATTTAGTATTTCATTTTATTTTTTTTTTCTTTTTCTACATGAAACCATCAATGTGTTTCTCTCCACACTACATGCAGGTAGGGAAAATGCTATAGTGGGAAAGAAACTGAAGAGTGAGATAGAAGGAGAAGCAAGCAAGCCCCAAGCTAGCATATATGGAGAACATCACTTCAGTTAATACCAGAGCTGAACACCTTCTAGCCCCACTCTGAGCAGCAGCTTCTTTATTGCAAAGTTCCATAATTACAGACCTCATACTCCTCAAACCTGCCTCCTCTTCCTCTTCACAGACATGTCTATAATTAGTCACTCTTGGCATGGCTTGCAGTTAGCACTCCAAATGCTACTGTAACACTTCCTGCAATCGGTTCCCTCCTCACAACCAGCATCCTTCCCTGTGCTGCTGCTTCTCCACCCAAACTGCCATCCCTCCCATTGGTCTGCTATTGCCAGCCTCAACCTTCATGAGCTCTTCCGAGACGGCCACTGCTGAGGCACTGCTGCCTGTACTGCAGACAGCTCCCCAGCATGACCACTGGCACATTTTCTGATCCAACTGTGGGCCAACGAGGCTCTGAAAGCCAGGATGTCCCCATTCAGGTGCTCTCTGGACCCAGGTCCTAACTCAAAAATTATTCTACAAATTCCCAGCCCCTAGTCTTTGCTTACCCCCACCCTGTCGGTCATGGCCATAACTCTTTTGCACTCTTCTTCCACTGACATCATATCTCTTTCAAACACTGGGAAAATATGAAAGGGAGATAAATACCAAGAATCTCTTTGAGTCTTTCATCTAGGTTCCTGCACCCAGGTATGCCTCCTTTCTGACCCAAAGTCCCATGACTTGCCAATTTGCAAAGCCCTTTCATTACCTATACCTGCATAGCTACAGAGTCCATATTCCCTTGCACCATCTATTCTGAGTTCTCAACACACACTGAATGCTTCAAGCATATCTCAAGCACACTAACCTGATTGCCTTCTATTACAAAGTGACCCACTTACTGGATGAGGAAAAGGCTGTGGATGTGGTCTTCCTGGACTTCAGTAAAGCCTTTGACACAGTTTGTCACAGCATTCTGCTACAGAAACTGTCAGCCTCTGGCCTGGACAGGCGCACACTCTCCTGGGTGGAAAACTGGTTGGATGGCTGGGCCCAAAAAGTGGTGTTAAATGGAAATAAATCCAACTGGGGCTGGTCACAAGTGGTGTCCCCAGGTCTCAGTGCTGGGTCCAGCCCTGTGCAATGTCTTTATCAATGACCTGGATGAAGGCATCGAGTGCACCCTTAGCAAGTTCGCAGACCACACTAAGCTGTATGGAAGTGTTGATCTACTGGAGGGTAGGGAGGCTCTGTAAAGGAATCTGAACAGGCTGGACTGCTGGGCTGAGACCAATGGGATGAGGTTTAACAAGGTCAAATGCTGGGTCCTGCACTTGGGGCACAACAACCCTGTGCAGAGCTACAGACTAGGGAAAGAGTAGCCAGAAAGCTGCCTGGAGGAGAGGGACCTGGGGGTGTTGGTCGACAACTGACTGGACATGAGCCAGCAGTGTGCCCAGGTGGTCAAGAAGGCCAATGGCATCTTGGCTTGTATCAGAAACTGCATGACCAGCAGGTACAAGGAGGTTATTCTGCCACTGTACTTGACACTGGTGAGACTGCTCCTTGAATCCTGTGTTCAATTCTGGGCTCTCGCTACAAGAAGAATGTTGAGGCTCTGGAGCAAGTCCAGAGAAGAACAACGAAGGTGGTGAAGGGGCTAGAGAACAAGCCTTATGAGGAGCAGCTGAGGGAACTGGGGCTGTTTAGTCTGGAGAAGAGGAGGCTGAGGGGAGACCTCATTGCTCTCTATAACTTCCTGAGGGGAGGTTGTAGAGAGGAGGGAGCTGGCCTCTTCTCCCACGTGACAGGGGACAGGACAAAAGGGAATGGCCTCAAGCTGTGCCATGGGAGGTTCAGACTGGATATCAGGAAAAAAAATTTCATGGAAAGGGTCACTGGGCACTCAGAGAGGCTGCCTAGGGAGGTGGTTGAGTCACCATCCCTAGAGGTATTTAAATATGGGTAGACGAGGTAGTCAGACACATGGTTTAATGGCAGGTAGGAATGGTTGGACTAGATGATCCAAGAGGTCTTTTCCAGCCTGGTGATTCTATGATTCTACATCTCACCATTCGCAACTCTTGCCCCAAAAGTCAGAGTGTGAAACCTCTTGCTTTGAGCTGGGTGCATATGGAGTGCTGTATGGATGGATCAGTGTGGGAGGAAGATGCTATTCTGAAATGAATGATAAATATGGATAATAAACTCAACCTAAGTCTTTTCTGCCTGTCTCTAGCGGGTTTCCAATATGGGAGATAGAAATATCATGGGTACATTTTGAACACGGCTGGGAACACTGCCAAAGTCCTACTCAGAGTTCACACATTTACATCATTTATATCACATCCGACTTGTGCCTTGTATTATTAACTTTGTAGAGTGTTTTGTGATGTATTTTGTAGTCTAGGCTCTGTTAAATGAAGTTACACACCCTCTCTCTCTTCCTTCTGGTAAAAGAGAGAGTGATGTCTGGGGCTACACAGGGTCTTGCTAAGCACAAGGAGGGCGACTATGTCTGCTGATATGGTCAGTGCACTTCTACATTCTCAGTCCTTTTAGGATCCATTCCTGAGACTGAAAGGTGAAAAAAGAAAGGAAATGTTTGCCTTCTGGTCAATGGTTCAACTCCTAGACAAGACTGGTAGCAACTGAAGATTTTTTTCTCTGATGCTGGATGTTCAGGAGCCTCTGTGAATCACAGCAGCTGACAGGTGCCCAACATGGCACTGCAATTACTCAGGCTTCTCCTCAGTGGTGTTGGAAAAGAGGCTGAAGCCAAAAGGAGTCAAACAACCCAGAACACGAGACTGAAGAAATTACATTCCTCTAGAAGAGAGTAAAAGCATATCAACAAGGAAGAGGTTGAGCACTGCTGACAGGTCAGGCTTGTTGTTTTCTGCAGGACACACCACAGCATGTAGCAGGTGAAAATCCACCACCTTCCAGGAACTCACGCAAAAGACGAGGAGCCACAATGACCCAGCATTGTGACTTTATGATTTTGAAAATCAATAATTTTTCCAGCAGCCTGAAAAACTCCAGGTTATACTGAATTACCTACTTCTTTGCTGAATTTAGACTCTCTGACGACTACAGCATCTGAGGCCAGGCGAGCAGCAAGTGACTCAGATGCCTAGTACACACAGACAATAGGGAGAGGTAACCACAAAGCATAGGTTAGGTGTCTGCAGCAGGCTGCCAGAGTGTAGTTGTCTAAATAAAAAAGAAACAAAATGTGCATTCTCAGTGTTCCCTGATCAAGAAAAGAGAGAGGAAGAGTCAACTTCAACCCGTGTTGCTGCATCTTCCGTGAAGTATATGTGCCATTTTACTTTAGAGTTACATTTCATCTTGAATTACTCCTCTGCTTCTTCTCTGGGAAAAGGTCAGTTTAAAGAAGCCTCGGGTGTGATGCTAACAATGCGTCCAATAAATGTCTTTTGGAAAGTCTGAAGCAAGTATAAGTTCCAAATCTGGGATATGCTATCTGAATCCTTTCCCTTCTACCTCCTGAACAATCAGAGTGGGAAATCTCCCAAGAATATTTCATTGCTAAGGATGCTCCCAGGATTCCTCAGATATAGAAATACTGTGAAAGAGGTTTACCAGCATGCATCTATGGATCCCAGGCCACACTGTCCACTGCAGGAAGTCTGACCACAGCACATATGGAAACAGCAGGCATGCTGGGAGTGAGACTAAAGTGTTTCCATGGAGAATGCATCAGAGGGTCAATTCACACATCTATTACCATATCACAGTGCCCTCCAGTTCAACCAGCTCTGCCACCCAGAACATCAAAGCTATCAGAATACTCCAATGCTTTTCAGAGATACCTAGGCAAGTTTATTTAATTTCAGCAGAAACTTAACTGATTTCACCTTTAATCAGTGCTTAAGCTAACAAAATAAAGCATAACCAGCAATCCTCCCATTCAAGTCCTGATAGAGTATAGACGTATCCTGAAAGCTTGGGAATTTGCATGAGCACCAGGTGAGATAATGTGGGTTCTAGTTCTGGTCTCATTCAGTACCTTTGGCTGCATCATTTCCGCAGCTCTTGCTGTGCACATATTGTGGCAGCTTATGAGTCGTCTACACCCTTTTCTGTTGGCAGCAGTCACTATGAACACTTCAGAAAATGCAGCCTCCAGAGGAGGCACTTTTCAGAAATCTCTCACTCTTCCTTTTTCTCCAACATGTGTTGGGTGCTTAAACATCGTTGACTCAGACTCCAGACTTCAAATGATATGGTCCCATTGAAAAAGCAGTAATAACCTCTAGTGTCACAGAAGCACTTCTCAAAGCCATAACCCCGCTGGATTGTCATCAGTTGGAGCTCCCCTCTGCCTATTCCCACTACCTTCCCTCCACGAGGACCTCCAAGTACAAGACAAAGACTTCCCTCTTGCCCAGGGACAAGCTTTCAAAAGGCAGATGGAGCCCACACACCCACACATTAAACTGAAAAGCCAACTTTTATCATTAAAAAAAAAAACCAAAAACAGGGAGGAGGGGGACCTGAAATTCCTTGTGAATTATGATTTTTCCATGGCAACAGGCTTGAGAAATAGGAGGGCTGGTGAGGGGGGTGAGGAGAGGGAGAGGGAGAGGGAGGGAACGGAAGGCAGAGCTCCAAGTTTAGTGAGTAGCACTGGTACATTGCCATGGAAACCTTCTTGCCAAAGACAACTGCCAAAGTCAGTCAGGATTCCAGAAACGGGCTTAGAGGGGGATCTGGGAAGGGGCTGGAGGACTGGGAGTCATCCCTGTGAACCCCAGCCTCTCTCCTCTCTCCCTTCCCTGCCAGCCATGACAATCCTGGTGACCTTGCCTCTGCCATACTGAGCCAAATTTGGTTCAGCTGAAGAGTGAGAGGAAATACAGATCAGCAACTGAAACAACTGGGGCAGTTGAGAAGGAGCAAGGCAGAGAGGGATAAGTTTTCTGATAGCCATTGATTTGCTTTCCACCTTTCTGGATCAATTTGGCCTTTGCAGATGTATTTGTTTTCACACCCCTGATGGCTGCAGCATCTCCTAATCATTGAAATCGAGATGGAAATGTTACTTTCCTGCAAACATAGCTACTGAGGCCAGAACAAGGGCTGTGTCTGACTAAAAGCTGCTGGGTCCACAGTTGTATAGGGCCATGTCCCTTTCAACTGTGTCTATCCCACTCAGAACAGCAAATGTCCCAACCTATCTCTAAGACATGACAGGTGCCACCACGTTGCAGCCAAGTGAAAAATTAGAGGAGATTGTGCTAATGGAAGTAAAGCACACTGTGAAAATGAGTTAATATTACCTTCTAACCCTCTTCTGCAACACAGGCAGCTTAGCGAAATGTACCATCAGCCATTCAGATCCCTTTGTATGCTGTATTTCATCAGAAGCCTTTTGTTGCTATATGAAGTGGTCAAAGACAGATTTTGGAGAAAGAATTTAAAGAGGGCTGGCAACTTCTGTGAACCCTTGATAGTATTTATAGTTGTACCCCTAGGATGGTAAGGGATGGATGAGTCGTTTCAGGCTGCAGACGGCTGCAGACGGCAGGAAGGAATTGACTCCTACTCCAACCACACAACTGGCTAAGCAAATTGTGGAGGAAGATTCTCTCCTCCTGAAGCATCTGTTATCATCCATCTGATTGCACAATGAATCAGTAGTATGAGGACAGGCTTCTGTGAGGGTGGGGGAAGAGGGAAAGATAGTTATAAATCAAGGACATGCCAGTTTCCACTTTGCCCCCGGAAAGTATGTGGACCAAACAAAAAGGGCCTGGTTTATTTACTTTTAAGCTATGTGTTTGGATTACTACTGATTCTATGATTCTATGATCATATAGCTTAACTTCTAATGCAACACTAGGTTCGTTTTCCAACATATCTTTTAGAGCAGGGGATTCCAAAATACTCTGTACTCTGACCATTCATTTCTCTAAATCATCTGTACTGATGAAATGAAGCAGCCAGCCTGAATTAACAATACTATAGCAGAAGCATTACTGCTGTGCTTGATACACAGAGCCTAACCACAGCTCTGCTGGACCATCAAGTGATTTAACTACACTGCTTTGCTTATGACTGAGATTGGAGCCCAGGCCACAAGACCATTTCTAATATACTTTCACCACTAGCCATGTTACCTGGGATAAAGGGAATGAGCTTGGATGGTGACAGACTTTTTCCCAGTTTTCCTGATGAGGGAAGAGCAGTTGATTGATTCTTCCAAGCTCCATAATGTCCTAGGTGTCTGATACAAAGCTATCAGGATGACACCTTCATGAGCTCATCATCTTGGAAAATTGTCAATATTGGTCCAGGCTGCTAAGTGGACTGCTAATGGAACCTGAAAATAGTCTATATTTTGGAGGAAGAAGAAGGAAATTATAATAATCATCTGTTATGGACTTAAGTAGTTAACTGGTCAGTGTGGAAAAGAGTCAAGATTAGTTTTTTCACATGGACTTCGCTTGGGCAGCAACCAGTAAACCAAGTCCAGCTCAGTGCTGATTTCCAGATTTATATGGAGAAACTCCTGGGAAACCTGTTCAGTAAGGACCAGTTTCAAGCAGGTGAGATCACAAATGATGTTTCTGTTCAGAGTGGGCCCATTTAAAAGCTTGGAGTAATGTGATGGGTGTCATTCTGTATGCCAATGTGAGGAATAGCATTCGAGCAAGGTAATAGGCCAAGATAAGTTCTAGTTTGGGTCACAGCTAGCTATAAGACGTGGTCTGAGTCAGCATCTGGATAAGGGTGATGATAATTACCCTTAGGAGTACTGTGCAACATAAGGCACACAAGTCAACAGCAAATGAAACAATTTCTTGTGGTCTGAAGTCTGTTTCCAGAGACTTTCTACTTCGAAGCTCAACAAGGGTTCCCAGCCAGCCCACCTCCAGTTATTTACTGGTCAGAGACAGTATGAAATTGGTGCCTTCCCTTGGAAGTTGGACTCCTGTGAGCTACTCTGTGTGTGACACTAAACTTTTTTTATCCCAGTATCCCCGACATCTGCCTTCACAGAAGTCTATAGGCTATTAAATATGAACTCGTATCACTTAAAAGAGCTTTGCTGGCACATCTGTGAAATTGGTCTGTGTCTCTTGAAGGCGTGCACAAGAGATGTTCTCTTCCCCATCTCCTCATCCTCCATTGATGAATAGGGTCTGTCAGCTTGTCAGCTCTCATTGGGCACTGTTTGACATCACTCCACATCAGGGCAGTGAAAATCTGTTTGCAGTCAGCTCTTCCAATAGCTCCTGTGGAAGAGGGGAGGCTGACCCACTCCAAGATAAGCTGCCTCAGCTGGCTACGGAACAGCCATGGATGATAGTGCTGTTAGAAAACAGGTTGAGCCAGGGTGGCAATGCTACAAGTTTATTTAAGCTCTGTTGGGCAGGATAGGAGAAAGGCTGAGAGTTAGGATGGGGTCATCATGGCTCCTGGATCCCACGCACAGCCATTAACACCAAGACCAGTAGCTGGTGACTGAAGAATAGGAAATGTGCATGGTGGAGGCTGTGCAGGGATGCAGCTCGGTGGTGTGGGCCCCAGAATGATTTTCTGAGCATCCCTGGCCTCTCAAGTTGCAAATGTCATCTGTCAATCCCAGGCTCAGCCCTTTCGGAGAAGTTCTGACAAGGGCAGCTGAGAAGGGACATCAGAGGCTAGCGAGCCCTGCAGTCCCTCCACAGGTCAATTGCCATGGTACATCAAATAGCCACTCATTCAAAATAGGATTTCTTGAACCTTCTTTCTTAATGTCTAAAAAAATTACACTGTATGATATCCCTGAAAATCTTTCTCAGAGCTTTTATAAAAAGCCAGAATCAAGGCTATCATGGTCATCACAATGTCTTGGAATGAAAATATTAAATTATTAGGAACACTGAAGTTGCCATCATAACTCCCTCCTCTCCAATATATTTTATTTTGACATAGGTAAAAACATGTGAGAATAGCTGGGTCTCTAGAAAAGAGCTGAGTTGCTATGTTGGGCCATTCAGAGACTAAGATCACTAAATGAAGGCCACACAGATTCATAAAGGGAACCATTTTGACAGTGAAAGAATGAACTATGCTGCAAAAACTCATGTACAGGTCAGGTTTCAGCCTTGAAGTCCCGCTTTCAGCTGTAAGACCTCATTTAGCAAATACACGCTCTGAAAACGTAAAGACTTTAACCCCATTCGGCACTGCAGCCTTTGATCGGCAAAACACTTTTACAGATGAGCTCTTCAAATTGTAATTTTGTGCTCTCCTGCAAAGCAAGATTTGTTTAGGTTGAGAAAAAAGAAAGACTTGATTTGGTTTCTGTGCCTAGATAAGATTCTAGATACTGTCCAGTCCCACCATGCCATGCACTGTGAGACTAGCAAATAAAACCACATCTCAGGATGAAAATATCACTACAGCAAACAAGACGATTAGAGTGCTAGAGAAATTGAGGTTAGACAGAACCTCTGGAGGAGGTATAAGACCTGGTATAGCTGCCCACTCAAAGGAGGGCCAGCTTAGGTCATTTTTTCACATCCATTTTCCAATGAAATAACCAATCATCAAACTGTGATCATTAACTTACTTGTCACCTATTGTTTCATACCACAGTCACCCGTTCTTAAACCCTGCACAAAACACACACAGAGGGTTTTAGCCACACCTTCAGTCGAGTGTGTACAGAAGCCATAGGTCTTTCCAGTTACTGTAACAAATGGAATAATAAAAAACAAATTAAAAAAACAAATGAACAAACAAACCAACTAAATTGTTTGTCAGTCAGGTATGATGGGTAAAGAGCAGGAAGGAGGCAGGACCATGAAAGGAAAGAGTGAAGGGTAAAAAATTTGAAAGAGGTGGATAAAGAGGTGGATAAAGAGGTGGAGTGCTGTGGCAAGGGGAACCTCTGGATCTGGTTTAGCAGTAGTGAGAAATATTAAAAACCTCACAAGCAAAGGATTAGTTTTTCCGAGATTTCTATCCCAGCACTTCAGAGTCAATGCATATGGACAGTTAAGCTAAGTAGCTGTGTTTTAGATGGTGAAGTGAGCCTCTTTGCTTTTGCAGTCTCCTTCCCACAGAGCCTCAGTGGGTGCCAGCTGCTTGCTGGTGTTCCTGACTATAGTATCTGCAGTCCCACCACTTCAGTCAGGAGCCACCCTAGGTGTAGGCAGAGAGACCCATGGCAGAAACATTTCAGGCGTGCACAACTGTAAGGTGAAAGAAAGCTGGTGATGACATTGGTGAGGGGGCTGCAGTTCTACTCCTTGCACCAGGCTACATAGTAGAAAACAAAGAGGCATGAAAGTCCCAGAGTGAGCAGTAAGCATATGGCCGGTCTGAGTCATTTAGAGATGAGCCTGTTCTCCACCTCACAGCCCTGCCCTGTGCATCAGTTTCATCATTATCCGTGACAATAGTGACAGAGGATTCCTACTCTGGAACAGACCTGTAAGAGCATCTGCAACTCCCTCTTGTCACTATCCAGGCTAACTTCTTCCTCTCGGCAGAATTAATGCATGAGCCTTTATTGCTTCTAACAAGTCCTGTGTAATAGCTGGGGCTAGTCCTGTTCAGAAAGCTGGTTAATCCATCCCAGTATATTTTTAAGCTATTTGCCATAATATACCCTTAAAGCAGCTATTTCCATACTTTAATTAGACCCTGTGCTTTTAACTCTTATCCTTTTAGCTTTCTACCTTTAACGCATTTTACATTTGCAGTATCTTGAGCCCAGGAAATACTATTTGGTCTTGGTATATTGAAGGAGATACAGGAGGGTTAAGCAAAGAAGTCTCAAAGAACTGGTACTGAGATGGAAGAAATATAAGCTAACTCAAAGATAAGGGGGAGGCAGCTGAAAGACTGGGACATACATGTAAAAGACAGAATACCTTGAGAGCACCCTATAAAAGGTATCATCATGGGGTGGGGAGGAAATAGAGGAGAGAAGGAATGCATCTCTTGTGCATACTCTGGTCAGTACCATTTGACGGGGAGACGTTTTACAACCACACACATGGCAGTCTGGGGCTAGGCATGGCAGAGGCATATCCTTGCCAATTCCCTCTAATAAAAGGGGGTTCTCACCCATTAATTTTTCTGAGTTTCTTCTAGAGTCATCCGTATGGTGGATGACTAACTGAAGGTATTTACTATAAACCACAAACCTGGAGAGTTTGCTTTTTACTCCTACCTCTCAGTTATTGATGACATTGTTGAATACAAGGAGCTGGGGTGGGGCGAGAGAGGGCTGTGAGCCCCCATGCGCAATACAGGATACCCTAACTCTGACTGGGTCTTCATGGGTCTGCAGCGTGCCTGAAGAGTAAGCTTATTATTTCAGATGAGAGCTTCAGGCAACAGTAAGCCCTGCAGCTAAGGGCTCAGCACTCACTTAGGACTAAAAACAGAGCACTTCTTATTAAGGAGGCTGATGTAAAGCTCAGAGCAGGGAGGTGGGGGGATGATGCAGGAAGGGAGGACATGTGACATTCATTCAGTAAAAGAAGACCAAGAGCTAGAGAATGCACAAGGTTTATATCAGTTGCGTCTCCTGCCCTAGAGCCTCTTGGTGCTTGGAAGCTCAGTTGTCTGGGGGTGTTTTCTACACACACATCCCCCACAGAAACACACCCATCAGTCTCAGCCTCCCACAGCTGGAAAGAGAAGCAGATATCCAAACCACAGACTGAAGAGAAGAGATCTGCAGGAAGGAGTACTTGACTCAGAGCAGGACTGGTCCTAATTCAGAAATTATCACTCCCTCCAGGCTCCAGGACTGGAGGCAGCTTTCCTGATGCCAGCCGTCTCCACTGTCCAAGCAAGCACATAAGTACTCACTGCAAACTGGAGAGAAGCCATGGTCCCTGTGGGAAGCATAGGCAGAGTGGTATCGCACACATCTTCCCCATATATACCTGTCTTCATTACCTTCCCTTTAACCTTCCATCTTCCCTACTTTCTCAGTGCTAGAGGTTCTCCCACTACAACAACCTCTGTGATTCCAGAGACTGAGGGGTAGCAGATGCTCTAGACCCAATAGTTCAGCAAAGCAACATCACTCAGAGCAAGGACCAAAAGCAGAAATCTCTCCAGGTCAGGATAACTGCTAATCCGCAACCTCCAACCTGTGTAGCACTGGATGCGGTCACTGTCAGTCCTTTGGTTCCAGCATGCATCCCCAGAGCTATAATCACTGCTTACTGCCTGGTTTACACCCCAATTTCCAGACGAACCCCATCACAGATTAGTCCTGCACTGCCTCCTCCTCTCCCAAAGACACAGTGCAGTCTCTTTGCACAGCAGCACATGGCCCAGAATCCAGGATCACTGCTGACCATATTTGAAAGTGAGAATCAATGGAAGAAACAAGAAAGTCCATTTTACCTTCCAGTGACAGCTAAGGAGAGCTAACAAAGACAAAGCAGCAAGGGTTGCAAAGTAAGACAGATCAACAGACAAGGAAGATAGCACAACATTTATATTTTCTAATTCCAAGACGTAAATGGATTTGTTGCCCTGCAACAATTTACAATAACTGGAAAGTGATCCACAAAGCCCTTGAGGGAACTGGGATGCTGTTGTGTCCCAAAGAGCTATAGCTCACTGGTAGTCCCAGATTCACAGCCTAGTCAAAATACTGGTCTCAGCACTTTCTTCACACCATGACTAGAAGGACAGAAGAAATCTTCTCCACTGGCTACCTTCTTCTCCACACCTGACTCAGCCACATGCATAATGAACTAATACTTCAGTCATGCATGTTCACTACAGTCTCACTGCAGCCCACATGCTCACCCACCTGCTGCCAGAATAGGCACCCCCCCATTGCTAGAGTTGGTCAGGCATGTTTCTTCTCCCACTCACACAGTCCCACTCAGCTCCATGCACACCCTGACTCTGTCTGCCTTTAACAATTATCTCCATCTCTGGGAAGGAGCACTGCAGATTTGCATCCCGGCCTTCCTTCTAACTGCTTGATCATTGCATCACAGAACACGCCCAGGGGTAGAATGAAATTTCCCCCTTTGCATATCCTTACTTATTTACACTTGCCGCCCATGCTGGTTGCCTAAGGGATAGGAAGGAGGCAGGAGTTTATTAACAAGCTCTTTAACATGATACCTCTTAGAAATAGAATAACTGCTGCTATCTGCATCACTATCTTTCACTTGAGTGAATATCAGGCAGTGGACCCACTCAGGACTCCAGTCCTGGTTATTTTTCGGTGCCCACGTGGTGCTATACAGCACATCAGAAATCTGGGCTCAGCTGCTGGCCCATCTTTTCTAAAAGCTACTGCTTACACACAAGGCTCAAGTTTTACAAGTTATAAGACAGAAAGTAGTTTCAGACACCCTTCAGAGCTCAAGAGGTGATGCACTTGTGGAGATAGAGCCCTTTACCGTTAACATCCATTTGTCTATATCATTATTCACGTGCCTCCTGATGACATACCCTCTGCTCTCTCCACTGCCTCCTTTAAGTCAGTCACCAAGACCTCCCTTTCCCCTTCAAAGATCCCACAAGTTAAACCAAATAGTTAAAGCACAGAGAATTCAGATGTGACCCTTGAGGTCGTGTAAGTACCAACCAGGATTTCTTCCCTAATGTAAGCATTTTGTGTGCATAAATAGTACCATTCAGTGGGACCAAATCAATCATTTGTCCATCAAGCTCTTCCATCCTTTTCCACTGGTATATAGGCTAGGCTACTCAGGAATATGAGGGGGAAAAAAAAAAAAAAAAACCTGTTCCAACTTTTTTTCTCCTGAATGCTAATTCATGGTTGTCATGCTGGGGAACCAGAACTACATCCTTTCGCTCATGCTGGCTCAGTGAGATCCCCTCTCCATTGCTAAAGTCGAAGAACCATATTTTATCTCAGTTATGCAAGTATACCAATGTGACTCCACTTCACAGTCTTCTGCTGCCCAGTTGTTCTGTAACACTCAGTCTTGCTGACTTTGGACACTCTGGTATTACTGATTTATACCATGATAATTAAGGGTAGAGGCTAAGTCTGTCTCCACTAAGTCAGGTTTACTGTATAAGTGCACAGGGAATTGTTCTCCACAGGACAAATAAATTCTGTGTCCCTAATGGATCCCACCTGAAACAGAAACTGTGCTTCCAATTCATCTGGTTGCTATAGATAAATGTTCATAACACCCCATTTCACGCATCTTAATTAATCTGCTGATTGTTTCCATACTCTCCCAGATTAGGATACTCTCTCCTAGAAAACATTAGCTTATTAACCTCAGTCACTCCTCTCGAAGTAGTCCCAGAACAGAACATTGCCTAGCCACTAAATGCCAAAATATTCATAATGTTCTGATTTACCAAGAGGCATTGCAAAATCTCTCAGAAGCATTCGAGTGGAGGAATAACACCAGCCTCTTTCAGAAGCATCATTATAACCAGACAAACCTTTCAATCCTTTTAGCGAAGTGCCTGAAGGTTGTCTTTTCAGAGAGAGGAAAAAGAAGTAAATACACCATGCTGAAATTGAACACACGCAGTGCCACAGGCACCAGCTCTCCTGCTCATCATGAAATACAGATACTTTTTCCTGTTTTCTCTTTTTTTTCACTCTATACTCTGTACATTTCAGGCTCATGTGAGGAGGCATGGTATTAGCCCTGGATTTTTTTATTTATCCCTGAGAAACATGTCAAGTGGGCGGCAGCTAGAGAAGTTCCCTCCCCTACCTGCTGAATGCCATGCAGGACGGATCACTTACCTGAAAGGAGAAGGCAGTTCATAATTTAGTTCTACTCAAGTCCCTGCCCTTTCTGCTACAGACAACTTAACAGGAACTATCTGAGGACTGGCTCAGAAGAGAGATAATATCAGCTCTGAACCTGATTGAGATACCTTTTTCATCTCACAAGTCGCACCACATTGCCATTAGTGGGTATGAATATTTAGTCAACACTAGTGGTGACATTCAAGGCTGTGCCACCCATTCTGAAATCCCTTCTCAGAGCAGAGAATATCTGTCCTGGAGTCCACAGAAGTGATGTTTTCCATTGGGCTTGCTCGAAGGAGAGGCCAAGTGAGGATGCATCAAGTGTCAGAAGATGCTTGGGTGTTGAAATATATTGCCAAATTTCTCTCAGCACCCTGACCCTAAATTTGTCCACTCTTGCAGTCTGCCACACTCTGTAGCACATAGCCAAGCCCTTTGCTGGATTCTGTAACCTCACTGTGCCGCAAGGCTCTTAGAAACTTCGTACAAAAAATGAGAAAAACCAGTAACTGTCATTTTCTTTCATCAAAGTTTCACATATTTGGGGATGATTCAAAAGCTGTATGAGTTAACACGCTTTGGTGAAGGCAGGACTGCAAAATAGAGGCCTGTAACTGAACACCTATGGTTGAAGTAAGGAGGGAGGGAGAGAAGGAGGAAAAAAAGAAAGACTGCTTGAAGAGGATTGGAGTTTTTCCTCTCTTTCATTTGTTTGTTCTAACTACTTGGCTGGTTGGCTTTACTTCCATGCTGGGGACTGGCACTGATTTTCTTTCATTGTGTGGCATGTATTTTTGAATGAGTAATAAAGGTGCTGAAAGCCTGGGGCAGGCAATTTTTTTTTTTTTTTTAAAGAAACTTCGTTTTTAAATCAAACTGAAATAAAACGAGTCACCTCTCTGCTTGCTGACTGAGCCCCAGGTTTAAGTTCCTACAAGGACATGTTCAGCCAGTGAACAGACCCTCTCTGATCTCCTAAAAGTGTTCCAGGAAGCCCACAGACAGAAGTGAGATCTGTATTGCTAGGGCTGGTACCACTGCCTCTTCCACCTGCCCTCTGCTTCATGCCATAGAGCTTTCCTAGCAGGTTTCTCTAGCTATGCTAATTTATATCTTTCAGATTGACATTTTCCATATCACATGCTTATGGCAGGTTTGCTATTTGATGAAAATGCAAGGAAAAGTGGTCCATTCACTTCTAAAAACAGGCTGGAGGAAGAAAGCTATTTTACCAATGTAAAGAAAAAAATACTGACCTTTTTAAAAAAGTCACGCAAACTCTGCTTTCAAGGAACTTGAATTTTTATGAGAAGAGAAAGAAAAGGTTCCTTTCATGTCACATGCTGATTTTTGCCATACTTATGAAAATCTAGACAGGTCATAAGCCTTCAGAATAACTGCAATTTACACTTGTTCAACAGAGACTTAATAGAGTTGTTTAGGGAAAAAAAAAAAACCCACATCTTTCTAAAATCCTCTCCTTACTGAGCCTTCTGTAGTCTAAGGGACTTTCTCTGCATATGAGATCAAGGAAGGTCTACATCTGGACTGGGGAAGAAACAGAAGGGGAACTGCATCTCTTGGGTTTGCAGATTCCCTGATCCTGCCTGCTCCATGCACAAAGGGATCACTGGAAAAGAAGTCTGGCCAATTCCAAAGTAAGAGGGAGGAGTGAGGAAGGCGATCAGGATATATTGACTTGGGACACTAGGAGAAGTATGGGGGAGAAATGCTACACAGGAGAAGAAAAATGGGTGTGATACCCGGACTATCTGGGCAAAGAGATTGAGACTTATTAGGGCTGAGGGGAGGGGAAGACAGATGGGAGAAGGAGCTAGAATGTGAGATAAGTGGAAATGGATGAAAACAAGGGGTACAGAGTGCAGAAGTTGGAGCGGATTTTTCTAGACTGAGGGTCTGAAGTTTAGACGAGACATCTATGAGGCAGACCCTAGCTTTGCTAGGTAAGAACTGGACTGGGACAAGGACCCAAAAGGGCAGAAGACATAAGGAAAACTGGAGGAGACAAGATAATACAGGTCAGCAGTGGAAGAGAAAAGCTGAAAATTTCATGACTACTACAACTTTGGCAAAATCTAGGCTTATTCATTACACAAAGTCAAGCACTGTAAAATGGGGAAACGTCAGCATTACAGTTGTTTAAGAAACCTGAATACAGCCCATTTTGCATAACCACTACAGTTCAGTCCTAAATGACATAATTATTCACAATTTTTCTTGCAGGAACCCCTGTGAATCAAACTGTGAATCAAATTTAGCTGTTTAGGAAGTGGGCAGTAATCAAGGAACAGGTAAAGAATGACTAGGATAAATACAGCTAGATAAAGATAATAATATGACTGAGCCAACTGAAAGTTGTACTGTAGTGCTGGATTTATCCCTACCTCTGCACACGGTGATGCTGAGAGGAGAGGAGAGATTTCAACTGGAAGGGTCCTACAATGATCTAGTCCAACTGCCTGACCAGTTCAGGGCTGACCAAAAGTTAAAGCATGTCTTTAAGGGTATTGCCCAAGTGCCTCTTAAACACCTACAGGCCTGGGGCACCAATTACCTCTCTAGGAATCCTGTTCAGTGTTTGACCATCCTCCCATTGGAGAACTGATTCCTAGTGTCCAATCTAAACCTCCTGTGGTGCATATTTGAACCATTCCCACTATGTCCTATCACTAGATATCAGGGAGATCAGTAAAATCTCTTAAACCAGAGCAGCAGTCATTTGTGAGCAGCCATTAAATCTCTGAGCCTCATTTTCTGGATGCTTGACAAAATCTGGACAAACCTTCTGGCTCTTTTTATTGGTCTGGTGGTGATTCCAAACAAAAATAAGTACTGTATTGAGGGCCCAATTGTGGCAAATCAGTAAGTAGAAAGTTTTGACTTCATTGAAATAAAACATACAGTTCAGCCTTCCCTCTTCTGAATCTGAACATTTTCAAACTTTTTTTCAAATAAAAGGAAGATACATGTTGAAATTCAAACTAATTTGAGTAAGAAATTAAATATTTACTCTAAAACATATTGAAAGAAATAATTCAAATTAAAATTAAAAAAAGAAAGCAGTTTGGAGACTGTTTTGTTTTTCTCCAGGGTTCGAGATGATTTCTGAAAAACAAACAATTAAACAGGGTACAAAAAAACCTATATAACTTGCATGTCACAAAACCTCAATTTCTTCATTAGGAAAAAATCAATGAAAATAGTGCTTGGTCCTAGTTAAGACTTGGCAGGGGGTAACTCAAGGAATGGCTGGGTTGAAGTCAAAGAGAAATTTGCTTTGAACACAGAAATCATTCTGTAATGATAAGTACTTTGAATAGCCAGTTTCTAGGTGTTTCAGACAGGCCATGAAAAATTAATAGACATTTTTGGCCTTAATCTTGCTGAACCTCAGTTCTCCGCCTATACAATGGATTTACATAAAGCAACTTCTGTCCTCTCATATCACTGGAGTAGGGTGAAAATCCATGAACTTCATGATGTATTGAGATACTGCACTAATGTGTGCCACAGATAACACCTTGAGATGAAGAATCCTCTCTTCTCAGCAGCCTGTGAAAGTGGGCACAATATAAAGCTTAAGGCTACACATTAAACGAGGCAACAAAAACAAAATACTGAATCACTGCTCAGCCAGGAAATGTTACCCGTCCTGCATACAGAAGCAGGCAATGGTCCTGTCTTGAAAGATAGTGTGCAGTCTCGAAACTACTGCTATATAACGCATAGACACAAGAGTGCCAAATTAAGATTGCAGCCTTAATTCTGGCATTTTCTTCTGTTTGAAGTGCTTGCCTTTGCAACCATTATAATATTCATCTGACACAGTTGTGTGTACGTAATATATGAAAGTCTCGTGGCTCAGGGGCCTTGGACTTCACAGAATATTGTAGCAGTCCCCACTGAGCATTCCTCCCCGGTTATTTTGCTTCCACCTCATACCAGTTTTGCAGCATGGTATCAGAGCCTGTCTTGTCTCCTTCTTTTACCACATGCCCTTCCTCAGACCTGCTTTCTCACCTCCAGCCGTGCACCCAGCCAGTTACCCTATGCTGACTTTCATTACTGCATTGTTAATTATTTGCTTGGGCAATCATGATCATAGAACTCCAAGCGCAGACAGAGGTCTTGCTACATTAGATATAAAGCAGCAAAAGAACAGTTAGAGGCTTCCTATTGTCCGGGCAGAATTGCAGCAGTGGTGGCTTTCTACATCCTTCTCATATCTGGTCCATTCTGCAGAGGTACCTGCCTCTATCACTTACTCCTTTGCAACATTCCACCATTCCACCCAGCAACTTTAATGGTGGGAGGCAGAAAAATAAATCCTTGACTCATCCCACCTGTCTCTAATTGCAGTTCTCATGCTCATTCTAACCCCAGATTCCCTAACATTTTCACTGCTATATAGCTTCTCTGGTCTCACAGTCTTTATCTATATCTCTTCACCTGAACAAAAGCTGAATCATTTCCTACCTCACACTTGATGAAGACAAAAATTCTGCAAATTTCTGTTGAGGTAAAATCCCCTTCAGAGGACTTCTGGTGTGGTTTTGTTCATAGTGCAAAATGCGCCCAGAGCCTTATGTAAAGACCACGCAGGCAACACATTTGCATCAAATGAAACAAAGAAAGCACTTCTTATTTTCTAATAATATGTTTCAGAAGTTGAAAATACCTTAACAATAGAAAATGACCAACCCGGTCCAAAACATGGCCTTCTCTCTAGCATCACAACACCAGTCAGTGCAAGATTGTTCTTTTGCTGACATCCCTTTTCCTGTCCTGTTGTAAATTACTGTCCTCCTCCTATTTCTTATTTCGTTTCTCCCTTCCTCCCTCTCTCCTGGCTTTCTCCCCTGGCTCTCCATGGTGAAGAGTGAGCGGCAAGAAGCATTCCTGGGCTAGAAATTAACATATTAATGAAGAAAGAGCCTTGAAGAAGGGTTGAGAGATGGAGAGAAAACAGAGACACAAGGCAGGCAGAACGAAATAGCAAAGGGAAGATATAATGAAGGGACACAGAGCCAAAGCACAAAGGGATAAAAAAAAATGCCTTTCTCAGGAACTTGAGCTACTTCAAACACTTCCATGGGAAGAAAAGATGAAAGAGAGGAAAGAAAGGGGCTGGGGAAAATAGGGTTGTTCTTCTGTTTTAAACCAAGATTTAATATTTCTTTAGAAAAGAATCACCTACTGAGGGAAGGATGAGAAAGCTGGAGGATATGAGCAAGGCAAGGACAGAAAGACACACAAAAAGGACAAGACTGTTAACAAGAACAGTGGGTTCATCCCTGGCTGTTTGCAAATCACCATGAGCATGGAGGCACAGATACATCAACGCAAATCTTAGGACTTGGTCTATGGGTTATTGCCTCCCATGCAACCCTCTTATTCTCTCATTCCACAATATACGCTTGTAAGCCTGCCCCAAAATTATGTTGAAAAAGGAGAAAATAAATGTCAATTATCAAAGACTACCATTGATCTGGCAAGCTCACAGGAGTTCCACTCTCAGTCCCTCTCAGTGCTTTCTCGGGTGAAGAGTGGGAAACCCATTAGATTCAGTGAGTTGAGGAGGAAGTCAGAAGATTGTTAGTTCAAACATCTAAGCACTTGTTCAATCACCTGTTCCTCTACTTGACTACCCATCATTTATGTCTCTGATTAGATGCACTGCAGATGAACGTAATCTGAGTACTAAAGAAGTATATCTCCTAAATTTGCTCTTGCACCCACTGGCTGTAACGAGCCCACCTTTCCCAGGCTTGCTAACAAGACAAGAGGACAAAACAAGGATTACTGGTTGGAAGAAGGAACTTAAATAAACAGCATCATTAGTGGTGAAATACACAGCTGACACTGCAAAACCAAGAGACATAAGACTGGAAAAGGAAAACAAGCTTTCTTCATAGGTCTACATCAGTGAAGGTGTGAGCTGTTACCAGAGGGCTAGTTCTGTAAAACAAACCTCCCTCAGTTAATCACCATCCTTCACATACACCACCAGCATATGCCACCACAGAACTTGCTCCACAGCAAGTATCCTGGTGATACCAAATCTGCTCCTTGGCACCTCACCAGAGAACTGCTATACTGAGAGCACCTTCAACAACCTGCATACTGAGGGCTCATGGACTTCTGCAGCACACTCCTGGAGGCATAACAATTAAGTAAGTAGCCACAGGCACAATATTTGTCTCTTTGACCATCCCCACACAATTTTTCTACAATAGTGAGAAGGATCTCTTCTCACTCAACCACCTCCAAATGAGGAGTTACCATTCAGCTTGTTTTTCCAAGGCTTAAGAAAATGTCTAACATGAGCCTCCATCACAAATGTGAAAATTTATATACCTGCTTTCCCTTGGACTTTCAGGCAACAACAGAAGGCTGAGAGCATCCACACAGCTCTCCAGCTTTTGGTTCTACTGCTCTGAACTGTGGCAACTGTGTTCAGTTGAATCCTGTGTTCAGTTCTGGGCCCCTCACCACAAGAAGGATGTTGAGGCTCTGGAGCGAGTCTAGAGAAGAGCAACAAAGCTGGTGAAGGGGCTGGAGAACAGGCCTTATGAGGAACAGCTGAGAGAGCTGGGGTTGTTTAGCCTGGAGAAGAGGAGGCTGAGAGGAGACTTAATTGTTCTCTACAACTAACTGAAAGGAGGTTGTAGAGAGGAGGGAGCTGGCCTCTTCTCCCAAGTGCCAGGGGACAGGACAAGAGGGAATGGCCTCAAGCTCTGCCAGGGGAGATTTAGGCTGGAGATTAGGAGGAAGTTTTTCACAGAATGTGTCATTGGGCAGTGGAACAGGTTGCCCAGGGAGGTGGTTGAGTCACCTTCCCTGGAGGTGTTTAAGGGATGGGTGGACAAGATGCTGAGGGACATGGTTTAGTGTTTGATAGAAATGGTTGGGCCCGATGATCCAGTGGGTCTCTTCCAACCTGGTGATTCTATGATTTTATGAACTGAGAAGGTAAGCTATGAACAACACAGAGGAATAAAGTTCAGTGCCACCCACAGCCCTCCCACTTGGAGAACCAGCTGTGTGCTGAGCTCAGCAGTAGCTTGCATGCCCTTCACAGTAAGTGCTGTAAAACCAAGACCAGTGATGCTTTTTATTTCCCAGTGCTCCTCTTACAGTACATCCCCACTCTCCTATGCTGCCTGTGAGTGCCCTTCTCCCTGGACCTGCTTCTACACTGCAAAGTGATGTCTGCAATGAAGGTTTCAGAACTGCTGCAGCTGAGCACAAAGAGGCAGGATCCATTCCCCAGGCTTTGTGAAGATCCAGAAGTTGGGGGCAGAAAGGAAGACAAACAGCAACAGCACAAACCAATCCCCAGTGGAACGTGGGAGATGTCTCACCTGTGCAGTTCTCCACTCTCCTGAGGCTAACCCTACCCCTGGATAAAAACATACCCTCCTGCACTGGCTTACATTATATTTCCAGTGCCACCCATTGTTGGAAGTGACATGCTCTTCTTATTTGGCTCCCTCACTCTGCTGAACTTTCTTGTTAAGTGATTTCATGGAATTATAATAAACTATTCCAAATCAATTTCACAGCATTGCGAAGCTTTTGCCTTCATCAATTCAGACTTGAGCTTTCCATGAAAAATTGCTTGGAGAAAAAAAATTAAAGTCAGTAAATTAAGTAAACTTCATACTCCAGCCAGTCAAACCATGGTCTTTTCCAGAACTAGCATATTTCCACAGCCACCAGAGAAATTGTGACTTGGCATTATCTGCAAGGTACTTGTTTCATCTGACCAACAGCCTCACACTGGCAAAAACCAAGACCTTCTCCTCTTCACAGCTACATTAATACCAAAATACATCTGAATGCAGAACTCCCCCAGTATCTCAACTACAAGGCTGCAAGGAAAAAAAAGGGAAAGGAAACTGAGACAAGGATAGCAAAACATGCAGTACCCTGAAAGATCAGTCCTGTGATGCCTCCTGGATCTGGGCAAGTTGAATGCTGGGAAGCCCAGCATCCCATGCTGTCCCTTAGAACAGCTATTTGGCACAAATACATATTAGGCATACTGAAGAGCTGTTGCTAGCTGTTCAGATTTATTCAGAGACTGTAAGCATCTGTACTTTGCACCTCAAAATCTTCACAGTCCCTTGGTGATGCTGGAGAGCATTTCGTCATCACTTAAGTACCAGCTCTTCTAAACTCTCACCACGACACACATCACTACTCAGATGCAGAAGGGCAGCATCAGCATCTTTGAGAAGAGGGTGGAAAGCATTTCTTACAGCAGTTTGTCTTTGAGATACCTCATGTCACTCTCAGGGCTTAATTTGCCATTGAGTCATTATTTTAAAGGGGAAGAAAGTGATGAAAAACAACCTTTTGAGGGGACCATCTTTTATTTATGGTGTCTATTACCTATATGCCTGCATCTTCTCAGAGCTTCATTGTAGCTAACGCTTTTGCTCCCCATCCAGTTCTGGTTATCTCTTGTCTATAGCCAGTGGAAGGTACACAGCAGCCCATTGGACATCTCTCTCTGCCCAGGGCTGAATTTCCAGGGGAAATAAACAGATAATCAGTGTAAAATCTAGATACATCTGTCAAAAACATGTCACAGCTTTGCAATGAAGAGGGTCTCTGAACGCAGATATCATCTGCTGGTGAAGTCTGCATGGTGGAAAAGCTGCCAACCTCCCTCCTGAAACCACTTCTGGAATTGCTGGCTGCCTGCTTCACAGAGGCACACACGAGGCATGTGTGGCGGTGCTGCTAATCTCTTGCACTTATTAAACAGCCCCAACATCTTGGCAAAATTCCACCTCTAGCGATTTCATTCTGCCAGCTAAAATGCCTCATGCAGCTCCAGTGAGGTGCAGTATTCATCTCTGCTTCGTACTATGTGCTGTTAACCAGTTGCTCTATTTCACCCCAGAGATAGCTGAAGTTAAGCGGTGAATTAAGCCATCCTTTTCTACTTTGTAAAGTGCTTTGGAACTGCAGATAAAAGATACTACAGTTTGTCATAAATAAATGCAAGATGCTGACACTGCTACTGTAGGTAGCCATCTTGCTGAAAAATGATTTCATTTGTGACACTAATAACACAGGGAAGAACACCAAGCAAGACACTGAAAACTCATTTCCATTTTGTTTTAATACAGCTTCAAAAACCAGAAAAAAATGTCAGCATCAAGTCAGCATTTGTGCGTTTTTAACTACTGACAGGCCACAGAAATTCACAGGATTTTCAGTTCTGTGTGGCAGCTCTCTCCCACCCTAACCAACCATCATCAGTAGGTGAACTCTTCATCCGATTACTCGCCACCTGACCAAATCCCTAACAAAGATCAACCCTAAGTTCACAAAATCTGTTTTTCAAGCATTTCTCATGGTGTGTTACTGCAGAAGGGAGCTCTAATCACCTTACAATCTTTACTTGATCAAGACAGGTGTGGAGACATGTTCAGTGTGGTACAGCAACTCAGAAATCTCACCATAGGAGTGGAAAAGAGCTTTCTTTGAAGGAAGACAGCTCGCAGCATTTGGTCTGATTGATCATTTCAAGGGTACCATGGTTAGTTTTTAATATTCATTTTATATTAAGGTGCTTGCAGGCTTCAGTAGGGACAACTGTATTACTTAAATCAGGAGAGAATACGCTGTGGGAATGACAGAGCAGGTAGTGGACTGGACAAGCTGACAAGTCTCTTCCATTTCTCTTTTCTTTGCTAGTATTACCCTCACGTTTAAGCATTTTAAATACCACAATTCTAGATTATATTTCATTCAAATGCTTCAAGAAATATAGCACACAGTAAACATACAGTAGGAGAAATAAACCACACTAAGGTAACATACATCACATTCAAATGTTCATATTGAATTCAAAATCAAATTTTCTAACCTTAACAAAGCAGTAATCCCTTGGCTAGCACTGCAAACTGATTTTCAAAATCTGAAGTGAAGCTAGCTTTGAGTTATTTGTCCACACCAACAGAAAAAACACTGCTGGATAATTATTTGAAAGCAGAACAAATGCATTCATTTCACACTCTCATAACTCAAAATTGGATGAACACGGGCTTTTTGCTCAGATTTTTCCAAAATGTTCACCTTTCGACTAAGAATGCAAATAAAATTTTCTACATGAAACAAAACCTCCTTTAAAAGCTAAGGCTACTTAAAAACAGGTCAGTGGACAGTTCTGTGAGCTGCCGAGGGAGGTCTGAATTCTGCACATGTAACGGTTGTTCAGAGACATGGTTTCCTTTGGTCTTTTTGAGATAAGCGTTCAGCTGCCCCACAGACATGCAGATCGACATCTTCCCAAAATTTTGATACAAAACTTAAAGCAATGACTTTGAGAGAAATTTCATCAGGAGCATCTAGTTCAGAGTGCTCTAAGCCTCAATGCAGCAAAGCACTTAGCTACAAGCTTAGCTTGAGATGTGCAAAATGATTTCTTAGGCAAAACATATATAGCAAAGACCACTGGCAGCAAGGTGCTCTGGAGAGGAACAGATCAGCTGTTTGACAGGGTTCAGCTCCATCACACAAAGTTGTAGCACAGAAAAGGAGAAAAGTATAACCCATCAAAAGTTAAAGCGTTGGCATGGTGCTAAGACTACAGAATGTAACAAAAAAAAAAAAATCTCTTCCCAGATTTGCCAGGGTTAATGCCTCGACTCTCTACCAAGAAAGGCCATCTTACTTTTTTTTTTTTTTTTTCCCCTTTTATTCATGAATTTCTGCCGACGGTGAACGCTGCTGCAGGCCCCCCCACCCCTCGGGAGGGAGCCACTAGGCGGCGAGCTGGGCTGGTGTCTCGTCAAACTGCATCGTGAACCCGAATTGCATCAAAGAGAAGAGAAATCAGCTCCACAGTTGCACAGAGAGCCATAGCAACGCAGCAGTTCCTATTTTTAAAAAACTTGAAAGATAGTAAGAACATTAAGTCTGGGGAGAAAAAAAAAAAAAAAAAAACGCGTTTCTAATAGAAAAAAAAACCCCACTGCACGTGTTCCTTACAGGCTCTAGTGATGAAACCACATATAAGGCTAAGCATCTCACAAGTGTACAAGTCAGAAAATATCCACAGCCTCAAAAAGCCAGTTCCCTCTGCTAATCTACTAAATCAGGTTTTCTAATTCCCTGAGGCACTTTAAAATCCAGAAGACCCCCCCAACTGCATTTTGTGATCAGAGTAAGATGCCACTGTAGCTGATGCTAAACCACAGCAAGAGCTACATTTGTTGTTTCACACTTCAGCTTCTTTCAGCTCCATCACAGAGGAAGGATTTTGATTCACTTTTCATGAAAAGTGGAGAGAGGCTGAATGTACAAGTTAAAACATATTGTCACCAGTAAGTGAAGTCACCACAGTATTAGCACTAATTGGACTTGGCTGCGGAGCAGGAGATGTCTCAGAGGGCTGGAAGCAGTACATGGACATTTTCCCATCTGGAAACTGATGGTGCATACCAAAATTCATTCCCAGCTGGTGGATTTTGGAGGCCTTTATGAAAGGATCTGTCCTCTAATCAAAAGATAACCCTTGCCAAAAACCCATCACTTCACTTGAACCCTCCTATCCTATTTTAATTGCAAAGAGGATGAAAAATCCAGCTGTCCACACAGAACAAGTGCCTCCTCTCCCCTTCCACCAAAACCCTGCTTTGAAGGACCAAGACATCCTGTGGCACCTGCTGAGGAACAAACATTTTTGCTGTCCCCTCATCATTTACTCCCTTTGAGAAGTCAGGGGTCTGTGGTATCATACCAGTGTGTGGAACAGATTTGATGTTAGACCTTTCCATGCAAGACAGACAAGCCTCCCACTGCCCAAGCAGCACTGCATAAGGTCTGGGCAAAGCAAAGAGGACAGACCGGCACAAACCATTATCTTCTGTGTTCACACCCTTAACAGTCCACTCTTACAGGGAAGGGTTGGGTCAAGAGCACATTACAAAGCTGCCCTCAGCATTCCCCTTCAGGGGACAGAATAAAAGGATTGAGAGGTAGTCAAACACTGCTGCCTATATCTGGTGGGACATGGATAAATTCTCCCCTCACCCACTGCTGACCGTCTGGGCAGCTGGTGTGACTAACTGGTAGCTGCAGGGTTATAAACCCAGCACCTTTCATCAGCATCGAACAGCCACAACAGGGAGAAATGCACATAGGACAAATGAACAAATGCAACAGGAGATGTAAGGCAAGGAGGCAAAAATAAAAGAAAGTGATGGCAGCAGGCAAGCAGCAGAAAGGTGATGTACAACTGGGGCAGGAGGAGGCAGAGAGACCCTGATGGAGGAAGGAAGCATAGGCCAGCCTTGTCCCCCAGCTGCTTCTGGAGTAGTGACAGGAACAAGCAGCAGGGAACTCTAATCCGTCAGCAGTGCTTATGCCACGTGCTGCTAGCTAGCACCAGCCTGATGGCAGCCGGACATAGTATCGAGTGGGAACACAACGAGCTGCTAACAACACACCAGTTTAAAGGATCCAAAAGGTCAAAAGTTACATACGCTCCCTCACCCTCCAAGTTTCTTGAAAAGGGCAATTTCTACATGCCATTTTTGTCTTCCATCCTCTTCTCCATGGAATTAAGAAGCAAGACTCAGCACTGCACCTCCCACTGCTAGAGCAGCACTGGTTTAAGGGCTGGAGCAGAACTTGCCAGCCAGCTGCCAAACAGGTAGATGTGGCCCTGCTGAAGCCAGTGAGACCTCAGTGCTGGCCCGTGCTCCTGTCTCTTAGTAAAAGGTTAACTTGACAATTCTACAAATGGAGAAAGGGCAACACAAATAGTCCTTTCTCCATTCCTTCTCTCAACTCCCTTGCTGTGCTGTGTGAAAGTCTGTGGCTCACTCATCTACGAGATAACACAGAGTGGTTCCACCGCAGTACCTGCTAATGACATATGATGATTCCTGTATCCAACAAGGCAGGAGATAGCTGTCATGATTGGACAGGCCAAGAGGGTGGGTTAGGAGAGGTTCTGAAAATAAGGGGAGGTGCTGCCTGGGCAGTGTCCTTGGCGCTGACCTGTGGAAAGGTGGCCAGAACATTACAGGCATGGTACTGCTCCCACATACGAGTGTGACGTGACACCCCAAATAGGCATTGCACCTATCCAGAGTACATACAGGCCCTATTGTCTTAAATCTCCATGGAAGAAATATATATTAGTATAATACTACAAGCACTTTCTCGGCTTACTGACTCACTGTCCAGCTTTCTAAGCCCCAGAAGTTCCTAGCCTCCACTCAGGGAATGTGGCCATGTGAGAATAGAGCTTGTCCTGGATGTTCCAGGGAAAACAGTTTCAAACCATTCTTCAAAGGCTCTTCTGCATTTCTTAATTGGTTGGCATGGAAAGCTCTAGATGAAAGTTACTATTTCCCTCAAAGTGGAATTATCATGTCCAAACAATGCACTGAGAGAGCTTGCCAGTTGTTTTCATATTTGAAGAATCTGAGGTGCAGAATTGAACCTACCTTTGTTCCCCTCTTAATGTATTTCTTTGCAAAGGCAGTATAATTCCACATTTGTATTTTCATTCCAAAGCAAATGCTTCACTGCACTTTTTATTAAAATGAAATCTGGTGTGTGCAGCCTGGTGTTAAATGAGAGACTATTAAAGCCAATCAGTGGAGAACTCATTAGTAACCCTACAACAACAAACCAGTAGTTATGGCCCAGCATTCATAAGCAGCCATGACAACCAGTAGGAAGGACCCAGGTCTCATTGAAGGCTATAATAAAAACACAGCTTATGTACCCCAATGACTCTGAATATCCAGAGAAAAATGGCTGAGCTTCTATTCCTCAAATATGTGCCAGAAATCATATTCTTTCCTCATGACTCATCCCTGAATTCCACTCCCAAGAACGCTCCTGTCATTTAGTTATTTCTCCCCATTTCTAAAATGTAATGAGAAGCACCAATCCTGAGCTCAAGGAAATCTGTCCCATCAACTAAAATAACAAAATAAGCAGAAGGCTGCCTAAAAACACATCCACCTCTGCCTACTCACTCCTCAGCAGCCATGGTGAAGGGAGAACAGATGAGCTTTGCTGAATGCCTAGGAGGTTAAAAACTCTGCTTGGAAGGACCAAAAGGGAAGAACTTCACATATGAGCATTTCTCCAGAGGAAAACCCAGTTAAAAACTCCTTCTCAACCTTTATAACCTTCTCATCCAGCAGAAGAGAGCAGAGACCGTAGTGGTTTGCTGGATGCCCAGGAGAAGACAGGTCATTGAAATAACCATAAACACGGTAGACTGGATTATTCAAACCAGATTTCTTTCTGGATCAATGAAGGACTAAATGAACAGGTAATTATTACAAACAAAACAAAGAATTAAAGAGTGTAATTGAACTGGAAAACAGCATTTGGATATTTGGACTCCAAATGATCACCTAAGCCGATTATCAGCATAAAATGAGATAAATCCCTCACTGGAGGAAAACTTCCTCAAGAATCATTCAGAAAGAAAACTTACAATTCCTGTAGTACAAACCTTTCCCTAAGTATCACTTTCCTACAAGTTAATGGAGTTACCTCACCAATGGGATCATTTCTAGGACAAAATCTGCAATCTTCAATAGTCATGACCATACTTGGAATCATAGAATGGTTCAGATTGGAAGGGACCTTAAGGGTGACATAGTTCAACCCTCCTGCAGTAAGCAGGGATGTATTCTACTACATCAGGCTGCTCAGAGCCCCATCCAACCTTATCTTGAATGTGCACAGGCATGGGGCATCTACAAAGACTATAGGAAAGCTGTTACAGTGTTTCCACCACCCTCATCATAAAAAATGTCTTCTTTGTATCTTGCCTAAATCTACCCTCCCTTAGTTTAAAACCATCATACTTAATCCTACTGCAACAGACCCTGCTAAAAAGTCTGTCCTATCTTTCCTATTAAGTACTTAAAAGTACTTTCCCATTAAGTACTGAAAGGTTACAATATGGTCTCCCCAGAGCCTTCTAATCACCAGGATGAACTCCAACTTTCCCAGACCGTCTTCGTAGGAGAGGTGTTCCACCTCTCTGAGCATTTTTGTGACTCTCCTCAGGACCTGCTCCAACAGGTCCGTGTCTTCCTTGTGCTGAGGGCTTCTGAGCTGGACACCAGAGGGGAAGAATCACCTTCCTCAGCCTGCTGGCCACACTTCTTTTGATGCAGCCCAGAATACAGCTGGCCTGGTGCAATGATTCCTTTTTTTCCAGTCACCATTGGAAAAAAGAGACTTCTGACTGCCATAACTTTTCAATTATCATTGAGAGCAACTTGGCAACTACATCAACCAATTCCCTCAGGGCTCTGGGATGCATCTCATCAGGCACTATAGACTTAACTTATATTCAGGTTCCTCAGGTGGTCACAAACCTGATATTCTCTTACAGTGGGAGGGACTTTGCTCCCACAGTCACCACCTTGCAGTCCATTCACTTGAGAGCCATGGGAATAGAGGTTGCCAGAGAAGACTGAGGCAAAAAGTTCTTGAGTACCTCAGCGTTCTCCTCATCCATTGCTACCAGTTTGCCAATCACGTTCATCAAGGAGAACGTGCTTTCTTTAACCTTACTTCTCCAGTTCCAGTGTAATACAAAGGAGAACTGGTTTCAAGGCAGGCAAGAAACAGTTGCTATGAGACCATTATTAATATGAGAAGAGGCAGACCAAACACCTACATTGACAAGAACTGGCATTTAGATAACAGTCCGTCTTGTTTCTTTTTCTGCTTGGAGCCACACTTCAAACAAAACTTTGTTTGCACAAGCTCTTGCAAAAACGAACAAGTGTCACTGTAAGAAAGGGGAAAGGCATGAAGAAACTGAGCTTTCTTTCTAAATCTGAGCAAGATTCAGTTCATTTCCTCCTTACTCCATTATACACTCAGATCAACCACCAACTGAGACCATATTGAGCAAGATCATTTGATTCTAGATGCATTCAGATCTACTGCACTTTCAGAAAGAGAGGGGGGGAAAAGGAAAAAATGGTCAGAGTTCAAAGGCAGATCTTGAGAAATGACTAATTCACAGTCTTAGTGTATAATATGCCCCAGCTGAACCAAATTACACATTTTTTTAGTTGGATGTGTCACTCTCTGAAGAACAAAATGGGAAAATTCCTTTATCGCCCTGCCTCCCAGCTATGGATTTGAAGCAAATCAGACCACTTTGGATTAGCTTCAAGAGTTTCTGAAATACCAGCTACATGGTGATGTATCATCTGAGGTCACATACACTTTGCAGTCTCCCTAGACTTCAAGCCTACGTACATACATTTCTCTATTCTGTGTAGGCATGTGGAGGGGGAGCTGTAAGTTGCAGAATATAGTATTGCCAGGTCCAGGCCAAGTCTAAAATTAGTTTTCCAGAACCTTCAGTCCAGTCTGAAGTGAGCCAGACTGTGTCCCAGACATGCAGATATTGCTGCTGCTGCCTGGTGCACACAATGCACAAGTATTGTGAAATTTTAACAGGTGGAAGGGGTTAGGAAAGATATGAATTAGACAGGTCTGCAGAATCTATAATTCTGGGACATTTCCCAGGTAGGCAAAGCACTTCCAGAGAGATTTAAAGACTTCATACAAACAAAGTATATCAGGAGAGGTTTAAAGCTTAGCACATAATAAACTCCAGTGAGTTCAACCAGACCTGAGGGCATGAACACGGATTACGGCCATTAATTCCTGTGGGTTTTGCTCAGTGAGATGAACTCATACCTTTATGTCTGCTCCTTTCCGTATCTGCCCCTCTGCCCTACCTTTCCTCTTGTCCAGGTTGTGAGGCTGAGTTTGAAGCTACCACACTGCCATTGAACTTTTGGATTTATAAAAGCAATGGTTTATTTTGGACACCATCAGCTTTCACATATCAAAAGGTACCTGAAAGCAATTTCACATAAACCAAAAACTAAGCACCCAACTCACTGAAGTCAAACTTTTTAACCATCTTGCTCAGAAGTACAGAGAGGCTGGAAACATTGCTGTGCAAAGCGGGGACACACAACCCCAAGACTGGCAGAGCACAGGCCAGCACTGTGTGAGGCAAAGCAAATATTTTTCACTGTAGTCACAGAAGCAACTACACCACAGTGTAATTATTTCTGAGCTAGCTCAGGTGCCTGCAGCAATCCAGGTAGTGGCAGAACAGAGCTTGGCATGGACTAATTGACACTGCTTCTCAGCAAGACTGATGTCAGTACCCAAACTAAGCGGGACAGTCATTCCTCTGCTGTACCCAAAGCAGACAAAGGAAAGGAATGGTACGATTCAGGCCATGAAGGTGAGAAGAAAGCTTATATCTTCAAAAGTGACAGGAACTGCTTCTATGGGGGGTGCCCAGGCTTCAGGGCACATCTACATTGCACAATAGTACTGTCATATCTAGAGATTCAAGAGTCTCCAAGGTGGCGACTTCTATACAAGGCAAAGAAGTGCTATACAGAGAGATTATGTTGGGTACTTGAATTAGCATAGCTATACAGGTATAGGCTAATACAGTGTCAGCAGAACTAATTAGCAGAAGGTCTCTGCCTAAACTGCGTCACATAGCAGGGGAAACATTTTGTTTCCTAGATAATTGCTGAAAAGATACAACATAGTGCCCCTCAAACCCTCCTGTTTATTTGGAAAGGTAGAACAACACCCTGCCTTGATGCTACTTCTGATAACTTTGTGTTTAATAAATATATTTTCCCTGCTTAATCATTCCAGGGATGATTCAAAAGAGCAGCAGGAAACACTCCTTACCACTAAGCCTAGGTGTGAAGGAAACTGATAAAAGCTTTGGACATTTTTGATGGTTCCAAGACTTGCAGACAACAACAAGCAGGTATGGGGAAGAGGAAGTAAAGGCAATAAGAATTGGCAATATTCTAATGGATCATAGAAACAAAGAAAACATAGCAGACAGCGTTATGGAAAATACAGCGGGTCAAAGAATAGACTTGTCTTTCAGTCCCCAAATTCTAGACGAAGCAAAATTTATTTTACTGTCCACCAGCCCCTCTATCTGCCTAGTACAGCTGACAGTGAGGGGTCACAGCATGCAAAGCAATCCATCACATTTACACTGTTCCATGATTCATCATGACAAATGAACAAAGACGCTGAGCACTGCATGGCCACCTCTTCTGACGGCTACTGACTGGATTCCCCTTGTCTACCACAAATGGACCAATGTGCCCAAGGATTTTAAATGTAAAACATAGGAGAATGACAGCTGAACAGGTCAGGGGGCATCTAGCTAATTGCAGATCCCATGTCTAATTATCTGGGTTGCTTAGCGACACACTAAAACTCCAGCTGGGACAAAAAGGAAGATCTAGTCATCAGAGTACTGTTCTAGAGGTTGTTACACCACAGGCTTTCTCTATGACCTTAAGCAGGCATCTTAGCACTGTTTCTTAAGAAAATATGAATCTAGATCAAAAGAAGTTGATTCAAAAAGGTTCTCCTTATTTTTAAATGCCCTTTTCCATCTAGAAAAAAATGCTGTTCTGATGGAGGTGCCTAGGCTGTCAGCACAATGTGCACAAGAAAGCACAGGGCCCAAAATACAGCAGACAACAGCCAACAAGGTGCCAATGAGCAGGGTGATAGCACAAGTCCTCCTCTTCGAGGTAAACTAGATTCTTAAGACACCTGAGGGTTTTAAAGGCTTCTAGTATAAAGCAGGAGCTGAGCACAGCAGCTGACTAACTTTTTTTTGCAGCTCTAGTTCTCTACATCTCTCTGCATTTCCTTCTCTCCCGCAATTCAGGGCTAATGCACAGCAGAAGGATAATTGCTCCTCAGAGAACAGATGTCAGGAAACCATTCCAGGTGAGTTACATAACTATTACCTGTAAATGACACCTGTTCACATATTGCTGGTCCCTGAAACAGAACCTGGTGCCTTCTAGATTTCACGGCAAACAGCTCCATGGCTTGCAGTAAGAATCCAATTGAGACAGACACATTAATGCAAAGACACTCCAAGAAGTTTAGTGCCGTAATAAAAGCAAAATTTTGCACACTTGGGGATACACTCAAATTTTTGCACTATGCCTTCATTGTTCCCTGTTCTGGCCAATGCTGCCACCCACTACCCCGAAACAACACATGCCCTAACAGAATTATTCTGGTCTCAGAGGTCCTTTCTGACAACTCTTTCATAAGACTGGCCCAGCCCCTCTCCTTACCTGTTGAGCATGTTGGACTGGTAAATCCTTTTCTCCTGGGTGTTGTAACAGCTGCTCTTGGGCTCAGGGATGAAGCTGTGTTCAGACAGCATATCAGAAGCAGCCGTGGTGATTATGGCTATTCCATCCCTCACTCTGGCAGGAAGACCATAGTCCCATTCATCGTATGAGACAGAGATGAGTCCGGTGGGGAACTCAGATGGCACTGTGTCTGTATCCCCTGCCACCAGGCTGGGCACGATCCACGTGTAACCATAGCCTGTCAGACCCACAGAGTTGGCCACCTCAAAAATGTAGGTGGCCTCTTCCTTTGTGCAGTACAGGAGGATAACAGGGCTTTGGAGTTTCTTGAGCTGGTTCTGGATCTTTGAGTCCCCATCATCCAGAGACATGTCCAACAGGAGGACCTCCTCCAGTTCCCAACCCACAAAACTGTGCTCAATGGTACTGCGGATCTTGTTCACAAAGTCCTGGTAACCAGGGAAGTAAGTAGTGACAATGGAGAAGATGTACCAATCATATTCTTCCATTATGTTGAGCATGACAGAAGCTTGTTGTTCTATTGATGGGCCAAACTGGAAGAACATGGATGATTCATCCTAGAACAGGAAGTCAAAGAAAGGAAGAGAGAGAAAGAAAACAAGAATAGGTCAAAGGAAATTCCCAGTCAACCCATTGAGCATGGAGGGGAAGGCACACAGAATTTTACACTTCATGTCTTGGACAGAGGTTAAGCATTTCTAACTTTAAAAATATTAGTATTTAAATGAAGCAAGTGCAAAGGAAGTAAAGCCTTTTCATGACCAGCTGTCCTTTCTTTATTTTTAAAGGCACATTGCCAAAGTTACTTACAGGTTTCAAATGTTAGGCATGATTCTAACAGACAGAGAACAAATGGTACACAAGTGAGGACAGAAAAAGAGAATATGTACGAAATATTCCATGGCTGCAGAAATTAACACCTTTAATCCCAGGATTATCATAACCTTATATGTAGTATAAACAGGGTACATGGCAGCTTTGATATTGATTCAGTTTGGAACAGTTACTCTAGTTTGTATATTCAAACTGAAGTATAACTAGCGTAGGTAAAACCATTGGACACAAATACAGCTGAGAACCTCCACTGCAAGATCCTCTCAAAGCAAGCAGTAGCACAGAGTGCTACAACTGTAAAGGCTCAGTCTGAGAACAACATAAAACATATTAAAATGGAAAAAAATAAAGTTCTAAACTATCTTTGTGGGGGGAGGTTGTATAATCTTTTAGAGAAATGTCAGCTCAATGTTTCTCTTGGTATTGCTTTCATATCCTACTACCATACTAAGTTCATTTTTTCAAGAATCAGAACTTGTACGATTTTATAACCTCCAAGACTCCAAGGGAGTTTTGTACAGATCTCAGCTCTCCAGTGGCACAGTGTAACCTTTTTTCATCCTGAGATTTCACAAGATACTAGACTTTCAATCTGCAACAGATGCAGTAAAATCTAAATCCCTGCTTCTGCCCAGTTCATGATGGAAAGGAATGGAAAAAGCATTTGCCAATATATTCTCTCATGGATTGATCTTCAGTCTTCCAAAGTCAACTGCAGACTCCCTCTGACTTCTGCATAGTAAGATTAGATCACAAACAAACAAAAATAAAAGGCAGAATTAAATTGTATCTCTCTGCAGAGATTCCCATTACAATAAGAATGTTCTCCAAAACAAATCACCACTTTTAGGAATGAGGCAGCAGTCCCGCCTTCTTTCAATAGTCCAGAAGAGCTGAAGCAGCAATACAAAAGGAGGTAGTCGGGAGTTTTAGACTTGGGGAAACTCATTGTGCAAATGCCTCAAGACATTACCTCAAGATATTCACATTTAGAACAGCTTTCTACCGAGTTCACTCTCCTGCAGCTTAGCACATAAAGCTGTTATTCAGTAGGCATGCCAATTAATCATCCATCCATCCATCCATCCATCCATCCATCCTTTATTATGCATAGCTTTGATTATCCAGAACCATTTCCTCCATTGACAAAGTATGTCATAGCTCAGCAACTCCAGAAGAAAAAAGCACTGATCCTGCACCTACCCTTAAGATGTTTGTTTCTCTTTCATGAACTCCCTATGGGTTATGTTCTATATGACAGAGTTGTTGCTCCCAGATTCCTATGCCTCTCCTCTGAGGTTTGATGATTAGATTCGGTTCACTTTCTCCACCCAGCTCACTACCCATTTGTGAAAGTACTCTTCAGATTGCTCTTTGCTCAGCAGAAAAAGGAATGTGCACAACAAGAAAAATTAAAAGATTGCAGCAACCAACTAAGGACAAGCCAAAAAAGCAGGAGCAGCAACGGTGGAAAACAGCTCATACGTTCTATCACTGGAATTCACTCTCTTCTCCCAGCACTGTGCTCAGGGAAAGAATTTATTCTTCCAATAAGATGATATATTTTTATCTTTGAAGCTTATGGAGAAAATCAGGAAAGCCAGAGGAAAGATTAAACTATTGTCATGGTGTCTGCCAGAGTTTGAAGAAAGCCTGAACAAGTATCTCAAATACCCTTCATTGCACTGTGTCTTTGAAAGCCACTTGTTGTAAACTGAATGTTAGAGTGTCAAGATCTAGCCCTACTGTAACATGAAAAGGAAAGACAGCTACACTGATGACTAGTATTTATTTTTATATTAAACTGAAAAAAAACCCTTTTCCATACTTTTGCATAAGAACCACTGAATTGATTGCAGTTTTCCACAGCTTCTAGCAGAGAGTCTAAGGACTCAGCTATTGAATTACACAAATATTTGACACATGGCATGTTGAAGTCTTGTCTGAAAAAATACTGGACACTTTCCTCACTGACAAACAGGGAATGGGAGATGCTAAATACACTAATGTTTCAAGGCTACATACGCCCACAGGCACACGCAAAGGAGTTCGTAGGCAGGACAGCAAGGTGCGGGAAGTACTGCCCTTGCTATGATGACAGGATCAGATGCTCCAGCTCAAGTGCCCACTGAAAATTCATTCCACACAAGTGCACAGTCCAACTGTTGAAGGGAAATCAGCCCCAAAATCTCAGGGAGAAAACTCAGAGCTCTCACTAACCAGAGAGTATCAGAATACCAAAAATCAATATACCAAATAGTTAGTTTAATCACAATGCAGATAAACAATTCCACTCCACTAAGAAATGTAAGCATCTCTGCATCTCTCCTTAAATCAAACAGCACAGGCCACTTAGCTGTACGTGTAATAATTGCTCTTGAGCAACCGCTTGCATTTTTATTATAGAAGGAGCAAGAGGAGGCAACTTCTATTCAAAATGAAAGCATTAAGGAGATGCAAGCCAGTCCAGCTTCTAGCTTGCCAAAATGTCTCTTGGCACTTGATCACCCCAGTACTTAAGCTAGCCAAAAGTTCTGAATTCCCTAACTCACTCAGCACTGAGGAAAGAGAAGGATAAGGGAGGGAGGAAGGACGGAACAAAGTATAGAAGAAAGTGTCCCTCTCCTAATAAATCAGGAGAATTGCTGATATGGCTGGATGGGAAGCTCAGTGAGTGCCTTTTGGGGGACAAAAAGCAAACTAATAAAAATACCTGAGAGTCACAATTTCCTTTCTGTCCTTATTTTTGATCACACCTGATGGAAAGTCAGGTGAAAAAGAAAAGGAGATGGTCTAACAAGGGAAACACAAGGCTATCAGACAGAGAAGGAATTTGTCCTTGCTATGGTGTTACAGTGAAAGCTTTTAAATTAGGAGGTAGATTGGGGGTGGGAGTGGTGTAACATTTAGACTCACAAATACCCCATAGAATAATTACTGCTTTATTATAGTCTAAAACCAAAAAGGAGTAATTTGCCCATCCTACACTGAAGGTTTTTAGAGAACTCTACAAGCTCCTATTTTTCTCCCGCAGAACTTTTACTCTCCACCTCCCCCCTTCTCCTTGGAACGGCCAAAACATGGTTCAAGATTGCCACAGGGAGACAGATTTAATTTTGGGATAGGGATAGGTTGAGTTTGAAGCAGAAGTAGTCCCTTACATTGCTCATCATCCTGCTGAAATACAATCCCCTGGCTACAGAAAAAAGCTTGTCTTTCTCTTACAGGTCTTTCACCTGCAATCTTAAGCTTTCCAAAGGTACCTGCTGCAAGAGACAGCAGGATGCTGCAGTGTACCTCATCCAGTCTGAAAGAGTAGAGGCTCCATGAGAGGATCACAATGCCTCCAGAGATCCTAGTACTCCCCAACTGCCGCCCTGCAAGGTCAGGGATCTGTAGCTTGTAGAGCTGAGCTGGAGGTGGAACTGATCAATTGACACAGCACCTCTCCCCAGCTAACAGATGGCTTCCCACAGAAAATCTGCTCTGAGTTTATGCTGCTGGGACAAGTATTGCCTCCTCCTTCTGCACGTTTAACCCCTCAGATAAGGAGATCGGATTGCACTGGGTGAAGGTGCAGAAGCACTCACCATGAAGCCACTTCCTGGAGACTGATGCCTTGTGACTTCCTAGGTGGATGGAAGAGCATTTGCAGAGGTGGCAAAAGGTTTATAGAGCAACCAAGTATTATTGTCACCACTTGGCACTTGCCCAGCGCCTTCTGTCCCTCAAGGGCAGGCCCATGGAGATATCACACAAGGCTGAGGTCTGATACATACCTCATCAAAAACACAGACCCTTGACAAGGCTGCAGACAACTCTCCAAGAAGCCCTCCTAGAGCTGCACCATTTGAAACCATTCACTGTCATTTAACTAATCATTTACCTCAGATGTGGCAGGAGAGATCCCTGGAGTACTTTTCTCACAAGTTCCATCCTAACAGGCTTCCAGGATCCTCTAGGCCAGCAAAAGCAATTACTGCTTTACAAACAGCATCTTACTATTCTGAGCAAAACTGCATCTTGTCATGGGGCAGACTAGAACATCCCTAAAGCAGAGAAATGCAAGACAACCAGAAGTGGTTGCACTGGGCCAGTCATCTTGAGGAACTAGAGAGTCTTCCACTGAGCGATGTAGTATAACTGCTGACTTGGGGAGTGAGATCAAGAAGTTTTATTTCCTGTGTGCAGCCTGTCTGAATGTAATCTGGTTCTGTGTGCCATGCTCTGGTGGCTGGACCATGAATAGATTTTTGCTCCTGATGGCAAGTTCCTTTATCCAAGTTGCAGACCCCACGAAGGCCAGGTGTGTCAGGTTATGCACAAGGAATCTGAGTGAGAAGCAAGTCAGGAGCATGTGTTTGCTTCTCAGATTTGGAGAAATAAACCATGTTTCTGAAAATGTTCTAGGCTGTTATATCCACACAGGTGCGGGAGAAATACAATTTGAGCTGCTCTGGGAGTAGCTCCATTTCATTCAGCTTTTGGGAATATCATTATAACCCCATTTGCTGTTTCATTAAATTTCATATGATACCCTTTCCTTCCTTTCCAGTTTGCAAAGGGGATGCTAATGACTTAGGTCACTATCACTTTCCAAAGTCCTCTTCTCAATTTCCTGATCTAGAAGGGAAGATGTTCATGTGTCTTTAGTACAGTCTTGATTTGCAAAACTCCTGTGTTTTACAGACAAATCACATAGGGCTGCCTCTTGTTTGGATTTCAGCCTTGCTTACCACATATTTTGTGGGGGCAAAAAGGAGTAAGCAAGTACCAAATAAAGTCTGGGAAAACACAGACCTTAATTTCCCTACTTATGTATCTCTTTTCAAAACTGAGACACCACTGTGTACCTATTTGTCACAGTCCTAGTGGGATACCTGATTCACTGGGAGTTTTATTGTTCATGATGGAAAATGCCGCAACAGTTCAAAGTCTTATAATTAAATTTTCCATATTTCTGAGACCTGTTTGTTATAGCAGATATGACAGGAAATCAGGATCTTTTCTGCTTAAGTGTTCATTTACTCTTGTTTATTCTCACCACAAATGCACTGGTGCCTCAGGCTAGCCTGCAGCCAACATCTCCCGCCTCTCTATTTTTTCCTCCCCACACATAATTTTTTTGTTTGGTTTTCAATGACTCAATCCAGTAAGACTCCCTTTTTAATATTACAGGCCATATCGTCCTGGGTGAATCCAATCCTTCAGTGCTTGCAGTAGGGACTATGAGAACACGGTGATGCTACATATCCAGCATAATGTCCTCATGGTGGGATTGGTGTCTAGAAGAGCATCTCTGCACCTTTTATACACATACACACTCACATTTCCAGAAACACAAAGATTCACAGCAAAACCTACTTGACGTAAGGTTGGAGCATGTTGGACTGTGTCATTTCTTAATGGCTCTGCCTACTTAATACTATTTAGTAGAATTACAAAACTTTCCTGTCTTACTGGAGATGGTTGCTTGTGTTATTACTGATTTTGGCTGGCACAGCAGATGGAGCAGACAACCTCCAGCAATCTTTTCCCAGTGTTCTGATTCACTGATGAGTGGACCCTTCTTGGTCAAAATCCTCTGAGCTGCCCTGGAAATGTGCTGTCAGTGGGAAGTTCAAATTCATTAGATGCAGAAATGTGGTTTACATAACCATATCATTTATCAGTTCTCTCCCTTGTTCTCATAATAACTACTGAACACACTGGCCTTATTTGATAGAAGGATACATAGCTCAGAGACAATGGTTACAGAGAACTGATTACAGAAATTAGTAGGTAAGTTGCAGGGAAAGTCACAGTTCAGCATCTCCACTGCTGGAAAGGCAGGCAGGATATACTGAGATAAATTAGTGGAGGATTGTTAAGAGCTAGTGTTTTCCTTCTGGTCCCTGCTAGGATGGGCATACAGTGGCCAAGAAAGTATGTCTGTGCTAGTTAGGAGAATGGTTGTTGATACTCTCGGTCTTCTCTGGAAGCCATAATCCCCATTGGCTACTGAGAAAAGCTGTGATAAGGAACCTAGAGGTGCTAGCGTAGCTCTATTCTGTTACCCTGGTAAATGGTGACAAATATTACAAGATTCACATGTATAATACATTAATTATATGCATAAGATTATCATATACACAGATCCTAGTCATGGCTTGGACATTAATCTCTCTGTAGCAGTCGAAACAGATCTTCTGCAGACCCTTAACCCACAGCAACTATGTAAGTGCTCCAGCATCAAGGAGTTCCTGAAAGCTGCAATAAAAAGGTCTCTGATTAAAGATGACTTAAGAGCTAAAACCAGCTAAGTGATTTCCAATTTCAACTTAAGGGTCTACAGAAATCATTCTTCTAAAACATTTTGTGACAGAGGAAACACAAGATATCCCAAATTTTGTAATCTTGATCTTGTGATTGTTTCACTCCATACCACATAAAAAAGATGGAAGAGTCAAACAGACCAAGGCCATTGTCTGATGTATACAGACAGAGAAAAAGATCTAAAGTTGTTTGGCAAAGGAGAGGGTGCACCATTAGTGAATTTTCTACACAATCATTGGTCAAAGCAGGCTAGTATATGACGGTACGCCATACCAGCTTGTCAGAGCATCACATTTGGATGCCAGCGCTATTCCACCAAAGGAGAAATGGCAGTTAGCAAACTGCCAGGATAAATAGTTTTCACACCAGGCTTGTTGCATTTCCATTTTCACCTCTCTATGTGTGTGTTTCCTTGCTTGATGAGCTTATGTAGATGGATTAAACCACTGACTAGATTCTGCCCACCAGATGCCATGTTATACCATGCCAGCAGTCTGGACAGCCCAGGTCTAGCTCCCATGTCCCAGCTGAGATAAGCCCATTAGGGTGGCATGATATCTTGGCATTATCATCCCAAAACATTTAGAGGAAAGTCAAACTGCCCCATTACATCACAGTGTTTGTCTGGGGCTTCTTTTCTGTTTGCCTTAATCACCAGTACACGGACTGAATTCTGACTATAAGCTGAATGGGATATCATTGGTATAGCCATACTAATCAACAGCAGCCATAAAACTAGGCAGCACTCCTAAAAAAAGTCCAGCTACAATATGTGGCAAGATGTCAGTGAATATATTTCTCAAATCAAGTATCCAGGGTGAAATACTATTTCTTTTTATCATTCCTAAATTAACTGCTCTTGCATTTCATCAAGTATGCCTTTGGTCTCTTATTATGAGCAAATCTGATTATAAGCTGACCCTCCAAAGGTTCACAGAGTCTATTTAGATAAGCCCTGGAAGTTCAGCATTGCATCCAATGTCCTCCGAGCCTCTGAGGAACTAAAGATCTCCTCTCATCAAGTCCCAGCTGTAGACAGGTTAGAGTGTGTCTGTGAGGGCTGCCATTCCCCTTCTGTCTCATGAAGTAGTGACATGCCCTCCCTCTCAAACTCTGCATTGCTTATTTAAGCATCAACTTTCTGCAGGTAAGGCTCTGCATCCTAACACATGGCAACTGCAGTCTTTACGGTGCCAAGGTCTACTCAGCTTTTAAGGCTGGGGTGTAGCTGGCTGTGCCTCTACCCAGAATCCTGGCCAGATCACAGCTGAAGCAAAGTAGCCAATTTAAGGTAATATTGTGCCAGGACTTAATCTTTTCTTAGAGACTGGCCTTATTAATCAGTTTAGACAATTTTCAGTGCATTGATACAGCTCACCCTTTGCATCAGAGCTAGCTTGCCTCAGAGTGCAAGCGAGCGGGCAGTTGGAGGCATATGTGCCCTCTGCTTTCCTTAAGGCAAGGAGCAGCAAAAGGCTTCAGCCTTATCTGTGCTGCCCAGCAGTAACTAGGTAATTCTCTTACTCAGAAGAAAAAACTATAAGAAAAAAAAACAACCACAAAAAGTATTTTAAATGGGAGAGTTCTCTAGCAAGGGGGCAAAACGAATAGCTGAGATCTGACTAAATTACACATACTCCAGGTTTCCTGCTGCCCCATAGCTGGCTGCCTCTTCTCTAAGAGGGTTAAAATCAATGCTCTGAGTACAAACCACAACCAAAAAAAAAAAAAAAACACTCCAATAACCGCAAAAAAGAGAAAAAAAGGATCTGCCCCCTGTCACTTTAGTCCCAGTTCAGCAGCAGAGTTTCCGTGGTAACCACACACACATGAGGCAGTCATGGTCGTAAGCTCCTTACAGCCTGCGCTGGCATGCAGTAGGGATAGCCCAGCATCACTCCCAGCAGTACTCCATGGCGTACAGCCCAGCCCGCTGGCATTGGGGTTGCCAAGGTTCAGGATGGGCATTGCTACCCACACTCAGAGAGGGATTCATCCCCTGGCTGCCCACTGGGACTGCAGATAATTTCAGGAAGAGGAGGGGGGCTGATTGGCCACCTCCCTGGATCTCTCCTGCCAGGTACCTAGGGGCAGGCAGGAGTCAAGTCAAGATTTTTCCCCATCCTGCCTGACCAGACCTCCTTCTCCAGGGCTAATTCCTGACTGCCTCCAAGCTTCTTGGTGCTGTTTTCCTCTGTGGTGCAAGTGGAAAGTGCAGATAATATGTACTGCTGTCTTTGTCTACCTGAGTTCATGCACCACTTTTACCTAGGGGTTCAGTCCCAAAAATGCTGCAAAGTTTATTCAGCTAGCCCAGGTCACTGGCTTTCTGCCATGAGGCTGCCCCAAAACTCCTCCTGAGTCAGGAAGTAACCATTCAGCCATTTCATACACACAGCTTTCTGAGACCACAAGGATCCACAGTATCGTTCACTGTGCCCTTCAAATCAGGTCCTGTCACTTTGGTAAGAAAGTGCTGCTTGCTCAGAGTACATCTTCTCTCTGCCCTGAACTCTCCCAAATCTGACTCACCTTAGCTCACTCCAACCTGTGTTTTACAGCGTAGGCTGGGACAAGAGCAATGTTGAACCCTTGCTCTGCACCAGGTGAGAAGGTTACTCTGCATGTTGCATTTCAAGAGGGGTTTTACCACTTTCCTTATGCTGCCAGGTCAATACAAAAGAATCCAAGCATGAAATAAATAGTACCTTGGTCCATTTTGGCTTGAACACACTGCTGGCAAGCATCTGCCCCATTAGCACATAACATATATGTCTGCACAAGGCAACAAGAGGCAGAGAAACTGAATGGGCCATAGAGCATCCATGCAATAGCACTGTGTGGAAACTTAGAATCATAGAATCACCAGGTTGGAAGAGACCCACCAGATCATTGAGTCCAACCATTCCCATCAAACACTAAACCATGCCTCTCAGGACCTTGTCCAGCCATGCCTTAAACACCTCCAAGGAAGGTAAATCAACCACCTCCCTGCCATGTTGAGAGAGCTAACAAGTTCAAATCCTAGCCTGCACCACTAGTTTCAGATCTAGCTGGGACTCTCTAAGCCTGAAAAGAAGAATCAGAGGTGGATTCCTGAATCCTTGTACCCACAGTCTTTTATTCAGCCCCTGCTTTGGAAACCTACTATCTCACTGAATTACATTACAATAGTCCTCTGCTGCAACAAAGAGTAAGGATTTCAATATGCAGCCTCATTTGTCGTTTGAAGACCTGACCCTCAATCAGACCTGGCCTTGGCCATAGTTAGTTACCTCTTATGCTGCAGGATGAATGAAATCATGGCAGCCCATACCTTCTCTCTACCCAGCTCTCCTTCCTAATCAACCAGTGAGCAGTGCCTCTGTCGAGAAGCTGTTCTCATGCCTCTCTTGCTTATCTAATTGATTCACAAAGTTTTAAATTATTATTGATTCTCCTCTTCCCCACAGTGGAGGCTTTGAGACCAATAAAGCACATGAAGTTATTTACACAGATATTAGAAAGGAAAGAAGCTCCCTCCTCAAATGTTCTTCTTCAGTTCCCATCTATTAAATCTCAGAAACTCAATAGGAGGTTTCCTACAGCTTTGCAGACAAAAACAGTCACAAATATATGAAGTGCCCTGCATGCATGCATGCCTATCCAAACATTTGCAGGATGTTCTGCCAAATTCACACCTGCTTCCTATTATTTTGTGTTGGGATCATAGCTCTTCAGTTCCTTTTCTTTGCCCTGATGATTAACATCCATTTGCCATACCCCTTGCTGCTAGGAGATTGATGCAGAAATTGTTGCAAGCTTTTAATTCAAGGAAAAGCCATTTCTGAACTCCAATGAACTTGAAGTTATTCTTGGTAAAAGACAGTACCATAGACTTGTAGAGCTAAAGCTCACAGCCTTCCCCACATTTAGAAACATAGAATCATGAATAGGTTTGGAAGGGACCTTGAAGATCATCTAGTTCCAACCCCCCCTGCCAAGGGCAGGTACACCTAACACTAGATCAGGCTGCCCAATACCCCATCCAACTTGGCCTTGAACAGTTCCAGGGATGGGGCATCCAAAACATCCCTGTACAACCTGTGCCAATGCCTCACCACTCTCACAGTGAAGAAATTCTTCCTTGTGTCTAGTCTAAATCCGCCCCTCTCTAGTATATATCTATTGTCCCTAGTCCTATCATTACAAGCCTTTGTGAACAGCCCTTCCCCAGCTTTCTTGTACATTCCTTTCAGATACTGGAAGGTTGCTATAAGATCTCCTGGGAGCCTTCACTTCTCAAGGTTGAACAAGCCCAAATGTCACAGCCTGTCCTCGTATGGGAGGTGTTCCAGCCCTCTGATCATCTTTGTAGCCCTCCTCTGGACCCATTCCAACAGTTACATATCCTTCTTATGTTGAGGATTCCAGAACTGGACACAATACTTCAGATGAAGTCTCACAAGAGAGGAATAGAGGGACAGAATGACCTCCCTCAACCTGCTGGCCATGCTTCTTTTGATGCAGCTGAGGATATGGCTGGCCTTCTGGGCTGTGAGCACACATTGTCAGCTCATGTCGAGCTTCTCATCAACAAGCACTCCCAAGTGCTTCTCTGCAGGGTTGCTCTCAATCACATCATCCCCCATCCTGTACTGAAAACAGGGATTGCCCCAACCCAGGTAGGTCCTCATGAGGTTCACACAAACCCACTTCTCCAGCCTGTCCAAGTCCCTCTGGATGACATCCCGTCCCTTCTGGTGTGACAACTGCACCACTCAGCTTGGTGTCATATGCAAACTTGTTGAGGGTGCACTCGATCTTGCTGTCAGTATCATTGATGAAGATACTAAACAGCACTGGTTCCAATACAGACCCCTGAGAAACACCACTTGTCATGAATCTCCATCTGGACTTCAAGCATTTTGTACCTGTTCATGGTTGCTACAGTGATTGGTGCTACAAGGACCACATCTCCATCATCTAAGTACATGAACAGAGAAGGCCTTGTGGAGGATATGGCAGTAGGTGGACGCCTAGAACAACACGATCATGACATGATAGGGTTTTCTGTTCTCAGCAAAGTGAAGAGGGTGGTTAGCAGGACAGTATCATTAAATTTCCAGAGGGCAGACTTCGAAGTCTTCAGAAGGCTGGTTGGTAAAGTCTCATGGGAGAGAGTACTTAAGGGCAAGGGAGCCCATGAGGGCTGGGAGCTCTTCAAAATGGAGTCCAATGGCATGAGGTTTAACAAGGCCAAGTGCTGGGTCCTGCACTTGGGACACAACAACCATATGCAGAGCTACAGACTAGGAGAAATCTGTCTAGAAAGCTGCCTGCAGGAGAGGAACCTGGGGGTGTGGGTTGACAGCCGACTGAACATCAGCCAGCAGTGTGCCCAGGTGGCCAAGAAGGCCAATGGCTTCTATCAGAAACGGTGTGACCAGCAGGGCCAGGGAGGTTATTCTCCCTCTGTACTTGGCACTGGTGAGACTGCATCTCAAATCCTTTGTTCAGTTCTGGGCCCCTCAGCACAAGAAGGATGCTGAGGCTCTGGAGCGAGTCCAGAGAAGAGCAACGATGCTGGTGAAGGGGCTGGAGAACAGGCCCTATGAGGACCGGCTGAGAGAGCTGGTGTTGTTTAGCCCAGAGAAGAGGAGGCTGAGAGGAGATCTCATTGCTCTCTACAACTACCTGAAAGGAGGTTGTAGGGAGGAGGGAGTTGGCCACTTCTCCCAAGTGACAGGGGACAGGACAAGAGGGAATGGCCTCAAGCTCCACTAGGGGAGATTTAGGCTGGATATTAGGAAAAAAATTTTCACGGAAAGGGTCATTGGGCATTGGAATAGGCTACCCAGGGAGGTGGTTGATTCGCCTTCCCTGGAGGTGTTTAAGGCACGGGTGGACGAAGAGCTAAGGAGCATGTTTTAGTGTTTGATAGGAACGGTTAGACTCAATGATCCGGTGGGTCTCTTCCAACCTGGTGATTCTGTGATTCTATGATGAACATTATTCTTCCCAGAGTGTGATGAAGAGGATTTGGGAGAGGGAATCAGTCCACCTGAATTTGCAGAAAGGGTTTCAGTGCTATGAGTTTCAGTGCTATACTTCTTTTTGTTTGAGCGGTGAAAGTCAGCAAGCCCATTTCTAGTCAGTTTAAATCTGCACTGGAACACATATAATTGAATCAACTTTTTCTCTGTGCTTACCTGCACTTTTTTAGAAGGTGCCATCTATATATTCAATATGCTTTTGACATAACTTGAAAGTAGAGGCATAATAAATAAGATGCTCTTTTTGTACTTTAATTCAATTTTTTCTTTCTATCCCTGTTTTAGGCTTTATACCTTTTTAAACAAACCTGAGGCTGAGACTGAACTGCCATATCTTTTTCAAGATCACACATGCACATGAGGCACTGAGATTTCTGTTGAGGATCGGCACGACAGAGAAAGGGATTGACAGAGCTGCGAAAGAATTTGCCTCTCCTGGCCATTAATAACAAGAGTAAAAAAAGCATCTAAAAGAATAAAAACCAGGGTGAGGCATGTAAGATATAGAAATAGCTCTTTGACTGACTCAAAGGCAAAGCCAATGTATCTTGTTTTCCTGCGACTTCCATTGTCTGTCCTCTTTCTTAACCACACTCCCTAGCACAACAGGGGAGTGGGAAGTAGATGGAAGCATCAGCAGGAGCTACAGCAAGCCGGGAAGAAATGAACTATTCAATCTGAACAGCACTTGTCCAGGGCCTATGACAAAAGATGAACAAATAATGATATGAGAGGGGAAAGAAAAAAAAACCATGTCCAGCACTGCACCTCCTGTAAAGGAAAAGCCATTGGCTGTGCTGCTTTGCCTTTTAATTCCACTTTGTATCATTCTGTCTCGTTATTTTCTATCTTCCTGTCTCCAGGTTCTTCAGTGCATGCAAGTGTGTGTAGATAGATAGATAGATACATATCCTGTTCAACGTCTTCATCAATGACCTGGATGAAGGCATTGAGGGTACCCTTAGCAAGTTTGCAGATGACACTAAGCTGTGTGCAAGTGTCGATCTGCTGGAGGGTAGGGAGGCTCTGCAAAGGGACCTAAGCAGGCTGGACCGCTGGGCAGTGTCCAATGGCATGAGGTTTAACACAGACAAATGCCGGGTCCTGCACTTGGGGCACAACAACCCTATGCAGAGCTACAGACTGGGAGAAGCCTGGTTGGAAAACTGCCAGGAGGAGAGGGACCTGGAGGTGTTGGTCGACAGCCGACTGACCATGAGCCAGCAGTGTGCCCAGGTGGCCAAGAAGGCCAATGGCATCCTGGCTTGTATCAGAAATGGTGTGACCAGCAGGTCCAGGGAGGTGATTCTCCCTCTGTACTCAGCACTGGTGAGGCCGCTCCTTGAATCCTGTGTTCACTTCTGGGCCCCTCACCACAAGAAGGATGTTGAGGCTCTGGAGCAAGTCCAGAGAAGAGTGACGAAGCTGGTGAAGAGGCTGGAGAACAGAACCTATGAGGAGCGGTTGAGAGAGCTGGGGTTGTTTAGCCTGGAGAAGAGGAGGCTGAGAGGAGACCTCATTACTCTCTACAACTACCTGAAGGGAGGTTGTAGAGAGGAGGGAGCTGGCCTCTTCTCCCAAGTGACAGGGGACAGGACAAGAGGGAATGGCCTCAAGCTCCACCAGGGGAGATTTAGGCTGCAGATTAGGAGGAAGTTTTTCACAGAAAGGGTCATTGGGCATTGGAATAGGCTGCCCAGGGAGGTGGTTGAGTCACCCTCCCTGGAAGTGTTTAAGGCACGGGTGGACGCTGTCCTGAGGGACTTGGTTTAGTGTTTGATAGGAATGGTTGGACTAGAAGATCCGATGGGTCCCTTCCAACCTGGTTGTTCTATGATTCTATGATATGTGTATATATATACATCTATATATGTACACATGGGCATGTGTGTGTAGGCAACTCTACATGCAGGATGGCTCAAGAGAGGTAAATCACCTCATCTCCAATATGCCAGTTCCACCCCAGCTCAGGCTGCAGCACCTGAAGTGATTTAGGATCTGACAATGATCCCTGTGAAATGACGTGATGGTGTAGTCCACCCTTATTGAAGATTACTGTCTACATCACCACACATTCAGAGCGAATTAAGCCCTTGGTTAGTGGTCTCAGAAAGAATCCAATGAGTACACTACACAGCTCTGGCCACAGCCCAGAGGAAGAGAGCTTGTATGCCTCCAAATTGTGGGTGAAAGCATTGGAGATATGGATTTAACAGTCTTTATTCTTCCTGACAGAGTACAGTCCTTCAGGAATCATCTTTCATGGAGAGAAGTAGTCATCTAACTAATATACACACAAGGATCTAGTTTTAAAAAGAATAAAGGTCTTTCCTTTAGGCAAGGCAGAAGAAGCAATACTTGCAGAAAGCCACAGAAAGGTTTGTTTCAGGGTGCAGCTAAGAAATTCTGGAAGCAGAGACAAAGTCATCATTCTGGTCATCTAGCTTCAGGATATGTTTTTTTGCTAGAAGAAGTGTCTTTTCTCCTTTTCACACAAAACCTCTGAACAACTGCCTTCTGAGAAGAACTGAGCTGAAAAAACTTTCCTTCAAGTCTGGTGGCTAGTGCAAGAAGCTTGACCTTTTTGTCATCTCAATGGATGCAGGATGTGTACTTTCCTACACTACACATCCATCTGCACTGTGTAGGAGCTTGCAGTAGTAGCTGTGCACCCTTTGTCTCAGAGGACATTCTCCTCCTCTTTGTGCTAAGAGCAGAAGAAACAGAGTTAAAGAATTATCTATTTTCATCATTTTGTGATCAGCACTCTTCAAGCAGCCTTGCAAAGGAATGCAGGACAACTGACCATGGCTGACTCTGTGACCAGACATCTCCTGGTGCCCCAGATCCTAACCCTAACCTTAACCCTCAGCACAGATTGCTGGCTGCTGTTGAGAGTTGGTCCTTTGTGTTTGCAGAGTGAACATGCTTGGTGAATGAAGCACATTGCATGGGAGATATCAATCCAGTGCACTACAGCTTATCTGGTGTCTAGATGCTCTTTTTATGTTACCCAGTAATTTCTAAGGGCTGATAGTAGATCTCAGCAGGTCCAGGGAGGTGATTCTCCCTCTGTACGCAGCACTGGTGAGGCCGCTCCTTGAATCCTGAGGAGCAGCTGAGAGAGTTGGGGTTGTTTAGCCTGGAGAAGAGGAGGCTGAGAGGAGACCTCATTACTCTCTACAACTACCTGAAAGGAGGTTGTAGAGAGGAGGGAGCTGGCCTCTTCTCCCAAGTGACAGGGGACAGGACGAGAGGGAATGGCCTCAAGCTCCGCCAGGGTAGATTTAGGCTGGAGATTAGGAGGAAGATTTTCACACAGAGGGTCATTGGGCACTGGAACAGGCTGCCCAGGGAGGTGGTTGATTCACCTTCCCTGGAGGTGTTTAAGGCACGGGTGGATGAGGTATTGAGGGACTTGGTTTAGTGTTGGATAGGAATGGCTGGACTAGAAGATCCGATGGGTCCCTTCCAACCTGGTTGTTCTGTGATTCTGTGATTCTTTGTCCTTTCATTCCTCAGACTAATCCCACCAACTTCAAAATCACACAATACTCTCTAGGTGGGAGTGAGAATGTGGTCAGGCTTCTTGTGCTTCTTGTTATAATCCCTTCTGCTGGGATGTGGAGAGAGATATAAACTAGTCCCAGTAGTGCCAGAGTTTTGGTTGTACCAGCACCACAGAGTCTTGGTAGCGGATTTTTCAGGACTGTAAGTGGTCAACACCTTCCATCCTACAGCTTGCACCAAAACACCTTCTTGGAGTTCAACAGCATCTTGCAGTCTTTATGGACTCAAAAGAGAGATTACTGCCTCTTCAAGTGCCAAGAGCTTTCGCTACAGCTTCTAGGTTTTCCCTGAAGTGCTTCTCTCCAGGTATTGAATAAGCTTAGTATTACAACCAAAAAGATTTTTGTTAGCCAGTTTTTCTTCTCAGCTGATGTACTCGATGCAGAAGGAACACAACAGACATCTCTTTGCTCACCTATATCTGTATAAGCTTGTTTTAAGCACACTGTATGATTACTTCAACTTCCCAACAACATCTCCAGGTCTCCCTACACCTCCAAGCCTCTCAAAACCATGCCTGGATTGTGTAATGCCACAGCCCTATTTCAGAAATGCCAGAGCTAACCTGGACAACCTAGTGAGACTAGAAGGCACAGCAACACCTTACAGAAGAATTAGCTTGGACCCCTGAAGGTGAATAGTGGCTTCAGCACAGTCCTTAAGCTAAATTTGTGATGACATGATTGTGCCACTACTGTAGCAAGCCTGCTGGGTGCTGCCTAAGGGTCTTCTCATCATGCCATGCAGCTATGACCCTCCCAACATTCACTGCCTTCCTGCAGTGCCTAGGCACTCTATTATGTCCACCATATCTGCCACAGGAGACTTACTTTTGCCTGTTCCTCAGGTTCCCTTTGCCCCCAGCACCTCATCAGAGGTTGTTCTCTGCTCTCCAGGGCCTGGGGAATGTATGAAACCTTTTCTTTCAAGCCCACCTTGGATCCTTCTCCTGTGGCCCCTGGCCCCACAGGGTCTATCTGCATTGGTTGCTCTCCCACCCACTGGGCAATGTGACCAGCTAGGACTAGGGCAGCAGGAGATAAGGCCAAAAGGACAGCAGACGGTGGGTTCACGTCCACATATACACACATCCTGATTAAGGAACCAGCTTTGTTTCCATGGCAACATGCAGAGCCACAGCAGCTGAGTCCCTTCTCGCATGTCGGTGGCTGCAGTGGTGGCCGCACTCTGCACTGCTAAATCCTCCTGCTGCTCCCAGCCCAGGGCCTGGCAGCAGTGACCCCTTATGCCTTTCCAAAGCCTAGCAGATTAGGGCTCACAAATTTCCCACTTGTGATGTGTGGTTCAGAAACAGGCAAATAAGTATATGCCAAGTAACAGCAGTAACAGAAATAAACTACCCATCACAACTGAGCCGTAAACCCTTTAGAACTGCATTACAGAGAAAAGCATTTTCTTGCCTGAAAGGAGCATGGTTCAGGGAATTAAAAGATATTTCTCCTATGCACAGGTAGCTCCTTAGCACACAGCCAAGTAGCCAGAACTTCTCTGAGTCTACTGTCAAACCCACTTATAACCAAAGCCAACTCCACCTTGCAGGACAGGCTGTCCTATGTAGCCTACCTATCCATACGCCCGTACTAATACTCCTTCCAAACTAGGATAAGCTTGGGCTGTTGCACCACTCCGCTCAGCACCTGCAGTAGGGAGGTGAAACACAAGAGGACAACTAAGACACTGGGTCTGGGAGCCCACACCCTTCATACTGCCTCTCCAGGGATCAGGAAAAAACATTTTGGGCAAGACCAGATGCTTCATCAGGCCTCTTGCAGTCAGAAAAGCTACTCACTAGCTTAGAGTTGAATCACAGACAGGAATGAAGTGCTCGTGATTTCTCGGCCACTTCTACTACATGTCTTAAGGGTTGTCTGCTGAGGAACGATCAGGAAAATTAATCCAAATTAACTAAAGTTGTGAGTTTAGCATGAATTCATTAAATCACATTAGCCTTGAATGGACACAGTTCTTCCAAATTAAAGCAGCCCTTAGAAGAAAATTGAACTAAACTGAATTAAGGTCCTTTTAATTCTGAAGAACAGAGTGCCTACATGGGGTTTGATGTAATTAAGGAACAGCGGTCTGGAAGGGATGTCCCAGCCCTGGTTTCCCAGACAGCTTCTCCATATTAGTCTTTTTAGGAACCTATCATGCTTTCTTGCTTTCCCTGTGCAATCTGGAAGCTGGGGAAGAACCTCGCTATACTGACGACTTTCTGATGTTGCCCATTCCTGGCCAGTTCATTCCTAGTTGTTCTTCATCTTGAAAGGCTCTGCTACTGCTGGGGTATTTTTCCCTCACTCTTCTTTTGATGGAGTACAGATTTTTTATCCTTTCAGCCTGCATTTTGCCAGGCTTGATAAGCTACACTGTCTTAGTCTTCTCTTGTAAAACTTGTTCTCCCTTTTCCCTACCAATGGGATACTTTCCTGACTCCTTCTTGCTTTAACCGGGATAACTGGAACTATATGCAGAACTGAACACAGATGAAATTACAGTAGAGTTTTTTACAATACTACTGATATTTCCCTGCCTTGGCAGGGAATATCCTAGGTACATAAGACTTTTATGCTCATGTTTCATATCGAAGGCTCAATCATCACATCAGTAAATAATACTCCTACATTTCTTTTTTTCATTTGTTTCCAGCTGATAATCTCATTGTTTTTAGGATTAATTATTAGAAATAACAAATAATCTTCCCACCCAGACCAACTAAAACAAATAGAAATATGTCAGTTCTGCACTGTCCAAACAATTTCCAATTCTCAGGTCCTTCAGATGTAATGTGGGTTCCACCACATGGCTCCAAAACCAGGTGCTGCAGACCTGTCTATCTGCATGTTCCTGGAATTCACACCTGTGCATTTCACCTTGTTTCTATACTGGAGTCCTCAAGCCTGTCCAGTTCTTACTACTTGTTCCCCATCCCATTCACGCTACTCCCAAGTGTTCATAAATGTCCTTGTGAACATGATCCCTCACACACTCACACCATAAACCAGAGTCAGACATTTGGAAGGATTTAAGATTCTGTGGTTTAGGAAGTTTCAGATTAGCCACATTACACTTCGTGTCATTTTGGATGTGAGAAGTTGGAGCAAGGGAGACAAGTTTGAAATGGATAACTAATGGAATCAAGACAACTGGGTCTCCCATTCAGACAAGCACTACCTATTGAAGGACACAGGTACATTTACAGTGTGTCAATACAGCCAGATTAAAAAAATAAAACAATCTTGATACAATATATATCCAAGCTAGGGATTATATTACTACAGAAAATCACTGTACTGAGCAGCAGAAAGAGGCAAAGAGGGAAATTATTAGGCTCTGATTCAACACACCATTATTGCTATTCTAGGTACAATTTACTGAAGACCAGATTACTTTGCTGTAAAATTAGACATTTGCCCTGGTAATTTAAGTCCTTTTAAAATATCTATTCATGTTTTTAATGCAAAATTGCTTAGACGTGTCTTATCTGTGTTTGTTTGCTGTCAACGGTCCTGTATGGCAGTTTTACCTCAATATCTATGTTTGGACATATGCAAAAATTTGAAGATATATATATCTTCTGTGTTCATATGCAAGTATTCAAGCCAGAAGTGCTTGTGTGCTCATTCAACAAGGGAATAGAAACAATACCAAATAGATCTCTCTGACCAACCATAATTAAGTAATGCAGCCTGTATCAATCCATAGAGTAAATATTTTCCAAGAAGTTCACAGAATAAATTCAAATAAATTTGAGGAAATTACGATCTGCACAATTGATATTCCATGAGCAGAAAAAGAAGCTAAATTCACTGAATAAATTATGTGTTGTGAATTAGTCCCCCAGCTCTAGCAATTACTATGGCTGGATTATTAAAATGGATGGATAATTTAGCATCAATAGTACTATTTTTTGTTCTGTGTACTCAGATAATAATACTTAGGTTTTGTACAGCATTGTTCAAAATAAATTAAACAACAGTATCTCTCTCTTTTTTTCCCTCTTTACAGGGGAAGAAACTAAGTAGAGAAACAACCTTCCTCGTGTTGGTGTGTACCAAACGTCCCAGTGTGTACCAGCTTGACAGACTGAAGGAAATAAAATCCAGGTCCCTGAACAGCCAGCAAAATCCTCCCTCCAACAAACTGCAGCACGAGAACTACTTATGATATGTTCCTCCCTCATGCATATCCTCTATCCCCCTGTACAAGAAGATGGTTACATTTGGGATGCAAGAAGAGTAGGGATCCTATTAGCCTAAAGCAACAGGCAACAGCTACTGTTTAAAGTGTCTCGCCACATTTAATGGGCTAGCGAGTACTAGATTTGCCCTTTTAGAACAGGTCCTGTGGGAAAATCCATGATTAATTGTGATCTCTTCTGTACTGTCACCGAACTATGATGTTCAGCAAAGCATACTGCAGTCTGAGGGGTAAATTAGTTTTTTGGAGAGCAAGAAATGGTACTTAAATCAGCTTGTTACCACAAAATAATTTGGGAAGTAATCTGCAGGATCTCTTCTTAGCCCCCTAGTGATCTCTCTGAAACACCCCCTTCAGTGCAACCTGCACAACTACTACTCTGTTCCAGGAAGGCAAAGGGTGGAGGAGGTCTAAGCTGCCCATTGCCTCCCAGGCTGCTCTCCTGGAGCAGGGGTAAGAGACTGGACCAAACCAGGGGAAATGGCAGGGCAGCTGCAGAGCAGGTTTCCCTTGTGCTGTATGCGGGATGCTAACTAAAAGAATAATTTTGTGCTACAAAAATCATCAGTTAGGCACCTTGCACCAGCTTTAGAGTTATTTTGGTTAAAAGAAAGAAGGCAATTTCCTGATAATCTAACTAAAAGGAAAATCCCCAGCTCTCCCAGCCCTCGTGTAAAGCCATGGGTTAGTCCTTGCCCATTCCTCCCTTCCCCAGGTGCTGTGCTGCTGCCACACGCAAGATTAACAAGGAGGTTATATTTAAACTTCCAAGAGGAGCTGCTGTGCGATTATGGGTCTATTTAAAATCCTCCGGGCAGCTGCAGTACATAATAACAAGCCAGCGGGAGGGAGAGAGAGAGGGGAAGGAGGAGAGGGAAAGGAGGGGGGTCAGGGAACATCATGGATCGTCTCCGAAAAATCAACTGCCAGAAGATGGCAGGGGGTGCAGTCAAGTTAAAGATGACCCCCCTGCAGGGAGTGAAAGGGAGAGGGGGGATGCATGAGAGAGGTGTGAGCACCAGAGGAGAATGATGATGGGGTTGGGGGGTATTGGAGAGGCCAGCATGGAAAATTGCCAGACCTGAAACCTCACTGCCTCGAGCAAGGACGTCATTCCCTTAAACCCACTCTGCTCAATCCGGAGGGCTCTGTCACACGCCACTGGGTGCCTGTCCAGGCTTCCTCAGATCAAAGGCGTTTGAATGAGTAAATAGCTATTATTAGACTGTCCTCTCCAGCCTGCCCACAAATACAGCTCACCCTTAGGCTAGCACAAAATTACCCCCAAGAAAATATGCCCTCCGGGGTTTCTCAAGTCCTAAGCTTTGCTATATTCCCTGGGAATCTGTACTCCTGTCTGAATTGTGACGTCTGAAGGGTTTCCTCAGACGACTAGAGCAGGGACACAACTCTGCCTGCCTCAACATAAATCACATTTTCTGGTTATTTTCCAACCTTCTCTCCAGCTGCCTCCACCATCCTGTGTCACCAGGGAAGGGACAAGATGGGCTAAGGCACCGTAAGTGCTCACCAATAAACGTTCTCCACTCACTGTTACACCAGAGCTCAGTTGCATCATGCCTGGTGAGGTCCTGTGAGCAGCCCTGGAGCAGGTGAGGCAGCAGCAGCAGTGGCTGGGCAGGTGAAGGACAGCCAGGTCCCAGTGCTGCAGGAGGCTGTGCTGGAGGTACTGGATCTGGTCTCTAGGCACTCCACATCACTGAAGGATGAAGGCTGATTCATTCTTAACTGTAGGAGTGAGACTTCCAGCCACAGGTGTGTTTCAGTCAAGTCCCACCCTAAGCACACAGGCTCTCATCTAATGATTTCCCTTTGGTGGTATCACAGCCTCCTGTTTGCCTGACCTCTCCTAGGCACATTTCCATGTCCTTTCAAAGACTTGCTGCAATACAGCCAAGATGACTGTATTTCAGTGCTGACTGGAGCCTTTGCGATGCAGTCTATAAAACGCTTTGGGAGCTTTCCAGAGGAACGATGCTCAAGAAACATCAGTCACAGCAGTCCACACACCTTCTCTGATACTGTCCTTTATGATCCTTTCCTATTTCTCTCTAATTTCTCCTCCATGCTCCAGTCTCTACACGAGACATTTTCAGTACTGGAAAGCAGTGTTACCAGGCAGGAAGGAGTGTCTTTCCAGAATGAGATTCGCCTCAATTTCCATCAGCAACAGAGAAGAGTGGAAAAAAATGTCCAAATTAAGCTTCTTGATTACTGAAATTAATCTTGTCACTTAGCATCCCTGTTCCACAGAACAGGGTCTTTGATTAGCCGCCTTGTTTCAGAATATTACAAGCAGACATTTATTAAGCAGAAGGCAATTCATCTGCAGGAGAGAGGGTCAGCTGATTCCCAAGGGAAGGCTGTTCTCAGCATAAGAGATGGCTCCAGCTTTGCCTGCATCCCTGGCAAGTGAGGGGTTGCTGCTCTGACAACACAGCCAGAGCCCCTCAAGGATTCTCCAAGATCCTCCCCCCAATATATGACTAAGGCCCATCCTGTTGTTACTGTCATAAGCTTGGTATTTATAAGGCTGACAGCTCTCACAGCAAGTTATCACTTATTATTACTATCATCCTGACAGCCCTCAAAGGTTGAGAGGTGCTGTGTCCCCCCTGCCTGTCTCTCTCTGAGTGCTAAGGAAACACAGCTGGATGGGGAGCACTCCTCAAGGTGACCACTGGACTTGCACTTACCTCCCTGCTTCTTCTTCAGCTCCACACAGCATCACAAACTGTGCAGATATGACTTTGCATGTCCATGCCGTCACAGGCAGCTATGTGTCATTCCATTCCATTCCATTCCATATGGCAGTAGGAACCGGTGCCTCATTACAGGTGTGGATTGCACTCATTGACCTGATACAGCATGCCATACGTGCTGGGATGGCTAACGGGAAAGCTCAGAGAGAAGTGGGATGCCCCATGTATGCTCTTGCCACACACAGGGAATTTCAGAGCCCACCTTCCCCTAGGAGGTGCCATCCAGGAGCTCCAGAGCCCAAAACTGAAACTGCTGGTACAGAAGTGGGACAAGAGAGACTAGGTTGCCCTCTACGGCTTCTTCTGACTCTGTCCCCCCCAGCCAAAGGGTGCTTGGACTTGGCTACTAGCATAGGGATATATTCATGACTACCTGAAAGGAGGCTGAGGAGAGGAGGGAGCTGGCCTCTTCTCCCAAGTGACAGGGGACAGGAAAAGAGGAAATGGCCTCAAGCTCCACCAGGGGAGATTTAGACTAGACATCAGGAGGAAGTTTTTCACAGAAAGGGTCATTGGGCATTGGAACAGACTGCCCAGGGAGGTGGTTGATTCACCTTCCCTGGAAGTGTTTAAGGGATGGGTGGATGAGGTGTTTAGGGACATGGTTTAGTGTTTGATAGGAATGGTTGGACTCAGTGATCCGGTGGGTCTCTTCCAACCTGGTGATTCTATGATTCTATGATTCATCAGCATCCTAGGCAAATCACTAGCAAATTTTAAGAAGGTTGAACAGATTTCTAGGTTTCAAGGTACACTGGTTAAAGTTAGCCAGCACTGAAAGACTGTAAAATCAAAGATTGATCTTTATGCTATCTTCCCCTTCTGTCCCATACAAGTGATGGTTTTGGTACTGCAGGCCTAATGAATCTAGTATTGCTACTAAAACTACTTTATTTTAGTCTCTGACAGTGCCAGTGCTCTGTCCTGCAGAAATACAGATCAGAAGGAACATGAGGGTGAGACCTACATAAGCTTTAAGCACAACTTTTTATGGGCTGTCAATCTGGAATCTGGCAAAATCTGCAGTTTTCTAACCACTTTCATTGGAGGGCCTCAACATACTTCCCAAATACTGACTAAAGAAATCTCACAGTAGCCCAAATGCTTGCTTACACTTGCCAATGAACTCAAACTTGCCCAGCCTATGGGGAGGTATCATTGTCATCTCTGTTTTACAGATGAAGAAATTGAGGCATGAGGAACCCAACTGATTCAGAGAAGGTCAGGAAGATGAGCCAAGGGCAGAAGAGACCTTTCCTTGCTTTGGGTCTTCTTTAGCCCTCTGTATACCCACTCCTTACAATACAACCAGTCAGCTCCTAGACTGCATTCAGCAGCCCAGATATAAGAGCAGATCAAAGAACCTACAGCTAATCAAACTTATTTGAACCTCCATAGTTATTCTGAAAGGTCTAGACAGAGGCAGGGACACAGGTGCGTAACAAACTCCAATTCTGGTTGATTTGGGCTTTCTCGTTCTTTCTTTCCCAAGGGTGGCAGGCAGGGTGCACAGGCTGAATGAGAAACCATGCTCTGATGAAGCATCTACATGTTTGGTGCAGTTTTGTTTGTGAGATTGCTATTTCTTGAGTACTGGGGCTGCACGAAGCATTGAAATTCTACCCTGAGCAGCAGTGAGCAGTAGAAACCTGGTTTCCATAGCACTGCCATGGAAACCGCGCTCTGCGTATCTGTGCCTTCAGGCCCCTCTGCGGCTGAAACATCTCTCTGCTCCTCAGCACCCACCTCCACACTACAAGCCCCCAGACCTCCTTGTATGTCTCAGATGATTAAAGGGTGCAGTACATAGGAAAAGCAGGATCCTGTTTGGCTCCTCCCTGGACCATAATGTGTAAAAATATCCTTTGAAGAAAAATACTAATAGCATACTTCCTTCCCCCACTTCCATACATAAATGTAGAAAAAATCTACAGTTAAAATTCCTCAACTTGAAATTGCACAAGCAAAATTTTGCTTGGCAATCTATTAAGGTGCAAACCAAATAATCTCATGCAATGGGTTCTTTCATCTTCCTTTGTCTGCCTGGAACATCAGCCTCCGAAAATGAAGGATTTAATTAAACATTAGAATGTAGAACAGGCTCTCCATAATATTCTTTTCTTCGTTTGGGTTTTTTTGCACTTCCCATCCCATGGCTCATACTAAAACAACTCATCATAAGGACTCTATAAAATGGAGGGAGAAGTCAGGAAAACGGTGCATGCAAGATACGTGCATTTCCTCCCTGCATTCACTGACTGCAACCAGCAACACACACTACATTGCACATGGAGCTAGCATTTTAACATCTCAGAGATACAGCCTCTGAATATATGTAAGCCATCTCCACTCACTGGGAGGCCACAGGTCTGCCCAGCAGCTTAATACATCAGTCCATAGCAACCTTGATCCTCACAAGGAGTTTGAGTTGTAGTGCTTAGACCCTCTACCCCAGGAACAGGACAGGAAAATCAAGGTCTAAATTTCAGAGGGACAGCACCAGAGAAGCAAGTGAGAGTCCAGACCTAACTAACAAGGAGCAAAAGGCAAAAGCTGTTTCTTGTGACTCTCCACTATGGGTCTTGAGGGAAGAATCATATCCAGAGCGGGAGCAAAATCTAGTTTATCTGCTTCACCAATACCCCGGTCTCTGGTACAATTATGGAAAAGAATATTGTGTAACAAGTATAAGCCGTATAATTTTGTTCAAAGTGTATTGGAAATCACCTACAGCCAATGATACAGAGCTGTTTTATGTACTGTCAAAAATGACAGCTCTCGTCTGACATGCATGGAGCAAAATGAGTCCCTGGATGGGAGAGGGATCAGTTCTAAACTGGCTTAGGTCAGAGTCCATCAAGAGCACAGAACCTCACATCTTCCTTTCCCAAACAAGTGTCAGAATAACAGCAATCAACAAATATCAACATAATACCAATTTTTGCATATTTATAACCTGTCCACCGCCTATTCAAACAAGTCCATTGTGTTACTTTCTGAGGCGACCTGTGCTGTCATGTGAACCAGCTCCTCTCCATTTGCAGAACAGAGTTGAGTCTATCAGACATGCCATGACCAGGGCCACATTTCTCACCTGCTGTGGCTGTAACTCATCTGAAATCTTGCTGAGCAAAATGACTGATTCATTGCATTCCCCTATGGAGCGTAAAGAAGATCACCTGTCTTCCATCGTATGCGTCCACCTGACCTGTTAGTCTCCTTCAACAATAGAGTATTTTCCTGTGTCACCAGGCAAACCTCTAGCTTTTCTTCTCCAAGGTGTATGTGTGCATAATATCATTTCATTAAGAAAGGAAGCTTCTCAGCCCCAAAATGCTTTGAGATTCTTGTTTTGCCTTCCTTGTTCCTTCGTATAACTAACTACAAATCCCAGGTGACTTCGACCCCAGTTCTGGAATCATTTTCTGTTGAACAAAAAGCCTGCAGGAGACAACTCTCACTCCACTGATGCCATGCTGTGTTTTAAAAGACCTTAATAGAGATCAAACTATAACTCCCATCCTTTTCACTCAATGTTCTTTATTATTTTAATGAGGTTTTTGACCCATCTGTTAAATCACGGATGAAGAAAACTAGCAGTTACCTGTCAAAATCCATGCAAACTACTTAAAATCCATGCCTAGTAAGTGGCCTATAGTCAGATGCTACTAAAGTCAGGTGTACAATGTTTGGAAAAACTGATGGGGTATGCATGATCACATACTTAGATGGAGTATCTTCTAATAAGCTAAGTTTAGGAAGTGAGAATAACAGATTAGGACAAGTGCATCCAGAATTGTTTCATTTCTGTGATTTTGATGGTTTGGGTTTTGGGATTTTTTCCAAGCAGCAAGAAAAGATCAGTGGCTGCTTTGCTGCAAGGGGCCAGTTTTTTCTTGTACCACTAACTCTTTCATTTGACATGGCTTACATTTTTGGTATGTGTGTGAAAAGCCTTGACAGCCTCTTCAATATCACTGCTCTTCTGAGCTCAGGATAAAACCTCTTTGGCCCCTCTCAAGTTTCTTTTAAATCCTTAAATTACCTACATATAATCTTCAGACTCTCATCTTGTATTCACTGGACATCTTTGCACAGAAGTGCTGTCAAAACCAGGGCTCCTGAAGCTAAACAAGGCACTGATTTTTCTTACAAAGATTGTGGTACTTTTTTTCTTGTCTGTGGGGCAGCACTGGCAGTATTGTGATCTACCTGCATTAACAAATCTTCAAAGTACGTCATTTACACTGCATTGGTACCTTACAAAGCTTCTCAGATCATCTGGTAATAGCTTCGTGGAGTTTTAACACAGCTCAAAATCTCCACTATCTAAATGTTCATGCCCTCACTATCAGGATTCTTCCCCTTGCAGCAGCAGGAACTGATCTATTTTTAAACACTTATTTACGATTTTAGATCCTATGTGTCCAGATTTACACACTTCACTTCATCACCTGATGATTTCCAGAGGAATAAACTCTTTGATTTACTCTTATCTCTACTTACAACCCAAAGGAAATTTTCTAGGGTCATGAATCATGGACTGACTTGGCTACTGCTGCTCTACCCTTAAGCCAGGCAGCTTCCCTTACTCCAGGAAAATGTACTCAAACAGTACCTTGAGGTGACTTTGTCTTAACTGATTTTCAACCTTACAACGATAGTATTACAGATAACTCTTTCTCAATTTTGTTGGGATTTTAGCCATACTTTTAGTTCAGCCACTTTCCTGCAAAAGACAAACTCACCCCCACACATCCTCAATTTCCCTACTTTATCACTTCCCTCCATTAGTTTTTCTTGGAAATCTAATGTAATTTTTTTCTGGCATCAAGTTAATATACTCACACACAACTTCACATCAAGAAGTACCCCACTTGCTTTGATGCTGAAAGTAAAATCATCTGTTATTGCAAAAGTGCCCTTGGCAGCTACAAAGTAAAGCACAGCACCACAACTCTTACACTCTCTTCTCAAATGTCGGCACTGCATTCATTTTTGCTGTTTTCTGCAGTATCAGTACTTCCTTGTGTCATTTTTGGTGGACACTGACTTTAAAGTGGGAAGGTGGCCAGAGTGCCTTGTGCAGACTTCTCCTTTTGCAGCATATCCTCATCAGAACCAGGCTCTCCTTGGACTCAGTGCTTCCTCCCAAGGGGAATCACAGAATCATCAGGTTCGAAGAGACCCATCGGATCATCAAGTCCAACCATTCCGACCAATCTCTAAACCATGCTCCTCAGTACCTCATCCACCCCCACCTTAAACACCTCCAGGGAAGGCGAATCAACCACCTCCCGGGGAAGCCCGTTCCATTGACTAATGACCCTTTCAGTGGAGATTTTTTTCCTTATGTTCAGCCTAAACCTGCCCTGGTGGAGCTTGAGGCCATTCCCTCTTGTCCTGTCCCATCACTTGGGAGAAGAGGCTAGCTCCCTACACTCCACAACCTCTCTTTAGGTATTTGTAGAGAGCAATAAGGTCTCCCCTCAGCCTCCTCTTCTCCAGGATAAACAACCACAGCTCTCTCAGTCGCTTCTTATAAGACTTGTTCTCCAGCCCTTTCACCAGCTTTGTGGTTCTTCTCTGGACTTGCTCCAGAGCCTCAACATCCTTCTTGTGGTGAGGGGCCCAGAACTGAACACAGGATTGGAGGTGCAGTCTCATCAGTGCTGAGTAGAGAGGGAGAATAAACTCCCTGGACCTGCTGGTCACGCCATTTCTAATAGAGGTCAAGATGCCATTGGCCTTCTTGGCCACCTGGGCACACTGTTGGCTCATGTTCAATTACTGTTGACCAACACTCCCAGATCTTTCTCCTCCAGGTAACTTTCCAGCCAGGCTTCTCCCAGTCTGTAGCTCTGCCTGGGGTTGTTGTGCCCCAAGTGCAGGACCCGGCATTTGGCCTTGTAAAACCTCATGCCATTGGTCTCTGCCCAGCAGTCCAGCCTGTTCAGATCCCTTTGCAGAGCCTCCCTACCCTCCAGCAGATCGACACTTGCACACAGCTTAGTGTCATCTGCAAACCTGCTAAGGGAAATTTAGAGCACTCTTACGAGGTTTACCATTGGAACTCTTGTGTTTGCATTCCCTCTTGGGTCACCCACACTGAGTTTTGTACCCTCCTACCACCATCCAGTCTTTTATCAGGGGCAGGATTAACTTCTCAAAATTGCCAGACAGGGTCTTCACCCCTTCCACTTTTACAAGACCTCTCAAGCTTTTTGTCTTCTTTTTAATACTTGGGTTCAAAATCACAAGTTGAATTTGCACTGACTGCAGGATCATTCCATTTATATACTCCCACTTAAAATGAAACCCCACGTGACTGAAATCCCCTGAGAAAAGCCCATGATCCCAGCTACCCAAACTTTTCATTTTGCTTGCAGGTTTGGGGTCAGTTACCATGCAAGTGTTCCCTTGCATCACCTGCATTTCCAGAGAGACTCATCTTTGGCAAGGATTTTGTTTGCTCTGTTTTTCTGTTCAGCATGTTTTCTTAGCTCATTTTACTCCTGGTGCCGTCTGCTTTCCAGCAGTCACTCAGAGCCAAGGAGCCAGTTTCATTCAGCATCCATTGACAAGTTGCTCCACAGGAGTAAGGGGAGCATCTCTGTAACGTAACAGCTGGCTACAGCTGGCTTCTGCCAAAGCATCTTAAAGTTGCATACCCCCACATGCCCTGCAGAACGTGTCCTCTGCATAAGGGCTTGCTCAGGCAGCTCAGAAATGACAAATCGAAAGTCACTCAAAATGAAGCCCACATTATACATCAACATTACCCTTATATATAGATTTTGCCCATGAATGGCCCATTTTAGAATACATTGCTGGTGATGGTCAAGCCTTTCTTGGAAAGGTCTGGCGATCACTCCATTTCTGAACGGCTTCTGGACATGCAGAAATGCAAGCAGATACTATTGGTGAGTGACTGGCCATGTTCATTACAAGCTTTGGGGGCAGATTCAGTCACCCACAAACAGCCGCAGAATGGACTTCCTTTAACATGTACATCTGGCTCAGTTATTTTACCAGCCATGTCTCTCATTCCTGCACCCCCAAAATCCCTAGATATCCATAGAATCCATGGAAGTACAGTTTGGACTGACATTGCTTTGCAGGATAACCAAGAATATCTGTGAAGATCATCCTGATCACAGTCACACAATGTGTCAGATTGCAGACAAGTCCAGTTACAGAAGGTAAAATTATAAGCATCTTGGATAATCACCAAACAGAGCCCAAGTAAAGCACCTCTTCTACCCATAACACTTGAAGGATCCAGAGAGAACACACATATATATGAGAAAAAATATAGCTCTCTCATAGATGTGGATTAGATATACTAGGCCCAGACAGCAGCATGTCATAGCAAAATCAAAAAGTATCAATTTTTTTTTTAATCTAGATTCTCCTGAAGATGTGTTTGCAGACAGAAGAATGCAGACATGACATCTTGGACCCACACAAGCTCCCACTGAATGTAGCAGAATAAGATGTTATGCAAGACATCAGCACTGAGCACCTAGCACAGTCCCTCTCCAATATACTAAACACACATCCTCAGAATAGACATCCTTTGCTTCTCTGCCTGTCCTGCCTCCCCATCACATCTGCCCTCCCCACACCTCCAACAGCTTCAGCTTAACATCCCCTCACTGTTCCTAGCAACCACAGCCCCTGTCTCCCCAGTACTGCTGTCACAGACTGTGCTTACAAATCCTCACTGCCACAAATCCTCCCTTTGCTTCCCCTACAAGCCCCACAGGCCCTCAGAAGAAAGCATGTGAGTCCTTAGCAAGGGGATGCAATGAAGGTAGAGATGTCTCTTAAGAGCCCTAGACCAAAGACGTAACTCCCAGCAGAGAAAGAAGCACCAGGGGAATCATACATACTAATTTCCTGCCACTTTCTTCCATCATCCATGCATTCTGCAGGTAGCTAGCTCTTGTCCCTTGCCCTATCCCACCCTATACCCTGCACTTAAATATGACCCCAGGATGAGGAAGCATCTGTGCAGTGGGTGGTGATGGCAGGGGTGAGGCTGAGAAGGCTGAAAACAACAAGGGGGGAAGAGAGAGTTTCAGTAGTGCTGGACCCTGCCTGGTTTGGGCTTTTGGTGATGAGAAAAGCACCAGAGCAGCTTGAGCGGCATTCCAGCAGTAGAATTTGTCTGAATGGGTGCACGTGAGTAATTGCACTGCATTTCTTGAGCTGGCAAGAAAACAGAACTGCTGTTTCATTTGTAGTTGGAGGGTAAAATGTTCTCCCATCATCATGTAAAAAAGGTCAAATATTTGACATAATTTACAGAAGGGAAATACTTGAAGAACTCCATTTCAGGACATCACAAAAAGACTGGGTTTTTCAGCCTGTCATCAACTCAGCTGACAGGCAAGGGATCTCGAAGAGCTGCATAGCCTCTCTGTGGATTGAACAACCTGCCTCATTTTTATCCACAGTTGTGACAGGCCTGACACATTCTCAGAAGACTTTTCAGTACTGTAGAACCGTTTTTCCAGCAGAAAACTGTTCCACCAGAAAACCTTTCAGCCAGTTCTACTATACATTTAGAAGTATTTCCTATACACCAGCATGCGTATACTCATACACTATTCACATTTTATAACCTCTAGATACTTTAAGTGCCTGTAACCAAAGACAGAACAAAGTAAAACATGTCCCTTAACATGCCAGTTGCAGGTAACACGACAAATGATCAACATGAGCTTTTGAAAGAGGAATTCATAAGCAGATGCTAGTTTTCATTCTTTCCCTTCATGTCCATCCAAAGGTTCTGGTTCCCTCCTCACTTTGGTTAGCAGCATTTAGCTGCTTTGGGGCTCCAATTCCACTGCTGATTGCCTAGCAGTTTCCGTCATGCCTGTGAAAAGCCTCCCTGGAGTCCATAAGGATCTGCTGAGATGCTGGAGACAGAGGCATTATATTAGTACACAGAATCCAAATGTACTGTTCCTGTACATTTTTTTTGCCACACAAAAGCATGTGGGTATTACACATATATACTGGACTGTAGTCTAAGCTTCATCTTTTTGAAACCTCTCCTCATCCCCACAAGCCCTCTCCTGTGGGACTCCATGGCTGGGAAAATTAAAACTTTGTTTCCTTCAAATGCTACCTCTCTGTTTTTCCTAGAGGCGGCTACAATTCTTTCTCTGTGATCTGAAATTGCAGCAATAATTATATTTCCTATTTTGCTCACTGGAGTCGACTGTTTTGGCAGTCATCCTGTAGCAGTAATCCATACATAAAGAATCATCTTGCATTTTTCAATCCAATTTAAAGGGAATTGTTTCTCAAGAAAAGCAAGGGGGTGAAAATGTTCCCCTCTGGCAAAAACTTCAAGTATTTGGGTATTACATGCAAGATTTTTACCTACCTGTCTTATTCATCACTGCATTTCACAAGCAGTGATTTAAATTCCTTGCACTTCTAGAGAGACCTAAGAGTCTCTTCATGTTGCTTTTTCCTTAGTCCCCCCTCAATTCTCCCAGCCACTCAGAGAGAAAAACTTCAGTTCCCTCTATCTAGATGATGCTCAGAGCACCAAGTGCTCTTGTTTTGTTCTTGTTTTGTTCTGGGGCTATTTGTTTGTTCTAGACCAGGGAAAAAGGATGCAGTAGAAATTAAGGCAGAGATGCAGTAAGAGGCAAGGGAATAATTACTCATTCTTGCCATCAGCTTATTCTCTTGGTTTGATTTACACAAGTTGCCCCAAAGTTTTCTTTCTAATTATTTTCACTGAAATACTCAGAAGCCTTTAATAATTACATTTACATGTATAATGTAGCATTATTAATGTTAAACAAAATCTTTGGAATCCCTTCCATTCTGCAAGCCCCAAACCTTTTCAGAACAAATTATTTTCACAGTAACCTCTCCCAGAAATACGCCACCACTATTTTGTTAGGTCCAGATATTTTTTCCTGTTTCCAATTAATTTTCAATCTTGATATTCTCTAAGTCATAAAGATACAATGACAGCACAGAAATGAAGATGCTGGGGCCAGAAACAGTTATGATCAGGGCAGACATAAAATAAGGTGATTAGATTGTGAGCTTTTAAATCCTCTACTTTCCAACTGCTGAAGTTGCACTCCAGACAGAGCAAGCACCTGAAATAATAGCGTTACAAGAAAGACAAGTTTCAGGATATCTCAGGAACAACTGAGAAGAAGAAAGCACTGAAAGTTTAGGAAGCTAAACTGTTGTTTCAGAAATGCCCCACGTCCACATCCTAGCACATCCAAGTTTTCAGCCATCTTCCCAGCTTGCAGCACCAAAACCCGCTCATCACCTGAGGAAGTTTCAGGTACATCTGTTGCAATTACAGCAAGTCTTAGGAGCTTTGCTTTGTTCTGTTCAATTGTTGTTTTAATTGGTTTTTCTACCTCCCAGGCATGCAATGATTCAAGCATCAATTCCTTCTACAAGACCTCTGATGCATCCCCCTCTGTGACCCAGCTGCTGCTCTGCTCAGCAAACCAAGCTCACCCCAAGCCACGGCCCACACCTTGGACTCTGCTAGTGGGGATATACTCGAGCATTGCCGTGCAGCTAGGCAGGCAGCACCAGCATGCCACAGTCAGGATGCTGTTGGTAAAGTCAGGACATTTCCACAGCAGCTACTGAGCACATGGCAGCTTCTCAGAGGTACAGGATGCACTCTGGGGTCAAAGAGTGCTAAACAACCACCTGCTCAGCATCACAGCCCAAAAAGCTTATGGTACGCTTGCTAGAGGGAAGCAGCAAAGTACAGATCAATGCCAATATAAACTGAAATTGCAGGTGGAAAAAAGAGTCACAAGGAGGTTTTGTACCATAAGGGCAATACTAGAAAGTTTCCACATCTCAAATTCAAGTGTCACTCTGGAGCATCTTAATGCAACTCCACAGCACTACAGAAATTCAGGCAGGATGAGGACTTGAAGGATCCACTTGCAATGAGACCATCACCAACACTAGATCTGATCAGCTGTGGCTGATCTCAAAGCCCTTGTTCCAACACTGCACCACTCTTACTGAATTTTTTCCTGCATTCAAGGACCATGACCTCTCATTACACTGACACTTTCAAGACCAGTTTGGCTCCACCACCTTTGCAACAGCCCTTCAAATAGTCATGGGCACCTACACCTCTTACCAACATCTCAGAGGGCAGAGCCAAAAGCAGCACACAGCATGCTGTATCTGTATTAGGGCCAGCTCAATTAAACACTGCAAGTAATACTCATGGTCTAGAGATCTTCCTTGATTCCACTGGAGAGCCTCTATTGAATTCTTTCTCCACAGGGATGCAGAAAAGGAAAAAAAAGGTATGAGGACAGATGACAGAACTGGAAAGGTCTTCCTGAGAATCAGTTAAATAAATTACAATTCTGCAGAATAGCTGGGGGAAATATGGTAAGAACTTCTAAGATCAAGGGCTGGATAGAGAAGGCGAAGAGGGAATAACTGTTAGTTACTTTTTTTCCAGTAAAAGAATGAGGGGATATCAAATGCAAATGTCAAGTGGCAAGTGTCCAACAAAAAAGAACTTTTTCACCCCATGAGCAGTTAAATGGTAAAACTCACCCTCTTGGATGCTAGAAATGTGCATGGGTTTGCAAACACCAGGAAGGGTGGGCAAGTGTATGGAAATAAAAAAAACATCCAGCACTGCTAAATACAAAGATACACTAACCAGCTTAGAAAGTCCTCAGCCATAACTCATGGAATGCTTGGAGTATATTCCGAGCAAGTATCACTAACTGATCTTCTATTATTTGCTGTTTGTTGCAGAATACTGGACTAAACCAGCTTTTGATCTAAACCCGTCCATACATTCATTAAAAAAGTTTCTAAATTAACATTTACTGGACAATTTTATGTCAACAAGGGCAACGTAGTGAAGTCCCTACCACTGAGTTAAACCAATTTACAAGTGCATCCACTTCTTCTTATTTAAACACTGCATCATTAAACAGATTGAAGACTTCTGGGCTCCTGGAGGATTGCGCCAGATCACCCCACCAGTCCAGTGGGGCGTTAGTGCCATCCCATGACAGCTGAAGATACAGAGCATCTGTGATTGAGCCCAAGGTCTTTAGCCATGGCACATCACTCTGCAACGCTCTAAACTTCACAGCCAAATAACCCCAGCTCCACAGTGTCTTTTCTGAAAAACAGCAACAATATACTATGGCCAGGATGAAACAGACTTTGAGGCCAATCATCTCAAACAAAATTTACACCTTCATTTCCACTCCAAACACTCACAATCTGTTATTTCTGCCTTCCCTTGTTTTTTCTGCTCTCTGTTATTCATGAAAGCCCTCAAATATACCACAAGGTTAAAAACTGATCTTGGAGTGGTAGTCCAATGGACCAGGGGAAGAATAAGCAAGGAAACTAACTTCACATCACCTTTTTTATTGCCCTGTTGACTAGAAAATGATGGATCATACTGCTCCATCACACACCATGTCACATCACACTGTCATGACAACACTCCTCTGGGGTCACGGAACTGCTCCCAGTCACTGAAAATACTCAGCCACCTGGACCTGCCCATTACAGGCACATCTCCATTTCTGTGAGTTTCTAGTGCTGTCTGAGCCAATTCCTCTCTCTTCTTGCTCCCTTGGGTTGGAGGCATAGCCCATGGAAGACAGTTTGGCTGGGGGCATCCCTGTGTCAGACTAATCCCAGCTGCCACAGGGGCCCTGGGAGTCTCTCAGCAGCCAGAATAAACTGAGGTGGGACTGACTCATGCTAAATTCTGAGCCAGAATAGGGAACATACAAGTGTAGAAGTGGTGTAAGACCACATGTCTGCTTCAGTGCACCAACATTTACCAGGCACAGCTCAGTGTAGCCAGGGAACAAAGCCAGGCAGGACAATGCCCAGAAGAGACAGATGACTCCCCACGGTTGCACTGCAGGTGCCTGCCCCACAGAAGACAGGACTTCAGGGATCCAAGGTTGCCCGAATGATTTGTGCATGCCAGCACAATTATGTTTGCCCCATGTTTATTCCACTGGCTTTTCTAGTCCTAAGATATATTTCAAGCTAAGCTGATCTCACCTCAGCACCCGGGAAGAGTTAAGGCAAGGGCGTACCAAGCTGGGAATAAGCATACCACAGTCACACTGCCATTCCCTGCTAACCTCACCACCTTTACACCTCCCCTACACCTCCTCACCCTCATCCTGCAGCAGGTTCGTTGAAAAGCAGAAAGTTGGTCCTCACAGAGCCAACACATGCCAAGCCAGCACAGGCTTCAGAGGAATTAATTCAGATAGGCAAAATCTGATCCCTTTCATGGAGCATGTGAGAGAGGAGGCAGCGCTCAGTACTTCAGACATCAAGGGAGAGTAAGAGAAAAAGAGATGAGAGAAAGTCTCACATAGAAAAGGCAGCAGGAAAAATGTCCTAATTTGGAGAGACAGGCCTCATTGCCATGGCAACACAGAATCACCAGATACGACTTTGTATGTGGTGTTAAACGATTCAACCATTAAGGGAAAATTCTAAGGGGAAAATAATATGGGGCTGTGGAAAAGAAAGTATTTGGAAACAAAGAGTTTTCCTCTGGGGGCATTTGGACAACTGAAGTGAACCTTCTCAGTCTTAAGTTGCTTTCACAACCCCCTCCCATCTTTAGGTGTAGGCACATTTTTTAGTATTTGCTTCATTTCTGGAGAATGAGTCACTTCTTCCTCACTGCACTGCCTTCCCTCCCCAGCCTGGTGCTCACCAACAGTGGGGCCAGATCCTGCCTCCAAGAAAATAGGGGGAAAAAAGGCAACTGGAGCCCCCATTACTTTCTTTAAAGCCCCCTACAAAGACCTCCCAGGACAAGGGAGAAACTGGGAATGCATAGCAAATCACATGGGAACAGTGCAGAATGGCAACATACCATCACCAAGAAGGTGGCAACACACTACAGCATTATGGTAGCCACCAGAAGCTCCAGCCTCTGCTCTGTGGCGTTGGGAAGGTACACACGGGATGTCTGCAAGGCAGCTGAGGGCTGCTGAGCACATCTGGCCATGGGGTACACAAAAGAGAAGCAGCAGAGAGAGATACCCTCACTAGAAGTCACACAATGCACACGTTGCTGGCTGAGAGAGGAAGATGCGTTGGTGCAGTCTTTAATAAATTATCTGATCTCTGCCTAAGACCTCTCTGCCTGTTTTAGTCTATGAATTACTCTGAATATCATATCAAATCTCCTCTTGCCACACTCTTGTGTCCTTCCACCCTCCCTCTTGAGGTACCCTCATCCCCTCCTCTTCAGTGCTGCCCCTTATTGAACATTTCTATTCAGCAGGCCTCCTCATCCTTTTCCTTTCCCCTGGTACAGTTCTGCCACCTTACCTCAGCACCCACGAAAAGCCCAACCCATCCTGAAGGGGTTACCCCTCAGAGGGTGGCAGCACATGGAGGTGGATTAACACGAAGAATAATATTGCCAGTTGAGCAGCAAGGAAGAAATATTAGAATATAACTTTATCCTCTGGAGGTTCCCTCCTTGTAACTAAAAGAACAAATCCCAGGTGATGAGTTTCCAGAGAACCATCCCCTACAGATTACTAAGTGCAAAGAGGTAAATTGATTATCACAATAAGATCCTTGTCACCTCGTGTCTAACCTACTCATGTCAGGTCATTTATCTATCCAATTTATTAATCAAACAGAAGCAACATGCTTGGCCAAAAGAATTCCTTGAGAGCAGGGACGCATGCAGTATGGAAGAAGACAGGACACACTTCTGCACAGGCATAGAGACGTAGCCACATATTTTCCACAAGCTGTTACCCATTTCTAGGTAAAAACACTTCTCCCTTGCCACAGAAACCCAAACATGCCAAGCAAGAAAATCCTTTTCCTAGTATAGCAGTCTAGACTAGACCAGGAGAAGAAGAAATGAAAAAGCTAAACTCACTCCTCTAATACCAAACAAAAAAGCCATCAATGTTTGATTGGAGATTTGTGTATTTTATAGCAGTGGCACAGCAGGAGATGCTGGCTGGTTCCTGGCACTCTGAAAGCACAAAATGCTTCCTCACAGCTTGCACTGTGTATTACTGAGTATCAGTACAGGCACATCTTAAGACACAGAGCAACACATGGTTAGACCTGTACAGTGACAAGTGAGTAACATTGTTGAACGGAAATGTGGCTCTAAGCACAGCAGGAGGTAAATACCACTCACAATCTCCATTTCTCTTCCCAGTGGTCAGCATCAGATCATGTTTCTGCCAGCCTCTTTCTTGCCTCTAGCAAGAAGCTGCCAGGCACAGCTTCCGTTTAAAATAATTAAGCAGATGAAACTTAAAATCCACACACACGCAGAAAATATATCTTCCAAGGGAGCTCAGGCAAGGGCAGAGGGATCAGACAGAGGGAATGACTGGGACAAGCCTTGGTGAAATGAGCCCTGTGGCCTCACATCAGGACAGCGAAGGTTAATGGCAACATGGCTCATTGGTGGAGAATAGACCATGGGCACAAGGAACAGTGCAGCCTGGTGAGGTCTCCAGCCATTCCCTAAATGAAGCTGTTCCACCATCTGCAGGCAAGCACACTTTGGCATTAAATATTTTGCATGAAGGCCTAATTAATGGAGCACAAAGTGGCTTATTAAATCTAAATTAAGAAACCAACTGACTAGCAAAGAAAAAAATTACGCCTTTGGCCAGATAATGGCTGCATCAAACACTCAGACATGGCCAGGACTCAGAAAAACTCACCTGGCAGATTGCAAATAAGTAGAAGTTTGCTAAAAGATGACAATGAAACTTTCAAAACAAAAGAAAGGGAGGCCACATGAGTTTAGGGAGGCTGTCAGAAGACTAGAATTAGCAGAAAGAGTAGGCTGCCTGGTTTACTCTCTGTCCAGCTCTTTCCCATCTTCCACCTCAGCAGTGTCATCTCCTTCAGGCATACACATACTTGAAAACTTCATCTGTCCCATTTGAAATTATTTCGGTGTTCAGACTGCAGCTGCAGGAGGTTATCCCATAGAACCAAGGAGAACTCACTTCACAAAGACATGTCCAAAATACGCTGTGCAGTTCCCTGCTCTGCATTTCATCTCATCACACCTTTTAGACCCTCCTATCTAATCCCTTCCCAGGCATTCAGCCCTTTCAGCGCGTCTCCTCCTCTACAACAAGGAATATACGATTCTTTATTTGCATCTCCAAGATGGATCTCACCCTAGCCCAACCAAGGCACTCACTGGTTAGCGCATGCCCTGATGTCCTTCAGTGCCACTTGAGGAACTCAAACCACCACAGTTTGCTGCAGCCTTGCTACAACGCTAAGAATAAGACTAGACAGAAAGTTCATCGAACCCAAAGGCAGAAAAAAGTGGGACAGAAAACAGATGTCTGCTTGTCAGTTATGAAGAAAACCAAGGTGCGATTCACATTTTAGGTGCAATTTTTACGTCTGTATTGAAAATATAGTTAAAGGCACGTGCTCTCCTCTTCCACAGAGGATACTACCGTAATAATCCAATTACTGCTGCTGTCATTAGGCTAATTTCTTTTCTCAAGAGACCTGTTTTTGGATAGAAATATTAAAAACTCTAAGCTTTGTGCCACGTTCCCCTTCAAAATCTAAGTGATAGGAGCACACGACACTAAGCAACTGCTGTTCATGACTATGTCTCATTTGCTGCTGTGATCCAAGCCACTGTGGTGCAGCAGTATGAGTCACAGAGCACACACATGTGCACCAAGCACAAGCGTGAACCGAACGTCCAACCCTGAGAGACAGCACTACTCGCATTAAATGTTCATCTATGTGCACCACAGAGCAGGACCACACTGGGGTGAATCAGAGTGAGTCACCATAGTCACGCATGGCATGAAGAGTGAACACACTGTGTGTTTGAGACACGCTGCACATGGGTCACTTGCACAGAAATCACAGTTCCCAAGACACTGATGCAGGCCTTTACCCACCTTCTGTGTGTATTTCTAGCTTGTGTTCTTTAGGAAACGAGGCTCTTGCAAACCTGGAGTGTGTTTGTGCATACGTGAGTCAGGTTTCCCAGTAACTCCTGAACCTGCTGGCCAATTTCCACTTGATTTGACAAAGGGGCAGAGGACTCAGGTTGAATTAAATTCTTACAGTGCTGTACCAAATACAGCCTGCAACAGCACACAGTCCCAAAACTTTCATTTGGCCCCACAGCAGTGTGTATAATTCAGCCAGTCATCGTCAAAGGCTCACTGGGAAATCAAATCTTCATCCTGACCTGGCAGCATGCTTATTGTGGGCAGCCCCTGTACACATAGCCCCAGGGGGTTAGCTCCTGAAAAATTTAAGCTGCTACGGACACACCATTTATTTTATGAGTTTAAATGGGGCTGTGGGTGAAGAAATGACTTTTAATGACTCCAGTCCGCACCACTGGGGGAAGGATGAGTTCAGCTCTCCTAAAATCTCTTTACACAGCTTACATTCTCTCCTCTGTGAACTCTCTGGTGTCTACTAAGGGCTGAGCTCACATTACAGTCTTAGTATATAATTCAGTTAAAGAATCAATAAACCATAAGATGTGAATCCATTGAAAACAGGATTCATTCATTTGAGAACTGTCAAAATTACTTGTTCCACTGCTCTTCCACACACTCTGTCTTCTCAACAAGCCATTCCAAAGTCAGGTCATGAAATTCACTTTCAAGGATGCCAAATAGTGGGGGCAGAGGGCTGAGAAACAAATAAATCATCTAGTGTGAATTTATGAAAGTAACAATGGACTTAAGGTGTCCAGTCAGAGAGACAATATGAAAGGCTCAACTTTCAGAAGGTGCAGATACCTGGGCTTTTTTTTTTTTTTTTCCAAATTTGGCCTGTCTTAACCTGTGTCATGCTGGATGTCAAATGAGAAAGGTACCTATAAGACACTGTTTACACTCAAAACAATTTAGTCTACTTCTTCGAATGCCATCGCTTCCTGGGAGGTGGGCAGAGCTCATGCAGATACCAGGTGTCCTGTGCCTGGCAGCTTGGCAGGCAGTGCCACATGGAAAAGGCACTCCACTCCACCAGCCCTGATGCCACCTGTTCCAAACCCTCCCACCGCCCACCAAGTCCTGTTGCAAGGAGGAACAGGCTGAGCCTGGCCCACAGCCCACACTGTGAAGAAGCTCAAATGGAGCCAGGCAACTTGGAGGCACAGAAGGCAGACAATTCTGAGACAGTCATTCTCCGTACGCCATTATCTAAAAAATGACCCATTATCCAACAAGAGCCTCACTCTCCACTTCCTGCCTCCTTTGTTAAGAATCTGTTTTTATCTGCAGTACTTTCAGAAGAGGATCATCTTCCTGAAGTTTCTCCTGAACTCACTAGGTGGTTTGTGGGGTTCTCTTTAACTGTCTCTAGCAGATATCTAAAAGATATTGGTGTTGCTAACCATAGGTTTAGTGCATCCCCTGAAATAAAGGGCACACTCTCCTCTGTCAATCTTCTTCTGTACTGCATCAGCAACTGGACATTCCCTGCTCCCTGCAAGCCTTCATGACCTGGAATTGATGAAAACACTTTATTTCCAATGGGGAGATTCTCAGCCAGAGGAGGTCTTCCCCTTCACAGGGAAAACTCATTTATTTCAAGAAGGTCAGAGCTACATGCAGCCAGTTGCAAGGAAGAACGTTTCTGGATCATAGCAATTTTATCTTGCGTTCAGCTTTGTGCAACATGTGGGAAGCCTATGATTTGATAGGCTTAAACAGAAGTAAAGACAATAAATCCCTCAAAGATCTCTGACCTTTGATAAATGTAAAGAGCTGGTTAATGTAACACACCAAACATTGAAACTTCAGCTTATGTAGGTTTGTATTGGAGAAAGCCCCTGACAGCCAGGAGCCACAAATCCTCATGACACATCACATCCTCACGGGCAGCTCTGCATAAGAGCACAACACAATGCTCCTGGCCAGGTCCCCATGGGCACAGAGGCCCCATTCCTTAGCCCAAGGGGAGTAACCAGCAACATGCAAGGCTGTGACAAACCTTTCCCCAAGCTTCATCTCCCTTTACCCATTGGTCTGTGACATGGTAGATTGTGTTCAGCAGCAGTGAGAGAATCATCAGCTTGTCAAACTGGTGATGTGGAGAATGGTATTAACTAAGTAATTAAATCATTTCTGTAATTACTCTCACACAGCTATAAATAATGTAAGCCCACACGATCTCTATGGAAGCCACAACACTGAGAGAAGAGAGGGTGAGTGATGCAAATGGAAAAGGAGAAATAATAATAATAACACTTAACATTTATACAGCACTTTGGATTTTCAAAGCACAGTGCAAATAATAATTAAGAAATGGGTAGAATAACAGACAGGAGAGGCTGAGAGGAAGGGAAGTGGAAGAAGGGAGAGGAGGGGAAGAGGGACATGAATGGAACAGGATTTGAGACACAGCAAGGCTGGCAACCCATTAGATATGCTGCCCAGCCCCATGGCAGGGCCACGTTGTGTGGCTTTTCACCTCACACCTCCATAGTGCTGCAGCAAGTAGGGGGCAAGGACACAGCTCTGTGTCCGCAGAAAGTGAGCAGCAAAGCAAGTGGCCTAGCAGGAGCCAGGACAAAGCACTACACTGTATGAGCACACAAGTGGAGGAGCTGGTAGCTCCATCACAGAACATCCTCCTTGTAGCTTCTGTCTGTCCCCTCCATTGCAAGAGGTTTGGCAGTGACCATGCTGGCCTCAATCCAGGCAGCTAGCAGATGAAGGGGCTTTCCACTCCTGAGACCTGCTTGTTTAGCAATTCTGCCACCCCCAACTCTCCGACTCTCGCTCCCATGGTATGCCAGGCAGCACCACCTTCACAGGCATACCTCCTCCTCCTTCCTCTCCCTCTCCACCTTTTCCTAACTCCTCATCTCCTGCTTCCCACCTACTTCTATCCCCCACTACCTATCTCAGGACCTCTTCCATATGCTCTCCCTCTGAGATGGCTCTTTGTCACACCCTGCACGCCCTCCCACCTCACCCATGCTCCAGCTCCGATCTCCTACTGCACAGTACATTTATCCTGGTTGGATCCCACCAGGTCCCCACAGGACAGCACCAGCCCAAGAATGTTCTGTACAGCCTCCAGGTCCAGGTGCACTTCTGAAGCACAGCTTGCAAGGGCAACATCTTTTCAAGATACATGGCAAACATCTGAAAAGACTCAGCTGCACATACAGTTTCTCATACTTATAAGAAGGTCAAACTTGAGGCAACCAACACAGTAGTAGTAAAAGGATGTTTCTGGTTAAAAGTTCTCCCCTGCCACAACACACACTCCAGACTCCTGCCTTCACTCTGAGTAACTGTGGTGATCAGGCAGAACCTTTGGAAGAAAATGTGCCAGCACTTGCAAAGTGGGAAAACTATGTACCTTTCTGTGCTTCATTTTCAGAGAGAGTTGTTTTATTTTGCAAATAAATGGTAAAATAAATTAATCAGCTTGAGGCATACATCTGGCATAGGAAACTTTGTTCAAACAGTCATAGTCCAGCAAAGTTACAGGAAACCCCCAAGAGGATCTTACAGTGAGGAATACTGGGCAAGCTTGTAACAGACAGTACTATCAACCCTGCATATAATAAGCTCTTCTGCATGCCACAGCTATTCAACCACCTCTAGTGGGGGTTACTGCCTCTCCTCCTGGTGTCCAGATTTTCATATCAAGCATTGTATTTACTTCAGCTAGAAAAATCCATTAATTGCTCCCTAACAATTAGGTAGTCTTTGCCTTCTGTGGAGCTCAAAGTACTATAAAAAACATTGTCACTATCTTCTTGCAAAGGGCAAACTGCCATAGACAGAAGTTGAGCAACTTTCTCAAAATTATGTTGTATAGCAGAGCTGTAGCAAGGACCTGTGTCTACCAGACCTGCTTGATTCTGCTGACCTTTTAGATCAGTCCTCCTCACTGCGTATGCCTGCCTTTTATGCTTTTTTCAAGCTCGTCTTTAGACTCTCACATCCTTCAACCCTTCTTCCCCTCTTCCACTAACACATACATTTATAGTCATTACCAGGAACATCATAGATACAGATATTGCCAAAGCACAGAGAAAAATTATCCTGACCGAGTCTCTATGGTATTTTTTTTTCAGTCTCAGAACTTGTTTCAATCAAGCCCTCCTTTTCTCCGCATGATCCTAGATTCAGGAACAGTTTACCTGTCCATCTCTTATCTTGTCCATCCTCTTTGTCCTCCACTCCAGCTATATAACACATTCTCCAGCACTTAGTTTAGTCCTGCTTGAAAAAAGCTGAAGCAACGTGCTATCCATACTCTTCCCTAAGGAGACTAAAGCATATCCTATTAAAATTCAATGTCTGGACTTTTTTCTCAATACACATACATATCATTACACATGATCATTTAACCTATCTGCAGATTCAATACAGGATGGAGGATGATGTGATTGAGAGCAGCCCTGCAGAGAAGCACTTTGGGTTGCTGGTAGATGAGAAGCTCAACATGAGTAGGCAATGTGCACGTGCAGCCCAGGAGACCAATTATATCCTTGGCTACATCAAAGAAGTGTGGCCAGCATTGTGAGGGAGGTGATTCTGCCCCTCTGCTCCTCTCTTGTGAGACCTCATCTAGATTACTGTGTCCAGTTCTGGAGTCCTCAACATAAGAAGAATATGGAACTGTTGCAATGGGTCTGGAGGAGGTCTGCAAGGATGATCAGAGGGCTGGAACACCTCCCATATGAGGACAGGCTGAGAGAGCTGGAGTTGATCAGCCTGGAGAAGAGATAGCTCTGAGGAGACCATATAGCAGCCTTCCATGACCTGAAGGGGCAACAAGAAAGCTGGGGAGTGTTTTTAATAAAGGTATAGAGTGATAGGACTAGGGGGAATGGCTATTAATTGAAGAGGGGCAGATGGAGACTAGATATTAGGAGGAAATTCTTCACAATGAGAGTGGTGAGGCAGTGGAACACACTGCCCAGGGAAGCTGCAGATGACCCATCCCTCAAAGTGTTCAAGGCCAGGCTGAATGGGGCCTTGAACAGCCTGGTCTGGTGGGAGGTGTCCCTGCCCATGGCAGGAGGTCTGGAATTAGATGACTTTAAGTCCCCTTCCAGCTCAAACCATTCTATATCATAATGCACCATTTAACAGCTTTTCTCAACTTTACCTTGTTGCTCCTACTTCTACTTCTGGCAGCTGCACGAAGCATTATTTTCTCTAATCTTAGTCTACCTCTATTCATCACATACATAAATCAAACCCTGACTCATTGTTCAGCCAATCTACAAAATGCACATATAGCTGTTTCAGCCTTTCTTCATATATCAGTTCCTCCAAATGCTTAACAGAGCCACAGACTACAATTATTCTTTTTCTGTACCCTGCTTCTTTCCAGCCGGTGTATATGTAATTCCTTTAACTTCCTTCATAATCCATCCCCTCCAAACTTGGTTAATGAGGCAAATCAAAGGCAAAGAGAATAAGAGATTCCCTGGAAAGAATTGTTTCCTCTGTCCCCGTGGTTACTGGGGAATGACACGCAGATCTAAAGCAGCAGCATCGGGCAATTTCACACTCAGTGTTTTCAATTTCATTTTGAGGCCAGTTTAGGGTAGGGACAAATTTGAGTGTAATTAATTTAGATTTTGTGAGACAAGTAACTGCTTGGGGTTGTAATAAAGGACTGCCTGCTCCAGAATGAAGAAACTAATCTTCTTGTCCGGCTGGGGATGGCACAAATTGATTTAGTACTTTTGTGCTGGGGTTTTTGTTTTGAAGAAAGAGTTTTACAATAATGATTATAAATAACTATGGGTCAGATCTCATCAAGCTCCCAAATTTTCTTTAGTATAACACTTGCAGATTTGAAAACCTACTTAAATATGATCACAAATTAAAGTTAGAAATCTAGCAAGAAAGAACTTCTTCACAAAAGACCCATTATTTGCTGGGTCCAAGCTGGGTGGAAATCAACATTTTTCCAAAGGTATTTTAATACTTCCATTTCCAGGTAGACAATGGCAACACCACATTTAAACATTAGTAGGTAGAGGTTAATTTAACTTCTTTTCCCCTCAGGCAGGATGCAGCAGTTGCATTTAGAACAAGGCAAGGAAAGGTCTTCTGTCACTGGAAAGAAAACATTACCGTAACAACAGAAGAAAACTAACACTCACTACGCCTGGAAGAAGACTTCTATGACCCAAAATAAAGCAGCTTATAAATAGATACAAAAGGCTGATGTAAAGGAACCAGACTTGAGTTTTGCTTGGCATTTGTTGTCTGGGACAACTTCTGCCAAGGGAAGGAATCTGCACCTCCATGTAGGATGCTTCTCCTTTAGCCACCTACCCCTGCCCCAATACTGCCATTACTCAAAAACAACTCAGGGAGCCTTGGCAGGGGGTGAGCCTCACCAGGCTCCCTCCAGGTTTTCTCTTGCCCTGCCCTGTGACGCTTAAACTTAGACAGTGCCGTCAGGCTTCAGGTGTCCAAGGCTCTGCATCTCCAAGGCTCAGGGCAGGTACGAAGTGCATCCTGTAGGAATTATTAGAGAGAGGAAAGTAATGAGCATAATTCATTGTTGGTGTTTTTTTTTTAATGGGAGAGTTCTTGTTGCCTTTTATTTTTTTAAGTGACAAAATAATTAATCAAACTCTGCAATTTTTATCTTGTGATTCTTGAAAGTAATACCCAAAAAAACTTGAAGGCCTTGAAACAAAGCTCCTCCCAAACAAATGGGAGATAAAGTAGAGGGAAACTTCAAAAATTAAAAAGCTACTATTTTAAAAGGATAATTAATAAAAGAAACAATACATTTCCTTTAAAAGTCATTTTTTCATTGAAGTAATATTGACAACAGCACTTGAGCTCTTGTTTAGAAAATGAGTTAACATTGAAGGATTTAATGACCCTGGGGAGAGGTTAAAGCTCTTAAAAGTTCATTTCCAGGTTTCTTAATATCTGAGGGATTTTATGTGCTGTAATTTATTTGTACAGTAATAAAAATTGTTCTAGGGAAATTCTCAGATGTTAATTAAACTCCACAGAAATACACTACCTGTATTCCCTTGCTTTATAAGAAAAACGTCATTTTGTATGGATGTACCAGACACGGATGTAAATATAACTTACAGATCCACCTGGTCTGTTATTACATGTGCAAACTCAAGGGAAAAACAACATTGGCATACAATACTGGCTTTTATTTTCTATATCATTGTGACCTACCTTTCTTCTCTCTCCCCAACTTTTGCAGCAGACTCTTAGTCTGAAGACACATGATATTTAGTTCACCATTTGTGAGCTACACAGAGCTTTCATTTGGCAGCAAAAGTAAACTGAGTATCAAAAGCAAAAGAAGTATATTAATCATGTCCTCAATAATATTAAAAGCTTGCAGGGAAACTGCTGATTTTTTGTGGGGTTTTTTTTTTTTAATCAAACTTGCCTTTGCTAATAATTAGATTAGTCTAAGAAACATTTAAACTATTAGTATTATTCAAATGCAGTTTCAGAGAAACTAAAACACTTTGTGAAATTACATGAACTGCATCTAATTTTGCTTTGGAGGGAAAAAAGGAAATAGAAATCTTCTAACATTGAACTGTACTCTTTCAACATTTGCAGATCAAAATGTGTCTTTCACCTCCCCGCTTCCTTCCAAGTAGCATTTTGTTTGGAATTTATTTCACATCAGTTCATAAAAATCCATTCAAAGGAAACTTTTAGTTCGCTTTTTTTCTTTTTTTTTACTGAATTTCCTTCACACAAGGGCTCTAAATATTTCAGATGTCATCCTGTCATCCCTAATGATAATGAAACAAATTTACATCTTAAAAAAAGAAAATGAGGTTTGCATTCCCCATGCATCTCTATTATTTAACCTTTGGAAACCTGAGAGTGAAAATGCTTTCCTTTTAATTACAGATGTTCTGCTTTTAGCAGCACTGTCCTAGTGTCTTTGACTTTGTCCTGGTTTCAGCGTGTATCTAGGTGCTCAGCTTATCCAAGTAGTTTTGACTTCTCTGTACCTGCAGCATCACTTTGCTACAGTATGACTAGCAGCTAGTTTTCTTTGCTGGTTTTTTACACCTATCATCCAAGTCTGGATTTGCTCTCCACCAAAATATCAGAGAACATCATTGCTGCAGAAGCATGACCCAGGCATAGAGCGATCACAGCAATCTTCAGCATTGAAAGAGAGAGAGAGAGAGAGAGAGAGAGATACATGTCTTGAAAGTCTTGACAGGAAACAAAAAGGACAGGGATTTATGAAGTGAGGATGGAAAGGTAGAGGGGGAAAATTACAGCTTTGTTGTGAATGGGGGAAAAAAAAAGTAAGGCAGCGAAGGGAATAACATAAAAGCTAGATCTATGCTGCATGAGGAAAGGACGGACAATTTGGCCTAGAAAGGACCATGGATTTTACATTTCAGTTAGTTTTGTGCAGTTTTTATACAGATTTTATTAAAGGTACAGCCCAATTTAATAGATCATTCTTTTGTGCAATTTTATTTCCATCATTATAGCTACACCATGAGGGCAAGCCCTGGAGAAAATAGCAAGGGATGCAGGGACAGAGGAGAATGATTTTCAACTGGAGAAATATAATCTTCACTTTCTTCTGGTAATTTTCCTGGGTCCTGGCTGTGCACCATTGCTGCACTATAAAACTGCACAGAACAAGAAGCTTTGGCAAAATAATGTGACTGTGGAGAAATAGCAAGGGACAGTTCCACCAAAAACGACTGTCACCAGCCGTGCTATAAGAGAACCCAAGGCATTTACTGCTCTTACCTTTTCTGCTTTCATTATCACCAAGTCAACTTTTTCTGTTATTTTAGAAAATAAACAGTTTGTCATTATAAAACAGACCGGTCGGCCAACTTACGTGTTCATTTTTTAGGCAAGAAGTTAAATCTTTCCCAACACAGTAAATGTCCCAAATTGGAACAAAAATTCCCTCTGCTCTTAAGACATCTATAAATGTACAGTGTTATTGTTTATTCCCTTTCTGTGACTTCTCCTTTACATTCCAGTTCTGGCCAGAAGTTAAAGTATCATAAAGAAAAGCCCAGCCCAGTTTCCATTCTCAGATCTGCAAACACAAGATATTTGTTTGTATGTTTATCTTGTGAGGCTTGGCTTGCAGCCTTGAAGGTTTTCTTCTACAATCTGTCTCTTAACACAGACCATCCTCATCTGTCAGCTATTTCCACACTGTGACAGGACCGAATTTCTGCTTTCAAAGCAACTGGGAAGAAAGAACTTATTCTAAACACTGAAATGGGAGCAGATATGCTCACCGGTCACGAGTGCATTGCAGTCCCCTGGACAATGCAAACTAATGCTCAATATTGGGCAACATGAAGCTATAAAAAGAAAGGTCAGTGCAGCAACTTCAGGCAAACTCAAGAGACCAGAAAGTTTCAACAAGCAGAGTTCTTGCATCACAAAAAACTAGCAGTGGTGGTGGTGGTCATTTCTCTCCTCTCTACCTCATCTATTCCAGATCCAACAGATAATCAGCAACCCATGCTGTTCCCTTTCTTATCAGGTGTCCTGGTGAGATGATGCTATACTCCTAGTCCCTTTTCAAGGTGTCAGCACCAAAACAAGGACCAGATGCTTCCTTGTAGGGCTGAAACAGTGTGGACACACTTCTGCCCTGTCCCATAGCTGCAGGGCTTGTTCCCCTGAGATGAGTTAACTCAGGTGCTATCAGATCTCCCCAACCATCACTCCCTGGCCACCCAGCCCCAACAAAATGACTGCTGTTCTCAAGGTTTGGTATCACTGCTGGCACAGTCATCAGAATCTAAGGGGACTGAAAATGGCTGTGACAAGACTCTCCCTCAGCAAAGTAGTTTCTCCAGAGCTTGAGTGCAGTACGTCATGTGTCTGTGCTTCACCGTTTTCTTGGAACTAAACCCAGAACACATTGTGCACACAGATCATCTGGTCATTTTCTTCTGATACCAATTAGGCAGAGATTAAATGTAACACTTTGTTACAGCTAAACAGGTGAGATTAGAAACAAGAGCAGGGAGGAGAGACACGGCAAAAACATATGCAAATGAGCATACTTATTTATCAGAAGAAAAAGGCAAACCACTGGGAAAACAAGAAGATAAAAACATTATCTACAAAATCCAATCAATGCAATATTATAATTATAAAAATTACAGGAACAAACTTTTTAGCAGGTGCTGTTGCGAGAGGAAAAGTGGTAATGGCTTTATATTCAAAGAGGGTAGATTTAGACTAGATATAAGGAAGAAATTTTTTACTGTGAAGGTGGTAAAAAACTGAAACAGGTTGTACAGAGAGGTGGTAGATGCCCTGTCCCTGGAAACATTCAGGATCAGGTTTGACAAGGATCTGAGTAACCTGATATAGTTGGATGTCCCTGCTTATTACAGGGGGCTTGAACTAGACGGCCTTTAAGGGTCCCTTCCAACCCAAACTATTCTATGATTCTATGGTTAAAGAGCATGAGCCTGAACAAAACAGTTAGGAAATCCAGATGTTACATTTCCAGCAACATAACTCCACCTTCTATCTTACACTTGGGGCAGGATTCATGGCATTTAACTTGAGGCATTGCGAGCAAGTCAGCATAAAGCCTTCTTCAGTAATCAGTAAGGAGACATGCGACTATGCAGCAAGCATTTTGCTGCACCTTGAGGTAGGTGGAGTTAATTGTCCTCAGATGATGCCTCCTTCACCACTGATTGCAAGGATACCTAGAGTTCCAGCTGGTAGGTAGTAAACTTCCAGATGCACATTAACTGAGGTGAAACCACTCTGGGTTGCACATTATAAAACACTTCTTTCTATACATACAAGGGAGAAAGAAAACTCAGACTTGACTCAGACTTTTTTTTTTTTTTTTTTGCCTGGCCTTTCATGTCGCAATTTACCAGCTTCAATGCATATTACAAAGCCTTTTTTACACAAGGGCCCAAATTTCCTCCCAGACACTCTTATTAAACCCTCATTGAGGGTAAAACAGAATTTCATATACTGCTCCAGGGAAGGTGGTTTGACTGAGCAAGATTTTTTGCATTAACCTCCAGAGAAGAGGTGCTTATCTGTCACACTGATGCATTAGTGGCTTTTAGCGTTCTTTAGGTTTGCATTGGCGTTACTCATCGCAAACACACAGGGAGCATAACGAAGCCATAAGAGCAGGTCTGAACCTGTGAAATGCTGAGCAAGTTTGATCACAGCTGACTGCTGTGGGTGTTGAGGGGATGCTGAAAGAAGCAATCTATGCCTGTAGGATCAAACCCCAGCCACACAACTCATCTGCAAAGAACGTGACTAAGAGTCACTAAAAGCAAAGCCTCTGTCAAACACCTCTGTGGAAAATAGATTGTTTAAGGACTTACCAGGCTGACTGCAGTATTTTTAGTAGAATTTCAATGTATTTACTCTCTACCATACTTTAATTCAATTCATCAAATAAATATTATCCATTGAAGATTATGCACTTGTGAATCAGAAGCTATAAAGGTCAGCTTTTTCAATTTATATTTAAAAGAAATCTTGGCCTTTCCTAAAACCACAGATCTTTGTATATAACCTGCTTCTCCTGACTGCAAATCTACAAAAAAGGAGTCTGATAAAACAGAGGTCTCCATTCGTAAGGCTTCCACCTTTGAGCTCACCATGGGCTGCCTGCCTTCAAGAACACTCGTTAGAAGTGAGCCAGTGGGGTACATAGGGCAGTTGCAGGAGATCCTGCCTTCCCAAGGAGAGACTAGAGACAGGGAGAAAGAAAAATCTGTGCAAAGTTCAATAGGCCAAATTTCTCTTTGAATGCCAGCAGCGTAAATCTGATCTAATCCTGCCAAAGGCAATAGGGCTATGCTGGATTTACACTGCAGGAATCCGAAATCAGAATTTGGCCTGCGATGTTCAAAGTCACAAGGACCTATTCCCAGTGCTTAGGAGGTCTGGCATCAGTAAATTTAACACTTGTTCAAAGAGAATGTAAAATACCACCGTAAGTGTGAAATGCAACACTCAAGTGAGTGTTCAGACCTGTTTTACACAGATTTCAATGACCGTGCTACACAGCAGGTAGGAGAGCATTGAGAGGCAGCATTGTTGCCTGACTGTCCTCCAAGACAGAAAAGCTTCACTGTGGGTGGAATGGGGCAGAATGACTTTATCACATGTGCAACTATTCAGGTAAAGAGAGAAAAAAGTGCCTATGATAATTATATTCAATGATTACTTTAATTGAAAGGTTTATAGGAGAAAATAACACTGCATATTAACTGTATATTATTTGGCCACTGAACAGTTGGTCAAAGAGTGAGGAAATAATCTGTGATTAATTTATTCCCATCTACTCACCCACTATAACCTGCACTTCATTATTTATTTACAAGGTAAATAAAACAGAAAGTGCCTGGATTTCTCAGCCTGCTACATTTCTTTGTGAGGAAAAGCTGCCATAGTACCCAGCTTAATTGTTCCCTTTCATTCAGTTAGGCCCAATTCTGCCTAGTTAAATGCCTCAGACTCATTTAAGAGTGACCTGTAAAAGAAAATGTCCCTATTTACTTCTTTGCAATGCACAAAGTGCAGTTAAGAGTGTCTTCTCTATACACAGGTAAGGCCCAACTCTGGCACCAAACCTGCCAAGAAAAGGGCTTCTGGATGTTCCCACTGGCTCACAGCAGCCCAGAAGCCACTGTTAGCCACACCAGCTGGCCAAATACAAACTTGGGTGGGAATTGTTGAGCCTACTGTTTCTCCCAGGGGGAAGACTTGTATCAGGTACAGCTGCACCCCATGAAGTCTGCCCTAAGCTCAGTTATCAGCTGGCCAAAGACACTGCTCTCTCTGCACCTTGCCCTGTTCATAAGCAGTGGTGGGAAAGCTTATTTGTGTAGTAATTCCCCAGAAAACTGTCTGGAGCTTGAGAAAACACTGAAATGTCAGTGATATGAAGGAATAAAGTAGTACAGTGGAAATAAGAAAAACTTAGCTGGACTGGTTCAGACTGGTTAGTTGCTTTAGCTAACACCTATTTAACTTCAGGAGCTAATGAACACTTCTGAGAGTAGATGGCTTTATTAAAGATTCAATTATTTTCCAATTAAGATGTAAGAGCTGTATTAAATGTCCCTGAAAATACCACAATGTCGTCCAGCTGCATGCAGGAAAAACCCAGCTAGCATCCTTGGCTCTTCTAAGGTAAAACACAGGCAAAAATAAAACCTTCAAAAAAAAATCACAATTGCCAGGGGCTCTTTACCTTTCCTAAGGACGAAAAGGGCTAATTCTTTTGCAGCTCTCTTCTACCTGCTGCTTTCCCTCCTCGTTTTTTCTCTGTTGCAGATAATTCCACATGATTAATAGACTCTTCTGAGTGGCGCTACTCACAGTTAGCTCTTTTAATCTCTCCTTGAATCTGAGACTCTTTAATCCCCCAACCCTTCGGCCCCATGAGACTACACCTGGGGATCATAAAATAAAATATTTCTTTCTGTTTTAAGTTTTGATCTTCAGATCTGCAATAGAAGGAAGCTCAAATTTACCTTATCTGCCATGATCATAGAGGAGCCTCCGTGGATGCCCAGGATGGGAGTGAGGGTCTGGGCAGAGATGAAGTCCAGGATCTGGGCAATGGCTTCCTGGTCTGTGTCATCAGCAAATACCACCCCCTGAATCTTCCGGTCTGACATGAGGTCACAGATGCGAGTGATGATGCTCTTGGGATCTGTCTCATTCATGGCCACCAGTTCCACCCGAGGCACCACTGAGAGGTGGTGGAAGTCATCTTTCTCGTGGGCATCTTTGATGGCCACTTCGTCTGAGGTCCCCACCAGGATGACCGCAATGCCAATGCTCGGGTGGCTTTTCTGGGCATGGGCCCCGCTCCCAGTTGTTGCGAGGACTGCCAGCACCAGCCAAAACCTTGGAGAATAGCACTCCACTCTGGGCCTCATCTTTGGCTCTTACACTCCCTGAGTGAGGAAGAAAAAAAAAAAAAGGAAAGTAAGAGAAAGGGAAAGTGATTAATTGACAAGTCAATTACGTACTCAGCTTTCAAGGTGGATCCACTGATATTCCTCAACCACTAGCCATCCTCCCACCAGTCCTTCTTTCCCAATGCCCAGCCCCTTGACTACATTCAAGACTCTGTTAGAGTCACAGGATTCAAATCAGTTTAGCCCGTACTTGAGTCTGGAGTCACTTAAGAGAACAGCTGCCAGCAGAAGATGGGATCGCATCACCTCTCAGGTCTCATGTCACACTGAGACCCAAGCCAAAAGTGAGAGAATTGTCCATCAACAGTTGATCAGTTGCCTTTGTGAAACTAATTGCTTATGACAAGCCCAAGTCTGAGTGCTCACCCTCAACACAAAGCAATTACTGGTGCTTATTATCAGTTTGGCATTCTGCAAGGGCAAGGCCATTGGATGTATCAGTGTATCCATTTCATGCAACCTTCCTACCACCTGGACACACATATCTCCAGTCTGTGGAGTCAACCATATGCCTTTCACTTATACAAGCTTCATCTCCTTTTGAAAAGCCAAGAACATAAAATTTCCCAGGGGGTCATCACCCAAACTGGATTACTGTAGTGTGGGGAAGACATTCCCTCCAAACGCATATGACAGTTAGTAGTAGGCAACTCCCCCCGAGAGGTACAAAGTCACCCATCTGCCAACCAGACCCCCTCTCTAGAGAAGCATACTGCTTTCAGGGGCCTGGTGTTAGGGATGTCACCAAGAGACCTCCCACGTTCATACAGTCCACTATTATCCACTGCACCCAGAGGAAGTCTGGGGTGTATCAAGATAGATTACAGTGCCCTGGGAGCAACTGTAAGGGACTCTGAAACATGGGTAGTTTTTTCATCAGTCGTCCTAGTCAAAGGCAAGGGGTTTGAAAGATGAATCCGGCAACTCAAGAAATGGTTAAAGGACTGGTGCCACAGCCAAGCGTTAGCCATCTTAGACCATAAGACTTGTTTTGAGAAACCTAGTCTACCGGGGGCTGATGCAGTCCATCTGTCACAAAAGAGAGAGAGCCTATGACTCTGTCATCGGCTTGCCAGTCTGGTGAAGAGGGCTTTAAACTAAAGTTGCTGTGTCAAGGAAACCTCAATCCATCCCACTCCTACCAGTTTGATGCCAGTGCCAGCAACAGTAGCCCAGAGAAGGATCACAGGTCAGCAGAGGAACGGCACAAAGGAATTCCAGCTGATCCAGCCCAGTAAGTCGCCTTCACTGAGGGCCCAATTTAAGTGCCTCTATGCAAATGCACATAGCACAGGGAATAAACAAGAGGAGTTAGAAAAGGGTGCATGTCTACAATACTGTGATCTCATTGCCATCTTGGAAACATGGTGGGATATATCTAACGACTGGAGTGTTGGAATGGAGGAATACAGGCTCTTTAGGAAGGACAGACAGAGGAGATAAAGATGAGTTGTTACCTGTTATGTCAATGACCAGCTGGAGTGCATGGAGATTCATCTGGGGATGGATAGGAGCTGACCAAGAACTTATGAGTCAGGATTAAAGGAAGAGGAGGACCTTATAATGTGAGGCCTGCTACAGGCCACCCAACAAGGAAGACCAAGTGGATAAGACCCTTTATAGACAGATAGGAGCAGCCTCAGGTTTGCAAGCCCTGGTCCTCATAAGGAATTTAAACCACCCCAATATCCATTGGAGGGACAATACAGCAGGGTTCAAGCAATCCAGTACGTTCCTGACCTGCCTTGATGATAAGTTCCTTCTCCAAGTGATAAAAGAGCCAATGAAGAGAGGTGGCTCTGCTGGACCTCATTCTCATCAACAAAGAGGCATTGGTGGGGAACGTGAAGCTGAACGGCAGCCTTGGTTACAGCGACCATGAAACGGAGGAGTTCAAGATGCTTAGGGCAGCAAGGCAGGCACATAGCAAGCTCACTACCCTGGACTTCAGGAGAGCAGATTTTGGCTTCTTCAGGAATCTGCTTAGTAGAGTAATATCTGGAGGAAAGAAGGGCGCAAGAAAGCTAGTTACACACCTGAGATATGGGGGAGCCTGAGATACTCAATGACTTTTTTGTCTCAGTCTTCGCTGGCAAGGGCTCAAGACACACTGCTCGAGTCACAGAAGGCAAAATCATGGACTGGGAAAACAAATAACCACCCACTGTAGGAGGAGATCAGGTGCAAGACCACCTAAGGAAACTGAAGGTGCACAAGTCAGTGGGACCTGATGAGATGCATCCATGGGTTCTGAAGGAACTGGTAGATGATTGCTAAGCCACCATACATCATATTTGAGAAGTCATGCCAGTTTGGTGAAGTTCCCACTGACTGGAAAGGAGGAAACAGAGAGAATACATTAAGCACAGCCTCAAGGAGAAGAACTTGGGGGTGTTGGCTGATGAGAAGCTCAACATGACTCAGCAATGCGTATCTGCACCCAACTATATCCTGGGCTGCATCAGAAGTGTGACCAGCAAGTCAAGGGAGATGTTTCTCCCCACTACTTCACTCTTGTAAGACCTCATCAAGAGTACTGCATTCAGTTCTGGAGCCCCCCAACATAAGAAGGGCATGGACATGTTGGAGCGAGTCCAGAGGATGGCCACAAAGATTATTAAAGGGCTTGAGTTTCTCTCCTATGAAGAAAGGCTGAGAGCATTGTGGCTCTTCAGTGCGGAGAAGAGTCTATGAAGGCCTTACAGCAGCCTTCCAGTATAGAATCATAGAATCACCAGGTTGGAAGAGACCCACCGGATCATCGAGTCCAATCGTTCCTATCAAACACTAAACCATGTCCCTCAGGACCCTGTCCACCTGTGCCTTAAACAACACAGAACAAGACAGTTTCCACAGCCAGTTCCTGATTACACTTATGTTGCCAAAGGTGGTCTTTGTTTACACTAATTCCATTATCACTTATAGCTGCAAATTTAATAAATCCTCAATGCAGAAGATTTCAAAGAGAAAAAGGAGTCATATTACATAGATTCTGAAGCTTCTGAGGGCTGAGAGTAGTGCATGACTTAGAATGAGCTATAACTTCACTATTTCTTTGAGGAATTTGCAAAAACTTCTTCCCAATTATTGAACTTTGGCACATACTGGGCTCAACAAAGACCATGACAACATGTCAAAAGACAACTTTTCACTCTGTCGTTGGAGCACAGAGGTAAGCTGTAACTTATCATTAAGTGACACACAAATAAAAATTCGAGGGCTTCAAAGAAACTTGGAGAGAAACTTGTTACAAGGGCATGTAGTGATGGGACAAGGAGTAATGGCTTTAAAATGAATGAGAGTAGATTTAGATTAGATATAAGGAATAAAATCTTCACAATGAGGGTGGTGAGGCATTGGAACAGGTTGCCCAGAAAAGCTGTGGATGACCCATCCCTGGAGGTGTTCAGGGCCAGGCAGGATGGGACTTCTAGTGGTCTGGTCTAGTGGAAGGTGCCCCTGCCCATGGCAGGGGGATTGGAACTGGATTATCTTTAAGGTCCCTTTCAACCCAAATCATTTGATGATTCTGATTTTGTCCAGAAGTAAAAACACTCACAGGGCTTACAAAGGTTCACCCTCAGCTACTACAGCCAGGAATGTTACACTGATCTTTATCCTAAACACGTCCACTTTATTTTGTAATCACCCCAGTAAATACGGAAAAACCCGATGAGGTCATCTCTCCAGCCTTTGCCTGAGCAGCACTGTTCCCTGTGGGATTGTTCCTAGCTAGTTCTTTATTCAGTCTCATTTTTATAACAGCTTGCATTCTTAAAGCATTTTACAAACAGTAATGAATTAATTCATACAGCACCTATGCAGTGTAAATTTCAGACTCCCTCTGGTGTGAGGACATCAGCATCATCCTGCCTGCCCACCAACCCGGAGGGAGGCAGCACTGCTCAATGTGCCCACCTAGGGCCATGCTGCTGCTACAGGGAGATTTCAGGCACATCAAACTGAAATAGACTTCCCTCAGCATAAAAGGTCCTGCTCAGCTAGCTATCCATGCCCACAACTCTCTTCTTCAGCAGTCAGGCACATTTGGAATAAATACACCAGTCCTGTGTTGCTTTGCACTACACCTCTGATATAGGGGATCCAGAAACCGGACCCTTCCACACTGCTTGCTGCTGCACATGTCTTTGTCAAATGAACAGAAAGCCACAGCAGCAGGAACAAGACATGCACAACTTTGGGTAAAGCAGATGTCTGTCCAACAGGTCTACCTAGCACCAGGCACCTCTAGAGAAAGGGCACATGGGGTCCCACCTTGCCCTACCCAGGAGAACACGCAGGCTCAGCATCTGCTCCCTCATTGTCATGTGAAGCAGAGAGAGCACATCCTGCATTGATATTGCCATATAAATAAGCAGATAATAAAATAGATAATAAATATGCACCAGAAGAACCAAATCCACTTAGGAAGCTGAAAAGGACCACGGGTGTGATGCACCAATCGATTCTAAACTCTCTGACAGATCCACTTTCTGAGAGATGCTCACAAGAAGAACCAAGAGACTTTGAGAGTTTGGCAAAATGAACTGCTAACTTTATTCCAGCAGGACTGTTATCCTCCAATTACGAGTCACTAAATTAGATTCCTTCACAGTGAAATGCAGTCCCCATTCCTGCAATGCTTTATTAACTTTAATGCACTCTATACGCTCTCTGTCTCTCACTCTCTTGCTCACTCACTTTAATGCTATATTTGTTCTCTTTAAAATATGTGTCCTGTGATCCTTCTGCATAGTCTCACACAGTAGATTAACGCTTGGTTAGGCAATAGCTAGCTGTGATGCCCAGGGAGCAGAGTGTAGATTTTTCCCCGTCCCTTTCCCACCAGGAATACTTTACCGGGCCTTCTAACCCAGGGCTTGGATAGCAGTGATGCAGGAGCTATGCAGGTGATTGTGGCAGCTGTCTGCTTTCATGCCCAAACACATAGTTGCCCCACTGGGAAAACTGCTGGCCAAGAAACCCATTCCCTACTCTTCACATGCATCAAAGCTAATAAATCAGGCATCTACCTCCAAGCAGCAAAAAAGGTCCCAGATTCTGAAGAGGATTTTAAGCGCAAATCTGCTGGGTACCTAGCTCATAGGTTGTACTCCCAGGGGAGAACTTTCCATTCAACATACGATGATGGAGGTTTTTTTATACACTGCCAAATCCTCAGGATTTGTCCATTTATGCAGGAAGCAGCTGGGACTAGGAAGAGGCTAATACTAAGAGGAGGTCATCAGTGCCTCCACAGCCAACCTGTCATACCCAGTTTAGATCCTTGTCCATTAGCTGGTTCAGACAGTACAATGCTCAGGCAGTTTGTTTTGTGCCACCCAAGACACCTCTACCTTCACCTCTCATTCATACGTAACACTTCTGTCATGCTCATCATGTGTTTCAAGTGTTCCATGGGCAGTCCGCATGCCAAGGACCAGTATTCTTCTGAGGAAATAAGGAGGAACCAGGTCCTGGTAAGATGGGACCTGGGAATGTAATAAGGTATGGAAACTCAAATATACCACACCCAATTCAGGGCTGACAGCATCCCATCAGCTGAGGGGTGGCTTCCACCATTCAATGCCAGCATACTTCCACAAGGCAGGAGCAGATTCACAGTGCAGAGCTGAGCTGCTCTAAGACCACAACAGGTGCTTTCATGGTGCTTCAACCCCTTCCCTACCCTCCTTGGAGATGACTTCTATCCCAGAGTAGCCACCAGTATCCACACTTCTGCTTGCAAGCAAGTGACAGCTGTTCGAGAAAGGGACAGATGTCCCAGCACTTCTCTTTCCTCCTTTGCTCTGGCTCACTACAAGCCCCTTTTGAACATGTGCTAGTAGAGGAGAGGAAAACATGAGCCACCACAGACTTATTATCAGATTAAGGTGACCCAAGAACTACTGTGAAAATGGGGGTTTTTTTTGCGTAAATAGCAGCAAGTTTTATCTATTAATTTCTACACTGTTCAAATGCAAAAGTTTGAGGTACCCAATCAAGGAAGCACTGGAGACAGTTTGTGGAACTATTCCAGAGTGGTATTTGTTTTTCAGTGAATATTTACAAATACATATGGAGGAAATCACAAGCACCAGACAAGGTTGCAGCTGTAAAACAGGGCATTTACCCTTAGTTGTTTCAAGTAACTTTAATATTGCTACAGTCTAATTTAAACAGTCAAGAGCAATTTTTAAATGTGTCAGTATATTTCATTATGAAGTATTTTACATGAGCAGGTTTTACTTTGATGGTTGTGTGGGGCAATACAGTATTTGAGTCCTTTTCTCTGATTTTTCCACTCCAAAACAATTCAGCAAATCCCAAACTCTAGTCTGCCAAATAAAACCCTTTACATGTTACTCTACACTATTACATTGTCCCTTATTCCCTGGAAAATAATATATGACAAAGCCACTAGACAAAGTGGTTTTACAGACATATCTATATTTAGGTACAAACATGCCTGTAAAACCATTATACCTCCATAATCTCATTTTACTTACCAATAAAACATATCCACCATTGTAGAGGAATGCAGCAGCGACTTAGTACTGCAGAGCAATGTTACACAATCACTGTTAAAATGGGAAGGGAAAGCTAACTTCTCCAATTGAAAATGCAAGAAGGATATAGGTAGTCAGACAGTAATTATTCAGATTGGAATTTGTCCAGGACCAAAGGTTAGATTGCTTAAAAATATCATAAAAACCTTATTTGACACTGCATTTTTATGTGGATCATATCTAAGATAAGTATTAATAGAAAACTATTAGGCTGCACAGGCAAAATACAGCTCAGCATTTAGAGATATTTCTGGACGATATTTCAAAATACAGAAAGTACACAAATAGGTCACTGTGCGTTCAACCAGGCTAACTGCAAATAAAGTACTACTCCGGCAGTGTATAGCAAAGCTAGGCACTCTTCAGGTCAGAAGAAGAAACTGAGGCAGAACATGGGCTGGTCCTAGGAGTCTGGGGGCAGTTCTGTCACATGCCAAAGCTGGTACCTCCTTCTGCTGCAACTGTGCGGGCAGCCTTGCACAATAGCCCTCTGGAAGGGTAATTGCTGGCCCCTAAAATCTTATCTCCAAGCTCAAAAAGGCAAAAAGAAAGGAAGACCTGCAATACTGCAGTCTCAGGAAAAAAAAAAAAAAGCTGTCTGGAAGGCAGCTTTCTTATTAGGAGGAAGAGGATGCTTGGGACAAGATGCTGAACATCATGCACCAGCAAAGGGAACTTCACAGGAACATTGGCTCCATACTGGAGGAAGAGCAGTATCACCTACCTACAGCCTCCCTCTCCAGTACTTCCTTGAAGGGCCTTAGGGAAGTTCACATCCCAGTGCTTTCTGGGCTCTGCTCACTAGGATCTCTGATGAGTCCAGGCACTGATTATAGAAATTCAAGCCACAGAATCTGAATTTGACAGCTAATTTTGCATCTGCACCAACTGCAATGTTAATGCCCAGTACTACTCTCATCCTTGATTACTAGCCTAATTTCAGGAGTCAAGGCCACACTCAGTCCCATCTCTACCTAAAGACACATGGTGTTAGCCATCAGTGTTGCCTTACCTTTTGGTATTTGTTCATCTTTGACAGAATCTTAATTCACATTGGCTTCATTTCTTGTAGAGTTTGAGCAGTGTCGGATAAATTAATCACAAAGTAATCCTTGAGTTTCAGGTCCTACTTGAGGGTAGGATGAAATCCACTCAGTTGTAAGATACCCTACAAATCTGGAAGGTGCTTTGTGCCTGTTTTCCAACACACTACCAGGGAATACCAAGTGCACTAGAAGCGGCAGTAGGGAAGTTGACATTGCACTAGACATATTACTGGGTAGTCTGGCAAGGAAATAGTTTTATGTCCAGACCAAAGAAGAAAACTACTTCTGACTTTACCAACAGCAGAAGACTAGTGCATAATCTTTTTGTCTACTACCTGCTTTACAGTTAAACTGCAAGAAGTAAGAAGACCTACACAAAGAAAGGGCCAGGACTGATTGCGACCCTACAAACCGTTACTCTTAAGACCTGAGCTTTAAAGCTATAAATCACACTGTAATTTATGCTTATATTTCTCCAACTCCCTAATATTTGGAGGCCAAATTTCACCTTAGGATTCTCTAGCATTCTCATGGTTGCTGCTGTTTTCCCAATCCAGACACACTGCATATTATGTACCTCTGAAGAAGCATTCCTTCTGTTCTAATACTACTTTAAATACTGTCAAATGCTGCTGTTCCCAATAGTACTGCTTACCAGGTAATAAGTGCCCATAAATCTTCTGGCTCACAGCCTTGTTGTTCCAGGAATTTTGTAAACAGAGACAAAGAAGAGAGGGATGGATCTGGGGCACGATGGATATGTCTTGGAATCACCTGCACACTTCAGGTGTTGATAAACAGAATCAATGCTGCTGCAGGAAAATCTCCATACACTCAGAGAAGGAAGATGACAGAGACCAGAGACATTGGAAAATCTGTGCAAAGTGATGAATGCAAGAGCAGTCCAGCACCTGTACCAAAATGGTTTATTATGGTGATACTGAGTAAACAATCCTGCAAGGGCATTTCAGTACGTTTAGATGAAAACTGGTGTGGTATAGTTTATTTTATCTACCTTTGAACATAACTTATATTCTCAATCTGATACACAAGCGTTCCTTTGGCAGTGGTAGAAACTTCTCTCCAAGGCCTCTTCAACATGTACCTTTGTCCATGCCAGCACTGTCCCACTGACTCATTTCTATCTAACTCACAAAAAGCTGCTTCTTTTTCCTTACTTCTCCCAAGTCAGTTTTCTTCTTTGGGATTGCATCACACAGCCAAAGCCTTCAAAGCCCTTGGGGCTCTCTCATTACCTTACTGTTAGCTTTCCTTCCATAGGCATTGTGAAGTGAGTACACATATGTTTAGTTCTATTTTCTGTTTATTTTCTTTGAAGCTGTTCTTTATTAAACCAGGTACAAGCTCCCCCCTTGCTTAGGCACATCTCCCCATCTCTGATGGCTGCCTTGCTGCTGTCCATCCAACAGATCTATCCAAGGATAAGTGCTTCCTCTTTTTCTGCCCCATGCAAAGGAGAAGAGCAATTCTCTGCCTACTCTTAAGGCAGTACAAAGAGTGCTTTGATCATCAATTAGACCCATATCATTCCCAACAGATGAAGAACTATGTCTCATTATTGTAAGCTTGCCCAGGGGTAAGTTCCCAGTGTCCTTCCCACTTCCTCCCACCCACACATTTTACATATCACGGGTGATAGCTGATACAGCCACAGCCTGCAAGCTTCTGTTGAGACCAACATCAAGTGATTCATGGAAATTATAAATTAAAATCCTCTGCTTAATAGTCTTGCCCCTCCCCTAGACACTTCAGGATTGATGTCTACGGCATTGCTTTAGCACACTACCTGCTCTAAAAAGACCTGAACAACAGGATTACTACTACTAGGAGATGGCTCCAAGGCTCACATTTAGAAATGTTTCCCTAAACTCAGCCTAAATTTTCCCTTTCCTCAGCTATCCTGTTACTTCGACAATATCTCCTTCAATCAGTCTAAACAATTTATCCCTCTCAACTCACCGATTCCACCCTGAAAATGCTTGATGATGGTTATCTGATCACCCTTGGGACTCCCCTCTGCTACAGCAGAAGTTCAGCTGTGTTCATCCCTTCTCATAAGTTGAGTCCCCTTGGGTCCTGGGCAGGATGAGGGAGGGAGCATGAAGGTAATGGCTGAGCAAAAAGAGCAGGAGCAAGTCTGACCTGCTTACCCAGGCTGGCATACACGTGCAGGGCTGCAGGAACCAGTAGCACACACACAAAAGCCATTAAACAAGACAGCAGGTCAGTCTGGCATTGCCCGGTGCCAACTTCTAAACGCCAGGGCATAGAGGCTTGGCACAGCCATCGCTCTCTGCAAGTCTGGCTTGCAGAGCCAGTCTGGAGCCACCGTTCCCCTGCCAGGACCTCACACCACCCCCCAGCATCCCATTTAGACAAGTTTAGAGGGAGAAGACAGGCCCTCCCTGCCAGAGACTGAAATATCCTCACCACCTGGAGGGTTCAGTTGCCACATCTGTCACTCTGTGCATGCTCCATTTGAAACAAGGGCTTCAAAGCTTACGAAACATGCACTATTTCCATTTCTGACTGTGATCTGCCCCATCTCAGAATCAGACCCAGGCTGAAAGCAAGATCATGCAAAGCAAAGGGTGTGTTGCTGTGCACGTGTGGCCTCTCTAAAGGGATTTCAGCATGGTTGAAAGCAGTCTTCCCTCTTGGAGTGCAAGACAAGGTTTAGGCAGACAGAACACTGCATCCAGGACACTAATTTCACCAGTTAAATCAAACTGGAAAAATTCAGTAATCCATGCTGCAATCCCTTCCTTCATTGCTCAGTTCTCCACTTCCAGATTTCGTTTCCAAGCAGAAGTCAACATCATTTTAAGAACATGAGGACATTAAAAACTGCAGTTTCCAAGAGCCGGGGACTTAAATACCTCCAATTAATATCCATGAGAAACACACATTTAACTGTGCTTGGATGATCTGGAGAAGCACATCTTCGGTATTTCTCATTATTGCTGTACTAATTTGTAGTTTTCTATTCATCCTTAATCAACGCTGCATTTTGTGTATCGGCAGATTGTCATATTGAATTTCAACATTTAAAAAATTAGGAGAAATTTTTACTTCCAAGGTTGGACTTTCCCATTCCCCTGACTCTGTCATGCACTTCACTCAGTACCTGTTCAGTCTCTACATCATTAAAGGGAGAACAGAGAACAAGCAGATGGAGACTGCACTGTCTTCTGAAGGCAGTTGCCAAACACCATGCCAGACTGAAACCACATGGGTTACTCAAAAGTCTCGCATTGAGACAAACTTAAGTTCTTTAGATGCCAGATATAAACAATGTAAAAGCCAAAACAGAGGTTTCTTAAGTTATACTAAAAGTGAGAAAGAAAATATTATTTCTCTTTTTTTTAGGAAGAGATTGATTCCTTCTTCTACATTACTGAGAATCCCAAAAACAGAACCTGAACTAGAGGGAAACAGCCTTAAACTGCATCTGCGGTTTGGATATAGCCATCCAGTTTGCTGCCTGTCTCCCAAGTATGAGGTGTGACAAAGCTTTAAAAGAAAAATCTGCCCATCCCTTAGGAAAGATCTTCAAGGCTGCACGTTTCAGTCTTGCAGCCCATGAAGCAAAGGGAAGCTAGGAGAAACTCACTACACTGCCTCTGCTCATTGTTGCACCTTCACAGCAAATCCTGAACAGCCCTAAGCAGAGTGCCAGAGCTCATCAGACCTGAGCAAGCCCTCGTAAAGATGTTATACAGACCGCAGAAACAGCAGAGAAGGCAGCTTGATGTCTAAACACCAAGGTGAGAGGGGAGGGCAGAGAAGCCACTAAGTGGAGGCAGTAGGGTGGAGAGGGGACGATGAAGATGCATCCTGTGAGCTGGTCCATGGCACAGCCTCAGTGCTACAGACTCTGATGGACCTTGTTTTGCACACTGCCAGTATCCATCAGGAGCTTTATGACCTCTTGATTTCCACTGGTATGCAGCATTTTGGTAAATGGAGTTTAGTCACCAAGGGACCCCATGAAAATGCCAGCCTTGCATGAAATAGAACAGTGAATTAATCTGGCAGTAATAAGAGACCAAGAGGTGTTTTCAGCATGCCACATTATTCAGAACCAAGAGGGGTCAAAAGCTGGCTCTGGTCAAGCCACCAGAAGACACCAATGAGTCCCCATAAAACCTTATTGTGAGTGTCCTTCCTTGAAATTGCCTGTCCTTTGTCCCTTCCTTTTTCTCACTCTGATTCTCAGTAAAGGACTTTTGTGTTCTTGTCACCACTCATTACAGAAAAATAAACAAAAAGAAATCTTAACTAGAAGAAGTAACAAGGGAAACCCAATGTGTGACACCAAAGAGTGACATTCAAGATGTTTGGAGTTGTACACTCCCAAACCAGAAGCATCCCCCAAAACATTCAACCCTTTAGAAAAACTTCATCCTTACAGTAAATATGAAAGCCAAGATGAAGGGAGAACTGCCAACTGCAAATCAGGGTATATTTTTGTGGTTTCATTTTTCTTCTCCTTTTCCTGTTCGTTATTTCCCTCTTTATGCTCTCCATCGAATACTCTCCCTTCTCTGTATCTTTCCCTCCCCAAGTTCAATGACCAGTAAGGCACCAGTCATCAAGCCACTGGATACAATATGCTTTCACAGTACATTAGTGCTGTGCACCAGACCATGCTGTGCCTGCAATTGTATGACAGGTCAGGGCCGATTCATCTTACTGAGACCTTCAATCAATAGCATCCAGAAAGCTTTCCCAGCTGGAGAAAACCAGCCCAGTAGACACCGACCTCTCCCTCCACACAGCACTCAATCATATTTATAGAGTTGCAATGATGGAAACAGGCAAAGCCACTTCTGAACCACAGATAGTCACTAGCTATCGATACTTCAGGGACAGAGCCAAATCCAATGCAAGCAAACGGATTAGGTTTGCCTCAGTTGAATAACATTTCCATGCATTTTTTTCTTCTGTGCTCTGTCTTCTCCAGCTTCTCAGATTCATTTATGCTGGTCGTTTCAGTCACTTTCTTCGATAGCTCACCTGGCTGTTCATTCCCCCACATGCCAGTCAATGCATATAAGGATACACCAGCTACTGACTCCTCCCAGCCCAGCTCCACCACTGCTTTCCACAGGTAACAGCTAAGCCCCCTTGGGCCATGTCTCATTGACACAAAAGTCACTACAGCTTACATTTGCAGCAGGGAAGTAAAGCATTAGTAGAAAGAATAAGAGAGAACAACCATCAAAAACAGGTGACAGTCACAATAAAGAATACTCTACCTGTAGATAAATATAAATAGTATAGACAAAGTGCAGCCATAAGTTACTTAAGCTTTAAGATCAGTTTACATGTTTAAAACAGCATAAGTGTGCTTAATATAAATGAAAATCCAGAACTGCCATATTCCAAATTAACTTCCTTCAAGCCACAATACACACACTAGTCTACTGCCTTTCTCTGCTTTTCTGTTCATCACTTATTCTAATCCATTCCTCACTTAGAGCACTGTTGTATTTTTGATCCATCCTTCCTACATCTTAGTTCCCTTGTATTGACACTGTTAGGTATCTGGTTTTAAATCTTGAAATCATAGAGGGAATGAACCACAACAAGTGAAGTCTTGTTCAAATCCCTCATATCACCATCTAAAATCAATAAGCATTTCTGAAAGTGCAAACAGCATTGTTTTCTTCCTCACTCTTCGCCTTATTCTCCTAATCAGAAAGACAGAGATGCATCTTCTCTGCTTCATAGAGTTAGAAGGTTTAATTATTTATAGTATTTAAAGTACTTCTGGCTTTCAAGTGATAGAAGCTACATGAGCTGAGATTATTATTATCCTTTTCCACTGCACCTCCCCGAAGGCAGCAGTGTCGTCTTGTGAGATCATTCCCAACATTACTCACAGCATCCCAAGAGAATGTATTAAAACCTGTATGCCCAAAATCTTCTGGACAATAAATTCTAGTTTAGCTAGGAGCTGAGAGAGAGCAATTGCTGTAATACCATAAATAGTTGTTGGTTTCCAAGTAAAATCCGATATCCAATATTGACTTTGCCACATCGACTCAAACTGCAAAATACTGCTGATCAGTAGTTTCTGATGAAATAACATGCTGTCAGCAAGTGCCAGTTTGTTAAGCCCAGTCTCATGAAAATACCTCAACTCACAATTCATTTTCACCTTCTCCAGAGCAGCTTCCTTGCTAGCAAGAAAGAGCAATAGCGATGCAGACCTTTGGAGAGTGAGGTAGAGTTGCAGTATGCAGACAGCCTCCAAGGTCCTGAGCACCAAGCCCCATTCATTCATCCAGCAATTTTAATCCAGACCTTGAAATCTGTTTCAACAAACAATCCGCCCTGTGGTTTGCCACAGATCCAGGGAGTCTTGTTCCAGCAGCTATGGGACAGTGGAAATCTAAAGTGAAGCTGTGTCTTGATTCAGTTGCAGAAAATCAAAATACAAGATTTCCCAGCTGTGGGGCTCAGAAGCAGAGATCCTTGGACCCTAGCTTTAAACAGATGTGGGTGGAGGTGGCCAGACCAGAGTCATCAGGCTTATACAGCAGAGCCAGAAAGTCCTGGGAGCTCTGTTTCCCTCTAAACAAAAATCCTGGCCTTAAGACTCCAAGAGTCTGGTTTGGGGCTATGGTGTCAGAGGTATAAGAAATCTGGGATCCATAAAGAAGTCCTCAGACGTAATTCCAAAGGCCTGAGGGCCAGGACATTAGTGAAAGTGCCCCACAGCTGCAAACCCTACAAGCTCTGGAAGCCGGGACATGAAGAGCCATGAAAGCTTTGACAGCTTCACCTCATTTATTAGTCCTTTTTATTGGGTCCTCTGAACTTGCAGTTCCCCAGCATTTCCAACTAGCAAGGAGAAGGAGGGAACTTCACCACTAAGTTCATACTAAAACTAAATTTCTACCTGCCTGGAAATCCTGCTTGTAGCCTGCTCCCTTGTGATTCCGTCAGACTTCACAACCTACACTGTACTGTGCCTGTTGAGCAACTAAGGGAGACCACTGCAGAAACACAAGAGGTTTCAAGGGATGTTGGCAGCCACAGAGTATCTGTTGTCATAATGAATTTACAGAGAGCAACTGCTCTGCTTTGGGGGTTATTTTTTTGAACCAATCCACATCCTTCTTTCAGTTCCCATCAGTTCCTGGTATACACTTCCACAGACTTGAAAGACTAATGCATTCCTACTCTAGAATTAAGTATAAAGTAAAATGATGGTGTGTGTATATATATTTGTGTATATTATTGCTTGGCTTTATATAGAAAATGAATACATTATGCACTCCATCTTCTGGACCAGTAGACAGGGCTGTATTTCTTTGCAGGAGGAATGCAGCTGGGAAGACTTCTGTGCAGGATAGCCAGTTACCCCTTTCCTGCCAGACCTGAAATGCCACCTGTTCTAAAGGCATTCAGCCTCTATATTCCAGAAAACAGGAAAACTCAAAAACGGTCCTACGAAGAATGAAAAATGTAAAAAAATGAGGGAATGGGGGGGGAGGCTAAAAAAAGCCTACAACAGTTCAGACAACATTTAGGTTGCACCCATTTTACATCTTGGCTGGTCCCTGAAGGAAATTGGCTTCTGAGATATACACCCAAAACTTGCTGCCACACCAGAGTTCAGCTTCTGGTACAGAACAGCTGCTCTCTCTCCTGAGAGTTTTTTCTGGGGTGGAAGCCGAGATACCACTTAGCCAGGAAGTAGGGGTTTAACGGATATTGTGTCGAGGCTGTTTTCACACTGCCCATCCTGAAGCACTAGATTAATGCTGAGATGCCAGTTCTGTTTTGTGAAGGGCTTTTGTACAACCCTGAGGTTACAGGTCCACATAACCATCCAGTTAAAGCACTCGGTTAGTGACAGGCTGCAGTTTCTAGCTAGGTCTTGCCCTTGTTTGTATATGACAGTACCAATATTGACATCCTGAACAGCTAAAGATTATATGCTGCAAATGTCACCTGGTCCCTAAAATGAAGTACAGAAAACAAACCAAGTCACCTATAAAAACTGCCTCAACAAACTTTGTCTTAAGCACACTACTTCTCTCCTGGGAGTTTCCTGATGCTACACCCACTTTGGGATTTCTTTTTTTCTCTTTTTTCATCACAGCTTTGAGAATTCCCCAGGCCAAGTCTAGGCTACAGGGCTGAACCACAGCTCCATGTGCTCGCTGGTTTTAATTAAAAATAATAATAAATAAATCGGCCCTTAGATGCCATGCTGGCTTCCCACAAAGTCTCTCTGACACAGGTCCTGCTTCGGAGTCCCATCAGGATGACACTGTGACAGGACCTCATTCCTAAGTCAGGTGGCATTTTTGCATGCAGCTGCATCAATTACTGTATATACAAAGATCCCAAGTACTGTAAAGTTCCTGGAGCCCTCTGTATTACATGTTTCCACCACCTTTGTGCCACAGGAGTGTAAAACCCTTCTGATATGATGTGGCAGCATTTTAAACCCAGACTGCACAGTTGTTAACACATTTGTGAGGCACTGGATGCCATGGGAGGGGGCGAAAATCTATAAACTCAGCACACATCCAAAGAGCAGCCTCTTACTCTGCTCCCTATGATATTTGTCTCAGGAGAGAGTTAAGAAAAGATGGAACAAACAAGCTATGTATGCATAATCACCTGACTACACTGTACCAGCATTGCTCTGGGATTCCCTTCCTCTTGTTTGTACTTCATCTTCCAAGCCTGCAAAACTTCAGGGACCCTAAACTGACCATATTCCTAGCACAGTCCTGTCACCACCCCATCTCGAAACCAGGGATACTTCAACAAAACTAAAAGTAATATACATCCATTCCTCACTCCTCCTTTCCTAATTAAAGAGATCAGCAGACATATCAGACCACAGCTGAGCTCCTGACCCTGAAGCTGAGGTGAGTTGGTGGGCAAGCTGTGCAGCCCCTCTGGCTGATTCATTTACCCAGGCTGGCCTGGCATGTGACTAAGGGATCGTCCTCTCCAGATCTATGTGTCTTACAGCATCCCCCACTATTAAACTTTAAATTTATTTATAAAGAGCAATCACCTAAAAGTATACATAAAATTTAAAAAAAAAAAAAGAAAAAAATCAGGTGCCCTGATATTAAGGAAAGAAAAAAACACTTAAGCAGCATTCAAGTTCCCCAAGGGAGGTGCTCAGACGTGAGTTACTGCCAAGATGACATCTGTAGGGAAATAAGCCACCAGATGCAGGGGAATGGACTGGAGGGCCCCAGAGCAATGAGGAGGGGAGGAGGGGGAGAGGAAAAAAAAAAGAGAGAGAAAGAAATAAACCAAGAAATTAAGCAAGCTGATTTTCCTATCACTAGTTACTATGTTTTACAGAATTCACAGGTGTCTTTCACTCTTTATGTAGCAGCTTTCCAAATGTCCCAGTACCTGCCTCAAACCATCTGGCCTGCTATACTCTTTTCCAGCAGACTCCCAGACAAAAAGCCTATTGCAACAGAGGGGAAAAAAAGAGCCATCTTGTCTAGCCGCTGCGACCTGGCTCTCCCCTCCACCAAAAGGGCCTTCCTTTCTCTCACAAGCAACAATAATCTCATGCACAAACACATATACCCCAGTTTTCAAAGCAATGCACCTCCCCAGTCATCCCTTTGGCAGCTGCCATGAGGAGACAGTCCCATCTCCCTTGCATCTTGCAGCCCATACTAGTGCAAGAGCAGTGGTGGTGTGAACGGAAATATGAAATTAAGAGGATGATATTTCACCAGGGCATTTTGGATTTTTCACGTCAGAGGAAGAAACCCACTTGGAAAAAAACTGTCCCTGGCACTAATCAACATCTCCTGAACTGGAAGTGCAGGACCGCTACAACAGCCGGGGCGGAGTACAAGATGTGAGACTACAGGAATGGAGAGCAGCAACCCCACGGGATGAACGTGGAGGCAATGAGAACAACAAGCTTCCTCTGGGACTGCAATGGCACGTTCAAGCAGGCAACATGCTTGCAGCGAGAGCAAAGGAAAAAGTGCACGTACCAAACAGTCAAGGGAGCAGGGTAATGCAGAGTCAAAACATCTGACCATAGCTTGTAATGAACAACATCAAATCATTGCAAGCAATGCATGAAAGAAGAGCAAGCTCTAGAGAAAGTTCTGCAGTATAAAACACGCAATGCATGAGCGCGCCTATGGAGCTCACTAGCCCAGGAGATTTCACCCTCCGTAACCCAGTATCAGCCCCAAACCACTGCTAGTTGCAGTGATCATTCTTGTCTCTCATAGCTCCTCGAAAGGGTTCATCTCCTTACACATCATGCCTGAAAACTCAGATGATCGCCACACTTTATACAACTGAAATCAGTTGTCCAGCACACTGAAGAAAGTAGAGGAAGATCCTTGCCACCCCTGTACGGCTTGCTGTGTCCCAGGAGACAACTCTCTGCCAGTACCAAAAATATCATGTCATAGTAAAATCTCATATAGATACACCTCTTCCCCCCACCCCAAACATTCGTTGGACTTTTGATTTTGACGGGCCTCATCCCAATGATGGGAGTATCAGCCATTTGTGTGGCCAGAGCTAACAGAAGTCTGCTGCAATCCAGCAGCTGGTGGGACAAGGAGAATCCATAGGGATGTATATGGCAATGCTTCCAGTTGGATGACTGAGCCCGTGCAGTCTTCTCTTAAAAAGGCAGCCAGAAAGGGACTAAAAGTAAAAAGGTTGTCCCATAGTCACAGTCCCAGAGCAACTGTTGCATATGCCAAGAACAAGACAGATTGCAGACAGATGAATTGCATCACAAAGAATGATGATAGAGACGCTTTCCCCTTCTTTGTCCTCAGGGTGCTTCCCTGAGTCAAGGGGTACCCACTCCCCAAAGAGGCCATCAACCTGCACCCTCTTCTAGTTGTGTATCCTTTTCTAAGGTGGGAGTAATGATTGATTAGATGTAGTCAGTGCCTCTACTCTGCCATCACAAGCTGATATCCATTCCAGGTGTAATGTACACAACCACACACCAATGAAAAACAACTACGGAGAGAGGAAAAGCTAAGGGGAAGGAAACAGCAGAGCAGAGAAAGTGAGAACAGGAACAAAAGTGAGAGGGATAGTGGAAAGAGGAGATGAGAGAGAGAGTGTGTAGGGAGTTACTTTGCAAGTGGTAGCTAAAAATCTCCCAACGTTCATGGCAAATGATGCATGAAATACACTGTCAGGAATGTGATGCCCAGAACCTATTGTTGCTAAATATTTAATCTGATTGGCAGGGAGCCATTAAAACCTCAATGTCTAGATCTCAGGCTTCTAAAGAGCAACAGGTAAAGTAAATACATCAACATGTTGTGATTCACCTTGGGTGCCATCAGCCTTTTCAACTCGCAGCATTGTGTAGGGAAAAAAATGGATATTATCAACAGCAGAAAGGGGCTACAGGAAAGACACAGATTATGTACCTCGGCTCCCACTGGAAACTACAGACAAGTGGAAGGTCAATATGTCCACTGTCTTCTTCAGAAATTACAACACGTTGCTGCAAAGACTTTGTACAATGCAGTTCATGCTTCTCAAGCACTATAAAATCACACAGAATGAATTGTGGTACATTGAGGCTACGGCTCTAATGGTCCACACTTCTGTGCATGTTATCCCTGGAGCCAATGTGCAAGCAGACCAAAGGCTGCCTCCAGCAATCAGCTTCTACAGCCTGTCAAGCATGAAGCAGGTCAGAATGTCCTATATATGTGTCTTCTAATGCCAGCACATGAGAGCACAGCAGAGCTGGCTGGGAGCATGCAGGTATGCAGCCCTTTGGGGTAAGAAACCTCATTAGCCGGAGATGACAGGCCAGCCAACGGCTAGCAGGGGAATATACACGTGTACATTCATGCATCCAGTACAGGCTCCCACTCTGCTGACTCTACCTACACAACCTTCAGAGCAGCTGCTCTCTGTGTCAGCTCTGGTGTCCCTAAGCCAGCATCTAAGCTGAGTCTTTGCTCTCAAACAGCTATGTCCTGGAGCTTTGCAAAGTAGAAGGATTATGTTTGAGCAAAACTTTTGCAGTTTCAAATACACCTCCATTCTGACTCAGGCAAACCTGGCCACTGAGGGAGACCCTTTGGGAAAAGAAACTGACCTTCTTCATCTTTTTGTATTGTTCAGATCAACTAATTTCTAGAGTGAAGGTGTTTGGGGCTGGAGGTGGGGGGTGTATTTATTCATTTATTTAGCAATAATGTGGCATTTTAAATTTTTCAAAGCTAACTTATAAGTAGAAAAATTATGCTCTGTTGTAGACTGCTCCAGAACAATTTCCTCACCATTGTCTAACACACTAGCAACAAGACTGCAATTCTTCCTAAGGACTCTGCAGGTCCAGGGCACGTGGTTGGTTGACTATGTCAGAACTGATAAGCTAAACTGTGTGAGTCCAGTAGCTGCCTTTCAAAATAGATAGACAGATAAGAAGTGTACTGTCATGACAGAAATGTAGGAAAAACCAACATACATACTTGTTTCACAGATGATGTGAAATTTGACTGTATGCAAAGCCCCATATCATGCAGGACATCTCCAAATCTAATACTGGCTGCAGCCTCTTGGAAGTCTGGGATGAGGGCTTTGCAGGTGACATAGCACCAAGATCTTCTCTAGGCATAAATCTTGCAGGACTCATCACAGACTGGTATTCACTGGCATAAATCTCCCATCATATTCCCCTTTATGTATTTCTGGCTGCTTCCCTGTCACTGTCGCAGCTGCTCAAGGAGCTGACTTCATCAGAATATGCTTTGTGAAGTGCTTTTTCTGCTCTGAACGATGCTTTTGCTTTATTTCTTTCAGTAAGTGCCAAACCACTGAAGGATGCCAAGGGTAGAGATCTGAAAGTCAAGACCAAGTAAAGAGTAAGTATTTTTCTATGGCATCATCAGCTGAAAAGCCTCAGGGCACCTCACAAACACAAGAGAAAGTGTGACTTTTGAATACAGCTGTATAGTGTGTGTGTCCATCATCTCAGCCCACAGACAAATAGGTATGCTGAGTGACTTGTTAACGGGCTCTGACAAACCCTGCTTCTGTTTGAGACTTGTCCCATCCCATGTTCATAACGTACTGCCTGTAGTGGGCAAGGGAGAAGGAGACATGCTTGCATTTCAGCCACTCTAGTCTAAACAGCCTCACATACCCTCAGCCAGCAAAAAAGGTATGTTTGCCAGACCACGGACCTGCTGCAGGACCAAACTGTTGAGGCAGGGAGGGGAAATGAATTTATTGACAACAACTGTTGATTAACTAAGAGCCAATGCATGGAAAAGTCAGACATGGGACACTGCTGATCTACCTCCTATCTTTACCACAAAGACAAGCCTTCCCTCTAGTCCAGGAAAGCACAGTCCCACTTGCACACAATGCTTCAGCTTTTGCCTTAAAAGGAGGTCTTCCAAAGTTATGAGAAGAACTTGTTTCTCTGATCCTGGGCTCCTATCACTCTTTGAACTCCCTCTTAAAATTGCCCAGGAATTAGCTGTGTCACCTTCATAAAGGGAACAAAGTTGAAGCATTTATTTTATAAACAGCCCTCTAAACAGGTATTACAAAATAATACATTTAGAATGCTCTTCACATCAGGCCCCACAGCACCATTTACCTAGAGAGATTGGAGCCACCAGTTGAGATACTGCACTGGTTCATGGCTCCATTTCTTATTCTCACCTTTTTATTTCACTTTGAAATGCACTCAGTCATAAAAGCAGATCAGGAATTAACATTTCCAGGTACAGAATATTATCCTAGCATCTGAAAATGGACTTTATATGAAAAAATGTGCAAAATTTCTTAAGTATAACTAGATGAGAAACACTACGATAAAAGCTTTTGCTTCATGATATTTTCTTGTGCCTGTCAAAATGAGGAGATACAGTACTGCACAGAGACTTTTTTTTCTTCAAGCTAATTAAGCTATTTCATACCTCAAAGAAAGAATCACACCAAAGGGGCAAAAAACCCAGCTAATCCACACTCTGCTGAAACTAGCTCCTTACTGCATTTTTGCAAGAAACATACTTTTCATCCATAGTCCCTTCATTGCAAAAGGCTGCATTCAAACAGATCTATAATCAAAGACAAAAGTATAATTAAACAGAAACATTAACAAATATGTCCTGAACAAATAGAAAAAGATCCTGCAAGGATAAAGCACCACAGCACTGGCTCATTTAGATGCTCAACAGCCTTTTAAGGACTATGAAATCATAAGGAATCTCGATGAAACAAGAATAGCTTCCTGATATCCGTGTCATCCCCCAAAAGGCGAGTGTCTCATATCATCCCTGGGTATATATTCTCCCAGCAATTCCCATATGCCCCCTTAGCTTCCTCGTCACCCGACATTTAGTTCTCCTTCATACAGATCCCATTTTTCCCACCTTTAGCTAAGAGCCCACATTTTTCCAGATCTGCCCTTAGTCACTAAAGGGTAATTGGCCCCTATTCCTCTTAATAAAAGTTCTTTATGGATTTACAGTGTTAGGTTTCCACCCACAATTGTCTTTCCTCTAGACTGAACATGCCTGGCTCTCAGCATATTGTTACATGACTTGGTGCCTACTGTCACCTACCTTTCTCCCCTTGCTTGCTCCCTCTCTAGCCCACAAACTGTCTTTCTCAAAACACCACACCCAAACCAGGATGCTACACTACACAATCACAGCCAAAAGGACAGGGAAGAAATGATCTACAGGCCCAGCAAACCAGAGGGAGTGGACTCGTGCAGGAACACTGCACCCTTTCCCTCCTCTCCTGAAGAATTTTAGATACTTCTTGTAGCAAAGCTCCAAGGGCTACTTTTGTTCAAAGACTGCCATGCTTCCTGGGGAATGGTACCTTTACCCTCTGCCACACTTCACAGTGGGAACCGTGCTGTCTATTCAGTGTTTCCTTTTGTTCAGTTTCCTGCTCTTGTTTGTTAACAGCTACTTCTTCTGTTCTGCTTAGATTCCTACACAACTCCCCTAGCAGCGCAGATCGGGCATCTAACCAACCTCACTCCGACAGCACTAAACAATTCCTCGCTCACTCACTCTCTTCTTGGTGTTTACATTCTTAAGCACACACTTTAAGGCAGTCATCACATCTCCCTTTTAATTGTCATTTGGCCAAGCTAAATGTAATTAGTTACTTTAATCTTCCCTCTTAGATCAATCCCTCCAGCATCTTAATCATTTTTGTTGCTCCACTGAATTTGTTCTAATTTGCTGCCATCTTTGGGCACTGAGTTCTCCAGAACTGAACTCAATACCTTAGGTACACTCACACCAAGCACATGAAGAAAACATGACTAGAAACACGTAGAAAACATTTCCTCGCTCTGAGATGCAATGGCTCCATTTATTCAATCCAGAAATCACATCAGCTTCTTTGCTGCTGCATTGTGTTGTAAGCCCATATCTCATTTGTTAAACAGTGTAACCCCAGTATCATTTCTGGCATTACTGCTTTCCAGGGGTGTACCTCTCGTCTCTGCTTTCTTTACGAGTGCAGTCTGATTTTAACTCCTACTATTCAATTTATTATCCACTCTGCTAATCCCCAAATCCTATTCTGAGGTATGGCTGCTTAGCCAGCTATATATCTCAAATCTCTTTGATTTCCAATGGAAATACTCTCACAAAGTAAAAGGCACAGGGTTTTTCATCAGAGTAAAGTCAAAGCACATTCCTAAATTTGCAAGACAATATGCATTTTTCACGCGCTTGTGCCAAGCATCAGTCCCTCACTGAAAACTGCCAAAGGGTTTTCAAATGCTGTAGTTGGGCTTTGGTGGCATACCAGTGTTGTGCTGCTGCATGATGGCTTTGCATCAAGCCCTGCTGCTCTCAGAAAAAGCAATAGGCCTTGAAGAGCTGTGCTAAGTTCTATGGGAACAACCAAGAGCCCTGTGCAGGTGCTGGTTAAGCATCATCCAAATGTACCAGTGCTGGGGTACATTTCTGCCCATCGTCTTCTCCATAGGCACCCTCAAAATGGACATGGCACCTTCCTAATAGCCTACACATCAGCTTCCTCCAAACTGTGGTGTCAAAAGCTCCCCTTCTCCTTCATCCCAAAAGGAGGGGCGGGCAGGAGGGGGCTTCTTCAGAGCCTTCCTGTGAGACATCATATTGGTTCAAAGCACCCCAGACATCACCTGTGCACCAGGCAGTAACAGAAGCAGGACCTGGGCACAAAGGAAGTTTTTTAGGATGCAAAAGAAAGAAAAGAAAAAAAAAAACCTTCCCCCTCCTCTGAACCTTGTCCTTCTCCTCCAAAGCTCTTCTCCTGCCCAGCTCCTCTGCAGACACCAGAGCCTCCAACAGCTCCAAAAACAGTTCAAAGGCATACAGACTGTGAGACTGGCTTTGCCACACAACCACATTCATCTCCTGCAGGGCTGCCCTGACAACAAGCCAGGGGTGACAGCATGAAGTCCAGCAAGGCTTGTGCAAGACAAAGGGTGAAGGAGATGGACAACCTGGCCCTGGGTAGGACTGATGCATCACCTCCATACTTGTTCAGCTCTGTGTGGGACATGCTGCTTAGTCCAATCCTGCTTCCAGTAGCCACAAAGCAGTCACAGCTTAGCAATGTCTGAATAACGTGGGTCAGGAGCCCTTCCACTGTGCCTCTGGCTGTGCCTGCTCCCTTCATGCTCTGGGTCTGAGGTGAATGGGGAGGCATATCTACCCATACCCAGCAGGCTGTAGCATCAGTTTCCCTCTCTCTAGAAAATGGAGAAATAAAGCACTGGCTATTCCCTCCCACCCTCTCCCATGCCTATGTACTACTAGCACGGGTATATTTGAGTCAGCTTTCTTAGTCCTTCATGGTCCAGGCTTTCCCAGGACCAATTTACTGCCAGTGAAACTTCAACGAGGTGTATAAATCTGCCCTCCTGCCATCACCTATTCTCATGACCCATGTCAGCCCACTTCTTCCTCACCAGCAGCAAGACAGGATCTTCTGCTTAACTTTCCAAACTCATGTGCCAATAGAAAGAAGCGAGGGAAGAGGCTTAGCATAACTCGAGTCACTTGAAAAGCCTCAAGGTGTGTGAATTGCCTGGATTTATGACAGTGTTTAGCATCATCTCGAAGTTCCTTACAAGAAAGAGGGTCAGTTTGAGGAAAAGTAAAACAAAGTGGACTGAATAAAAGTACAAAACTGCTCAGTATCCATCCTTCAGATATTTAGAAAATGCACCATGCTGCAGGTGCACACTTTCAACTCTCCCACTGCTACACTTTGGACTTCCTTGAAGCCCATGAGTCCTCCCTTGCGGAAGGGTAGTTCACAAAATCTTGGGATGCTTTTAGCCTGCAAAGAAAGACAAGAGCTATGCATAAATTTAACAAAGAGGAACTCCAGTCAAACCACCTGACTGTATCTCCTGGCACAGACCAAGGATGGGCATTTTCTGCCAAATACTGATCAGTGTGTACTAAACCAGCTCAGCCAGGATGGAGAAGGTCAGCTTGGCTTCAGCCAACTTCAGGTAACAGCTGACTATGGCTAAGAAAAATCTTAGCATGTTTCCTATCATCTTGCTCTAACAAGCAGACAATTCTTAATTCCATATCCACCAGGCCCTGCCAGTTTTGCACCAAGGAACACCAGCCTTTCAGTGGTGCTCAAGGTTGTTCCATACCATGTTCTTCTGTTCACTGGTATGAACGTATAATGTTTCACTTCCAGTTATCATAGATTCATAGAATAGTTAGAGTTGAAAAGGACCTTAAAGATCATCTGGTTCCAACTGCCCTGCCATGGGCAGGGACATGCCAGTAGATCAGGCTGCCCAACCTGGCTTTGAACACCTCCAGGAATGGGGCATCCACAACCTCCCTTGGCAACCTGTGCCAGTGTCTCACCACTCTCATGGTGAAGAAATTCCTCCTTACATCAAGCCTAAATTTGCCCCTCTCCAGGTTATACTCGTTATATTAAGAGGCACAGCTTAACCTGCTGTGAAATTTGCCTTCTCTTTACATTACTATGCTGATCTTTCATTGAACTGAATACCTCTGGATGCTTTTATCCAAGTTTTGTATTTCCTTAGCTGATATAATAAATGCGGCAGTTCTATAAAGCCAAGGTTCAAGGTAAGTCTTTTGCCTACAAACTTTTCTAAACGCCAGGCTTCACCTAAAGAACGCGTAGAACTTCATATCTAGGAGGAGCATTGGATCAAACACTGTCTTTTCTGCTATCTCCTTTAGGTCCACTAAATACTTAAACACCCTATAATAAAGGAAATGAGAGGGTTTAAAGTTAATTTAAGTCTTTAACAATTTTTTTTTTTCACTCTCCCTGGGTCTGTGACAGTAAAATCAAGTTCAATGATTTTCCACCAAGTTTTGTCCTGCAACTTCTACGCCATTGTTTTATATTACTCTTTCAAAGTGATTCAGATTATGAGATAATAATATTAAACTGCTTTAAAAGTCTTAAATTCTGTTCAACTAGACATTTCAACTATGCCAAATACAGCCATTTTAATCAGTTCTTACCAGAGAGTCATTGAATTTTTCCTCCGGGCACAGTCCATGAGGATTTGGGGAAGAAAACTCAACACAACTTAATCTGATCCCAAAACTTAATATGAACCAGATTCTACACTTATTGCCGTTTTATACTGCAGGAAAAGCAATACATTAGCCAGTCAAGAAAACATTTGAAAACTTGTACAGCAAAAGAAATGCTGAAGACTCTGTCAGTATCCTTAAAATTACATCATATAATTCTTATAAAACAATGAAATCGTCAAGTATGAAGAGAAAAAATAACACCCATTTTATGCAGCTAACATCAAGGATTTTTGTAGCATTCATTGCAGGCATCAAAATAGCAACCTAGGAAGAACCTCAACAGCTCTTTAAGATGTTCCTCAGATCCAAAAAGTCAGTAAGTTTATAAACAATAATACTTTGAAACGAAGTAATTCAAGAAAATATCGTGAGCTCTTGCATCACATACCACAAAGCAGACAACCAAAGTTAACCCAGTCCTTGCCACAGCTAATGCCAAGATTCTGCCCAACTTCAAAGAGACAGAGAATCCAGCCTTTGGGCTGCAGCTGAACCATTGTGTAGATACACATCACAGTTTGTCCTGCTACAGTTGCCGAACTACAGTATCACAGAAGACTGTCATATCAGAGAAGATACGCAAATTTCTCTATTACCCTGTGCACTTCAAAGGACACAGTCAGACTGCCAGGGAAAAGCTTCTCTCTAATTTTCTAGTTTGTTCAATTTTTATGCTTCATCATGCAAGCAGTATTTTCTTATGAAACATCTTCCTTGGTGGAAATGGACAACGCTTCTAAACTCATGCAGGCAAAGAGGTACAAAGGCATAGAATTAAATGCCATTATTACACCAGCACCTCCTGGAATTCAGTGGTTACAGAAGCAGCAAGCCCTGGTCATCTCTCCTTACCCTTCCTGCAGTGTCCGCAGAGACAGTTCTCTGTGGGGTGGCAAGGACCAGTCCTATGATACCTGGTCATGTCAAGGGACCTCATGTGCCAAATTGCCACTCTTTAGCTACAAATTAAGGTCTGAGAAGTCCAGAGATTGTGGCTGTGCTGACCTATATGGACAATGCTGTTTCTTGAAAATAAAAATCACGTTTGGGAACCATTGGACTCAGACTGAGGTGTCTCCAGGCCTTCACATTCAAAAAATGATGGACTACCAGGTAGTCTTACGGTGGAAAAATATAAGACGAAGCACCAAGGGTTAGGAAACTTTGGTTTCTCCCTCAATCAAGACTGTTTTCCAAATCTGGTGGCAAAATGTAATACAACTTCTGTCTCTTCCCACCTCAAGCCTGTACATCCTTAACATGCATACACACAGAAAAGAAGTGCCTTTAAAAAGTACACCTGCCAAGGCTGCTTTTGTAATCATAAAAAAATCATAATCATAAAACAACCAGGCTGGAAGAGACCCACCAGATCATCAAGTCCAACCATTCCTATCAGTCACTAAACCATGTCCCTCAACGGGCACACAATGGGGACCCCCAGTTCACCAAGCAAGGAGCCCCAATCCCAAGGGGAAGCCACCACTGACCATCACCCACACCAGACTGATACTCCACACAGCCCAAGGTCACACAGAGGGGCTCAGTCCTGCTGAGAGGTGATATTGGAGCAGCCACCAACCTTCCCAATCATCCTTACCTACCTGGCTGGGGGGGCCACCAGGCCCCCCAGCCTTTCTTCCCCCCCCTGCTCCCGTGGGATGCAGGGTGTGCCATGGGGACTCACCGGTGAAGCCAGGGCAGCGGTGATACCAGGAGATGCATACCTCGACCACAGCCCGGCTAGGCACAGCTAGGGGCTGTTGGTCTTTGCCAGGAAGAAAAAGGGATCCCTTGGAGAGGGCAAAGCAGCAACACCTGGGGAGGGAGGAGTCTTCAATAGAGACCAGGTGCTCTGCATTTAGAATCAGAGAATCACAGAATCACCAGTTTGGGAAAGACCCACTGGATCCCGGAGTCCAACCATTCCCGTCAACCACCAAACCATGTCCCTCAGCACCTTGCCCACCCGTCCCCCAAACACCTCCAGGGAAGTCAATAGGGATTAGCTTCTCCAGACAGCAAGCTGCAGCATACCCATCGGGCTCCTACTCTATACTGCCCTTTGAAGGACCCTCTCTTTCTCCAATGACTCCCACAGCTAGTGTTAGCTTCTGGGAACACTCCCCTTTCCATATAAAAGTCAAACTTTGTACCAAGCTTATAAAAGCAAAAGTATAATGAACAATGAGAGGGGAATAACAAGGGATACCAACCGCAGGAATGAAAATCCCAAGTGATTCCAAAGATATCAAGACAACTTTAAAAAGCTACCTGCACATTATAGGAAATGATAAAAATTTTCATTGAAGCAATAACTCTGGCTTCCTGTCACCGAGTCTTTGTAGTTCTCATCTCTTATCCTTTGTTTAAGAGCATTTGCTTGAGAATCAGGTCTTTGCTCCCTGGGAATTCATCTCCTCCTGTCACTTCTTCTCCCGCTTGGAATCAGCACTGGAGCTGGACACTAAATAAAACATTTTGTTGTCACTAAGAAATACAAATGCTTTCAAAACAGAACAAGCATAAACCTGCACTGCCTAATTTGGAGGGAGAACTAGCTCCCATGTCTCCTGAATCTCAGAGGACTCCACTACCTCTGGGCTATGGAGCCTACTTCTCCATTTCTTTCATGCTGAAGTCATTTGCCTCTATATAAGTAATTACTTCAGACTGGGCCAAAGAAACAAACTACCTTCACAGCCTAGTCGTTAGTGCACTCCCTCTCCAGCACAATGAATAGGCATTTATATAAAGTAGAACAGCTCCAACTGGAAAAGCTCCAACTGAGAAAGTATTACTGCAGAGGACCCAGTAGTCTGGGCCCTCATGTTGGCTACTACAGCCTTGGGGACAAGTCTCCACTCCAAAGTATGCAGAGTAAGAATGCATCACCCAAAACCCAGTCATTTTTTCTGCTTGCCAGGCTGCTAGCTATTCTGGGTTTTTCTCTGCTTTTTCATGAAAACATATCAAATGTTCTAATTAATTTCAGTGCAGAATTAGCAAGATCTGTGAAATTACTTTTTTTTTTTTCATGGAGCAGTAAACCCATTTTCGGTCACATTCACTATGTTACAAACCTCTTATGTCAAAAACCATAATCATCATCTCTAACGTCAAGAGCTGGAGTCAGAGATCTCTCCAACAAGCTGTGAGCAAGGAACAATATTTCACCTCAGTGTCCTCACTAAAAAAAGTATAAGAGTATTAAGGCAAGGTATGTCGTTAACCAACACCTGTCTCCTGTTGTGTGTCTCCTGCTTTCTTAAAGTTAATTCTCTCTCCAGTACAAAATCATTGCACAGAAAGGGTTGTTCATGCAAGATACCCACTGTGGATATCCAGCTTCTGCTTCAGAGAGCACTGAGGCACAGGCAGTCAGCTCCTGCAAAGTTCTCTGAGCCCTTTAGTTCAGAAAGCCTTTCAGCCCCTTTACTCCCCACTGAAATGGTGCAAATTAAAAGTAGATAAAGCATGATCCTTACAGCTTTCTCTGAATTCCTGGTTTGAAAGTTTGCAAACTTTCAAAGAGATTCAAAGAGAACTTTCCGTAAGAGCCACCGTATCTTTAAAGGCAGACATCCCACAGCTATCCTCTTTTTCTAAGCTGCTTAGTTGTTATCTCCTTATCTGTTTAGTGTACAGGCCCCCCATCATGTAATGAAATTATTTCAATGTCCCTTTTGAGACTCCATTTATACTTTTGTGGCATTTACCACTTTGTTATTTCCAGATGGAGCCTTATAAGCTTCCTCCCAGGATGCTCAAATACACAGTACCTCAGACCACATCCAAGCTGCTTTTATACTTTGACTTTCAATGTTCTGGGAAACCATCTTTGCAATTTTAATTATATAAAATACTCACCTTTTCAGTGATAAATTAGATGGCAATTTCAAGTTGCATCAAAAACATGGAAAACTGAAGAGAGACTGCGAGAACAGATTATGTCATTCTGTCGCTTTCGTTAGACCGTCCCTTGGGTATTGTCAGCCTCTGATGTTTCAGCTTGCCTCTGCTGAAGCACGTCTGACACAAGGGAATCTCCCCTGAGACACTTAGGCCACTGACTACAGCAGTCAGTGATACCAGAGAATTACAGAGGAGGAGAAAGCAAGGTGCAGGGATAACAGATCCCTCCTGCATGCCTTCCATGTAAGCGTATGCCTACGTGTGAGTAGCCACGAGTTAGTGCATCTTTGTGCATTTCCTCTACCACAATGCACTCCAAATGCATTTCTCAGCAGAGTCCTGTGACAGAAATTCCCCAGAAATCCATCCATGTGCAATTAATTAACATGCCACTTTATCTAGTGCAAAGAGATTCACGGCAGCAACCCTTTCTCCATCCGCTTCCTGCCTCTCTTTTTCCACGCAGCAGTGGAGCCACTCTTCTCACAGCACAGGCTTCAAAATCATCTGCCCCCAGATGCTGGGAAGATTTTGGACTGCCCTTGGAATCAGAGGCAGCTTTAGATTACTTAACAGACTTTCTGCAGTTCATTTCCAGGCAGTACTCATTTAGTGTCTTTGTCTTTCATGTTCCAACCATCTACAGCATACCTCCAGGACCTCATTCCCAGCTGGGGATGCTGGAGTAGCAGAGGTCCCATGTAACAGCATGAAACCCTAGTCTCTTTCTCCTGCAACATCTCATCTACTCATATCCCCTTATGCCCTGTTCATAGTCCACAGCTGGAGGCAATGCGCACCCACTGCTGTCTCGAGCTATCATTAGGGTATTATGCCAATCACCTGAAAACAATTTTATGTTCATTAGGCAATCATCTGTGATGTAGGACATGGTATTTGTGCTAGTAAATTATCAGTGGGTTCATGACACCAAATCTTATCTGCTTCAGCTGGCTTTTAGTAACCATCTCGCCTTTGAGTCTGTTTTGAAACTGTGACTTTAATAAGTTTTTCAGTTGTTTCCTTTCACAAACTTCTCCAAATAATTATTCGGAAGTCATACATGGAAGAACATATATCCATACGAGAGAGTTGTGCATGTTAGCTCCTTAACAGTGCACAGCAACCCTAACTAAGAGATTAGGAGATGAGGTGAAATAAAAGTTTGAAATCCAAGTATAATAAAAAAGGAGAGTTTATCATGTCATTTCCTTCATTTAAACCTGAGTTTGTCCTGGGCACCTGTATAGAAAACTGCTGATTCTAACAAAAATCAGCAGAAGTCAGTATTATGTGCTTGCTGCTCTGCTAAAAGTATAGTGCAATCCACCAGCAAGGTGGTACCACAGTCCCCTCTTCTGCTGATACACAGAAGGATATAAACTGGCACAGGCTTTAGGGCACATAGCACATTCCCAATGCCGGCCAAACTTACCACCTCAAAAAGGATTTCCAGCTACCAGCACACGAGCCTCTACTGACTCGAAGTAGGGGGAACACTTTCTGAACCCATTAACAGAGCCGTCCATCCAAACCATGACCATACACAGAAAGCTCCTCCAACCAAGAGAAGTGCAACTGTGAAGGCTGGCTAGTGAAACCAGTGATTATCAGAAACCACAGTGCTTGTGGCTCCACAAATCCTATTTTTATCTTCTAGAAGCATCAAAGGTGAGTAAACAGAAGGTGCCTTTAAACTGTAGCTCATCTTGCAACACAGAAAATGACATGAAATAGCAAGGCATGCATTTTCACATCGTTCAGGATGTGATGATATATGTCACCTCCCCTTGCAGTATCAGGTTTTGGCACACTAGCTATTCAGATGCTGTGATAGTGTAAAACCTTGAAAGTGATGGCTACAGACAGATGGAAGCTTCTTAATGAAAGGGATATGATCTTAGTATACAACAGCCCAAGCTACCCCAGGATTCAAGAACTGCACCTGCAAATGCTATAGTATCATTTCCTTTTAAGTCTTACACACAGATTTCTAAACTGGAGATCTAACCATCCTCCTGGGAGAAGAAATACCAGCAGTCTAGAAAACCAAACATCTTTGGGGAGCTGCCTATATGCTCAAGCTCTGCCACCAGTCAACAGCATCACGTTGACTCTTACAGGTATGATATGAGAGTCGAAGCAGAGAGCCAAATCCACTCAGGTGGGGAGGGGTTCCTCCAATGGGACAGTCAGTCTCTCCCTTCTGCACACAGAACAGATCAACCTCATTATCTTTCTTCCAAAGTCGTTTGGTTAGGCATGCAAATTTGATGATCTGTGGCTCACCAGAGACAGATTTTATCAGATACAAAATCCTGATAGTTCAGCACCTACATCTAGCTTTAAATATCTTCGGTCACATCCATTCTGCCACGTATATCAGCATCATGTCACTAAACCATTATTGCAGTAAACATTGAATTTCATGTTTAATCTGCATTCTCACTGCTTCATCTTAAACTCATTTATTTCCTGATCTGTCCTCGGTGACTAATGAGAATAATTGGCCCCTGTCCTCTTTCTGTAATGGTCTTTTATGTATTTGCAGACAGTTAGGTATCCACCCACAGTTGTGTTTCCTTCAGACTGAGCTTCCCTGGCTCTCCCAACCTTTCTTTATAGGTCTTGTTTTCTCTGATCTGTGATCACTGCCTTTGTTCACTCCCCCACACTCTCTTCAGTCCTACTGTCTCTTACAGGTGCAGCCCCCAAACAGAATGCAGTCATCTAAGCCAAGCTTAACCACTTCTGTAAATAGGTGTTAGACATAACATTTTACCATTTAAAATAAAGAAGGATTGCATGTAGAGCTCACACATGGGCTGGACAGCAGGTCCTGTAGAGAACGGCGGTAGCTGCAGTGATTCATTCCTTGATCGGTGGTTCAAATCCAGAGTAGGAGTGTAGTAAGCAAGAACTGTTCCCATTTCATAACTAGATAGCTACACACAGACCATATAAGTGTAGACTGACCGCTACCTTGAGAAGTAAGTTATGAGTTTGTCACATGGGGAGTTAACTGGACATGAACTCCTACGTGTTTAGCATACCGGGGCTGTGTGACAGGAGTGACAGAATAAATTTCCATGGATTTTTCAGGTCAGACCCCACACCTGTTTTGGTGGATCAGCAGAGAAAAGCCACCAAACAGAGCATGAAGACCAAATTTCTGTTTCTCCCCTGAAAGGGTTTCTTCCCTAGAAATGTTTCAGCACAGCTGTGCGCACCAATATTAATGACACTGTATGTGCTCTGGGAATACAGGAACACCTTCAGTATTCAACCTAACATTCTACCTTAGTCACTTTCACTGACTCTTTAGCTTTGAACCTTCCTTGTGGATGGGATTAGACATATAGAGAGTGAATACAGCAGACATTTTAACTTAATATCCCTTCCTCTTTAAGCCACTAACCACACTTCCATTCATCTTTTCTCTTGTTCCCCAGATGGTTAATCAATCCATCTGCATTGGTAGCTTTGAAATACAGTATTTCATTGGTTCTATTAGAAAGGGAAGAAAGCCACCCAGCATACTTTACAGTCTGCAAATAACCCCTATTTGAGGAAGTATCTTCTGACAGTGAGTCTCAGAACACATACCTCTCCCCTTTTTAGTGGCCATGAGGAAAAGCAATATTTTTCTTCCTCTCACATCAAGCATATTCAGTGTTTGCGTAAAAATTAAAGAAAAATAAACCAGTCCTTCCTCCTGCCCAGAACCAGTGTTCTCTCCTGCTTCTATGAAAACACTAAATGAAAAGCAGCCTTCTATCAAGAAGTCCAAATTAGCCATGGTTTGAATTTACTTGATCACAGCACAGTTCTACACTGCCTACTGTCACGCATTTGTTGCTGCAGGCACACAGAGGGGCTTTTTCGCAGTAGACCTCAGGCACATGGAGATACACTGCCCGGTTTGCACAGATCATCACCGTGCACTTGGTTGACTTTTGAACACACCAGTTCACACTCTGACACATGCTTCTAGCTGAAAGCTTGTGTTTTGTAGCTTGAGGAAGCCATGAGCTCTTGAACTACAAAGGGTGGATTTGTTCAGATTCTTTTTTTTTTACCAACACGAGAGGAAGCTTTGATATTTAACTTGGCTGGATCAATCTCCTGGTTCCCAGGCAATTAGCACCTTGACACTAATTTTGCCAGAGCAAGTGCCAGTCCATACCTGCCAGGAACATCCTCGCCTGTCTTCAGATGAACAGACAAGCAAGCCAGGTAAGTCAGAAGGATGGTGGAGCTCCCTTCATGGCTGGAGAAAGGGTCATTTTAGCTCCCATTATGACGCACTTAGCTGAGGCAGAAACAGAAGACTCAAAAGGGACAAGGCAATGATAATAGGAGGGCCATGGTTAGCTTTAAATATCTTATTTTCCTGTGGTTCCCTTTCCACATATTTCAGTGCTGCGATCTTCAAACTGCCATTTCGTCTTATGCAGGGGGGCACCCAGGGCAGTAGCTAGTCTGACTGCGGCGGAAGAATGAAATGTGTAAGTTGATTCACTGTTGTTTGAAGAATTCTTGTGATGGGTGGGTAGAGGACAGATTGGGGTAACAGCAGATAACTTATCAGCCATGCTTCTCCCAACCACTCCCTGCTTTTATATCAAGCATAAATATATCTCAAAGAAGGCTAATCTCAGAATTTCAAGACTCAGGCAGTCCTAGAGCCCCAATGACAAGTGAATACTACCAGTATCCTGGTTTAGATTAGGTAATCACAGCACATGAAGCTATCTCTCTCAAAAAGATCATCTACTCCATCTCTCCTATTAAATAATCCATGTCTCTGTGATAAATTGTGGCTTATACAAAGAAAAAAACATTAAAAAACCTCTGCATATTCTCCGGCTAAAAAATAACTCTCTTTCCCGACTGCCCACCAAGCCATGTTGAGAAGCAGAGTACAGGCAAAGTAGAGCTCTGGCCTCTCTAAAGGCCAAGAAGATTAAACCTCCAGAGACCAGCCCTCAGCATGGACTATCTCACAGGCAGCTTTTGCACATTCTAAGGGGCAAAAGATGGGAGCAGGGAGTGGAGCCCACTGTAGACACAAGCACTGCTGTCTGTACAGCACTCCCATCCTCTGCCCACTTGGGGGAATGAGAAAACAGCACTAAGTAATCAAATCCAGACCTCCCACATGGTGCTGCAGAGACACCTATCCCTGGTGCTAGCCCAGGCAACTCGAGTCCGACGTGGGAATACAAGCGCAGCAACATGCGCTAGAGCAGAATGGCCCCAGCTTTGGAGTCAGCGTCCAACTGCCCTCTTCCAAACCAAGCACAAGAAACAGCCTCCACTGAGCTCCAGCAGTAGATGAGATGCAGAAATTAATGCTGCCACCTTTTCCCCCTGTAGCTGAGGGTTTGGGGACAGGGTGCTAGCTCATAGGTTGATATGGGGTTTATAACAGGAGCAGCTGATAATCCAAAATGAAAATAAAACAAAGCAAAATAATTTATTAGATGAGGCTAGAGGGTTGCCATTTCCACCCCTGCTCTGTATTTCCCATCTTCCCATGATGTCTTCATCATCTTCCACACACAGATAACAGTGTAAAACAGCCATCAATGCAGGTGTCCCAAGAACCCTGCCCAGACCAGGATGGCTGGGGGCTGCTCCTGACACCTTCCTTTGCCCAGCTACATTCTCACTGTCAAAGGGGTGACAAGAGGCACCAGGACTGGAGCAGGTTGATCCAGGTTGCTGCAGCAGATACGTTCACCAAATCAGAGCCCGGAGCCCCCAGGAAGAATAGCAGCAACTTTGACCATGCTTCTTTCCTTCTCCCTGCTGAGATGTGCCTCTGTGCACCCAAGGCAGAGCCAAGGGGAAACCGAACCAGGTCTCACACACACTAGGCTGTTGCCCCACTCCGCCCTCAACCTGCTTCCATCCTACCCCAACCTTCTGAGAACCCCACACAGGACTGGGAGACAAACTGGTGTGGTGGGAAACCAGAGAAAACCAGGATATGCAGAGATCTGCTGCTTTGGAGAGGTGTGGGTGATCGCTTGAAAATCTTCCCTACCCACACCTTCCCTCTTGCAGAGCACTGTGCACCCACGCACGCACTGCTGCCTTCAACAGAGCTGCAGCTGAGGCACACCAGGTCACCCTACAACCACCGGGTGCCATGTACCTGCTCCACTCCCCAAAATCTTCAGCAGTGGGGCAGCACTGGGTCCCCATGAGCTGGAGGCACTGAATATCCAGCCCTCTCTGCCTGCCCAAGGGGCAGCTCACTGGGGAACACCTCTCCCCATGCACTGTTTACAAGACCTAAGGTGGTTGTGCTTGATAGAATCATAGAGTCAGAATATTTTAGGTTGGAAGGGACCTTAAAGATGATCTGGTTCCAACCCCCAAGCCATGGGCACCTCCTGCCAGACCAGACTGCTCAAGGCCCCATCCAATCTGGCCTTGAACGCCTCCCACCTTGATGGTAAGTACAGTGGTAGAAGATATCTCCTTCTGTCCATGCTGGAGCTAGCAAGGAAGGCAAAAAAAAGTTCTAGGTCAAGGTAGCTGCAAGAGAGACCAGAAGATAAAGGCAAGATGGCAACGTGGGCCAATACTCCCTAACCCCACTGCTGAGATTCCAAGCTGTATGACCCCCTCCCAAACTGCCATCCTCCCTGTTCTCTGCCCAAACTTGGCCCAGGTCATGGCTAGGAATGGTCACAGCCGGGATGTTGCACCCGCTTGTGCCTGGAGCCCTGCTGGAAAGGCTGGCAGCTGTGGCAGGCACTGGGCAGGCAGTGGTGGACAGCACTCTCCAGGGAAGCAGACAGCCCAGCCCAGCTGCCCAAGGCTGCCGCCCTTGCCCAACGTCCAAGGCAACTTATCCCTTTTACCTCTAACCTGCCTAGAAAACCCCAGGGAAAGTGGCAGAGGGGAAGGGCCCGGAGCTGGGTTCATCCCAGCTTCTACCCTCCACTCCTCCTGTTCTGCTCCTTAAGGAGTGGGGTGCATCCTACCAGGGCCCTGCTGCAATACCCTCGGGGGCTGTGCTTTTAGGGACTCTCACAGGGAAATGAGACCCGAGGGAGTGGGCTACAACCCCCCACCCTTGGGCACTGCTGGGGTCTCGCGTGGATCTGGCAGCAGCCAGGAACTGCGAGGCCTGTGACATTCCTCCCAAAAATGGGAAAAAGGCTCCCAAACGCCCTCCTCTCCGCACAGGTAAACTTTCTACTCCCACTTGCGGAGGCAGCAGGAGAGAGGGAGAGCTCTAGCAGGGAGGATCCAGGCGCGGATAAACCCTGGGAAGCCTTAGTTATTTATAGAAGCCCGGCCAGAAATATGGTAGGAAAAGGTGATTCTCAACCCCTCGACGGGGAACCGCTCCCGGTTTTTGACCACAGACTGGAGAGAAGAACCCAAACCCGCCCTTAGAAACGTGCGAAAGAGCCAGTGGAAGGATGAAAGGCGAGGGAGGGGGCGGAGAGGCGCCTTCCCGCCGCAGGACGCTCCGGGTGCCCTGAGGGCTGGGCCCCCCACCCCGGCTCTCCCGATGGGCGGGTTGGGGCGAGGGGGGGGGGGGGGGGGGACGACAGCACCGCGCCGTGTCGCCTCCTTCCCCCGCTGCCAGGCCTCCGCTCTGCCTTGGGGACGAGAGGCAGGTGGGTCGGGGGCTGCTGGCGATGCGGCTGAGGCCGGCGGGTGGGCGCCTGGGGAGGGGATGGGGGCTGCAGCAGCCCCTGCCCCACCCCCCCTCCGCCTCTGTCTCCCACGCGTGAAGCGGCGAAGCCCTGAAACGGGCTGAGGCTTAAAATAACCCGCAGCCGCTCGACACCTTGGTGGCCGGGGGCTCCCGCCCCTTGCCGCCGGCGCTCCGCTCCCTTTTGTCTTGCCACCATCTTACGGAAAGACTCACATGTCACGCTACGGTCGGGAGGCACCGGTTGTCTCTCGCGTATCCACAGCCGAGCGGCACGATAGCCATTTTGCATCCCTTTCCCCTATAGCGGGGCTCGGGAAGGGGGCTGCCTGCGTGGGAATTGCGGAGGGTGGAGGCGGGGGTTGGATCGGCGGAGAGAGAGAGAGAGAGAGAGAGAGGGACCGCGATGCCGGCTGACAGCGCCGGGGGGAGAAATGAAAACCCGTGAAGTTGCCTCAACACAGCGCCTCGTAGGTTCAGGTTAAGTCTCTCCTGACGTGCTCGGACTTAAAATAGCCCTTCACCCCAGCGCTGGGCGGGCTCCTGCCGCGGTGCCAGGAGCGGCCCCGGCCCCCCCCGAACCCCCCAACCCCCGCGCTTAGGCCCCTCGCGACCGAGAGGCCGGTGTGGGTTTGAAGGGATGCACCACCCTCCTCCTCCTCCTCCTCCTCCGCGGCAACAAGCGGGTTTCTACGTCCTGTCATCCCTAACGAGCTCTATTTTAACATCAAAGCATGGCAAGGAGCCGCTGGACCAGGGAAGAGAAAGAGGCAATTTGCGAGTGGGTGGATGGATGGATGGATAGTTAGATGCATAGATAGATAGATAGATAGATAGATAGATAGATAGATAGATACATACACGCGTGCATGGAGATCATCTTCTTTTTTCTCCCTTTCCCAAAGCCATGTTCTTCCTCCCGTGTCTCCCTCCACCCCACCTCTCTACCCACCCCAGAAAAATCACAAGGGACTCTCCCCTAATTCACGACGCAGTATGTAACTCCAAAGCATCTCCCTCTCGCCTTCTCTTCACGTCCTATTTGATAAGTCAAGGGGGAATCAACATGTCTGGTGAATGTTTCCTCCTTTTTCCAATTTTTTTTTCCCCCTGTATCTGCTTCTAAAAGCAACACACCTAAACCTTTTGTTCTGCCGCGAGTGGTCTTCCCTTGGCAAGCCCGAGTACCAAAATGAGCTGCCAAGCAGATTACCCAGAAAGAGGAATTTCCATACCTTGGTTTGTAGAAGCAGAACCTCTAGACCGACAGATCAAGGGAGAGAGCATGTTGGGAATGTCCAGTCTTCTCTTCTTGCTTGCATATCCACATAAGAAGAATAAGGGTCGGGGGGTAAACGTTGGGGAAGGAGTTTTAAAAAAAAAAAAAAAAAAAAATTCCTATTTGGCTTTACCAAAAAAAAAAAAATAGAGGATTCTTTGTGGCAATCTTGCGTCTTGAAGCGGTGCAAATTCAAAAGAGAATCACTTCAGAGGATATTCAGCGCGAGCGGTGAGGATCATCAAATGCAGGTTCCAGAGTAAGCATTCCTTTCGCCTTTTCAATGATTATTCTTATGATTATTCTTATAATTTTTCTTTTATTTTGTTGTTGGCTTTTTTTCTTTTTCTTGAGCCCTAGTGGAGGAGGTTGTGTTTAAAGCAACTGGAGGTCGATGCCGTTCTTCTGTGAAGCATGATTATCCTCAAAGCGTCCCCTTCCTGAAGGGAAAAATAAGCATCAATTTTGTATCAGAGGGGTCTGAAGGGGATAAAAACCTCTCCCCAGCAAAGATGCGTTGAGAAGAAAGGGAGGCAAAACGCATTTCCCAACAGTGCACGCGAGCGGGATAATAAAAAAAAAATAAATAAATAAAATTTAAAAAAAAAAAAAAAAAAAAAAGCAGCTGGCACGAGTCTATAAATAATTCAGCTACGGGCTGGCTACACCATTCCCGGGATGGGCACCAAAGCGCACGAGCCGGGCGAGCGGGCGCGATGGTGAATCGCTTCGAGCAGGCGAGCGCTCCCCCCGCCCCGCAGAGCCCCGCAGCCCCCTCCCCCAGCCCCGCAGCCCCCCGCCCCGGCCCAGCCCCCGGCGAGGGCCGAGCCCACCCCTCTGCAGTGCAGCCGCCGCTGCCCGACGGCTCCGCGGGCCGCGGGGGGCGCGCTCCGCACCCGCGGAGGGGGCTGCTGCACCTGCGGGGCCAGGAGGCAGCCCCTCGGCTCGCCGGGCTCTTTGTCTCTCCCTCGCCTCCCCACCCTGGCGGTCTCCCCCCCCTCCAACTCTCTCCCCCCCCCTCCAACTCACAGCTATGCAGCATTTATTTAATGAACTCACAGGTTTGGTGGTTGTTGTGGGTTTGTTGTTTTTTTTTTGTTTTTTTTTTTTAATTGTTGTTTTTATTTTTTTTTTTTTTTCTCCCCCTCGCATCTCACGCTCATAAAATCCAGACCCACGTACATACCAGCAAATCCCGCTTCAAGCACTGGGCAGCTGCTGCCCTCCTCTCTCTCTCTCTCCCTGCAAGGCTGATCCACCTCAACTTCTCCAGCCTCTCCTCTGGTACTGCCAGGGTAGGAGATGTGGGGCGGGGAGGGGGAAGTGTTGAGAGCATCACCCTAAAAATACATTTAAAGGGAAAAAAAAAAAAAAATCCTCGGCGAGATAAAAGCTCGGAGAATGCTTCCCGGAGGTGGAGAAAGCATGGGAAGGTGAACTAATAAAGCGGCTTAATGATTATTAATAATAATAAAATACACGCGCAGAAAAAAAAAAAAAAAAAGCGGTGAGGAGGGGGGCAACGTCAAGGCTCGGGCGAGGAAGGGGCGGGGAGCGGGGGCTGTGCGGGTGAGGGAAAGGGAGGAGAGGAGGAAGCGAGACACCGCAAGGAACGGGAGATCAACCCCTCCCCACCGCCCGAGAGGGCAGGTCTCAGGGCTCCGACGCCCGGCGGGGGCGTAAGGGGAGCCCTCGCCTGGTCGCCAAGGTGCGGGTGACACCGATGCGGGGAGCTAGGCTGGGGCTTGGTTTGGGACCAGAGCTTCGCAGCTCCGCGAGGAGCCCCCAAGGGGATCCTTGGGTCCGCTCCCCCCCTACTCCCACCTCGGGATCATGAGCTGCGTGGTCGGAAGCAATCGAGAGAAGGCATGCTTTAAAAAAAATGAAATATTAACAATAACCATAAAATAGTAATAATAAGAGGAGAGGACCAGGCTTCCAGCCAGCAGGCAGGCAGCGGAATTGGATCTGAACTAAAAGAAAGGAGTGAGAGCGGAGATAACACTAATATCCAAATTGCATACTCCACAATTAAGCCCGGTGCTGTAATTGCTATTCTCAGAGCTCCCTGGAAGCTAAGCAACGTGAAATCAGACTGAACAGAAAGCAATGTGCGTTTGCACATTTCCTCCCTGCCCATGGGTTTCTGCACCCTTGCTACCCAGGGTGCTCTCAACCTCATCTCTGCAGTACAATCTGCTCTGTGGTCACAGAGCTGTTCCTGTCCCCTCACATGCCTGGGTTTAGCTCTGGGTGGCCTGCCCAGCCCAGAATGTGTCCACCTGCCCAGCCCAGAATGTGTCCACCTGCCCTCCGCAGCACTGCAAAGTAGCCCTAGAGAAGCCTGGACAAAAATGGGGCAAGCTGGAGAGGATAACAAGGCAGAATCCCTAAAAAGTTGACATGCTAAGCACACCCTTCAGGACATCTAGTCACTCTAGGGTCACAAACACCCACCCTGTAACTGGCTGGGTCTTGGTAGGAGGCTTGAAGGGGTCCTACAGGCCTTGGTGACACTGAGCTCTGCTTGTCCTGTAGTAAATCAGACACCAGGCCCAACACCACATGTTCTGCTTCCATGGACGTGTAGGGTGTATTGTCCAGCTATCGCATCTCTCTCACCAAAAGCATCTTTCAAGGAAAACACAGTAGCCTCTATGTACCTAGGCATAGGTACATGTTCCTGAGGGACATGGTTTAGTGTTTGATAGGAATGGTTGGACTCGATGATCCGAAGGGTCCCTTCCAACCTGGTTGTTCTATGATTCTATGATACTCTGTGTCCAGGAGCAGTATAGAAAGCACATCTCAAAAGACAGGCAAGGAGGTCTGGATCCCACTGCCGAAGAGTTGTGCTCCAGCAAGCAGCTAAGCACTTTTTTACTCAGTGCTAGCCCTTTTTTGCAGGTACATATCTGCAGGGCAAAACATGGATGAAACAAATGTCCACTATAGCATGGCCAAGGCTCCTGAGGCAGAAAAACCTCCTGAAAGCATCACAGCAGGCTGAATCCCTGGGTCCTGCTAGTTTGTGCCTCAGAATCCATCTACATATAGTTCAGTTAACTGTAAGGGAGGTTACAGCGGCAACGTGGCTGTAGCATCATGTGCATGTACCAACATGCCATCTGGAGCTTGAATGAGTTGTTGTGTCTATGTACATCGGGTGTACAGTGGTATTTTTCTTGTAGCTGCAGTGACCACAAGCAATATCAATCTGTGCTTGAGCTCTTTGCCAAAAGTAGACACCAAGATTTTCATTTTGACAGCCAGCATCTTTCTGAGGGTGCTGGTAAGGTCTGTTCTGTTAGAAAGATTTTCCTAACGTATTTAGACACACACACACACACAAAAAGTGACTTCTTCATTCTAATTTCAGTAAAAATGGAAGACACATTAGCCAAAGCCTAAAGTAATCTGAAATTATCTCAGAACTGTTGGAGGAAAGAAATGTAGTGATACTTACATACAGAAGTTGCTAATAGCTGAAGAGATTAGTCATTTGTCTTTCCCATTCCTTTCACTGATAACAGTGATACAAGAATAGCAGATAAGATTTGGCTAAGGGATGTTTTTTCTTTTCTCTAGGGCAAGAAGGGATAAACTAGGACTATGCAAGTCCTTCTGCATTCTTCTGCATGAAGCAAGTGGAAAAGTATCTTGAGAAAGGAGAGAGAATGGGTTTCATCTAGCATATTACTTAGAAACATAAAATGGAGGGTTTAGAAGTATCTTAGGAGCAATTTCTGAAAAGGGGCCTATCAGTCAGAAGAGAACAGCTGCAATTATTTTAAGCAAGTCAGCAATATTTAGGATTATCATTCTTTATAACCTTAAGAGGAAGGAAGTCATCAACCACAAGTTTTCTTTCTAAAACTACACAGCTCCACAGTTATATGGCAGCCTGTGTTACTGCTCACTTTTAAGGATAAAGCTAGTTGTCTCTCTAATAGATTTATATGTACATCTTATATAAACATTATACATATGTATATGTATGATTATCTTTTAAATAAGTCATAAGGGCCAAGTTCCCTACAGTGATTAGTTCTTTTCAGAGAAAGAGGGTCCATTCCCCCTGACCAAAGAAATCAGGCTCGCTTTAAAGTTTGAAATTGGGCATACTAAAATGCTAGTTGCCTCAGAATTACCTTCTTCTCAAGATGCTGTACAGCATCTAACCCCCAAATTACTTTTATATTAAGATGTAATATTTATTGTAAATAAATAGTGTAGAGGTGGGCTCCAAATAAAAATTGTTACAAAATCTCCGGCAACATAGTAGCGTGACTGGGTTTACTCTCAGTAGCTGGGGTTAGCTTTTATTTTTTCTCCAATCAAGTAAGATGAATGAAGTGCATAAAATGAAACAAATAGCATCTCTGATGGGAAATTGGCTTTTCAAACATCAATTCAAAAACACTTAAATGTTATTTGTAAGACAAATTGAGGGATTTATTTTAAATGTGTCCATGCTTACGATAAATTAAGGGCTGTATTATTCTTGTCCTCCCTAAGATGAAAGAATGTGGGTGAAGTGTCTTGTATCAAAAGCATCCAGGGCTGGATGTGGCAGTGACACTGCTGGGAAGGATGCAAAGCAGCAGAACCATTCTGCCACCACAGAACAGCATTTGCCCAGCACTGACAAAGACCAAGGGACCTACAGTATCTTTAACCCTTAGTGATGAACCTGCTGACTTCATAAGATCAGAGCCCATTTCTAGTGCAGAGTGTCTTTAGATAAATAAGGCTTGCAGCAAAGGGTAAAGACTGGTAATTCATGCATCATCTGCACAAACACAGGTTTAGTCACATCAGTGTGAGAAAAGACATGTCTATGCAGAACAATTCCTTAGAATCAGTTAAAGAATTGATTGCTCTGGATAATTCACACCATTAGAAGGTTTTTCATAATAGTATTCCTTTGGGTGTTTTCATATGGGCTGCAGAGCACAGTAACCAAGTCTCCAGTTGGTTTTATACAGTACTCTGTGCCCCGCTCCTCTCAGCCAATCTAATTATGAAGTGGACAAATACCTCTACACCCATGTCCCATGTCTGAGACACCATGGGAAACCCTGGTGTACAGGTAGTAAGTCCATGATGTTTTTGGAAGACCACCATAACACTGGCCCCACAAGTCCACAAGCTAGGATGATATGTTATGCTGCATAAAGAACAGCATGAAGAAATTGTACTGGATAATTAAAGAGAAAGTAAACAGGGAAACAAACCTGACAGTGTCACAACTACCTGGCTGAAGGATTCAGCTGAGCTTAGGCATGAAACCATTCATCCTTTCTTTCCCACATGGCTCAGGACCAAGAGATACTAGAGCAGGACTAAGCCAGGAGCCACTGGTGGTAGGTTCTAGTCAGTCTCTTCCAAAGATATCTGGGTGCAAGCAAGACCACTTCCTTTGTTTGCTGTTTTGAGAACACTCACTGTGCCAGCAGCCCTGAAGAAGAGAATCGTGAGCACTGTTGCATTTGCTTTGAAGTGATATACATGTTCTTTCAGCTGTCATGCCAGGACACTTAACTGAGCTCTTATCATGTTACATCGCAATAATTGCAGCATCCCTTACTGTTTCTGTCATGGTCAGTTTGTTCCCAGAAGTCCTAAACAACTAATGGACTGGGGTTTTGTCATGGAGAATCAAAAAAAAGTGTGAAGTAGATTAAAGGAGAAATAACTTTCCCTGTGTCTTTATAGACTCATTTTATTCTTTTGAGTATGGAATGTCAGGCTCACTGAAATTGGTTTTCCTGGATGGTCATTTATATGTGAAATACATACACATTAAACTAAGAAACTGTGGAGTTCTTTCTTTCAAATGGAAATGTGTTATTTTTAAACTGTGCAAGAACAGACAGGATTTCAAACTGACACTGTCACTTCTTTAAGATGGTATGTGGCTCCTCTATCTATAATACATAAGACTGAAGAGCCTATCTGTTAAAAGCCACCACATCTAGTAATAAATAGTAATTACCATGAGACAATGTATTGTATCTCATCAAAGCACGGTACAAGCCTTAGCCATACATGCTGTTCCTTTTCACATACCATTCAGAAGCATGAAGGAAAGGTCAAAGCACTGCCTTGCACTATTCTGAGGAAAAAAGCCTTCCTCTTCCACCTCTGGGATGCAGAGATGTTTCCGTGGCTAGAAATGTTGTCCCACCTCACAGGTCTTAAAGAGACATGGTTTCCTGACACAGTTGAATGAATAGGAAACCATAGCCCTCTAGGCAGTCATCTCCATCCTGTTTCAGCCCTAACGAGCCAAACAGATTATCTGGGGTTTTTTTTCTAAAATCAACTTTCTGCTTGATGGAAACCTTATTGGTTCTCTTCAGATTTAAGTGATGACACTCTTTCTTCTCTTTACTGGAGGAACTGCAAAATGGATTAGGCAGATTGCCTTCATGGTTTGAAGGAAACTGGAAAACAGCTTTCAGTAAGAGATAAGGTGTAGCTTTTGCTAGCTTATCACGATGAAAAGCTAAAAAAGAGTCTCTTCAAGAAAGTGCCTGTATTCACCTATTCTATGTATGGGGCACACAGCAGCCAGGAAATCATTCTTATGTCTGAAAGCTGCCTTCAATGTTCTAGCAGAGGATCCATCAGAGCATTCAAAACTAAATTAAAATCCCAAGGAGGAATAGGGGATTTAATTCTAGTATTAAGCTTTGAAGTTGCTCCCAGGAAATAAATTATTATTGGATGAGAACCAACACACCAATTATCTAGTTTACTGCTCATGCTACTGAGAGCTGCTGCACACACCCTGAGGGATCAGATACCGTGGCTCTACCTAACCAGCCTCATCTTTAACACAATATCCACATAATGGCAAAAGCTCAGCTAGTCGCAATTCCAAGAAACTTAGTTTCCCAGCTCCCAATATTAACAGAGAAACTGTCTGCTACAAAAATATAGGGCAGTCAGATTCAGTCACTTAAACTCCTTGCTTTTCATCTTTTATCTTTTGCTGTTGTTGTAGATAATAGAATAGTTAATAACATGTCGCTTCTTTGCTTTGTATGTTATAGTAGGGTCAAAGGACTACACTATCAGTGTTACCATAAATAAGCACATTTATTTTTCTTACACAGAAGGCGTACACATTAGTTAAGCAGCAGGCAAGCCCTTCTCTGTTCAAATGGCATCTAGGCAAAGCAGTAGGACATATCCATTTCACTTGCTATCCCATAGATTTCTTCAGGCTACCAAGAATACCTCACCATCTCTTACGCAGCCTCAGATCTTTAATGCTTGTTCAATAGGTCCTTGCTACAACGTGAACCACCTTCTGTGGAAGGAATAAGCAAAGTTACATAGCTCTGAGACTGATAAAAGTGTCTGAAGCAAAAAGGAACACAGACATCAGAGCTGATATTTCACTCAAACTAAATGCTACCAGTTAATCAGTGCTATTATAAACTCACTCAGAACATTAAGTTACTGTGGGCAAAAAATAAATCCTTCCCTCTGAAAAATATACATGTCACCACTGAGGCAAAAGCTAGCAGCAGCAGTGTACACAAATATTTTGTTTTCTCCCCAAAACTGTAAATTTTTTTGCTGAAACACCTTATGACCTTAAAATACTGCCACAAAAGCACCTCTGTCTTTTTCCTCCTAAACACATTGTTCATATCTTTCCTCTGTAGATTCTATTTGGTCCTTAAACAGGGAAAAAAATGTACACAAAGCAAAGATGAAATCCCACCCACCTCCCATGTCCTCCTTCACCTGCAATATCTGTCAGAACCTTTGGTACCATATAATACACACACATACATATGGAGCGGGGCATATCCAGCAAGTGCATTCACTTTAATGTCAATGGGGCAAAGCAGAGGTACTGGTTAGTGTCACCAGTCAGACTGCCTGCTGGCACAGCAGTTCTAACAAGACCCATCATTCACGACCTCTTAGCAGACCAGCTTTTTTCAGAGAAGCTCAGGGTCAATACAGCACTGAGGCGCTCTCTCTGTTCCTCTTATTCCTCCTTCAGGTGAAGCAGATGGTACTGCAAATAACTCACTGAGCGGGCGCTGGGGGGGGAGAAATGGTAGCGAAGGAAAATATTATTTGTACTGACAAGGATTCTGAACAAGGAGCTGCATGACGTTAGAAAAGCAGATCACTTTTCTAACACAAAGATGTGGGTATGAAAGCATTCTTCGAAATAGAAGAATGATTTCACTAGTGAGCCAAGAGCACACGAGCTGGGGATTGGGTTAGGTGCTCACTCCAGCATTTATTGTACATCCGTATTGACCACCTAATTTAAGACAAATGTTTTCTGTAGACACATTTTAAAATGAAAAATTATCTCAGTTAGCATGGAGCTGTGGTCCCTGAGATAGCTCCTTGCCCAGGGGCAAACAGAAGAGAGAGATGTTAATAAGCTTAAAAGCAGCTCTGAAAACCACTGTGTCCATGGTCAGTTAAGAGACAGCAGGATCAGGGTCACCTGTTCCTGTGTCCATTTATTTAGTAGTTTCATTAGTTGAAATGGTGGAAAAGTGCTAAACCTGGATATTAGCAGAGCAGGGGGGGGGATATCTAAACCCAGCAACTGAAGTTATCATGCTGCCCCATCACCACCACACCTTCCTGAAGAAAAAGATACCTACCCTTTGCAAATTACTTTATGCAGATGGAGATAGATTTCCTTTGCCTGAGCTGTTCTGAAGTGAGCCAGCTGACTCAATAGTTCAGCCCTCTGGCTGGAAGAAACATCAAGATTTCTGTCAGATCGCTGAAGTGCCACCTTCTTCTCTCCTTTATTTAGACATCTCTTTACTTAAACATCTAGGAAGAGGCAATAAGCAAAATACCTCTGGCACACCTCAGCTGCTTCTTTTAATCTACCTTTGATTTGAAATGGAGGACATTTATCTCAACTGCTTTGAAGCCCAGCAGCCCATTTTTGCTCTCATGTTAGGTCTGACTCAAACTCAAGCCTCAGCATCTTGATCTCATGCACCACCCACAGAAGGTCTTATGCTGTGGCATTGTTTTATTAATTTTTTTTGCCACATATCAGTTGCAAACCTGATCCCAAGACCAGGCATTACATAAATATGAGCTCTCTTGCACCTCCACAGTGATTACAAACTCAAGAGAGCAAGGCTTGCATTCAGTTCTGTCAGCCTCCATCCTCCAGCAAGCCTGCAACTTTGCACTCTCCCCAACATCTAATGGCCAGGACCCAATTGCTGTTTGTGTTTCTATGGCCAGGCAGTGGAGAAAAAGGAAAGTATGAACCCTTCCCATGCATGGGCTGTGCCTTTTCCTCACATATTATCAAGAACTGAATTCAGGAAAGCACAAGCTGTTCTGTCCCTCTCCCCTCATCATCTTTAGAGATAGTCCACCTAGAGCTTTGGCCATACTCTGGCAACTTTCCCAGTCCAGGGACAGAGGCCGGGCATTAAAGAAAGGCAACTTTTATTTGGAAGGACAGCTTGAAGCAATACACAGTGAAATCTGGTTTACTCTAGCCCCTATAAACAGGTTTGCCTGAGAAGGGGGAAATCTGTGCTTATATTCTGTGCACTTATCACACCATTCCCCTGTATTTATGCTGTTATGTTGTTTGGTTTTACAAGGCCATTTGTCCTTTGTTGTACCCTTTAGACACAAGTACATAAAGCTCCTGTGGTGTTGTAGCTTGTTCCCCAAGCAAAAGAGCAGCTGGGCATCTCTGCTCCAGCCTCTTTGTCCGTCAGGAGTCAGTAGTCTGGGCTTGCCATGCCACCAGGCTTTCTCACGCTGACAAAGAGCAAGCCTGCAGGCTGTTGTGTCCTTGCTGGTCATGTCCTTATTCTAGGTCAAGGATGGCCATGTGTTTTCATGCTACCTGAGGAGGTTGTACATTTTTTTTTTCTTGCAAACTGATCTGTCTCTCTCATGTGAATCAACTTCCATAGGCCCCCATCTCGCTTTTGCCGGGTACAAGCAGTGTTGTTGGAGAACACTCTCTGCAGAGGACAATGTCTCAGTGGCACAAATGGCACAAGGAAAAACTCACGAACTTATGAAGTAAAATCACGCGGAAAAGGAAGTATCCCTAAGGCCACCGTCCCCACATAGTTTTGTCTTCAGAACCATCAAAAGAAATTTTGTAAAGATGCAGCATCCAACACACACTCAACATTGCCTGTGTTGATGCCCGTAGAGTGGATCAAACATTCTACTCAATCATCCCTCAATTCCTACGTTATAATGGCATAGGACCCCTTTTTATTCATTGTGTGAGCCAGCACCTCAGGTTAATAATTTATAGAGCCACAAGTCCAGTAGCTGGAGAACCTGTTTTGACTAAAACTTAGTGCTCCCTCTGGGATACTGCAAGATGTGCAGTGCCATGGGGTACATCATGTAGGGATAAAAAGTACACTATGACAGTGCCTACCACTCCTGTGACAGCCTCAGTGATGAGCTTTGCATCAAAGTAGTCTACTACCCATCTGCGGATGGTTAAAAATCTAAATAGCTCCCTAACAACAATGGGGCCAGAGCTACATTTTCTGTTTCCAGATATACTGGCTCCCAGAATTAAGGATAGAGTCAACTCTTGAAAAGACCTTGCTCCTGCCCCTCACCAAAAGAAAAAGGAGCAGCCTGCACACATAGATTCATGATAAAAAGCATGCAACAGAAAATGATGGGTGTCATGCAAGGTTCGGCTGGAGGTGTTCAGGCAATTCAAAGTTAGCAGATGAGTTCAAGCTCTGCTCTGTTCCCCAGGTGACTCCCACTGTCTCCCTCAATCTTTATGCCCCCCAAAATGAAAACCGGGTTATTTTCCTCTCTGATCATACTAAGGAAAGACTAAGGGACTGTCACTACCACAGAGAAATTTGTATTATTCCAAATACAAATCTCAAAAAAAAAAATTAAAAAAAAAGCAAGAAGGACTGCTCAAGTGACTGCAGGAATCCCATCTGAAATAGACATATTTGGTACAGGGCACTAGACTCAGGTGGAACATTCTGGTCACCAGGAGCTGGAGGCAGATGGGTGCTCAGTAAGTCTCTGCTTCACATGATACCACCACATTGCAACCCAGTGATCTAAAAGGATGGTTTTTCTCAGAGACACTTGTGAACTTGAGCAGAGTTAGGTATCTCCTGGCTTCAGGACTGACTGTTAAAGCAGACATGAAAACTGAGAGCAAGGAAATTGGCTGTCATCATCTGCCTCTATAGTACTCCAGGAAATAAGCCTTTAGGTACACCAGTTGTAAATAAATGGACTTATATGAAAAGATACACCAAGTTGTACAGTGTCTTTGTTTAGTGGAAACAGCATGGCAAAACCACTGATACTAGATAACTTAATGGGCCACAGAATAACACCACCAGGCTGGTGACGACCCCATAGCCCTCAAAATGTCACCAGGATCTGCATTATTTTTCTGTGCAGCTACGAACAGCCATAGCTCAGTTGAATAGAGTTGAAACAACTAATCACACAATCTCAGGAAATAGCATAGTCTTCAAGCCCTATGATTGCAAGCATCTAGCAGTCTGACCTCAGTGCCAGGGAAAGTCATGGAACAGGTGATCTTGAGTGCTATCATACAGCACATGCAAGAGAACCGGGTGACCAGGCTCAGTCAACACAGGTTCACAAAAGGCAGGTCCTGCCAAACCAACCTGATCACTTTCTATGACAAAGTGACTCGGCTGCTGGTTGAGGGAAAGACTGTGGATGTGGTCTTTCTGGACTTCAGTAAAGCCTTTGACACAGTTTCTCACAGCATTCTGCTACGGAAACTGTCAGCCTCTGGCCTGGACAGGCACACACTCTCCTGGGTAGAAAACTGGCTGGATGGCCGGGCCCAGAGAGTGGTGGTAAATGTTGTTAAGTCCAGCTGGAGGCCAGTGACAAGTGGTGTTCCCCAGGGCTCAGAGCTGGGTCCAGCCCTGTTCAATGTCTTCATCAATGACCTGGATGAGGGCATTGAGGGTACCCTTAGCAAGTTTGCAGATGACATAAAGCTGTGTGCAAGTGTCGATCTGCTGGAGGGTAGGGAGGCTCTTCATAGCGACCTAAACAGGCTGGACCGCTGGGAAGAGTCCAATGGCATGAGGTTTAACACGGCCAAATGCCGGGTCCTGCACTTGGAGCACAACAACCCTATGCAGAACTACAGACTGGGAGAAGCCTGGCTGGAAAACTGCCAGGAGGAGAGGAACCTGGAGGTGTTGGTCGACAGCCGACTGAACATGAGCCAGCAGTGTGCCCAGGTGTCCAAAAAGGCCAATGGCATCCTGGCTTGTATCAGAATCAGTGTGACCAGCAGGTCCAGGGAGGTTATTCTCCCTCTGTACTCAGCACTGGTGAGGCCGCTCCTTGAATACTGTGTTCAGTTCTTGGACCCTCACCACAAGAAGGATGTTGAGGCTCTGGAGCGAGTCCAGAGAAGAGCAACAAGGCTGGTGAAGGGGCTGGAGAACAGGCCCTACGAGGAGCAGCTGAGAGAGCTGGGGGTGTTTAGCCTAGAGAAGAAGAGGCTGAGAGGAGACCTCATTACTCTCTACAACTACCTGAAGGGAGGTTGTAGAGAGGAGGGAGCTGGTCTCTTCTCCCAAGTGACAGGGGACAGGACAAGAGGGAATGGCCTCAAGCTCCTCCAGGGGAGATTTAGGCTGGAGATTAGGAGGAAGATTTTCACACAGAGGGTCATTGGGCATTGGAATAGGCTTCCCAGGGAGGTGGTTGATTCACCTTCCCTGGAGGTGTTTAAGGCATGGGTAGATGAGGTCCTGAGGGACATGGTTTAGTGTTTGATAGGAATGGTTGGACTCGATGATCCAATGGGTCCCTTCCAAACTGGTTGTTCTATGATTCTATGATATGTACAGAAGATAAATGTCTCCTGGAGTTACTGCTCAAAGACCAACTTCAGAATTTTCATTAGAAAGGACAGAGGAACAGCAGTCACTCCTCACCATAAGGAAGTCACGGTATCACACAATAATAAAGATTGGGAGACACCCAACAGATGACAGGGTCATCTGTGAGATAAGAGCAGGTTGCTCAGGGCTTTAACTGGTTGGGTCTTGAAAATATCCAAGGATGGAAACTGCATAGCCTCTCTGGCCTATGTCCCATTGCTTTCCTATCCTCAGTCAACTTTTGCAGAAGTATAGAATTATGCTCTGTAGGGTCTTTGAGCCCAAATTTCCGAGAAAGTCCACGTTGGCTGGACAGACTACAGCCCCCATGTTTACCAGCATGCTTTCGCAGTGTCTTGGGATGACTTGCTCCAGAGCCCCCACACCCTCACAATTCATATCTGTTCAAAATCCTACTCAGTATTCAGATAGAATGCCTAGTCTGCTCATCAACTGCTCTGCCCACATCCCTGTGCTGCTTCAAGATGCTCACCAACTTCCTGTGCTTATCAAATCCATGAGGGACTACACACACGGCCGCAATGAGACCCAGTATGTGCTCCACCACACAGCCTTGAGCAAAGCACAGCCAGTGCTCCCCCCATCTGAGTAGGGGTGTCCTCCAAAGTGCCCCCTCCTCAGATATTGCCAGCTGAACCATGACAACAGGGTTGCCAAGCAACACAAATCCTCCAAGCAACCAACCACAGCAGATTGCAGCAACCCATCACAGATTAACTAAAAAACCAGTGGGACTGCCACCATTTTGCCTCTCAGCAGTTATTCCATCTAGCCATAGGTAGGATGTACTCAGGTCCATCCTCCTCTCCTCCCTTATCAACCAAGAGTTCTGTCATGGGCGTTCATGCCATTGCCAAGCAGACAGTATGCTCACAACTATTCAACAAACACTCACAGTGCAGACAAGCATAAAGGCAAAGGAAGTCCAGTCAGAAATGGCCTTCATATAGGCACCAAGCTCTTTAGTCTTGCATGGGTCACCACTCTTCTGTCTTACCCCTTGTCTCTTCCCCCTAGCCTTCATGGTCACACTCAGTCAGGACACTGCTCTACATCATCCCCACAGAGCTGTCCCTTCTCGAGGTGCCATGCTGACCAGCCTGGTCTGCACACATGCAGAGTACCGACGAGGGCAATTTAGGGTAGCAGCCATACCTGCAGCACAGGCTTTCCACATACATACCCAGCTCCACCTACCCCACCATTCACACTCCAGCCTCTCCACACCCTGACAGCTGCCACAGACTGACCTCCTGTGTCTCTAGAGCCAGGGCTGAGAACCAAGAAGCTTAGCTCTTCTCTCAGCCTTGCCTCATCTCTCTGCCCTTCCCCTAGGCACACTACATACCAAGGGTCAGCTCCTCCACATCAGACCAAGACAAATGATCCAAACACCTACCACATGACTCTGGTTTTCCTTCCTCTCAACAAAGTTGTCGCAATACACAGTTTTTCCTTCAGCCTCACCCTTGTCTTTAAAAAAGAAGCAAAATGGGGTTTGTCTGCCTTAAGAAACACTCAGTCCTCACAGACCCTCAGCAGATGCAATAACATAATCATCCTATATAGGAGGGAGGTTCCGTGAGATACCTCAGCCAAAGGGTGGGCAGACCCCAGTTTCTCTTGGGCACTTGTGGAACAGTCTCCCCAGGGGATATAAACCACAATGGCAGGAGACAAACACACAGCAGCAAGATCCACAAGTGACTGTTTGCTGCAGCCCCACCATGTTCTTCTTCCATCTCTTCTCTCCATTTTCTAAGGAGGCAGGCACAACACCTTCTGGGGCCAACACGAGCAACTCCAAAACACCAAATACCTTGTTTCACCATCACTTACCTTCCTATACAAGAAAGCTGGAGACAGAAGGTCCTGTTTGCACTTCACTGTCCTAGAATTTTTAAGCAAATACCCTGAGCAAGTGGGACGCAGTAAACTCTTGGAAGGCATTCATGGCACTCCAGAGAAATTGAAGGCTTTGTCCTGCTGCCTGAAATCAGGCCAGTCCAGAGGAGGTGGATCTCTCTGGGTGAGCAGAACTCTGTCTGTACAGGCCAAGAAAGATACTCCTCAGGCTACCTTGGGCAATCTTAGAAACCACCCAAGGGAAAGACTGATCCCAGGAGCTGGCACAATCTGTCCGATATTGATGGCAGCCTAGATAGCTGAAGAACTCTTTAGAAACACTGTTTTGGCCAGGCATAGGCATATCACAATTAGGGGTTGGGAGCACCCTCATGTTTGGTTTTTCAAGTCAACTGTCTAAGGACAGAAGGCTTAGAAGAAGGATGTCTTGTCAAGGGCCACAAACTCTGAGCACCAGGTACAGTTTTAAAAGGACCTTTTCAGGAAAACCACAGCAGAACTATCTTGTCTTGTGGTTTACCTCACATCACACCACACATAGCCCAAATCCCACACCCCACTAGGAAGACAAAGATCTCTGTCACAAGCATTAAACAGCATTTGCACAACCAAGGAGGGCAAGGGGGAAATCAGCTTACAAAATACTTGTTCCTTACATACAGACACGAGTAATGAAAATAAAGGTGCTTCAACCTAATCAATGAGTTTTTTCTTTCTGATGCATGTTGCCTTGTGAACTGATTGAGGTACCTGGGGAAGAGCCTTGGTCCTCAGTTAAGTGCTTGACAGGGCATGTCTACACTGCTCCGTGATATAGTACACTGACATTAAAACATCCAAATTGTCACATACAGTGATGCTAATATGGCATTGCCCTGCCATTAATCAGCCCAGGTGCAGTAGCCTGCTGATATGAATTCTAGATTTGGCCTGTTCAGACCTAGTTTACATATATCCACCTCCATCAGCTTTACAGACACCTTTTAACTAAAGTGAACTGAAAGGGTTCAGATTAAGTAAATCAATTCTCCAACATAAATGGTCTGTAGAGACTTAATTAAATTGACGACTGGGCCAACCCGGATTAAACTGGTGCAAATTTGGGTATAGAAAGTGCTTTCTTTTTCTTATTATAATGATTAACTAGTCCAACTTTTGCTTTGCATTAGCTGCATGGTAACAAATGTAAATCCTCAGTCCAGTCTTCTAATGTCTGTGTCTCCATCTGGCCTCAAATATATCACACGAAAGAGCTGAGCACACTTTTGATCCTGCCCTCAGAATTTGTATTTAGTGTGTTCTTACCTGAACCCCAAAGGACCGAGGAAGACTTCTGCTTTTTTCCATAAAAATAACTTTATGGAAGCATCACATAACCATTCCTCATGGAGGAATTTGAGCAAGACTCACTCTTGTGAAGAGGCTATAATTTCTGAAGCAGCAGCAGTTAACCAGATCATTCTGTTCCAGCATCTCATCTATGGGCCGTGTATAGGGATGATGGTATTATCCTATTTTTCCTTCCCAGCTAGTTAATAGGAAATCCCCTTTCAAAGGCAATTTCCATTTTAAATCACCCACATTAAGAGAGACATGTTTAATACCAATAAATCCGCTTTCTTAAAAGAGACAGAGAAGCCAGGCTCATCGGCTGACTAAATCCTCTCCCCCCACCCCCATTCCTGCCTTGCAATCTGTAGATCTTGCAGAAGGACAATCTAAGAAAGCTGTAGTTAGCTAGCTGCACTTCTGAGCACTAAGCTGCTTCTCACTTTGTATGCAATCCATGCCAAACCAAGGTCACAGGGACACAAGGAGCTAAAAGACTTTTCTCACTGTAAAGGAGCAAGAGTCTCAGCCAGAGATGCTCTGAGACTGGGTTTCCACACACCTCCCAGGGAAGCATCTTTCCACACCATTTTTCCACTGTAAGTCAGTGTGGGGTGGGTGCTATCTAAGAGCTCTGCAGGTGAAATTACCTTCTCTCCTCAAAGCTTTTTGTGGCACACCTAGGACAGCTGGCCACTGACTCCCAGAGGGATCCCTGGATCTAAAACACATGCCCTGAGGGCTGCTTCTCTGCTGTGATGACCTCACTTCATCCTCACCACTTCACCTCTCTAGGGGAATTTCCAGCCTCACAACTCTAGTAGACAGTTTTACCACACCTTTGGCAGAGCAGAGAGTGGCAGCTTTTCCAAGACACTCGTGTGTGCCTAAAGAAGCAGTCAGCAGTGTGGGCAATGCTAAGGCAATGCTCCAACAGAAGGCAGAGGAGGGTGACCTCAAAGAACACTCCAGGGTCAGGACTGCACCAGCACTGGGATGGTGGCACTGGTACCTCTCAATCTGACAGGAAGAGACACGATTGATTAAGAGGGAATGATAAGGAGTTCTGAAAACTGAATAAACTCCCTACTGTGACAAGAATCAAGAGCAAAAACTATAGAGAAAGTAAGGTAAGGCTTAGGGGAGGAAAAACAAAACAACAACAAAAAAAAAAAAAAAAGAAAGAAAGAAAACTCCACAAAGTACAGCAGAAAACCTTGCCCTTGGTGCTGCCAAGAACAGACCCAAAGTCACCCATATGATATTCCCCTGCCTCATCATAAAGCTCCAATAGCCAAACCTTCTGGCAAGTATAGTGCTGTGTCGCTGTAATGGTCTCTGGAGGGAACAGCCAGCTCCCTTCATTAGGCTGAGATTGTGGCACAGGGGTAGAGGAATGCTGAAAATTACTTTGAACTCTTCTACCTGAAGCACATGTTGCAGATAAATAGAGCATAATTTATCATGTGTTTTTCCAGCTGAAGGTCTGAAGGCCTTTTTTGGTAAAATATTTGTTATTCCTGTTGTTTTGTCAGCAAATGGGTCTATTTGCTCTGGACACATCTCTGTTCCCCCACCAAGTATGCAGGCTCCAGCTCTGCAGGCACCCACATAGGTTAAATATAATTATGCATGTGCATGTTGACAGCCCCACAGTTTGACAATTACCTATCTGTGCAAAGTAGGTCCTGTCAGGTTGAGGGGACTGACCCCGCACACCAAAGAGGTCCCTAAAGTGGTGTCCCAACCCTCCAGCAGGACCCATCACAACAGAACCTTCCCTTCCAGGAGCTTGGACAAAGCCTCTTGACAGAGGGAAATTTCAAAAGCAGCTTCTTTCTTTAAGGTAAAAAATAGTAATTTATTATTTACCAATTTTTTGCTTTATTGTTTAAAGAACCTTGGCTTCATTTTGCTCCATGAGTCTGTGGCTGACTTGGTGCCACTCAGCAGCAAGGACACCTCTTCCATTGTGGGAAACCGCCCTGCCTTTATTGAAGCAGGAAGCCATCCTCCTCCTCCCTCGCAGCACTCTTTCCAGTCTATACAGCATGGATAATTATATCTGTTTCCATGCTCTGCTTAGCCAAAATGGTATTTCTTAAACAATTCCATAAACACAGACAAGAACACTTCTTCAATCTTGCACTTAATTTGCACCTGATATTAAGACCTATTTCTTGATTTAAGAGAGAATAACCCTTAAAAAAATATAATTCTGTAGTCAACAGGGAGAAAGAGGAAAGGGAAAAACATGAGTTGGAGGAGTACTGTGGCTTATTGCTCTGTAATTTGTCATAATAGGTCATAGCAGTTAGGCTACATTTTCACACAAGACCTGTAATAAGTAGACTAGGGTAAAGCACACAAAGATTAATATAAAATATATATAACAAATTGTTCTAAATAGTGTTGCTACCAAAAAACCCCATAAGTTAAGGAAATAACAGGAGAAGGGAGAACACAATCTTCATTTTCTTTTTGCTTTAGAAAAAGATGAATTAGTAGCCTAAGTAACTTCTGCCATGCCCCAGGGTGGAGTTAGGTGCATGCTAGAATGTTCCTATCTGTCTGTATCTGCACTGAGCTGTTAAGCAGATGCTCACTGAGGAGAAAATAGACTGCAGTAAACTGGCACTGACACAGATCTGAATCTCTGGAACTGCCATAGAGATAAAATTCATGTACGAAATGTGGTTTCTATTTCCATTTTCTTTTAATAAAAAGATATTGAAACATTAAAAATATCTACTATTTCAAGTGGCACAGTATACATATAAGTAAGAAAGGGAACAGAGACTTCATTTTATTCATGTGGAATCTGAATATATCGCTATTGAAGAACCAAATTAAAGTCCTTTTTCATAGCAAGGAACAGATTCTGTCTTCATGTACACAACTGACCAGCACTCAAGGTCTGATCCATTCTAGAAGCTGCAGTCGATGTATGAGGCCCTCATGGACCCCAACAGGAGAACCACACACAGTAAAGAAGAAAGTATACAGTACAACGCATCTAAGTGGAGAACTATGCTGATAGTGAACTGCCGTTCCCACCCTTCCTTCATCTGCTCTTTGATCTTACTCCCAGCACTGTACCCCAGCCACTCTGCAGTGTGAGCCAATATATTCTAGCCACTTTGGCACACCTCTTCCCAGAGTGGGGCAAAGCCCTAAAGCAGTCTGTTCTTCAGTTCTGGTACAAACCTCTCCAAGTTCTGCCCAGGCTGATGTGACAGCTCGCAATGAACTCCTCTCTTGTGCAATGGGGAGTCATGACAAAGCCCCAAAATTACATATATAAACTGGTTTCTCCTCTCACGATCCTGAGAACTTAAGCAATTACCCTGCCAAATTAACCTGCCTCCAAATCAAGCCTTTGGTCCTGCACTCTAGGAAGATTTAAGAGCATTAATTTGAAGTACCCTTAGTACTTGGATGAGATCAGAATCAAGAGCAGAAAGCTATAATGGAGAGCTATATGCTCCTGCATCCTTTCCAATAACCTGTGTAAGCTAGGCTGACAGCTCCAAAGCTGGTGGTAATTTGTCACACCAGCCTTCTAGAGATATGTAAAATCTTGACAGATCCAGTACCCTAAATGCCCGCCATTACGTACCAAAAAGAAAAATTGCCAGGCTAACCTTATTGGTGAATTTAACAATGTGAATGAAAATCACCATGGATACTATAAGTCATCACATACTTCAAGTAAAACAAGAAAAGAGTTTTAAATTTCATTTTTCCTGGCTATGATCCCACACACACTCTGCCTTACATATTTCTTCTGAAAACGTTCACCATTACAGTGTCCCAAGTCCCATCTCTTCCTGCTTCCTTGTACTCACTGTAAGAGGGCAATAAGGACACCATACACCACTCTGTTGTCGGAGAAACATTGCTCAAGGTGGAATATCATCCATGTTGCTGCAGAAAGTTTTCAGGTCACTAGCATAAAGGGACAGCGCTCCAGAATTGCAAGAACATCAAAACTACCAGAAAAATAGCAGGAGGCTCATAACTATACTGAGTTTTTGGTCTTCAGGAAGAAGCTAAGCAGCCTTCTTGCTATAGTTGCATTTTGATAGATGAACATACTTGAATTGGCTTAAAGAAAACCAAAGAAAACCCACTGCTGCTTCCAATCATGCCTAGATAAGTTAGTGTGACAAAGTAAAAGAAACTGCAGGATTTCAGTGAGATTTTCAAGACAAGATACGAGCATCTCCCAAGACCTCTTTGTTTCTTCAGGATCTCAAGGAGCAGAAGGTGCAGACCACTCCAGGAGGAAAACCAAGAGAGGACAGGGACTGCAGGACCACGTTGTTACCAGCGGAGGCACAGGCACAGCCACAAGCCACTTGAGCAAGGCCAGCACATCAATCCTCCAAAAACCAGGCTAGAGATTAGGAGGAAGTTTTTCACAGAAAGGGTCATTGGACATTGGAATAGTCTGCCCAGGGAGGTGGTTGAGTCACCTTCCCTGTAGCTGTTTAAGGCACGGGTGGATGAGGTCTTGAGGGACTTGGTTTAGTGTTAGATAGGAATGGTTGGACTAGAAGATCTGATGGGTCCCTTCCAACCTGGTTGTTCTATGATTCTATGATTCCATGTTCTAACTACAAACCAAGTCCCAGAAGCCCAACACAGATGCATTAATGCTAAGAAGAGACCTACGCACTCTACAGCTCAGTCACAGAGCAATGCTGATGCTATATAGCTCTTGCTCAGGCCAAAGAGCAGAGTGGGTGTGTGGGTGGGAGTCACAGGTGAGGCTGCTCAGGGTAATTACAGCCCATCAGGGCAGCCAGGGTTTGACAGCGTCTGCTTTGGGCACTAGGCAATACTTAGTGTCTCCATTTCCCATGTATGGGCCGTGAGTCAGCCTCCATGGCTGCTGCTCTGAGTTTTTCACCTAGCAACAAGAGAGATGGATGGATGGGGGATGTTAGGAAAGAAGTTGAAGTAAAACGAGATGAGAAAGACAGAAACTGAATTGCCAGCCAGAATGAGGGGTGGGTGTGGTGCCTGAAGCTACTTGAATTTCCAAAAGAGAGTTTGCAGATACCAGAGACCCTTCTGCACTTCAGCCTTCGTGGGAAACCACAACCAACTCTATTAGGGTGAGGGACACATCCAGATCTACCTTGAGCTGCACTGTAGATCAGTGGGCTTCAACCTGTGTCTCAGCAGTTCTGCACTGGCTCAGCAGGGACCAAAAGGCTTTGCCATTTGCTGTGCATGAGTTCATCCTGAGCCTACTTTTTACCAGGCAGTACAATATGCTCTATCAGAGGGTAGGCAGGAAGCAGTCCTCACCATGCCCACTGAGGTACAGCAACTAACACCACCATAGCCGATCTTCAACTGGTTGAACTGAAGCCTCTGGGAGGACTGGGAAGTGTGACACCAAATGCTCCTCAGAGGACAACCCCCCACCAGGGGCCAGAGCCCTGCACCTTTTCCCAGGACACACTGTACTGAAGCCATCACTGCTGGAGGCAGGCTCAGGACCAGGGGGAACTGCTGGGTTGCTGCTGCCCCAGAGGAGAAGATGCTTTCAGAGACTCGGGGTCAGCACTAGGGAAGGCTGTGCCTCCTCAAGCTCTAAAAAAAGGACTTTGTTCCTGCTCAGCATTTTTTTTCCCATCTGGGCTAAATCCACTCTTAGAAAGAGATAACTCTATCTCCAGGGAAACAGGCTCCCTGCGCTCACAGGGACTCAGCTAGCTCCCCCTCTCCTTTTACCATGGGGTCACTCAGCAGCGAGGCTGAGGTGCACAGTCACTATGGGGCATTGGCTCACAGAGCCACTCCAAGCCAAGAGAACTGCAAGTGCAGGATGCTGTGAGGCAACATGTGCTGGTGTTCATGCTGGAACCAGGGCCGCCACAGGACCTTTGTGAGCCCAACCCTAGAGAGCTCACACAGGACTGATTTATAGAGATCAGCCATGCTCAGAAGGCTCTCGTTACTGAAACCGACTTGTGAGATTGCTTTGAATCTTCTTTTCTGCCCAAAATAGCTCCATGTTCTCAGCACCAGTTTTCTTCACAAACTTGCTCGCTGTCGTACCTCCTACTACAAAAAGCGAGACACATCCTGTTCACAGAAGTCCTTCATAACTGTGCTACGGCACCTCTGCCCCCCCGCCAAATCTCCCTCCATTCTCTCCCCAGCAAGACACATGTCCATGGCGTGCTTTGGCCAAGCTGGGAGTCAAAATTGCACAAGGAGAATGGGAATGAAAACAGGCTAAGCTTTCTGTAGAGCCCCACAAGCTCTTTTCCAGCTTGCTCAGGCCAGTTATCGCCTCATCTCCCGTGTGCATGACCTTTGGGGAAGCAATACTTGTCATGGTGGAGGAAGGTTTCACCCAGCAGTTAGAGTATTTCCCATCTCTAGACTCAAGCCTCAAATATGAACCCTGGGGAAATTCCCAAAGCTACATTTTGGTGTGTTTCTTTGTTGCCACAAGCCAAATTCCACTTTAGTGAGCAGTCTTTGTGTTATCTTCTGAGCTGGAAAGGAAGCAAACATGCAATCTCTTCTGGGGTACAGTCTCTCACCCATGGATGGCCACAAGACCTCTCTTACGGACACCACTACAGGTAACCCAGCCCTATCCTTTGGGGACAAGCTCCAAAAACCTGTGAACGCTGCACCTGGGTGCCTCTTTGTTGCTCAGGCAGAAACATTCGTTGCACCTCTCATCACGTTGCAGGGGAGTTATACCCAAGTTTCCATGTAGCTCTGCCAACATCTCTGTCCTGCTGGCACCTCAGTCAAAGAGAAGAACACAGCAGCAGTGGACACACAACTCTCACTGCCTTCCTGCACCCCAGACTTGCGGGCATAGCATGGTGATAGGAATGGTTGGACTTAGATAGGAATGGTTGGACTTAGATAGGAATGGTTGGACTAGAAGATCCGATGGGTCCCTTCCAACCTGGTTGTTCTGTGATTCTGCGATTCTGTGGTGCAGAAGACCAACCCTGACACAACGCACACATAGAGTTCGTTGCAGGATTCGTGCCTTATCTCGCTTCAGCATCTGAAAGCAGACTTTGGCTAAGTCCTACATGCTGCTATTTAAAGTAAGCCAATTTGTATTCATTCTGCTTGCTACATTCACCAGTTGTTCTGAATTGTGTTTGAAGCTGAAGGGAAGAGGAAATGTGCAACAAGAAAAAATTATACACTGGTAAATTTTGTTCTAATCCCTTCTCCTCCCATTATTGCTTCCCCTTTTTTTGGGTTTCTTCTTTGTTTTCTGTGTTTTATGTATTATTAGCTTTAGCATAATTTTGACTGAGAAAATATGTAGCTGATAGGACAGACCAATTATACTACCTAGAAGAATTAATTATACCATCTGTGACTGACAGTGGAGCCTGACTCCTTGCTTCCTGGTAGATGGAGCTGCAACACCAGCTGCCCCAAAACCTTTCCCTGTAGAAGGCCACATAGGAATTACTGCAGGCAATATTGTTTAAAAGTCATTACTTCTCTTTTTGAGCAATTTAACATCATAGGGTGACCTAGCCTGACTGGTCAAATCAGGAATGAGCCCCATCTGCCTTCCCTTGTGGTCTAGAAAGGTAATATGTCTATGTCTGTCCTGGCCCTTTGTTGCTAGAGATCCACTGGTTCAGTCAATCCCAGGAGCTAAAATGGGCCAGGGCCCATTTGCAAGGCAAGTGGCACAACATGCCTCACATCTCTCATGTCTTGTCTTCTATCCTTTCACACTTCCTGAGACCAGTCCCTGTCCAAAGCCATCCCTGAGCAGGAGCCAGGCTTTGTCTGTGAGCTGCCACAAATTAAACCTGTGCTGGTGGGTGCACTAATAATGTGATTGTCAGAATGATCCCAGGACAGCCAAGTGCCCTGGTCTTGCAGACTCTACTCAAAGAGGCTCCCAAGATCAGCATTTTCTGTCATTCCCCAAGTTTGCAGAGGTGGGAGAACAGGCTGCTTTCTCAGCACCCACTATGGATGGATGAGAAACTGCAAGGGGAAGTCGGGGGTTGGAGGCAGTGAGGTTTTTGCCTCTCTGGAAAGACTGTCTCACTTACAGGTTTACCCATGGAGTCCTGTCAACCTGCTGCTGGTATGTTGTCATCAACAGGCTCTGGCTGCAGCCCTGGAGGGATGGTGGCAGCATTGGTCTCTGCAGCCAGCTGAAAATCCGTCCCAGTTTCTGTCCTGGATTACAATGGACCCTCTGAAGATTGTCATGACTGAATGTGGGTGATAGAAGATCTGTTCAGATGCACAGCCTTGAATGTGTGCTTTCAGCTATGGGAGGGGAGTGATGCCCACATGGGTCAGGAAGCTTCAAATAGTCATGCTTTAAGGTAGCTGTTCCTGCCCTTTTTTTGCCTCCAGCTCTGCTGCAGTTCTTTTCCTCCCACTCCTATTTTTAGCCCACTCAATTTACACAGGATAAGCTGTTGTAGATATAATGTTAGAGCAAATCTCTTGTCTGCATGAACACATCCCCAGCTAAAATTCAGGACCCCAAGAATACCTCCTTGCTATTGTTCATCGGCTACATGTTACACAGACGAAAAAGATCTGGGCTCCCCAACCTCTGATCCCTAATTAAGACAGAGAATCTGGTTTCTTTCAGTGCTGAGCAATCCAAGGAAATGGTTCTTAACCTGAGGAACCTGAATCCTTCTCTATGTAACCAAGGAAGAGCTCAAGACATCCATTGAGACCTGATGTTCGTCTAACTCAGTTTTTGTCCAGTTTTTGAACAGCATCCAAACTGTTACATATTTTGGTTATGTCTCTAGTAAACACACACACTAACTGGACACAGAGTGATCCTGGAGAATTCCCAGCTGCTTACAGGGTAGGCAAGCTTTATTTTGGACTGGAGATTGGGAAAGGTCCAGGATGGTGACAAGGAACCACCAATGCATGAAGATGTTCTGGCCTCATGCTGTAGGCAGGGTGCCGAGAGCAGCCCACGATTCTCTAAAGGGCTTTTTTTACATCATGAAATCCCTTGGCAGGGCCTAAAGTACCAAAGTACTAATCCTGCACTGCCAGAGCAAAGCCTCATGTCTGGCTCATAGCAAATATTTGTATAGTTGCATTCCACACGGGAGAAACTTCCTGAAATCCTCCTCTTCTGGAAAGAAGACAAGCTACAGAAAGCAACAGAAGTTGGTGGTTTTACTTTCCTTGTCCCCAAGAAACCTCATGCCTCTCATTGTCTGCCTCCAACCTGGAAGGGGTTTTCACTGCAGCCTATAGCCACTCCCAGGTCCAGGGACACACCATCAGTTTCTCTTGCAATGACCATTTTTATGCAGCATGGGAAGTTCTGTACATGTGGGACAAGAGTGGAAGAAGAGTCGGTTGGAGAAGAAGAGTGGGCTGAGAGAAGAAAGGAGATGCAGCAGTGAAGGAAGAGGAACAAGAAGACAGAGTGGGTCGAAAGAAAGTATTTCTATATGAAGTTAAAGGACTTGGGAAACTACAGACCTGTCAGCCTGACCTCAGTGCCGGGAAAAGTAATGGAACAGATGATCTTGAGTGCTATCATGAAGCACATGCAAGAGAAGCAGGTGATCAAGCCCAGTCAACACGGGTTCATGAAAGGCAGATCCTGACAAACTAACCTGCTCATCTTCTGTCTTACGATAGAAGTCTTAAGTCTTACAAGGAGTGGCTGAGAGAGCTGGGGTTGTTTAGCCTGGAGAAGAGGAGGTTGAGGGGAGACATTGCTCTCTACAACTACCTGAAGGGAGGTTGTGGAGAGGAGGGAGCTGGCCTCTTCTCCCTAGTGACAGGGGACAAGACAAGAGGGAATGGCCTCAAGCTCTGCCAGGGAAGGTTCAGGCTCCACATAAGGCAAACATTCTTCACTGTAAGGGTCATTACGCAATGGAACGGTCTGCCCAGGGAGGTGGTTGACTCGCCTTCCTTGGAGGTGTTTAAGGCATGCATGGATGAGGTACTGAGGGGCATGGTTTAGAGATTGGTGGGAATGGTTGGACTTGGTGATCCAGTGGGTCTCTTCCAACCTGATGATTCTATGATTCTATGAAAAAGTGACCCACCTACTGGACGAGGGTCACTTTTGACACAGTTTCTTACAGCATTCTGCTTCAGAAACACTCAGCCTCTGGACTGGACAGGCAAATGCTCTCCTGGGTTGAAAACTGGCTGGATGACTGGGCCCGGAGAATGGTGGTAAATGGAGTTAACTCCAGCTGGAGGCCAGTTACAAGTGGAGTTCCCCAGGGCTCAGTGCTGGGTCCAGTCCTGTTCAACATCTTTATCAATTACCTGGATGAAAGCATTGAGTGCACAATTAACAAGTTTGCGGATGACACTAAGCTGGGTGTAAGTTTGGATCTGCTGGAGTGTAGGGAGGCTCTGCAAAGAGATCTAAACAGGCTGGACTGCTGGGCTGAGACCAATGGCATGAGGTTTAACAAGGCCAAATGCCGGGTCCTGCACTTGGGGCACAACAACCCTGTGCAGAGCTACAGACTAGGGGGGAGAGTGGCTAGAAAGCTGCCTGGATGAGAAGGACCTAGGGGAGTTGCTTGACAGCAACTGAACATAAGCCAGCAATGTGCCCAGGTGGCCAAGAAGGCCAATGGCATCTTGGCTTGTATCAGAAACAGCGTGACCAGCAGGCCCAGGGAGGTTATTCTCCCTCTGTTCTCAGCACTGGTGAGGCCGCTCCTTGAATCCTGTGTTTAGTTCTGGGCCCCTCACCACAAGAAGGATGTTGAGGCTCTGGAGCGAGTCCAGAGAAGAGCAATGAAGCTGGTGAAGGGGCTGGAGAACAAGTCTTAAGAGGAGAGGCTGAGAGAGCTGGGGTTGTGTAGCCTGGAGAAGAGAAAGCTCAGGGGAGACCTTATTGCTCTCTATAACTACCTGAGGGGAGGTTGTAGAGAAGAGGGAGCTGGTCTCTTCTCCCAAGTGACAGGGGACAGGACATGGGGAAATGGCCTGAAGCTCTGCCAGGGGAGGTTCAGGCTGGACACTAGGAAAAAAAAAATCATGGAAAGGGTAATTGGACACTGGCAGAGGCTTCCCAGGGAGGTGGTTAAATCACCTTTCCTGGAGGTATTTAAGGGATGGGTGGATGAGGTGCTGAGGGGTATGGTTTAGTGGTTGATAGGAATGGTTGGACTCGATGATCCTGTGGGTCTTTTCCAACCTAGTGATTCTATGATTCTGTGCCTTCTCATGAAGAGTTAAAGAGTCACTGGGAACAGCAGGGAAGACCTGGGGAACAACAACAAAGATGCAACAAGTGAGCAAAATAAGAGAGGAAAGGAGGAGCAGATTCATGGACGAAAAACAGGGAGATGCTAGCCTGCTGTTTGCAATACTAGAATCAGCGATGGGGTGAAGAATTTGCATCTGGTACAGGATATTCATGCACACATTTTTCAAGAAGCAGTTCCTGCATTTTCAGCTGGGTGTTTCTGTGACCTTGAAATGTCACTTTATTTCTTTATACCATAGCTTACTTACCTGTCACTTGGAGGTAGTGATAATACTTCCATCACAAGAGCATAGGTATGCTTAAACAAAGAGCTTCGAGATTACAGGCAGAAGTGCAACGTATTGTAATATTTAATTGGATTTCACATATACACATGTATAGACGTGCTCAGATGACCACCTATATATGTAGCTATAAATATATTATGAAGAATCTTATGCCTTTTTTATTTATTTAGGCCAAGCTGACATTTCATGGTTGCTTAGTTACCAGAGAACAATAATGAAAATCTGTTTAGTATATGTTGCATGAAGAAGGGAAGGAAAAGGGCAGTTGGATATCATGTCAGATACAACCACAGATAAACCCTTTTGGTGGGAAGCATGGAGAAAGGTGTAAGAGATCAAAACTGAAAGGAGTTCAGACAGGGAGGCAATGAGCTGAGGCATGTGGTGTGTGTAATTCTCGGTGGTCCATGGCACATCTGTGAGTGTGAATTACAGCTCAGGTCTTTGGGATTCATGAAGTGTTCATTACTTCCATGACATGTGCCAGCTCTCAAGTTAAGCAGACTTTAGGAACATCATAAGTGGTTACAAAATCTGCCTCTCTTTATACCAGACCCCTACTCTCCTGCTTCCCATCCACACCAAGAATGGCACCCTTGCTTCAAAACAAATGCCTTTCCTAACTGTAAGGAAGGAGTTACTGCTGGACAGAACAAAAACTGTTGCAGTAATCAAAGGCATCCAAAAAAAGCACTTTACTGCCTCCCACCTGCATTCATTCTGTCTAAGATTTGGTTCCACTGCAGCTCCCAACAAGTTCAAAATTTGCTTAACCTGATTTTGTAAATTTATGGAAAGGCCTTGCAGTTTAGGGACTCACCTCACCGTTACACTTCATGCTAAAGGTAGTCTGGGTATATTTTGTTGATGGAAACCATCTTTTCCATATTGATATCTTGTGTTGCCAGCTCTCACACAAGCTCAGAAATCTTAACAAGGGAGCTTGAATTTGTCCCAGGACATCATGAGACATCGTGCTTCAACATTCCCTTGGGCACAGAGCTTCTGAAGTTCAACCTTCCCCAGAGGCACTTCTAGCAGCAGACAAGGAGGTTAAGATACAATTAAAGATATAGTGTATCTGCTATTATTTGTATATTAAAAATAGAATTACTAAGCTTACAGCAATTATATACTAGGCATATAGCAATTATAAAAAAAACAGATTTTTGCTGCAATTGAGCTGCCAAAAGTTCATTCTCTGCTTTGTCCAGTTAAAAATATGTGAGAACACAGTCCTTGTATCAGGGATCCAGATTTCAGCCAAGACCATTGTCCTGAGAATTGCTCAGACACACATTGATTATGTTATTTATCTTAAATACATAGTTCCCTCACATGGTACTACTGAGAGTTATGCCTTCTTGCCATTCTCCCCAGTTTCCAAGACCTCTTGGTGACTCATAACATTAATATTTAATTAAGGTGTGTTAACATTTCTTTCAAATTATTGTTGACTGTCCTAACTTTAGAGGTTCTATTGTTGTCCCTATCTAGGAACAACTCCTGACAACATAATGAAAAAAACTCTCTGTTGATGAATTTAAACACCAATGTTTACCTTGACACCAAACAAGCTATTTGCATGTTCTTCAAGAAATATTGCTAAGACTGTCTGGGCATATGTCTGGTACTGGACCCAAAGGACCATCCAGCCCAGTGCTCTGATTGCAACAGGAAACAACAAAGGCTTAGGCAAAGATAGCACAAATATACAGTGATCCTTCTTCCACTGCACTCTGCCAGCAACCAGCTATCAGCGGCTGAGAGATTTCCTGAGCCAAAGATCACATCTGCGTCAATGTGTTTAGTAGATCTTAATGGTCTTTTTTTCCTATAAATGTATCAAGATGGTTTTAGAACTATTTATAACTTTGCCCTCCATCCCATTCAGTGAATTCCATGGTTAAGTATGCACCAGATGAAATAAGTGTCTCTTTTCGGTTTTGACTGATAAGTTTACCGGGGATTCCTGCTTTTCATACTAAAGAGAAAACAGCCATTTCCTAACCTTCGTTGTGACCCTCCTAAGCCTCTATCATGTGCTACTCAGACATCTTTTTTCCAAGCTGAAATGTCCTAACACTCTACCAAATAAAAGGGAGGGTTCAAATCTTAATGCTTTATGAGCTGAAACACTGAAAAGTAAACAGGAGCATAGAAAATTATACAGCTGTACTACAAAGTATATATACATTATACAACTATATTAATGAAAATAGCATGCGCAGTCCATTACTTGCTCTTGATGAAAACTGGACAGAATAACAAATAACCTTGAGGAGAATAGTGTGCTCGGGACAAACCATGCCTGCCCTGCTTTTGAAGGATGTTTTTACATCAGAACAGTAAAAGCAAACATTTGCTCATAATTCAAACTAGTTTCAGCTCAGCTAAATTGATCCCTGAATCAGCTGTGCTGCCACAGAGATCAGATGTCTGCTATATTTCTGTCAAGCACATTACAAAGCCTGTTCCACATGAGGCTGAAACCCATTCAGCAAAAGTGGCTCTGACTGCCTGAAATCTGATATAACTTACAGCTCCAGAACAGGCTTAATTGAGAAGGTTTTTAAACTTCCTTGAATTTTGGAGCCATATTCTCCAAATGTGGAGTTTGGTTTTTAATATACTTTCGCACGTAGATAAGGACAAAATATTTCTTTTTAATCCTCTCTGCAGGACATGAGTCTTCTTACTGTCTCACTGACACACCTTCTGAGCTGTGCCATAAATCATGCTGGGTGAAGTGTACAACAGATAGGAGCTAAAGAAACTGCAAAAGAAATACAAAGACCTGAAAAAACCCACCTGCAAATTACAACTTTATTCTGCAGCCTATACCCTCAAAGCTTGTTGCACCTAGAGTTGGATGTTTGTGAGAGATATTGAAGTGACCCTTGGCTATTATACTGCCTACCTACTTAGCAAGACTATTTTATTTCATGTTCATCATGCAAACTGAAATCATCCAATAATAGCTATTCTAAAAAAGCCAACCACATTTTCATATTTAATGTACATACTGTAGCTAAATTAAACCGCTTCTGAGGGGTAAATAATTGCAGAGGAAGAGAAAAATTCAAGAGCGTAGGCTATGAAGATGCACTTTCAGCTGAAATGTTTTAAAAAGCTATTAGTTGAAGCAGAAAAGCAGGAAAGCTGTTCTTATACAGCTAAATCAACACTAGAAGAGGGTTTCACACTAACTGTGTAGATAAGCAGAAGAAAGCAAGGCAATGCACATGAAGGAAAGATTGGGAAGCAAGTTATGGTCTAGCAGATACAAGAGCAAAGAACCTGAATCAGAAATCTCCTTCACCCTGGGTCTAGGAGCAGTCCCTTAATCTCTTTTGTCTGACAGCCTTTCCATTTGTAGCAGGGAAGGAGGGATAGGGGAGGTGAGGAGTATCTTACAAATGGGATATTGTGAGGATTAATAGTGTGAAGAGGTTCAGGAATATTAAGTCCTGTACAGCCAGCCACAAGGAGCAGGGAAAAAACCCAGGCTGGTCTCCAGAAAAGTCATTAGGAGGTCTTAATATTCTTTTTCTTCTGGAAATTCCACTGTTTGAACTAGCTTTGGAGAACCCTATTCCCAGTACCCCAGTGTGCAACATTCAGAGTCATTAGTGTTCCCAAAAGCAGATGGAGACCTTGGATCATCTCTACAGTGGCTCTGTCTGGACACTCGGTGATGCAGAAAATCCATCTCGTCCACGTAAGTGTCAGTGATTTACTCCCCAAGCACCTCCCCATCTGCAAGTCCAGCAGGGAATTATTCATTGATAAATTATTAGCCCCACCTTTTCCACATTTTCCCAGTTTGTCAAATTTACTTCTCATTTCTACCCCTTATACCTTGGCATACCTCTGCTGAGATTCTTCTTTGCTCTTCTACCCTTACCGTGACCTATTGCATGGGTTGCAGTGAAACACGGTGGAATAGGAAACAGCACAACCACAGCAATGTTCAAACATTCTTTCTTCTGTTGTACCCAGGATATAAAAGAGGTTTCAATCTCCCTTTTTCTCTTTTACAAGCCTGGTACTACAATGCTAAACGTGAGCAGAGCAAAATTTAGTCAACATGTTTTCCCCAAAAGTGATAAGGGAGGAGCACTGCATACAACATCTGCTTTCTCCACTGTCCTTTCTCCCAGGATAAAATCCATGGGGTTTTCAGTCTTTTTCAGAATCTGCAAAAAAACCAGTAGCCATCTGCTCAGTAAAACAAGGTTCACGGCTAGGGGCCATGACCTGGCCAGAAATGTAAGGTAGCACAGGCCCACATCACAGAGAAGCAGCATGAGATGATGTGGGAATCTTTTCCAAACTGACCTGCCAGGTGGGTGGGCTAGGCAAGGCCAGGAAAAGGTGTGAAATAAGGAGGTCATGCAAAAATCAGCTCTTGAAACACATGGGAATTGCTCCGCTGGGGGGAAAGAGAGGGCAAACCTGGAAAAAGGTGTTGCAATGGGCAAAGAGGATCTGAAGTAAAAATAAGGTCTTTCCTGGAGGTAGAATTGAGTCAATTGGCACACGCAGGTCATACACCCCACCCTACCTGTAACAAGGTAAGGTCACCACCTCAAGGTTTGTCGCCACAGCAACAGACGGGCCTAGGTTTGGCCAGCAGTGGGACAAGCAGAGGAGATGAAGCAGGAGTTGTGTTGGTGGCTCTGCAGACAGCACTCTGACACCGGAGATAGCTTGGATGAGTACCTCCCCGAAAGACTGTAGCTGAAGATGCTGCCTGCCAGATGGCTCTGAATTCTTCCCCAAGCTTTGGAGTTTGTCATGATTTCCTCCCTTTTTAGGGCTATGATGTCCTGCCTCATGCAAAATTAGGCTTTGTCTGCCTTAAGCAGTAGCGAGGCAGACAGCTTGGAGAAAGCTCAATGTGGAAGACTGCAGTTTTTCACCAGCATTCACAGGTAGCAGTAATACCACTCACACCAAAGACAGCTACCACACACTGTTGTTCCCAGTGGGGATAACAAATGTCTCCTCAGGCAGTAAGAAATTTTCCAGATAGCCTTTGGGAAGCAGACTACATCAGGAAAATACTCAGTGCAGGAAAAAAAGACTAGAAAGAAAGGAGGTGTGATTTGTAAAGCCGAAGTGGACCAGGACCATGTCTGATGTCAGGTGAGGAGAGCATCACCAAAGCAATATTAAGTGCAGTGGACCAGAAGTGGCAAAAAGAGAGAAGAAAGAGGAGAACAAGTGGAGAAAGAAAGATGCTGTGGGGTATAAAAAACAACAGATGAGATGGGAGAATTCAAGCTGGATAAATGCGATTCTATCCCCACTCCTTACTGAGCAAAAGCACTTTGAAAATAAGTCATTAATATTATGAACATAAAGAAATAATCCCAGTTTTCCTCTATCATCTGTCTGTTTGGTTGAGAAATATCAGATGCTTGGGGAGGGGAGGAGGAAAGGTTGACATCAGACAACATCCATTTGTAAAATTGTATCTGCCAGTTCCCAGCAGCTGTGATCTCCAGTTAATATCAGAAGTGAATGTGAGAGGCTAGACAGAGGGGAGCTGGGGGTGGAGGAATTATGATTTTTCAGTTCTCCCAAGCAATATTTGGCACTAGAGCCAGCACTTGATAACGAATTGACTCAGTCACTAACTTGCACAGGCTCCCTCTCTGGTAATGGACTCCTCTCTCATTAGCAAATACAATTGACAGCAAAAATAAACACACTTGCACCCTCCCCCACTTGTGCTGCTGACACAGCCCTGATTGACGGATCTCACAAGTACATCAATGAAAAGAGAGGACAGTTGCTGTTATCAGCCAACTTGAACACAGAATGGAGCTAATAATAATATCTTACGTTTACACAGTGTCTCTCTGTCACGATCCAAAGCACCATTGAGCACAGAGAGAGATCTAGCAGGCTTTGAATGGTTTGCAGTAAGTAAATTTGAGAAAGGGCTCTCATTCTAAACTTCTGTCTTCAGTTGCTCAAAGGAACCATATTTTAAGTTTATTCATTTTCTGTTAGCATTGACAGTGAGCAATATCCAGAGTTAACAGCCTAGAAAAGAGAACAATAGAAAGCAGCCAGGCTTTGCTTTGTTTGCAAAGTGAACAAAGTCCCAAACAGTTCCTTTGGTTTTGAAGTACGACTGCAGATACCTGTGCCTTGACCAAGGGATGAAGTATTCTGGCAATCCTGAGGAAAAAACTGTAAAGATGTTAATCCTGACTTATCTGAGAACGATGGGGGTGGGAGGAGAAAGCGTATTTTCTGCCTTTAAACAAATAATCAAACAGATCTTTTTGCGCTGAGGTCTAAGTAGTTGAGATAAGCGCTGTAGTGAGGAATTGTCATTACACCAGATTATAATGAAGGAGAAATCTTCGTCATTTCAGTGTCTAGGCATTAGCAACGTACACAAGCAGTAACATGCCCAGCAGTCTGCAATGGCAGATGCAGTTTTGTGCAGAACCAAAGCCTCTACCTCCCATCGAAGATTATACATTAAAAAAACTTCAGCAAAGAGCCATTATGCACATACTCCACAGTCTATGTCTGAAGACACTATTTTGAGCAAGAGCCGTATGTAAGGCTTCCAGCACACAGTGTTCTGCATGCATTATCCCACTTCACGTTACTTACTGCACATATCCTCCTGCCTGAACTGTCAGCTGCAATCTCTCCGAAAAGGGCAACAGAGTTGAACCCAAACCCCTAGTGTTTAATATCATGGAGTCCATTCGCTTTTCTGAATTCTGTTTCTCTCCTGGGTGGGAGGGTTTCTGGCAAGTCCTCACATTTTACACAGCAGCAGAATTTCCTGTGGCATACATTTTTCGCCACAGTATTTATTCTTAAACGGCAGGGCTGCATTCTTCAGGGAATAACGTTCTACTTCAAGGTTGTAAAGAAACCTTAAAATACCAAACAGATATAATATGATGCCATACTATCCTCCTGAATCCACAGTAAGCATGGAAGCCTCCTTTTCTATTCTCTTCAGGGAGGTTTTATGCCTGAGCCATCTCTGTGGCACTTTAACATTTGCAAGAAAGGCATAAAACAGTCCCTTTTCCTTGCTGGCATCTAATCCTAATTAAAACAAAAATATTAGCTCTATTAGGTTCATCTTAATGGAGAAAACAGCAAAATGAATGTGGGGTTCCTTAGCCCCAGTATGGACAGTGGCAGTTTTACCACACCCCAAGTTGCTATCACTTCTCTCATCACCTTCCCTGTCAACTGGTTCAACAGTGAACTTGCAACCAGCACAAAAACTCATTCCATGTTGAAAACAGAGATGATATGAAAAGCAAACTCAATACAACCTCATTATCATTAATAAGAAAGATACAATACTAACCAGAACATTATCATTTCTTATGTAAATAGAGTATTATTATTTTCTTTAAAATTTCTCTACAAAATACCCATGCCATGGAAGTTAGGGAGTTTTTCCAAAGCATGAAGACCCAATCAATGGAAAAACATGAGTTTTGTTTCTAGCGGCTGGGTAGCAAGGCCATCTCAGACCTGGTTCCTGTGAAGAATCCAGTCTGGTCAATTCTCCCCCTGTCACTTCTCCTTTCTGCTTACCCAGCACACGTACTCATTTACTGGCATGTGTTCTTCACCAACGCTTCTAGACATGAGTTTGTCAATAGAAGCTTGTGGTCTCGAAGAAAAGGGCATCAAACTCAGATCAGCTAAACTGGCAGTAGTGAGCAGCATTAGGGGCTACAGGCTGCCAAAATCTCAGTCCCCTGAAGGCTGGAGATAGGATTTTTCTGTATGGATGAAGATACTAGAGGAAGTAGAGGAAAAGTGATAAGATTTCTTTAGGAAGCGAGGAGAAAAGGAAGGAGGCAGGAGCTGATCCACACCTTTCAGTTCAAACCATCAAGAACACATCTATTCCTCCTGAATGCTCTGAGGCTGAAATGGAAAGACATCATTTTTCCTTCCCAGTCTAACTGTGGCACCATGTTTTGCACAGAAACCCATCTGTTGTTGATGTTCAGTGTGCTCGACAGTTCTCTGTTCCCCTCCACCACAAGCTGTTGCTGTAGGGTTCAGTCCTTCTCCTCCCAAATCTCATTTGCTTTCTGCAGCCAACAAGCTGCAGCTCTGAATGACTCCTAAAGGGAACAGAAGACATGCAGCTTCTGATCTCGTTGATGGAAGTACTTGCTTTGTAACCTTCATTTTTTTCTGCTAGCATACAGGAATTCATCTGTGTACAAATACCCTTTAGTTTGTACCCACCTGTCCCAGATTTTTGCTCCTCCAACCTCCTGAACTGTATTCAGCACATCCTGCCTCATGGGCCAGACCCTTCTGATAACATCAGGTGAACAGAATAGGAGCAGCTCTGTGACAGCAAATTACGTTTGTTTTAAATCTGTATTTGTCATGCCAATGTGCAACAGAGAAGATTTAATTAGCCAGTGAAGCTTGCCTTTGGTATGTTTTCATGAATACAGTAAGAGTTTTGATGCATGACTTCAGGCTACTACAACAAACAAAGAAAACACACCATGAAATTAAGAAACGTAACAGTATACAAGAGAAAATATTTGGCTGCTGTTATACATTTCATCAAGAAATGGGCCACCACCAAACCTGGATCAAGCTGCCTAAATCTGGGAAGATATTTTAACTCAGATCCAAATTTTGCTCTACAGTATCAGTTAAATGCTGGAAAGAAGAGTAAATTACATTTAAAGTACATTAAATGACTGCACAGGACCCTGTGCAGAAATGAGCGAGAAGAAAGCATGGGTGACTAAACAAATGGCCTGATGTGACAAATTAACAAAACCCCAAGGTGGTTTTGCATAATTTTGATGGCAAGGGCTGCTAAAAGACTGCTGTGTCAAGCAGACAACACCAGAACACAGCATGACCCTGTCTCTATTTCTGCCATCCACCCCTATTATGGGTCTATACAACTCTGAAGTGGACCCACAGCTATGCAAATGTTCACACAGCTCTTCAAGGCATAGATGTGTCCTGCTGGGGTTAGTGATGTAGTACAGTTGAGTAATACTAAGAGTCAGCACCAAGAGTTGAAGCTGGACTTTCCACTGACCTCTTCTAAGTAGCTGAAAAATGGCACCCTTCGGATAGCCAGGTCACTTTTCACTGAAGGAGGTCTTCAGGGTTTGCCCAGGTATACCTTTGATCCACTCTTAACTCTGTCACACATCTTGTCTGACATTCCCTGATAAGCAGAATTTAAATGTTACATTTGACTTTGCAAGTATGTCATGAAGATTCATTATTTAACGTTTCAGCTTTCCTACATGTGGAGCTGTGTGATGCCATTTATTATCTTTCAATCCTTCATTCATACTAAGAAGAGAAATCAAACACAGGAAGCAAATTTCAGACCACTAAGAGGAAAACTATCCAGCCCCTTACAGCTTTAAAGTGCTGGCAGCACTCATAAATGTGTATCTGTCTTTGGCACTACTATTTCCACATAGCACAGCATGAGAAAGAAAATAGCACCTGTAAGCAAACACCTGGAGTTTGCATCCAGGTGTGAGCAGCTTCTTCATTTGACTCAGGATACAAGGAAGCCACGCTTGGAGAACGCAGATGAGGAGCAGAGTGGGAAGTTCTTACCAAATCCAGTTCTGTCACTCCAGGGCTGAAGAGAAGATTTCATTCTCCAAGAGCTACCAATCTAGTACTTTTAAGCTAGTGATAATATTTTCTAAGTTTAAAAATAAACTTAGTGAAGTATGTGCTGCCTAACAATGTATGCCTCTTGAGTCTCAGGGTGGGGGAAAAAAAAAAAGAAAAGAAAAAGAAAAACCAAACTGACTATCAAGCACTGCAAACCAGTACCAGGTATAACCAAATTACAACCTAATATGTTTCAGGTATCCCATTTAGAGCTTCAGATCTTTCAAGGAAATAGGTTTTCCCCACTGAGAAATGTATATGCAGTGAAATTAACGCAACATTGGCCCCATGTGAACCAAAAGTAGGTTGGATATCTATTTTAAATAATCAGCCAAATGTTAATTTTTCATGATGGAAGGTAGACCTGAGAAGAGAAGAACGTTCCCTTCTTCTAACCCTTCTGTTCACCTCTAAACTACTTACAGACTACTCTGGCCCAGGCTGTAATACAGCACATAGGTAACATCCTGCTTTCATTGTTCTCTGCCAGCTTTAGAAACAGGGCAGGGCACCAGTAGCCTGGAGAACCCTCCTTGGATATTTGGGGCACCATACAAGTGCCAACTAGCATAAAAGGAAAATGAGATGCCAGGGGGAGGCTCTCAGCATATGTCCAAGCATTTATGCCCAACCCCTTCTTTTAACTGATGACCATCCTCCCTTCCCCTTTCCTCTCTTGAGAGGCACATCCCGTGGGAGTACTGGCATCCCAGATGGCCATGGAGCAGGGAGCTAGGTCCTGGCTGTGTGGGGGCTCCTCTGGCTCCCCACACACAGCCCCTCCACGCACAAGAGGGAAATAAAATCTGCAGGCAAAGGAGGAAGGCAAGTGCTGCTAAGTGGCTCTTTGGTTTCTATGGCAACTGGCTCCACTCTACTCCAGCTGCTTACCCCACAGTCCCTCTGTCACCCTATTTTTAGCTGAAAAATCAAAGAAAGAGGAAAAGTGGTGGGGGTTCGGGGAAGGAGAGAGTTGGGAGACCTTCTTGGGTTTTGCGGATATGAGGTTAATATAGATGCAGCCTTGTCTTGCTTTTAATCACAAGTGAAATCCTCACTGCGGACGCTTCCTATGGGATTCCTCCAACTGGAGGCACAGTCAGGTCCCATATATGCCAAAGCCATGAAGCAGAGGGTGAGCAAGCCAGCCCAGCCACCCGACCCCACCCCAAGTGTGCAAAGCAGCCTGGCTGCAAATTTGACCTTGGTATCAAAACCAGAAAGAGCAAGAAGACTTTTCCGTACTTGGGCGAAAAAATCCTCCCTTCCCACAACCCAGCACAATGAAGTGATTGGTGCCAGCACAGCAATGTTATTTTAACTCTTTAGTCTGAAACGTAATTTCCTTTTTTTTGAAAAAAAAGTTGAGTCTGTCCATGATGTCTCCATCCCGCATGTTACAAGAAAATCTTAACACTGGATGCAACATGTTTTACTAAAATATTCCATTAGTGGAAGATCCGGAACGAAATTTACCTGGGTTGTATCAAGGTTATACCTTAGTTAATGGATTTTGGTACTGGGGCTTTGGTTGTTGAGCTGCGATACATCTGCTGGTAAGTGTAGAACAAAGGTGCTGTACCCTGCAGCTTTAGCCTGCACAGGAGGGCATGTTCACAAAAGCATGGGCCCCCTTAGTCTCTTCTGACTGACTACGTGCCTTTTTGAAATGGATGTACCCAAACACTGTGAGATACAGCCGTTTTGACAGACATTTCTAGTTTAGTTCCCCTCCAGTTCTCAGAAATCATGGACTTTTTATAACAAAATGTTGCAATTGTCGTCAGAACAATAATCCTTAAACTCCAAACCAAAGCAGATTGATGTCATAAACATCTAAATTCACTCGCCATTTCAACTGCCATGACATTTGGTGCTTTCCTCCAAACTGCTCCTGCTAACAGGGTTGTGGAAGTCTACCTTTGTACCACTCGTTTTAATTTTCTGCCATGAGAAGGGATATTGATCTGTGTATCTCTGCTCACACAGCAAGGCTTCCCATTTTGAAGCTGTGATATTGTCGGACTAAGACGACAAGGAAAAGATCAATGATTTCTAACAATGATCACTTTTAGAGGAAGTGCATCGGTAAAATGACTTACTTGTCCAAGTATCACATTTGCAGTTTCTGAAACCAGTTCTCTATCCAGGTAGACATTAACACTCTTGCTGTAGATAAAGGCAGTATATGGGAGGAAATCATCTATTTTAAAAGTGTTATTGGCTATGGCATGTTATGATACAGCCTGTACAGGGCTTAGGAGAAACCACACAAATGGAGCAGGGTGCAGCTGCCAGAGTCTAGCGATGCCCACATCAAACGGTGTAAGAAGTCTTAGAGTACTGGGAGAGCTGGGGGCTCCCCAGGGACATTCCACTGTCCCAGCCAGGGAGCAGGGCAGCTGGGGGCACTGAGGGCAGACCGAGCCCTGGTCATCAAGTACCTCCCTGGCGAATGGGCACTGCTGCACTGTCACTGGGGCACAGTGGCCCTGGCAGGCTGAAAGGGGGTCCTGGGACCTGGGTGTGGTGGAAGGGGCGCCAGGAGATGCTGGGCAGGGACTGTCAGGTCTGGTGGTACCCCTGGAGCCCTGAAAAGAAGTTGTAGTAGAAGGCTCAATAAACATCTTAATTCCTTGGAATCTGGAGACTAGCTCACTCTGCAGAGCCACTGGGATTTTTTACTTCAGTTTGTGGCCTCCAGAACACCAGTGGTGACATGCATCATGGTTTAATTACAAGTGTGCAAAATACTCAAGTACTGTATTTGCCAATTTTTGCACAAAAGGTCCTTTGTTAATTTCTGGAGAGACACAAAGACAAGGTGTTCACTGCACACCTGTTCTGCTACATGTAACTTTAGACACTTTGATCAAGTCCTTTCTGACAAAATGTCATTTGTTGAAGCCACTACCAAGCCCATCTTCCCGGGGAACCTTGCAAAAGCCATTACCAAAATCTGCCCTGGCAGAAAACAACACAATTGCCTTACAACCCACGTGCATCTCTTCACAGTTTGGGGCAGGGAGTGTCACAATGAAAACCCACACATGAAAGTAGAGAGAGGACTTAGAATAGTGATCTTCCTCTGGCAATCCTGGAATCTCAGAGACCCCCAAGAAAAGGACAAGGATGGCATGAAAGTTAGAGAACGCTCAAGCACACAGTCAAACCTCTTCTGCAAGGAAATTTGCTGCAGGAGGCCTTTGGCCAGCCCAGAATAGATGTAGGTGAGAAGACATCATTTACAGAGAGCAGCAACAAAGGCAGAAGCAGACCTGAAGGGAAGCAGAATGGCAAGCCTACAAGGTACAGAGTCAAAAAGATAGAGAGAAAATACACGCACACACTCACAGTCAGGATGGACAACTGCCTGTGCTGGATGGTGATGGATAAACTCATGCCCTGAGTGGTAAATGAAAGGGTGAGTCACTCCATTTAGAAGGGGCAGTCAAGGATGGTAGAGAAAAAAATAAAATGTGCATCCTCACTCCCCTCAGCAGGTTAGGTAGAGAGGTGGAAGCTCTGTGACTACCAGACATTTGACTGTACCAAAGAAACTGTTTGAAAAATTTGTAGAACTGGAGGGTATGATCCTGACCATCCTTGTATAGCATTTTCACACCTACAGATGGAAATCACCACCTCTAGGTGGTGATTTTGATTGTTATTTATTCTAGTTTCTGACAAGAGGTGCATACAAGCACTTCCAGATGAAGTGTGTGTGCATATTTGATGTCAATTTATGGCAAGTAGTCATGTGCAGCCTCAAAATTTGTTTTCCGTGTGTACTAGAAACAGGAAACTTGAGCCTTTGAATGTTTATGAGAAGTGAGCACACATGCAAACAACTGCTTTTGCACTTCTCATTTGTCCTTATTCAGCACATTTTAACCTGCAAACATTATCCTCAAAAAGGCATAAGAAACTCAGTTTGACAAATAAAGCCAAAGTACTGCAAAGATGGTACTTAGTACCACATACAGACTGAGACTGATTGATAGAGATACATGAGAGAATTTAAAGAGGTCTGACAATAGTGTAAGGTCTCATAAAAGAATCCTCTACTCATCAGTGGGGACCCTTGGCTCCATCTTCACCATAAACGAGAAGACCAAGTTAGAAAGAGAAAACCATAAAAATTATCAACTGCAGACCAGCCCCAAAGGATAGCATCTTGTATTTGTACCTCCAGGTAGTCCATGGCAGCAAGGTGATACAAAACTCTTCTGTCTGGGTGACAGGACTAATTCCTTCACTGATATAGCAGGACTGTCAACAAACGCATGGAACACCTACAAGGCATCAAAGTCTACTTGTTCTGCAGAGCTCTTGGATAGGCCCCTTCTGATAGTGGTCCTCAAGATGACTGAGCTGCAAAGCTGGCAGGTACCAGTGACTGCTCCAACACCTGCTTATCTCTCTAACGATCTCAAATCCCTCAGCCTCAGGGGGAAGCAAGATTAATCTAACACACAGAAAGAGAGAAGGATACTTTCTCTTGCAGAGGGAAATAAGCTCTTTGGAGTGCCCCATTCAGCAGTTCTTGTTAAGGGGATATACCCAAGGGAAGAAAAGTCCCAGATGAATACCTTTTGCTCCTTCTTGGTAAGGACTCATCAAGATGGTAAAGCCTCAGGGCTGGCGGCAGCTCCAGTGGGAAGGGGCAGAGCAGCACCAAGCCACCATCTGAACTGGCTGGAACGCTGGGCTGAGACCAACGGCAGGAGGTTTAACAAGGCCAAATGCCGGGTCCTGCACTTGGGGCACAACAACCCTGAGCAGCTCCAGACTAGGAGAAGTCTGGCTGGAAAGTTACCAGGAGGAGAAGGACCTGGGGATGCTGGTTGGACATGAGCCAGCAGTGGCCCAGGTGTCCAAGAAGGCTAATGGCATCTTTGCTTGGATCAGAAACAGCATGACCAACAGGCCCAGGCAGGTTATTCTCCCTCTGTACTTGGCACTGGTGAGACTGCACCTCAAATCCTGTGTTCAGTTCTGGGCCCCTCACCACAAGAAGGATGTTGAGGCTCTGGAGTGAGTCCAGAGAAGAGCAACAAAGTTGGTGAAGGGGCTGGAGAACAAGAGAAATGGCTGAGAGAGCTGGTGTTGTTTAGCCTTGAGAATAGGAGGCTGAGGGGAGACCTCATTGCTCTCTCCAATTGCTAGAAAGGAGGTTGTGGAGAGTAGGGAGCTGGTCTCTTCTCCCAAGTGACAGGGGACAGGACGAGAGGGAATGGCCTCAAGCTCTACCAGAGGAGGTTCAGGTTGGGCATTAGGAAAAAAATTTTCACAGAAAGGGTCATTGGGCCCTGGAACGGTCTACCCAGGAGGTGGCTGAGTCACCTTCCCTGGGAGGGGTTTAAGGGATGGATGGATGAGGTGCTAAGGGACGTGGTTTAGTGATTGATGGGAATGGTTGGACTCAGTGATCCGATGGGTCTTTTCCAACCTGGTGATTCTATGAGTCTATGACTGCTAAGCTATTTTGCATTAGAGAGATGTTTCTTTGTCAAAGATAACTCCATGGCCATCAAATCTCTTTTACCAATGTCATGCATGGACAATTATCATCTTTGTGTTAGATCTTGTCTGAGCTTGATCCCCTTAATATCAAGCAAGAGTGACTTGTATAATCTAGTCCAGGTGCAGTGCTATTTGTGTACACTGGGTTCTGGGCACAGAAATACTGAGGAACCAATCTCAAGGCTGTTTGTTTCCTCATCAGTTGTTTTAATGAAGCAGAATAATTCCATTACTCCACAGAGCGGGCTCAGGCAGCCTATCTTGTCTTTCTGAGGTCTGTTTGCTTCTTCAAACATTGCAGTTGTGATCTTGAAAAAGCTAGTATAGTTTACAACAGGCACTCCTTGGAAAGCAGACAGATCATTGAGAATTGCTTGCTTAAGCGAGCCACTCTCCCTATCACCCAGTGCAAAAGGTCTGCAAGATAATTTCCAGTCTTAGGAGACCTGGTATCCTATGTCTGTGTCAATCTGATGTTTGCAGCAGAAGAGTTCATTCCATTTATTCGTGTCCTTAAAATTCCAGGTACACCTTGGTATCCAGTGACCCTGGTTGCCTTGGCTGCAGAGAGATGGCAAGGGTATTTCAGGATCTTGTGCCAGCAAAAGAAGCAGCCTTAGAATGAAACAGGGAGGAGGATACTGTGTAATACAAGACATACATGAAAGAAATTATGCAGGACATTAGCAACATCCTGCAAGACAAGCAGACTTTTAAGTATTGTTTCAGATACTGGCAGTGTCTGAAGCATCACAGGATGGTGATGCTGTGACTGCATTGTGCTCCAGCATCTCCACCAGGAGACAGCTCACAAAGTACTTACCCCACAAGGCGGGAAACAGCTGGTTGGAAGTCAGGATTTCACAGCAGCAATAGTTCATAGGAATGATCCAGGCACAGACATGCACTGGGAGAGTTTGAAACACATGCCTTATGAGCAACTGTGGCTCACCCACAGCCTTTCAGTTGGATCAATGAAGACTCAGTTCAGAGAAGTGATGGAGTAACATACATCCTGCTGAGTTTGTCACACACTAGAATTCTTTGAAGATATTGCTGCCACCTGATTGATCTCTCCTGTCCCATCTTGCACAGTCTTATCTTTCCCCCTAAGACCTATGTTGATGAATACCCAAGGACTTTTCTCTCTGGTGTACTACTTCAAGACACCTTTGCAGCAAATTTCATGGCACCATTCACAAGAGACAAAAGTCAAACAACTAGCTTGGGAGTGGGCTAGTAATATCATATCGAATGATTCTTAAAACAGGCTCTAATAATGGAGGTAATGTAAGTGGCTGCCATAACAGTAATCTGACAATTTAGTGTTGCTATGCAACTTGAGTTGTGAGCAGACTTTTCCAGTTGCTTCTTATTTGTCCATTGAACACCCAGTGACAGTGTCTGGCAACCTTCCTCCCTCATCCATTTATCTAAAAAGCAAGAATTCATGTACACGGCTTGTGCCAAGGTGTCCTCTTCCAGACACTAGCCTAAGCAAACTGAGATGCAGACACCTACAATGCTTTTTTCCAATCTGAATGAGATTCCTTTTATGATACACACATACGCATACACACACATACAGATGCTTGTAAAGTTATATGCATTCACACACATTTCTCCTTTCCTCTCCACTGCACATCATCTCCTTTTTCCTCCTTTCTTCCCCTAATGTCATTGTATTGTCAAAGAAAAAAGAGCACTGTCTTTGAAAACCTTTCCCTTGCCATGTCCCAGCTCTTGTCATGCCAGTTTACGCTCTCTTCTAACTTTGTAAATGAGGTTCCCTTAGACCTTGCCATGTTTCTCCCAACTATTTTCTCAGGCTCATACAAAGCAGGAATAGATATGGCTATTTGCTGAATTTATTTTTATTCACCTGCCCTGATACTATTCTGATTGTCTTGAAGCTTTGGCCAATTTTAAAACCTTCAAGCAATGAAGCCTTCAGCTGTTTCCTTAGGAGTATGACAGTCTGACAAAACTCAGTGCTTAGCAAAGCAGACCTGCTTGTCTCCCTGCCTGAAACCTGACTACTCCTAGAGTGACATCATTTTTGTGCCACCCTTAAAAGCTCTCCCTTGCATGCTGGTATCACCTGAATATCACGGGGATGGATATTCCGCGTCCCTATAATCCTTTGATACCACTTCCCAGACAACCCTTGCAGTCCTCACTCAATTTGTTGCTTTTCTCCAAATTCCTTTGCTTTCCACAACCTGTTTTGTGGTGTTGCTTGTATGATGTTTAATAGCTGCATCTCGGAGCGGGCTGCATTTCAGTGGTAGGAGGGGGAACAGAGTGAACTGTGAACTGAAACTCCATATAATGTTGCTAGAGAAGAGAACAAGTAAAGGAGGGCTTGCTATGCACACTATCTTCAGAAGAACATCTTTGCAAATGTGTATTTGCAGGCATAGGGATTACGTTATGCAGCGGGGAAGAGGAGCTGACTGACAGGAGAGATTTGCAGTCCATATTGATGTTTCACAATTGTGCATCTGTCTGCAGAACAGCCATGGAGCCCTCAAAGTCACTGCACTGAAAAAAAAATATAAGGAAAGATAAATCAATAATTCCACTCACCCTTTTACCACAGCTCAGAGGGTAGAGGAGGAGAGTGTCATAACAGCTCACACTAGTGAGAAAATTTTAATCGAAATAATCTTCAACCAGAAAATACTATTTCAATAAAATCACCATTTTCCACAAAATCATGGGTACAAATGAAAAATCCCCATAGAAAAGGAGGCTCAAATAAAATTTTCTGTATTAGAAAGTTTGTCTCAGGGAAAAAAATGCCACATTTGCTTTCAAATCAAAATACTGCTTTTGAAAGCAACTTATATTTTCTTATCATAATGTTATATTGGTTTTACATCTTTCAATTAATAAGAGGTACCAATGTGTTCGATATCTCGCCGTTATTCTGGAATCAGGTTCCTAGGATATTAAAAACATTTGGTCTCTAACTAGTATCCAGCACATATCTTCCTCAGAGTATAAAAATTTAAATTGTTTCATTCAGCCCTGACAGCTTCTGATAGAAAACTCATTACTTGGTGGAAAAACCACTTGTTTTGAAAATAAAATATCACCTGTAATAAATTATATAACAGAATATTTAATTATGATATTCATGGTATGCTATGTTGCTGGTAGAATTGCATAACATACCCTCATATGAGAATTGATTTGGCATAACCTAACTCTGCATTACAACTGATACGTGAGATGGTATAGAAACTTAACTAATTTTCAAAATAAGAGCTATTTTTCTTAAATTATCTAAATGAAATTTACATCACTTTTCAGTTCTTAGAAATACACTGAAAAGAGTATTTTTATCACTAGGAGTAATAAGAAGATTTACAATCAGAAACTTTAAAATTTCTCTCGAAATGAGCATTTCAAATTTCATCTGTCTCTCACTTAACCTGTGATTCATTCTTTGTACCAACTCTAAATCTCCCTATTTGGAATAGTTTTAAGATTGGAGGCAATCGTCATAAATACAGCATGCACTTCATCTTAGCTGGTTCTACCAGCATTTGTTGCTAGATAAATCAGCTCATCAGTACTCGCTGTCATCTCAATTTTAATACTTCTCATATGTACTCATGGAGATTTTAAAATTATCTCTATCAGGATATATAAATAAAGATGAAACAAATCAGGGTAAATTAAATCAATCTTGCAACCCAACCACACCCAAGAACCAGGAAGGCTTTAACACTCCCACCACAGCCCTGCTCACAAAATCCTGTTGCAAGGAGGACCTGGGATGGGGCAGGCACTCCTCTTCCATTCCCCTGCTCATCCCATTCCGCACTTGGAGAACCTGGACTTTCCTTTCTAGCATGTGAATGCAGCAAGAAAAGAAAAAGATCTCTCTTCTGAAAGCAAAAGTCCCTGACTCTTTCTACTTTCAGCTACTGCGGTGAAACCGCAGCCCGAGGCTTCCACCTAGTGTCTGCTGGCAAGCTCGGCACACCACCCCGGCTGAAAATCTTAGAATTTGGGCTGGAGGGGGTCCCTTAAAGGTCATCTAGTCCAGCACCCATGCAGTGAGCAGGCACATCTTCAACTAGACTAGGTTGCTCAGTGCCGTCCAACTTGACCCTGAATATTTCCAGGCCTGGGGTTTCTATCATCTCCCTGGGCAACCTGTTCCAGTGTTTCACCATCCTCATTGTAAAATAAATTCTTCCTTATACCTAGTTTAAATCTAGCATCTTTTAGTTTAAAACCATTACCTCTTGTCCTATCACAACAGGCCCTGCTAAAAAGTCAGTCTCCATCATTATTATAAGGCCCCTTTAAGCACTGAAACGTCACAACGAGGTCTTCCTGAAGCCTTCTCTTTTCCAGGCTGAAAAACCTCAGCTTTCTCAACCTAAAACATGGGATGCCAGTGTGTGCCCTGAAGCTTACAGATAAAGACTAAAGGCTTGCTTTATTTTTGAGATGGGAATACTTTCCTTACAATACAAAAATGAGTCTTGGCTTATTATGAACCATCCAAGCATCATTTACCACCACCTAAAATTCAAACATTGTAGTCTGGTTTATGTATGGAGGATAGGATTATCTTTGAGGTTATTTTCTCCTTCATACAGGCCATGCTAAAATCCAAGGGTTTAGGAAGATGCACACAAAAGAGAAGAGAAACTTGCTGGATTCAGTAGGACTGCTCTCCCAAGCCCAAGGATATCTTCTTAATCTTTCCCCATGGTGCTGCCTTCGGTCCACAGTCAGCCTCCCAAAAAATCTGGAGGACTTCCTAACGCTTCATTCCCACTAACTGACAGATAATTCCAAATTAGGGCTGGCCTATAGAATATGTGATATGCAGGTTCTTTCTTCCCATTTGTGTTTGACTCCTTCCTTCACCTTCATTTCACAGACCTGATGGGACTTCAGGCAGAAAAAAGAATCAAAGACCTTATCACCAATTGTTTCTGCCTATTGCTTTCTCCACCCCAAGAAAAAACAACTGTGTTTGCTGTTGGGTTTCTGGTTCCTCAAGGGCAGCTAAAGCAGTATAATCCTTGCAGCTGCCAAAGCAGCATCCTGCTGTTCATTGTCACCCTGATATGCCATCCAGATATGAAACTGTCCTCTACCTTCTCTGGTAAGCTCAGGTTATAAAAATCTCTAGTGCAGATGTTTCTGAGACCTTTCACAAAAGACTGTTACTTCCCAATCTGAAAACACCTCTCTTGATCTCTCTGCTTCAGCTACCTTGGAGCAAGACTCCTTGGACTTCCTTGTGCTTTGGTGTATAGAGGCTAGAGGCCGTGTTCTCCTTCCAACACCTGTTAGCACTAATTTGGGCAAGCAGGCACATGTATGTAGATCCATACACACATACACATTCACAAGAAAACTCTGTTAAGAAGAGCTCAGAGCTTTGTAGAATGTGGAGGCACACTTAGAAACTGCAGTGACTGAAAGCCATAAAAACTTCCCAAGTCATAAAACCTAATCCAGCTGCCCCATCATCCCACTTCTCTCACCTACAAAACCCCATCTTCCTTCAGCTTCCCAACTGCCTAATTTTTTGATGCGGATGTGAAACTCAGGGTATGTTCTATGGGATTTAAAGCCCATTCCAGCTGAACCTGTCCGTGTGCAATGTAAAGGTAAAAGGGAAAGCAGAAGCCATTGATAGAATAAATGGCTGAAGCAGAAGCACACACATGGCCCCTTGGGAACAGACACTTCAGCCTCCTGATAGCATACGACCAGACTCTTCTGTGGGAGCTCAACCACTGTAGTGGTAGAAGCTATAGGGTAAACAGAGAGAGTATGTATTATTGACGTCACTAGCCAGCATTACTTAGAAAAGGGCTAAGCACAACTGCAAAAAGAACTGCCTCCAAGCTATTCTATTTATATTCCTACCACAGCTACCATTGGTACAGTCATCCTGCTGCTGAAAACCTGACCCTGTCGTTGCCAGTGTAGCCACAGACCTGAGAAGACCATTTTGGATCATTTCAGAATTTGGCATGTCTTAATATCAGCAAAAGCAGCATTGGCAGGGGGTGGAGTGTGCTATTTGCACAGGACCTGCGTCAGGACTGGCATTCAGTGAATAGCAAGACATATGAAGGCATTTTATCCCAATATAGAGAATAACGCATCTTCCTCTGTGTTGCTGGTGGTAACTTTGGCAGTCCAAGGAACAATGGTAATTGCTTGTTACTGTGGAAACAAGACCTCCAGAAATAACACTAATGAGCCAGCAGGGTCGTGGGAGAAACACAAGCATACTGTCTCCTGCAAACACACATGATTTGGCTGCATCTCTCATAAGAGATGGGGATCTGGGGAAAGGATCAATTTATTTCAACACAACAGGCACCTAGTACAACCTCCTCATGCCAGCGTGAGCCTGCAAACGATTTAAGTGACTTGAAAAAAAGTTCAGAAAAGTTTGGAAATCATTGTTTTTCACCTCCCTTTCTGCCTTAAATTTCAGGAGATGTTGACTAGGACTCCTTCCTTTGGAGGGAGCCGTTTTGTGTCTTCAAAAATCTCAGGAGGGAGGGGAACAACATTCTTACAGTCTTCCCTATCTAGTTTTGCAGATGCAAAGGATATTGGTAATCTGGGAGATGTATCTACAAGCGGCTGAATGGCAAGGTCGTTTTCCCAATAACAGTCCGTTGGTGATCCACTGCTCCACTCAAACCAAGATGAAAAGAGGGAAGCACACAGAAGAAGAAGGAGGAGGGGGTAGAAGACACCAGAGAGCTTTAGTGCAGCCTCAGCACACCATGTCTTTTTCCCTTTTCATGCTTTGCTGCCCTTGACAAAGAGAGGAGAAGACGGTGTAAAGGAAGTGAGATGGTGCATGGCAACCTGTGAATGCAGCTATTTCATTCTCCACATTCTTCTGCCTTGTAAAGTCCCCAAAATGCTGCTTTCTGCCCCCAGGCCCTACTGGCACAGCAGTGTGGTGGGTGGCTGCATATTTATAGTCAGCTCAGGCTCATGTGCTAGGTGCCAAGAAGTGGACTGCCAATGGCTCTGAGGTCTCTAAACTTCCTTGCTAAACTCTGTAAAAGAAATGTTTTACCCTTGAGAAGAGAGAGATAGGAGCCAGCAGCAGAAAACTGTACATGTGCCTCCTAATTATAGCCTCACTGATGCATTTAGGGTGGCCTTGCAGTAGCCCCATTCTCATTGAACACTCCTTGCCAGCTCAGGAGCCAAATTAGATTCATCAACAGCTCTCTTCAGTAGCTGTTTCATCCATGTCAGGCAGGTCATAATGGCAAAAGACAAACTAAGAAGCACTGAAAGAAACTGGTGTATCCAAGTACCCCCTCAGGGCTTAATCCCTATTAAGAAGTCATAATCAGATGTACTTCCAGTGTACTCAAATACACACACTAACGAAGAGCTGATGAGGCCTTTGCAGAAAGTATAAATATGCTGCTTGGCTGTTTTCTAAAAAAAATTCTTATGTGTGAGATTGTAGCACAGGTCAGTTCCTTGGACTAACTCAAGATGAATCCAAGGTACATTTAGCTCTTCTTAGTTAAGGGTGAAGTAATTTAGATTAACAGATAGCTACCAAGCAGCAGAGAAAGGCTCTCTGGAAGTGTCCAAGGCCAGGTTGGATAGGGGCTTGGGCAGCCTGATCTAGTGGAAGGTGTCCCTGCCCATTGCAGGGATGTTGGAACTGGATGATCTTTAAGGTCCCTTCCAACCCAAACCATTCTATGATTCTATAATAGGCGCAGAAGTCTGAGCTGGCCTAGGCCAGACAACACTTGAAATGACAACAAGGAATGGTTTTGATTGTCCCCTCACTACAGGGAAAATAAAATAAAAATGTCAGTCACAGGGAGATGTGGGTGTATTCAGATGGCAGGTGTTAATTTACTGATAGCTCCTGTAACAGGTCAGGACCTTCTAAACAGCAAACAAACCGGTAGCATCACCACTTTCTTTACTATTGCTCTCCCTTTAATTGTATATATTTATTAGCTACGCCAAGAAGATTCACATAAAATCAAGGCACAACTACACAGATTAATAGAATAATAGAATCATTAAGGTTGGAAAAGACCTCTACAGTCATCAAGTCCAACTGTAAGCGCAACACCACCATGCTTACCAAGCCATGTCATGATGCTCTATATCCCTGCACTGTATCCCTGGGCAGCCTGTTCCAATGCTTCACTACTCTTTCAGTAAAGATTTTTTTTTTTCCTAACGTTCAGCCTAAACCTTCCCTGGTGCACCTTGAGGTCATTCCCTCTCATCCTATCACTCGCTGCTTGGGAGAAGAGACCAGCACCCACCTCGCTAAAACCTCCTTTCAGGTAGCTGTAGAGAGGAATAACATCCCCCCTCACCCTACTTTTCTCCAGGCTAAACAATCCAAAATTCTAAATTATGAAGATCCCTGACCTCAGCACTTGCCACACTGTAAGCCCACACAAAAAGCACAAGAACAAGGAGGAAGACTGTAAGTTTTCTACAGACTAGGACCTCAGGCAGAAAAGTCATGCAGCAACTGAACCATGGTTATCTCAGCACTTAGTGACAGAACCAGAACTTCCCAGCAACTTCAGTACACAAAATCTTTGTCCAGAGTGTTAATCGTAAACTACTCCTTTTTCCTGCAAACTAAAGGCCAGAAAGAGATCACAGGCAAGAATTGGGAAGCAGTTTGACATATAAAATAAGAAGTAAAAAGCAGAAGTTAAATGATCAAGATGGTGACATGCCCTTAAAATAATATTGCATTAACACAACATTGTGGGAGAGGGTACTCTAAGGCTTCAATAATTCTATTTTCAGAAGTCTGAATGCACACTTGTGTCAGGTTTTTTTCCCCTTCAAAAATACAAAAAAACCCCAACCCTTAAACCTGCTTAAGGCCCCAAGTCACTCTCAGACATGTGCGTCAAACAAAACGAAATAGATCTATGTGCATATCGATGCCAGAAAATGAACAGCATACTCTCTGATATTGAGCTGCTGGGACCCCAGTTCAGGAATTCTGCGTTTCCCCAGCAACAGCGGGTGACGCTGCAGGCACTGGAGCAGAACGCAGTCCAGCAGCTCCCAGAGAGCCAAGCTGGGTTGGAGCTGCAGCCAGGGAAGGATGAAGCCATTTGAATAAGGCAGAATATTGCCCCAAACACTGCTCCTTTCAAAGAAATCAAACAAGAGTTTGAATCCGTACGGCCTCCTTCTGATCTGATTATGTGAGCAACTGCCCCTTGTGTAAGAACCTCATAGCTGTTAAAAGAGAAGAGAAATGAAACCAAATTTGGGTAACGATTTCTGAGGTTGTGGCCACATATTTGCCTAGAGCACCCCACCCCTCCAAATCCAGAAGGTTACCATGGTGACAATTTTGAGCTGTAGGTAAAGAAGAAAATGTTTCTATATGAAAGCCATTTTGTAGAAACATAAAAACTCAAAGACTAAGCCCCATTGTGCCGTTTCTAATCTTTGTTGCCATATTTTCACAACTAGATGAGCCTTCTCATCTCAGGAATGGTTAATCACAATGCAAATAAGCCACTTTTGTTTTAATTCATGTGTTCTGCTAATGGAGTTCATCTCTGTACAGTAAAATAACACTTTCAAAATTTAGCACAAAAATGGGGGTATTCATTTGCTTCCAAACTGCATCTAAGGGAGTTATTAATACTGTTGATTCTCATAAGATAGATCTATTCCATTGCCTGACTGCGAATTGGAAGAAAATTACCTTAAATCATGTTGGGATCTGATTCATAGCACCTTAAGCACAGAGAGTCCCCAGTGCAGCCCATATCACAAAGGCACAGCGGGGAGCCGAGCACAGCTCATATTACAGACTTCCTCTCAGTAACTCAGGGGAAAGTTCCAGACCGATGTTCACATGCTCACTAGGTCTAAATCATCTGTCAGCTCATGAAAGCCACCAAAGTAAACACCCTGCATTCCCATCCTGGGATCCCCAGGTAACTGGCATGTATTGAGCTGCCATTTCCTCAGCTGCCCCGTGCTGTGCTGCTCTGCTCCTGCTAGTTTAATTTCCCTCTGATTTAGCACAGCAGCAAGCATAGGCAATCACATAGCCTTGGACCACACCATATCATCACCTGGGAGCTGGGGGCAGAGTGCCAGTTGCTAGAAGCTCTGTAAGATTACTGACCTTAAACACCACTGAGGATCTGGCTCTGTGGCGTTCAGTGATGGCTTTCTCTGCAAACTCTTCCTCACCTCCTCAATCTCGTATAAACACCAACATGCCCTGTGGCTATAAAACTGTTCCTCACAGCCACAAGCACAGCTAAATCACACTCTGGATTTGGTAGTGTCAAATGGGCAGGAAGATAGCACTCATACTCTGGAATAAAAGCATGCTTTAAGCAATGTATCCCTTTAATGGGAATTAGAAAAAATAATGGCATGGGGTTGTCACTCCCCATTACTGAGCACATGTCCATGATGTGATTAGCAATGCATTCCCACCTCCGTTGCCTTCAGCACAGGAATGAAGGCTTGCTTTTTCCTTCTCTCCATGAGCCCATGCAGCCACACGCTCCTTGACCATGCCTTGTCAGTACACACAGCCTCTTCACAAGCATTGCAGAGCACTGCAGGTATTCTCCTTTTGCCTCAAATGCTTTCAAAAGACCTGAAATCTGAAATCTCAACATCCTGCTTTATTTAGTCTTCAAATTGCCTTTCAAAAGTCACTGAAATGTAGTCATTACAATCCATTTATTGTGCAAGGATTTACAGTGAACTATGCCACAGTGAATTGTGCCAGGTTAATTGCACACTGATCCCCACAAATATACAACCAAAGTTCAGCCCTCGTCCAGCTAAAAGAGGTGCTCTCTGGATAATTTATTATGTCCTCTAGCCATGGGAACAGAAGAGGGGTCAATCCCTAGACAGTAAAGCCAGCAACAGTTTTGAGTCTTTATCACATAGTAGCAAATGTGCCCTTGTGGTTTGTGATGGGGTGAAGATCCTTGCCGATTGTCTTTCTTCCTAAGACTGTCATAGGACTGTAAGTAATGTTTGTACTGGAGAGACCAAGTGAAGCAGAGGTCCAGTCTGATCAGAATACAGATGGGAGCAGGACTGTCTAAGCAGTCATTTCATCCACTTCATTAGGACCAGGTGTTAAAACCCATCTCTAGACATCTCCATCCTCAGCCAGAACCAGCACCACCTGCACTCAGCTCAGCCACCAGCCCTCCCACTGTCTGAGCAGGGTTAAGCCCAAAAGTCTCTGCTTCACACAAATCTCCACCCCATTTCCAGACCTGAAGTATATTATCCTGGCTGCCCAAGACAGCAATTCCCCATGGGAAAATCATGTGGGAAAAGGAGAGACGTTCTCTTGGGAATCCAGTTTTTCCTAGTGTTGGCAGTTGTCTTCTTTCTGGATGGAATAAAAACCTAAGGTTCTTCCTGCTAGTAGTCATTAAATAACTTCTCTCTTTTTTTTCCCCAGTACCATTTCAGTATTTTGATCAAGTTCCAGCTTGGTTTAATTACATACTTTCTATCTGAATTCCTGCCCAAGCTTCATTTAGAGAAATTATTCATTTCCCATCTTCAACATTATTATTATTGTGCTTATTTGCACGATGTGCTTAGCATTCATTGTACATATCTTCAGTGCTCTGATGGGCTCATCAGAGTGGTGCTGGTGGGATGGAACAGAAGTGCACTCCTTATCTGCCACCCTGAAAAATCAGCCCTCCTCCTGATCACATATGGACAATTTTGCACTGCTGCAGATTAAGGAAGAGTCACAGTAACATCTGAGGCATCACATATTACCAATTCCTCCTCAGGACATGGCTAAATGCTGAACAGTAATGTTATTTAGAAACAAAATCTTTATCTGACTGCAAATAACAAGTCAAAGAGAAAAATGTTCATTTCAGACTATTACATTTTCTAGGACGTATCTTCCCAACAGTGAAGACAAGGAAAAGTTGGATGGGACTGACAGAAACACTTCTCATGATTCCTTGCCAGGATGAAAGATTTAAGCAGTCTTCATCTCACATGACCATTTTGTGTGAACCTCATGCAGCGTGTGGGTTTTTGTCACATAGTAATGGATACATACAGAGAATTTTGGTTTATGAAAGCTAGATGTGTTGAAAGTGATGTTTTCCTTGCCCCAATGATTTGTTTTCTACCCAACTGTTTTCACCACCTAGTAGACCTCTCAATGATTCTTGAGTTTTACCATACAAGATACGTTTTACTTCTTCCCATTTCAGCCAGGGACTTAGTTGGAAAAACTCTGGAGACTGGCAGAGAGACCAACCTGAGAGAAGGGCAGGAGCAGGAGAGCCAGAATGAAAGAGTGCATAACCCCACATATGCTGTGATCATTTCCTTTCATGAGGCTAGGGAAGCATGATTTAAAATTCTAATGAATATAAAATGATGCAATACCAACTGCATTATATATTTTTGTTGGGTAAAAATATCCCCAGGACAAGATAGAGCCTTGCATAAATGTCAGAAATGGAGCAAAAGCCCAGACAGCCTATCTGAACACATCAGTGGCACTGTAGCTCTTGGGGTTTGCTTGCTTTTTGATGTGGGTTAGGATCTGATTCCAAACACAGGACATTAAAGTCAAAGCAGCAGCAACATCCAGACAGGAAGCCCTGTACGAAACAGCTCCATCTATATCCATAGTGTATAGATATAAAGTAGTGATGGAGCAGAAGATGATGCATTACTATCCACCTGGAAATCAGCCTCCTTCCCAATGCTGAGATATAATAGAAAGCACTTTCAGTGGCTCAGACTCAGTCTGAAGTGCAAACAAATTTCTGTGAAATGACACCTGATCCTCTGCTTCTCACACACACTCCTTCCTGCACTGCAGGTTACTGCAATCTCTTTTCAGAAAGCAGAAAGACCCTTAAAGGCAGGAACTTTCAGTGTCTGCAATATCAAGCCACGTTATCAGCACCTTTCCAGCCTTGCCTTGGGTCAGACACACGTTTATTCTACAAAGAACTGGAACCGATTTAAGATGTTAACGTTCCTCAGATGCATGTCAGTTCCAATCTCTTCACTCCTAGCAGTAGGATCCTCACTGCCATTGCCAGGAGAACAGAAGGCACAAGTATTCTTCATCCACTGTCATTCAGAGTCCGTTATCTGAGCTTAAACTGCTGGAGGAGGTGATAAGACATTGTACTGTGTTACAAATAAGATTTTTAACATAGGTTTAGCAGCAATTTAGGATTTATTAATATTTTTGAGATAGATTAAAATATTAGGTTATGTAGTTCTTAGCAGCACTTAAACATCAGCCAATTTAACAGAGCTACTCAATAGAATTATTCACAATCAAAATAGCAACTTAGTTAAGATTTGAGAATGGCAAGGGTCACCTGAGACTTAAAGCACGGTTTCCTCAATCAAATCGCACATACCCACAGATGGATGTTAAACTAAATTACACACACACAGATGAAAAGTTCTAAATCAAATTGCACACGAAGAGGTTAAATCAAATATTTAAATTGTACACACACACACACACACACACACACACACACACAGAGAGAGAGATTAATTTATGATTAAAATTTCCCTTTTCACGAGTTTCATGAACTGCCCGCTTTTACATACCTGCACTCATTGACAAACAGTTGTCGAACCTTGGAAAATCAGATCTTTGAGTCCTCATGAAATTGTCAACGGATAATCTTTCAATTCTCACAAAAATCTACCTTCTTAGTGGAAGATATCCCTGCCCATGGCTAGGGAGTTCTAACTAGATGATTCTCAAGGTCTCTTCCAACCTAAACCATTCTAATGACTCACAGAATAATGACACCCAACTCAGAGTTAAGTGCAGGCATGCAGCTGTGCACAAGGTGCAAGGAGGATTTCTCTCCCTAGCTTGCACACCAGGTGTCAAAGCCAGTACATTTTTATTGTGCTATATTATACATATGCATTGGGTTAGTATACACATTCATCACTTTTCTGAGAAGTGGGTTGTAACTCATTATCATAAGTCTCCTCCTCCTCATGCATGCACTCCTCTTAGTGGTAGTGGTCAACAAGGGTCTTTGGGGATGAAGGCAAATAGTCATCCCCCATTGAACCTTTCAACTTTCCTTCTTGCGCATGCTCTTAGACTTTTTGGGCCTGACTTCAAGGCCGCATCTGGTTTTAGCTGGTTTTTATCCCTCTTACCAAAGTTCTTGTCTTTGCAGATTTTGCAAGCTGTGGTGCCTTTCCTCAGGACGTTTTGTTGGTTCTTATTTCAGGGTTAGTTTTCTTATCTTCTACTTATTGTTGTTCTACTTCCCCTTATCATTACACTAGTTCCTGTTATCTGGCTTAACCAGATACACTCACATTCTTCCCATTCTTTCTCACTATAGCCCCACTAAATTCCTTATGTAAGCATTAAGTATCCAGGCACAGGATGGTTCAGACTAATTCTATTTATTAATTCTAAAATTACAGAAACTATACATGCTATTCAAACTTATAATAGGTTAGCAACTTATAACAAATTATTTCTTCTCTCACTATGATACCCACAGAGGCATCCCAACTGAGGGAGAGATACACAGCCCACTGCAACCCCAAAGGGCTCACATGGTCTCACTTCGGATCACCGTTCATAGGATTATGGAATGATTTGGTTTAGGCAGTGTCTTCCATTCTTGCCCCAGCTGGTCCTGAGTCATTCTGGTATAGGGCTAGGTAGCAAATGCCCTAGGTGAGACTAGTGGGAGCCTGATCACCTAGCCCCAGGCGACTGCACTTGTAACCAAGGTAACAACACAATGGGACCCAGGTGACCACACTTGTAGCCAAGATAACAACACAATGGGAGTCTCTCAACACAATTGGAAGTTCTTAACAGAACTTGCATGGCTTATCATGAGATCTCAGAGTAGTTCTAAGATACAATTCAGGCAGCAGATGGCCCAGGTATGGCCAGGGAGTGTCTGACTGCCCATGCGCCACCACTGCACTTGTAACCAAGTAAAGAGCACAATGGGAGCTTTTCCCAAAGCATACAAGAGTTATCCTGAGATCCAGAGTTGTCAGAGGAGGGGCATCCTTCACCATCACATACTGTGCATACTGTGGCACATTCAACTGCCCTGACATGGACCCGATAAAGATTAGGATCTGATAAGGACAAAGATTGTAGCCCGCCAAGGATCTGAGAAATACTGGGCTGGCCAAAGCCACAGGGACATGGGATTTCTGGCTGTTGAAACTTGATTACTTTTTTCAGGGTCCAAGGACTACTAGAGAGATGTTCTTTCACTGCAGACAATACTCAGGTCAGCAATGAAACCTCCACCTGCTGTGCTGTTGGCAGGAGATGGTAGAGAACTGCTGTCAGGTCCCCAGCCAACTAGAACTGACCACAAATCAGACTCAAGAGTGTATAAATGGGGTACCACCAGAAAACTGATTGGAGCTGCTTCTCCTCAGAGCTGCAGATATGCAGTAAGGACTCTCCAGCTGCTCAAGGTAACTTCACTGAAACTGAGTGCCCGCACCCTCCTTTCAGTGAGTGATAATTTCTTCATGGAATCATTGAATGGAAGTTGGAAGGGACCTTGAAGATCATCTGCTTCCAGACCTCCTGCCACAGAGGCCAACAAGGTCAGAAAATCAAAAGCAAAATTTATTCTGGTTCCAACAAAAATAAACAGACCAGAATACTCAGGTGCACAGAAAGGGGGTTGCACAATATGGGGGTGCACCTTCCCAAAGTTAGAGGAAACAGATCCCGACCTGTTCAGATCACAATCTGATCCCTGAATGCAGCTGAGGTCACTTAGATCCAATCCAACACACACAACAATACCAGATCAGGAAAACACCGAGGTAACGGGAGAGAGACAGAAAGAAAGAGAGAAAAAAAGGAAAAAGAAAGAAATCCCCACGCTGATGGGCAGCAGCGGTTCCTTGGGAACATGTGGTCACTGCAGCAGCTTCTTCCAGATCATGTGGTTCAGGCTGGTCCCGTTAAAGTGATGGGCGGGAACAACCACATGGCTACTTGCGAGTTCTTTTACAAGGGCAGTCCATCCTCCATCAGCACGTGTTGGGCTGTTCTTACCATGTGGCCTTTGGGAGGGTACTGCCCAGGCAGTCCAGTGGGTGGAGAAAGGTGAGGGGCTGCACCTGCTGCTGCATCCATTCCCCCTGTTGCAGCAGCTCAGGACCTTGAACTCTGCCAGATGACAGGGAGTGGTGTTCACTCCTATACCCCTCCCCTCCATTGAATCCACAGACAAAGCACTCAAGTGATACCCTAATATCAGTCTTCTGGGACTGGCTGCTGCTGCACCCCCTCTGCTATTCATTGGTGGGCCAGGAAACAAGGGTCCATCACAGAAAGAGTCATTGGGCATTGTAACAGGCTGCCCAGGGAGGTGGTTGACTCGCCTTCCCTGGAGGTGTTTAAGGCACGGGTGGACAAGGTGCTGAGAGGCATGGTTTAGTGTTTGATAGGAATGTTTGGACTCAATGATCCGGTGGGTCTCTTCCAACCTGGTTGGTCTATGATTCTATCATTCTAAGGGCACAAACGGCCAGCCTTCAGACAAAAAGTTTAAGGCAAAGAAAGAAGAAAAGTCAGGATTTACAAGGATTCACCCCAATGAACTCATATTTTTCCTACCCATTTATGACATCACATGGTGGTGACCAACACACCGCTATTATGCTCTAATGTTCTGTGGGCAGCTGCCAGATATGGTGCTCCACAGAACACTAATGCTGGGTGTTACTGAAGAAGAAAAGCATATGCAGAATCTTAAACTTGTCCATAGATGCGTGCTGCATCTATATCCCAACCATGTCAATGCTACCTCTGGATCAGATCAACAAAATGAAGAAAGTGGCAAGAGACTGAGAAGCAATTGTTGCTGCATTGGGAACTAATTGGTTGGGGAAAGTTATGATATGTTTGGATTTTCCTTAATGATGGCTGTAGTTATGGTTATTGTAATTTGTATTATAACAAGCTGTATTGGGGCATGGTAGTGAAATCTGTGGCTAACGGTAGAGTATACCCTTTGAAACCTGTTCCTGTATTGGATATTAGAATAATTGAGGAGTGATGATCCACAATGAGCACTGAAGCTCATCAAGACTATGCCCTCTTTTAGCCTTGGAGGTAAGAGACGTCTGTACCACCACTCCAGGGACACCAGTCAAGCCATGACTGAAGTCACAGGGTGGATTGTGGCAGGTGGGACTACTCTGACAAGAACCTGACAAAGATTAGGGTCTGGTAAGGCCCTGGTAAAGACCATGGCCTGCCATGGACCTGTGGAATGTCAGGCTGGCCAAAGACAGAAAAAGCAGTTCCAGCTGTGAAATCTGATTACATTTTGGGGGACTGAGTGGGAGGAAGGGAGCATTAGAGAACTGGAGAACTGTTGCCAGGTACACAGCCCCAGTCAGACTCAGTGTTGTATAAATGGGGTACCACCAGAGAACTGATTGAAGCTGCTTCTCCTCAGACCTGCAGACCTGCAGTGAGGACTCTCCCACTGGGACCAGGATGCTGCCCAAGGTAAATTCCCTGTGACTGAGTGCCCTCATCCTACTTTCAATGGGTGATTATTTCTTCTGGATATATACTTGAGTGAGCTCTTTCCCCTTTGGGAGAGTAATTCTATCTTCTGGGTATTGTACTTTCGAGAGAGAGAACTCCTTTTGACAGTGAGTGAATGTGCACATTTTGGGTCATCCTTCTAACAGATTGTTTGCGAAAATTAAGACTTCTTAAAGCACCTGTGTAACAATATTCCTGACAGGCATCTCAACTCGTGATTTACTTTACTTGTCAAAACACTGGGTAATATTGGTTGAAATAAATCTCCATTTTGGTTCACTGGTTGTCTGTTGTGTGAGTGTCTCCAGGACATCATCACACCAGCTCAGCTGGGGAGGCAGAAGTCTCCAGCAGTAGGGGAAGCTGAACAGCTGGGGATAGGAGCATTTTAAACTAGCTTACTTAGACCCAGAAAAGAAAGCCTGTCCACATCCTTAAACATCTTCTGAACTCACTCAATATTTATTTTCTATATTTATTCTATTCAATACATATTAACATGTATATGGCTCACCCTGGCTTTCAAATCCACAATCCTCATGGCACACGGGTGTGAATCTCCCCAGCTACACAACTCTGAGTAGTCATATCTAATATGTACAGCAAACTTTCAAGCAGACAATGAATGTTCCAACACGAGACAGCAACTAATGCAATCCAAAATGTATTGCTGTAGACTGGTGGTGGTTTAATCTTGCAGTTTTAAAGGCAATCTCATTTTTGAGGGGAGGCCTCGCACAAGATTTCTGTATGTTTGGGTTTGCAGCATTGTTTCTGATAAACATTCTGCCACTACATGTTCAAGGACCAACTTGTTATGGTAATGTTTATGGAACATACTTCTTGTAGTCACAAGCTCATGCTGGCCCATAATGCACTGTGTAGAAATACCCTGTGATTCCCTGAGGAAAGAGGTCTTTGTTTCACTCTTTTTGCTTGCTACTGCAGTGACTGTCCCAGCTCCCAGTACAGTTTGAGAACTGACTTGTCTGTTGTTTGCTCCAAACATGCTTGGTATTGAAGTGTAACTCTTTTGCCAAGACATGTGCTACCAGGGCCATCCCCTTCCCCACCTCACATGACTTGAAGGTTGCAGAAAGCTGAGCCAATGGCATTTTAAAACAAAAATTACTCCTTTTTCCAGCAGATTCTCTCCTCTGTCAATAGATTGTTAAGACTGAAGAATCTACCTCTTAATTTCCAGTGCAGTTACCTTTAAACTGCCAGAGCCAGGACACTGCCACGTATTCTGCTTAACTTTCTAGTTCCCTTAACAAGATCTTACTTAGTTTGGAGGTCATTATGGCTCCAGTTGTATTGGATATCCTATGTACAACCAGTGAACACTGCCTGCACTGGTAGCAGTTCCTTCCCCTTTCTGTAGACTCATTTTTGCCATTATGGAGGTTTCCTGTGTGAAAATGAGGGAAATTTTGCATAACCTGACATAACACAGCTATGTCATCAGGGCTTTACAGCCCAGACATAACATCACTCAATGTTCTTGTGTAGAAATTCCAGCTTGGCCTGGGGATATTTAGGCTATTCACATGGGTGGAGTTTTTTAATGTTATATACTTTATTTATTTAATTCAATGACTTATTCAATCTTATTTAATATTGTCTTTAAAGCATTCCCCTCCCTTTTCTCTTTTTTAAAGCCTGAAATCTACATTTGTGTCCTATGCAAGAGGCAGTTGTGCTCTGCTAAGGCTGTGGTAACTGTTGGTCAAAACTAAGAAGTCTTTAAGTGGGGATGCAGAAAGGAGGAGGAGGAGTAAGTAGCATGGTCACTATCAAAATTTCCATCCAAAATGAAGAAACTATATGACTGAGAGAAAGACCTCATAAAGAAGACCCAGATTTACTCCTAACAGAAAAAGAGAAAAAAACTATAGATGACTGTACAGATACTTAGAGTTTAAAAAGTGACCAACCATTGCCCCAACCGTAACTCCAGTAAAAGAAAGAAACTCCTCCTTTGTAGGAAGCTGAAGCTTAGTTTCTGTAGGGCTCCAAAAAGTGATGGAAGAATTTCTCATACTTTCATTTTGATCTGATCCAGATCAAAAGTCAGCAAAAGGCGTGCTTTTATGCTCTAAATGCTGGAGGGAGTAATTATACTGTGTTCCTCCAACAGGACCAAGTATTTTCCAAGTCAGGAAAAAGATGAGCCACCCAGGAAAAAAGAATAGCAGGAGAAACAGATGTTTAAAAAGTAAAAATGGGATTTGTGTCATTCATGTGATTGCTAAAACTCTTGGTGCAAAGGAGAAGGGGAAGGAAGCACATGGACTAGAAGGGTGGTTGAATCAAATCTTGTAAAGGGAGAGACAGGGTTTGGTGTTTTGACAATGGAGATGAACTGGCATTTCTGGAAAAGAGAAGACAGTTACAAGACACAGAACTGAAACAGAGTTGCTTTTTATAAAGAGAATAACTAACGGGAGCCAGATAAAATTCTGCTGCAGAGAGGTCAGTATCAGTTCACATAGCTTGTTGCCAACACGGCATGCCCTTCTTTATCTAAAAGCAGCAGAGAGGTTGAAAGTCGATAATGCAACCAAGTGAGAAAAGAAAAACAAGTTTAGTTGGTAAATTCTGCAGAGATACCTGCAAAGATCAGCTGAGGGGAGCTTCAGTGAAGAGCCATCCTAAACAAGGGAGAGTACCTGGTTGCTGCTGTTTGAAAGCAGCAGCAAGCAGACAAGGAATAAAAAACTATCAAAATTCCCTCTAGAGCTCCCTAGAATGCTCACCCATTTTATTAAACCACGAGATTTCATGAAACCAAAGAAGCCTTGGCTCTACTTGCTGTTTCACACTCCCCCTCTCTCAGTGTTTTTTACTGTCTTTGATCTTTTCCAAACAAATCAGCCACAGAAAAAGTGTTTCATTTCTAAAGAGCCATTAATCAATACCACCATTACACTGTTCCCAAAGCATGGTGATGAAGAAGCCAGGAGGCTACTAGGACCTGCTGAGTAATAGGCACTAACATATTCAGGGGCAGCAGCATACAGCCAGATATCAGTGAAGGATCACGGAACACAGGATGCTGCTCTGCGGCAGATCTCAGCACAACAGGACACCCAGAGCTACAGCATGTGCATTCAGAGAATCAAGGTAGGAGACATCTGTTGACTACCACTTTAGCCTGAACAAATGCAAATGTTAGCCGTGACCTCGGAATCATTACACTAATACCCATCTCAGACTTTGAAAACTCCAGTTCTAGTCTGTATGCACGTGGTTCACTTCTGATTTCCCCAGCAAGCTTCAGCTTCTCAAAAGCTTTGTTTTGCAGGTGTCTTTATAATACACCATCTCTCCTCCACTGCTGGTCCTCCCATTTCAAAATAAATGTGCATCAGAGCAGTGTTTGGTTTGGAGAAGAACAGAAAAGCATTTTCAAACAAAATGTATCTTTAAAACACTTTTCAGATCTGATCGCCAAGCCTCTGGCAACCACCACAGTTGTCTAGGGCTCTGATAGTAGGTCATAAATTACCAAAAGCAGAACAATCATAAAGAATCAAAGACAAATAGTAATTAAAAAAATGAAAATAAAAACTTGATATCTTCCCCCATTGCTAAAACGCCATATTAGCAAAGTGACAGAATGACAATACAGTGGGATTTTCCAAGGTGACAGATGTGAAATTGTGTTACAGATCCAAATATTTCTGATTCATCAGTTCTGTTCCAGTACAGGTGAATATTCTGTTAAACGTAACTTCTGAGCGGTATTGGAAATCTCAGATGAGCTCTCATGAAAACATCCTCCTGACTGGAAATGTTCCACCTCATTTTGTAATACTGAGAGGAAAACCAGCATAAGTCCAAATGAAAACTTATGTTTTCTTATCACTAATTTTGATATTTTAAAACCATTTTAGAAGTATTTGTGGAAACAGCTAGGCTGGCATAATTGCCTTTACATACCAAATGCAGTTACCAAGGCAGGGACTATAATCACATCAGCTTGTTTCAATCTGTCCAGGAAGAATTGTATTTATAAGCAAAGACAAAGTTCATTTTCATCTGGCTGCTGTTGTGAAATGTTATCTTGCATTCTAATTAATATCTAACCATATTATTTTCAAGATATATCAAAAGATATCTAAAAACAAATTACATTTTTTACAAAAATCAGAAAGCATTTCACTAGGGTTCCACAGAAATATTCGATCTCAATAATTTCAAAATTACATCTTCGGATTCCAGCATTTTTCATGTACACTAGCTTAAGAGAAATTGTCATTTTAACCCAGAATCTTAAAGGAAAATACATGCTTATTGGGAGCCAACCTTTTTCATTAATCCATTTGGGTATGAGACTCTGGTACCTTCCAGTGACAAACTTCTCCACACAGAATTGACATTTGGAATTAAAATTTTGGATTGTCCACTGGAAACTAAACTAAGACCCTATTTTATAGAAAACCCAAAGCAATCATTGCTTAGTAAGAGAAAGTGGATTTTCAGCTTCCATGAACTCAGAAAGAAGGATGTTGTAGTCTCTGATCTCATCACAGATTCCAGTAATAAAAGAGATCTTTTAAGACTTCATGAAACATACTGTACTACTGGACAGATCTATTGTTTTCAGTGCTTTAATGCTTCTCAGCATTAAATTTTTATTTGAATGGCACCAATCAGAACAACCTTAAAGTTTGTGTGACCCAGTCAAGGAAGTTATTAAAAATATAAAAAGCCTGAAAGTAGCCCTGCTTGAAGTAAATGCAGTCATATGTTTAAGGAATTCATTTACATGAAAGTTGAGAAGCTTTAGGAAAAAAAAAAAAAGATGTTATTTTTTAACTCCGGGGTTTGGAGTGGTCTTGATTTTGCTTTTAAGAATCTGACCTGTCTCTCATGAGTTGTTAAGGGTAGCAATACAAGGTAAGATCAAGAGATGGCAGCATTGGTAAAGCATCGTTCTACTCTGTCTTGCTCCCTGCTCTGTACTAGAACAGACTTGTTCAATACATTTCTGGGGCTAAAACCCCAACCATAAAAAAATGTTCTGATTAAGTATTCCCTGAATTTCTGACAGTTTGCAGATCTGGTTTGTGTGTGACACAATTGCAGATTGGCAAAAAAGAACCATTAGAAAAGGGGGAGTATCTCTTCTTACTGGAAGACTGGCCAGCTCTCAGAGATTGGAATTGCCAGGCTCATTACTACACGTATAACTAAGATTAGTAATTGTTTGGCTGACAGCAGGCCCTCAATGTTGCAGTCAGAACTCTATCTAATTATAGTGCTGCTTTAAAAGCATATATAAAAAGTCAGTCCCTGCCAAAGAAAGTTACAAGGTACATTAGGGGACACAGAATGAAAACCCACTGAATCACTGAAAACAAGATCAAAAGGTGTGTGAGGACAACACAGAAAAATCATTCTACATATCATAACCCGCTCTCATACATATAATTTGTAGTAACAAGAAGATACACAGTAAAAAAGAAGGAAATAATAATAATCACCTGTTATTTAAAAAGATCTCTAGTTATCTCTTCAGTGTGTCCAGCATTTATTAACATCTAGACATCTGAGTTCTATGCAGATCCAGAGAAATGTTTACATAGTGCAAGCTAGTCTTTTTGATAACAGCAGGACTTCAGCCCATCTTTAGATATAAACATTTGGTTGGGTTGTACGTTGGGAGATGATCTAAGGTACAATCTGAAAGACAGACAGCGATAGTCATGCACTTAAAACACATGAGAACTAGATTAGAAGAAAATCAAGCACATTTTCACAACTTTCACCTCAGTACATAAACACATGTTTTTCAGGTGACTGAGGCCATAATGAGATCCACTGTCAAACATCATTGTGAAGAACATTTTATAGAACCCAATGGATTCAAGAGCAGTGTTAAAAATTTAGTTAAAGAAATAGTTTTGAGGGACTTACAGTCACCCAGCTAACACTGTGGCGACTCAAACTGGGTGTGTTGTCTTTGACCCCATCACTTAAGTGTAACACAGGCAAACAGTCAGAGAGGCTGGAAAGTCCCTTGGGACATGCTGTTGGTGCCCATGATCCCTAGGCAGCACTAGGAAGGGGAACCAGTGGTCCCACTGTAAGGAAAGCCCAGTTGTCTGCCCACGTAGGTCTAGAGGGAGAAATCAGAGGAGCCTAGGCTGCAGCTTAGAAAGTGATGCCCTTCCTCTGCACCTCTCAGGTTGAAATTTCATGAGATGTCTCAGACAGCCTAAGAGCTTGCTGCCTCCACAGGGGAGCTCCGTTGCTTGTCACCTACTCTCCCTCATCTATCTATACCCACCAATCCCTACAGGACTCAAATGGCCCTTTCGTCAATCAGTGCAACATCCTCAGGAGCAGAAAGCAAACCAAACAGTACAGCAAAAATAGTTTTCTGCTATTTCAACAAGCACATAGCTCACTACAAGTCACCCAAGAGCCAAGGGGACAGAAGCACACAAGGGCAATCAGGCCTGTCCCTCTCAGTAGCCGCAAGCTATTTGATCAGCTCTGACCACTATGTGAAACATCACCCTTAATTAGCATCTGAGAACTTTAAGCAAGGTGTTTACAAGTAACATCACCCACAACTCTATGCTAGTGCCGATGTAAAGTGTAGCAGACCTGTCAACCCACTTAGACTCATAATCTCATAGTAGACTTACATGGTAGAAAAATCTTCGTTCCAGATATTTCTATTCCTCTTTGAATGTTCAGGAATGCTACAGACTGCTTTTCTCTTGTATGAGAAGCGTTATCATATACCCATGCCACAGTGTTTGAACAGAGTGATTGGTTTGATTTTATCAACATCATCTAGCTACATCAAAATGTCTTACTAGTATCACCTAACTACATCAGATTAAGTTTATGCTGTGTACTTTACACGCTATTATATGCCCTCCTTTCAAAGCAAGATTCATGCCTTTGTAAATTTAATGGCATGAGGTTCAACAAGGCCAAGTTCTGCACTTGGGACAAAAACCCCATGCAGTGCTACCGGTTTAGGGACGAGTGGCTGCAAAGCTGCCTGACAGAGAAGGACCGAGGGGTGTTAGTTGACAGCCAGCTGAATATGAGCCAGCAGTGTGCCCGGGTAGCCAAGAAGGCCAATGGCATCTTGGCTTGTATCAGAGACAGCATGGCCAGCATGACCAGAGAAGTGATTGTACTCCTGGATTCATCATTAGTGAGGCCACACCTACAATCCTGTGTTTGGTTTTGGACCTTTCACTATAAGAAGGACATTGAGGTGCTGAAGTGTGTCCAGAGAAGGGCAACAAAGTTGGAGAATAAAACTCATGAGAGGCGGCTGAAGCAGCTGGGGTTGTTTAACCTGGAGAAGGCAGAGGGGAGACCTTATCACTGTCTACAACTGCCTGAAAGGAGGTTGTAGTGAGGTGAGTGTTGGTCACTTCTTCCAAATGACAGGCAATAGGATGAGAGGAAATGGCCTCAAGCTGCATCATGGGAGGTCGATTAGACAAAAGGAAGAATTTTTTCACCAGAAGGTTTTTCAGGCATTGGCAGAGGCTGCCCAGGGAGGTGGTTGAGTCACCATCCCTGGAGGTATTTAAAAGGCAAGTAGATTAAGTGCTCAGGGATATGATTTAGTAGTGGACAGGTATGATTGGAATGGATCACCCTGAAGGTTTTTTTCCAACCACGAGCTTCTATGATTCTATGATGATTCTACAATATTTGGAGAGAAATCTCAGAGATTAATCAAGAGGAGGGAAGTAAGTAGCCTTTGTGAGGTATCTCAGTATAAGCTAAGTAAATTAAAAGAACATAATAAATACAATAAGTTGGTGCCCACTTTTCAAGCCTGCATTTCCCACAAATTCAGTAAAAAGAAAGCTAACAGTGGAAGGTTCATGTTTTACATCACATTCCATCGACTAAACATGTTCAGGTCATCAGCAGACAAACCAAACAACAAATTGCACAGCTGTGCTGCTTTGCACATGTCTCTGTCTTTCATTATTCTTAACAGTCTCCTAACCTTTGATTAGAAAATTACGTTTATTACATCAAAATTACTTGCTCAACAAATCCCAAGGATGACCAGGGAGGTTATTCTCCCTCTGTATTCAGCACTGGTGAGACTGCTCCTTGAATACTGTGTGCAGTTCTGGGCCCCTCACCACAAGAAGGAGGTTGAGGCTCTGGAGCAAGTCCAGAGAAAAGCAACGAAGCTGGTGAACAGGCCTTATGAGGAACAGCTGAGAAAGCTGGGGTTGTTTAGCCTGGAGAAGAGGAGGCTGAGAGGAGACCTCATTGCTCTCTACAAATACCTGAAAGGAGGTTGAGAGGAGGGAGCTGGCCTCTTCTCCCTAGTGACAGGGGACAGGACAAGAGGAAATGGCCTCAAGCTCCGCCAGGGGAGATTTAGGCTAGACATTAGGAGGAAGTTTTTCATGGAAAGGGTCATTGGGCATTGGAACAGGCTTCCCAGGGAGGTGGTTGAGTCATTTTCCCTGGAGGTGTTTAAGGCACATGTAGACGAGGTCCTGAGGGACATGGTTTAGTGTTTGATAGGAATGGTTGGACTGGATGATCCAGTGGGTCTCTTCCAACCTGGTGATTCTATGATTCCATGATTCTATGACAGCTTAAATGGTGGAGCTAAGAAATGTCTTTCTGAATTCCATTTGGATTTTTGTTTTCTATCATCTGTTAAATACTAACTTTACTCTTATCTGATTACTATAGTTGTAATTACGAACTAATTAGAGGGGAAGTATTTAAAATATCATGTGCTGTTATCTCTGGCCAAAATATTGCTAGGCTCATGCAAAGTTTCTTGAAATTCTGAAATCTTAATCACAAGTTATGTATGACTAGAGCTTTCTCCACACAAGACACAGACTTTGTTAATAATAAAACAACCAGTGCTAAGTTCATTTCATGTTACTATGATACTGTCCTAATTATAAGGCACTCCACAGATTTTATTGTGCTATTCTCAACACCTGGAAGTATTCTAGCTGTAACTATATAATAAATAAATATCCTAAGAATGCATGCTATGTAGATCTGACTTTTCTTGATCAATAGCATTAAAGCTTTTTTAACACACACGGTTGAGAAGCTGTAACACATCGGATTGACTCCAGAACAACAAAGGAACTGTTGACTATCTCTTCTTCCTTTCTCCTGGAAGCACACCAGCCTTTTAAATGATGAAAAGGCTTGTGACATTGTGGAATGGCCACATATCTGAAATACAAGAGGGTGTTTTCTTTAGTAGAGTCTATTTTGATTGTCTGAACTACTTTGAAGAAAAGTCCAAATGCTTGTGAACCTTGGTCAGAAGATAAAAACTTTTTTTTTTTAAAGAAAGCGAAAACAGGTTTCTCTATTGGTTTTGAAAAAACAGTTTGAATAATCACCAACTGTGCTAAAACCATTTTGTGCTAAAACTGTTATTCACATTAGTAATAAAGAGATAACATTCACGTTCAAATAAATACTGTCTTGCATAGAAACAGCTGAAAGGAAGTCTGCCCTAATGCTAGTAAAAACATAGATTTATTCCTTCTACAACATAAAAATATAACCTGTGCAGAGTGTCACTGCTGAATAAAAAAAAAAAGAGGTTTTCCACTTACTTCTTTCACTGGTTTTATAAGATCTGAAATTGAAATTAATATTGGTGTTTCTCAAAGACAAGCAAATTGAAGCCAATATGACACACACAAATAAGTAGCCTTTCAATAACTTCATAAAATGAAATAAACCCTTAATTTTAAAAAGAGTTGCATACTGCATATTTATTAGAATTATATTCTTTGTATAAGAAAATTTTGTCTTCTCTCTAGTCCTAGGAAAAGAATTAAATCTCTCCTTTTTTTTTTTACTAAAAAGGTAATGATGGTGCCCCACTAATGTTTTAAAATAATGAGGTAAACACACTCGAACACTTCCACTATTTAAACATGAGAAAACAGCAGACTTTTGTTCACACATATATGTAACTGTAAATCAATGAGTGGTGTTATTATTGCTAGTCAAACATTTGTTAGTTGCACGTTCATTAAATTACAATATGCTTTTTACAATATTTTAAAATAACACTAAATACTAATTATCAATAAACACATCTACATTTAGCTTTGATCAAGGGAAGACATTGGGAAGGGAAGACATTGGGAAGGCAAAGGCAAAGGCAAAAGGCACTTTGTCAAATTCTGCAAGAGCTGCACACACTGCTTTGTCTTGTTATAAATGGCAGCAAATCATGGAGATGCCATGACACAATGATTTCCACCTATTTCAAATCAGATTACTACAATCCATCTTCTACCTTGTTTCTAGCCTTACAGAGTGAAGAAAAGCAAATGGGGGATTTGTCTGAAGCAACAAAACAAGTTCCTAAAGCCAATATGATCTCCAGATATTCCCATTTCACAATTAATCTTCAGGTAATTCCTATGTTTTGCAGATGATGGTGACTGTTTTTTTCATCTGGATATTTAGTGCTTATTGAATGTGCTCCTAGGCTCTTTTTAGTGTCATGACATATAAACTTCTAGGAAGAAAGGAATAAACTTCCATTTAATCCTCTCTCTTCAAGGATTAAGAGAGGAAGCTGAACCAAATATCATTTTGATATGGCTAGGATTCTAAACTAACTGATATCAAAGAAGTTATCTAGAAGTCTGTACTACAGATACACTTGTAGTGCAAAACTTGTGGTGTACAAGTTTACATTCATTATGGATATAGAAGTAATAAAAAAATAATTCAAGTTGGAGTCCACTGAAAAGACAGTGTCACCACTTCTTGTTTTGACCATGCAGTCGGCTCCCACATTCAGCAATGCAAATCAGTCTGGTGGGCAACTAATTTACAGCCTTGCACATAAAAAAAAAAAAAAAAATCATAAGCGCCTTTAAGCTGTTCCTTTGACTCTCAGCCTGAAGATGCCAGGTGACCTTGCAAGCCTGGGTGCAGGCTCTGTTTTATGTCCTCCCACCGCTCACGAAGGTGCTTGTAAAGACACAGAGAGCACAGTCTATGCTCTTGCAGTTACCAAAGGAATAAATCAGGACAGGAGTCAGTAAAGCAGAGAGCAATTGAGACAAAGACACTCCATCATCTAAGAGACAAGCCTTACTGGATACCTAGGATACAACTATACAAAACTAAGCAACACCACACAATTCTGTTAACAAGATCTCAGTAGTCATTGCTATTAGATATCCCAGTAGCCCTGGGGACCTGGAGATAGCATACTGCAGAGATCTATGCAAATGCAGCTCCTTTACATTCAGCATTTATAGGCCCTTACTCCTTGTCACATTTTCCCCCTCAGTTCTTTTGAGTCTTCTAATCTTTTTCCCTACTTCAGTATTTGGTTTTCCTGCTTCTTTTCTAAATCCTCACAAAGACACTTCCCTCAGCTTCTTGATCTCCTTCCATACAATTTACAAGCATCAAAATAACAGAACAGCAGCTATTCTTCTTTCTGGTTTATTTTGCTGGTCCAGTTCTGGGTTACTTCAGCCAATTATTGCAGATGCCAACTACAGGCTGCACTGGCTACATTAGAACTGCATGTGTAATGAGCCTGTATCTTAATTAACTGAGCATTAGACTTTGGGGTACTTCTGTCTCCCAAGCTGTCGCTGCAGAACATCAATCTTATTTCTGTAACCATTTCTGAAATTAACATCAAAGAAATGTCATGGAGCATGACAAGCCAACACATAACACGTATTTCACTCATGCAAAGTCCTCAATCTAATTCCCTGAAAAACAAGTGAAACACAAACTCTGGTTTCACAGGCTTAACTGTGAATATAAAATAATACACAAGCAAAAATGTTCTAATATTTTCATTAAGCTCAAGAAAAGGGATTGATATGCAATATGTCCATTTTAGGACAGGAAAGCAGAATTATTTTGACAGATCTTATTTTGGTTTTAATGAAAAAAAAAATCCATTCTCTCCAGATTTAGAAATTGTGCTCTTTTCTGAAAGCAGATTCAAGCTATACTGTGGAAAAATATAGGATCAACACTACTCCTCCTATGTAAGCGGCTGTATGGGTGCTTGCCAGGAAGCATCCTTGTATTGCCAGCAGCTCACAAGTGTATTCAGCTCTCAGCAAGCATCCTTTGTCAGAGATATACAGGCTTCACCTCTTGCCAAAAGAAAATTTCAGTCTCTTTTTCCAATTCCTTACCTCCTGCTCACTCATCTTATCATCTCTCCTGTATCTCAGCTCCTCATCCCTCTCAACTTGTAGTTCTTCTGCAGATTATTTTGCACCACCTGATCAATCCATTCTACTTCCAGGTTGCCCACAGTTCTTTGTGTTAAAGTCTCCTAAATACTTTCTCAAGAAAACTTATCAGAGGAAAGTTTGCACAAGTTTGCAATTTGCACAAGCAGTTCACAAGGAAGAGTGTACAAGGAGGGCGCCTGTTTGAAGGGGTCATTCCACTGGCTGAGTGGGAGACTTGAAGTACATAGAATCCAGCACTCAAGTACATTCCACCTGCGTAGGTTGAGGGCTCTCATCTTACCTGCCCCTCAAAGCAGAATGGTGGGCACTCACCTCAGAGCAAAGGTTGTGGCTTGGGCAGGGGGTTCTGCACCATCTACCTCATCAGCAGCTGATACCTTAACACAGACTGAGCTGGTGAAGGGGGAGGCTGCAGTGCAGACTTCAAACTGCAGGAAACACCTGGACCTTTCTCCTGGAGCAGGCAGCAGAATTGCCTGCAAAGTGTGTGCCCAGGTGGAAGAGCTCCTGCAGCACGTGGCTGAGCTGCAGGAGGTGGCAAGAAGGCTGTGCAGCATCACAGCGGCTGAGAAGGACTTAAACAGCTGGTTCCAAATGCAGTTCACAGTGGATCCACATCCCTCAGCCAAACAGCCAAACCCTCCCCTACCTGCACACACAGAAGGGAGAGGTAACACTAATGAAGAAAAATAGAAACTTGCAAGGGATAAGACCAGCAAGAGGAAAAGGCTTCACATGAAGCCCAAGGTGCACTTGCAGAACTACTTCACTGCTCTTCAGACCAAAGAGGATACACCTGTCACATCAGGAGAGACACTGGAGCCAAATGAGGCAGCCCAATCTGCTCCCTGGATAACAATCAGCGCAACTAAGAATAGGTGACAGGTGATAGTGGTGGGCAATTCTCCTCTGAGAGGTACAGAGGCACCCATCAGCCAACCCATTCCACTCGGATGTCACCATGAAGCTTCCAAGCCTTGTACAGCCCACTGACTACTATCCACTGCTGTTGTTTGACATGGGTACCAGTGATACAGCCAGGAGAAGTCTGGGGTGTATCAAGAAGGATTACAGAGCTCTGAGAGCAGCAGTGAGGGACTCTGGAGCACAGGTAGTTTTTCATCAACCTCCTAGTTAAAGGGAAGGGGTTTGAAAGGGCCAGATGAATCTGGCAAATCAACAAATGGTTACCGGACTGGTCCCAAAGCCCAGGATTAGGCTACTTAGACTACAGGATTCACTTTGAGAAACCTGGTCTATTGATGACTGATGGGATCCACCTGTCAGACAAGGGGAAGAGCATCTTCAGCTGTAGGCTTGCCAAGATGAAGAGGGCTTTAAACTAAAGTTGCTCATCTATCCCTTTCTGCCAGTTTAATGCCAGTGCCAGCAACAGATGCCCAGAACCTAGAGAAGGAACACAGGTCAGCAGAAAAGCACTTGAGGAGCAGGATAAAGGAATTCCAGCTGCTCCAGCCCAGTGAGTCAGCTTCACTGGGGCCTCAATTTAAATGTGTCTATGCAAATGCACATAGCGTGGGGAATGAACAAGAGGAGTTAAAGACAGGCACATGCCTACAGGGCTATGATCTCGTTGCCATCATGGAGACATGGTAGAATGGCTCCTATAACTGGAGTGTTGGAAAAAAGAAATGTTTAGGAAGGACAGGCAGGGAAGATGAAGCGGGATTTTATCTTTTATGTCAATGACCAGCTGGAGTACATGGAGCAGATGGATGAGGAGCCAACCAAGAGTTTATGGGTCAGGATTAAAGAGAGGGCAGGGTCAGGTTACATTACAGAGAGGGGGAGGGTGACTACTAGAGGCCACCATACAAGAAGGAGTGAGTGGATGTGGTCTTCTAGAGACAAACAGGAGCAGCTCCATGTTCACAAGCCCTGGTCCTCATGAGGGACTTCAACTACCCCAACATCTGTTGGAGGGACTACACAAAACTTCAGTACCACTTCTTCAGTGGCACCTGGCAGCAGGATGGTGAGTTCTGTGGTGGGGCGGACATTTTGAGGCAGCGGAGAGCTTCCCTGAGCTGGGAAAATCCCAGAAAAACTCAGGCGGGGGAGGGGTTCCTGACAGCCAGTACACACATACTGGTCCCATGGGGTGCCTGATGGGAGGAGGCGGTCCCAGCAGCTTCTGTGAGAGATTTAAATGGTCCCCTGGGAGCACTACAACCTGGAGCACGGCGAAGAGGAGTGGGGCAGTTTGAGTGGCAGTTCGAGAAGGCAGGGCACAGAGAGGACCCAGAGACTAGACTAGACCAAAGACCATGGTGGCCACCTGGCAGAAGATTAAAGCTGCTCCGTGTGCTGCAGCAGGCAGGATGGATGTTGCTACCCAGATGGAGCCAGAGTGGGTGCATGCAGCTACCCAGACCCCAAGCTGCAGGCAGTGCCCTCCTCCCACACCAGCTCATGCCTGCGTTACTGGCTCCACTTGTGAAAGCTGCACTCGAGTGGGTGAACCCCATCGTATGGTGAAGGAGTTAAGGGAGGAGGTGAAGAGGCTGAGAACCATCAGGGAGTGTCAGAGGGAGATAGATCAGTGGAGTAGTGCCCCCTCACTAACTCAGCAGCCTGCTGGAGCTGGTATGTCCAAACACCATCCATCTGCAAACTGCAAGGTTGGGGTTACAGGAGATGGAGAATGGCAGCATGTTCCTTCCAGACGAAGGAAATCTGCTCCCCTCAAGCAGACAGCAAAACCCGAGATCCCCCTGGTGAACAAGTACCAGGTGCTGCAGGTGGAATGTAATCCTGAGGATGATGGCTCCCACAGCCTAGAATCTTTCCCTAGGCCACATCATCCTCAGAAAAAGATAAAAACATCCTCCATTAAGAAGAAGAGGAGGGTGATTGTTGTAGGGGACTCCCTCCTAAAAGGAACAGAGGGACACATTTGCAGACCGGACCCGCTCCACAGAGAGGTCTGCTGCTTACCAGGGGCATCAGTGAAGGAGGTATTTAGAAAACTTCCTTCCCTGGTCCGTGAGACAGACTACTATCCTCTGATAGTTGTCCAAACTGGTAATGATGATCTAGTAAGCAGAAAGACCAAAGCCATCAAGAAAGACTTCAGGGCCATTGGGAAAATGACGGAGGGCTCTGGGGCACAAATAGTATTCTGCTCCATCCCAAGGCTAAATAGAGAGGACCTGGAAGTCAGGAAGAAGAACTTGATTAATATCTGGCTCCAAGCCTGGTGTGAGGAAAGGAGCTTCAGCTTCTTTGATCATGCAGTGGCTCATGCACCCCCAGGCTTTGTTGCTAAGGATGGGACACGTGGGTCTCCTAGCGGGCCTAATGCCCTTGCTAAAAACCTAGGTAAGCTCATAAATTGAGCTTTAAACTAGATGTGAAGGGGGAGGTGATTGAGACCAGGCTAGACAGGAGTGAGCCTGGACATGGGGCACTAGTGATTCGGAGAGGGTGTGCTAGTGAGGACTACCAGTACATCACCACACAGAAAGTGGGTGTAAACATAACCGGGGCTGGTAAAGGAGATACGGGCACTCTGATACAAGCTACTCCAGTTACCAGGTAACTGGGAATGAACTCTGTTCCCTCTAAGAGGGCTGAAGGCTTGGCAGCTCAGCTGAAGTGCATTTACACCAATGCACGCAGCATGAGTAATAAGAAGGAAGAGCTGGAAGCTGTTGTAGGGCAAGGAGCCTATGACGTCGTTGCCATCACAGAAACATGGTGGGATGACTCATAACTGGAGTGCAGCTATGGTAGGGTACAAACTCTTCAAGCGGGATAGGAAGGGAAGGAGAGGAGGCCGGGTAGCCCTCTTCGTAAGGGAGGACTTGGACACTGTTGAGATGGATTGTGGCGATGAGGAGATTGAGTGCCTGTGGGTTAAAATCAGAGGAGCCCATAAGAAGGGAGATTTTGTGATGGGAGTCTGTTACAGGCCACCCAGCCAAAGAGAAGCAGCTGACAAGCTCTTCTATAAACAGCTGGGGTTAATCTCTAGATCAATGCCTCTTGTTCTTGTGGGAGACTTTAATCTTCCTGATATCTGCTGGAAGTACAATAGAGCAGAAAGGAAGCAGGCTAGGAGGTTCCTGGAGTGCGTGGAAGACAACTTCCTTGCACAGCTGGTGAATGAACCAACAAGGGAAGGTGCCCTCCTGGACCTGCTGTTTGTCAACAGAGAGGGCCTTGTCGGGGATGCAGCAGTAGGAGGACAACTAGGACTAAGTGATCACAAGATGATAGGGTTTTCTGTTCTAGGCGAAGTGAAGAGAGTGGGTAGCAGGACAGTAGCATTAAATTTCCAGAGGGCAGATTTTGAACTCTTCAGAAGGCTGGTTGGCAAAGTCTCCTGGGAGACAGTACTTAAGAGCAAGGGAGCCCATGAGGGCTGGTAGCTCTTCAAAAAGGAGATCCTAGCAGCACAGGAGAAAGCCATCCCTATGTTCTGGGAAAAAAGCCGGCAGGGTTAAAAAACAGTTTGGTTGAACAGTGAGATCTTGAATGATATCAAGAAGAAAAGAAATATTTATGGGCTCTGGAAGAGGGGACAGGTCTCTTGGGTGGACTACAGCAGGGAAGTGACATTGTGTAGAGAAAAAATCAGAAGGGCTAAAGCTGAACTAGAAATCAGATTGGCAAAGTCTGTGAAAGATAACAAAATATCTTTCTGTAAATATATAAATATTAAAAGGAGGACTAGGGAGACTATACAGTCCCTTTTGGACACAGAAGGAACAACAGTGACAGGAGATGAGGAAAAGGCTAGTGTACTTAATGCCTTCTTTGCCTCACTCTTTAATTGTAAAGAAAGTTGTTCTGTCTGTGTACAAACCCTGGAGCCAGAGGATCATACTGAGGCTCCCATGATCCAAGAGGAGGTGGTCAGAGGCTTGCTTGCCCGACTAGACACCCACAAGTCTGTGGGGCCGGAGGGGATTTACCCAAGACTATTGAAGGAGCTGGCGGATGTACTGGCCAAACCCCTTTCCACCATCTTCCAAAAGTCCTGGAAGACTGGGGAAGTTCCACTGGACTGGAGGCTTGCTGATGTAGTGCCCATCTACAGGAAGGGTCACAGGTAGGATCCAGGGAACTACAGGCCTGTCAGTCTGACCTCAGTGCAAAGGAAAGTCATGGAACAGGTGATCTTGAGTGCTATTATGAAGCATATGCACGAGAACTGGGTGATCAGGCCCAGTCAACATGGGTTCACAAAAGGTAGGTCTTGCCAAACTAACCTGATCGCCTTCTATGACAAAGTGACTTGGCTGCTGGATGAGGGAAAGGCTGTGGATGTGGTCTTCCTGGACTTCTGTAAAGCCTTTGACACAGTTTCACGCAGCATTCTACTTCAGAAACTCTCAGCCTCTGGACTGGACAGGTGCACACTCTCCTGGGTAGAAAACTGTTTGGATGGCTGGGCCCAGAGAATGGTGGTAAATGGAGTTAAATCCAGCTGGAGGCCAGTGACAAGTGGGGTTCCCCAGGGCTCAGTGCTGGGTCCAGCCCTATTCAATGTCTTTATCGATGACCTGGATGAAGGCATTGAGTGTACCCTTAGCAAGTTTGCAGACGACACAAAGCTGAGAGGTAGTGTCAATCTGTCGGATGGTAGGGAGGCTCTGCAAAGGGATATGAACAGGCTGGACCACTGGGCTGAGACCAATGGCATGAGGTATAACAAGGCCACGTGCCGGGTAATGCACTCGGGGTACAACAACCCTATGCAGAGATACAGACTAGGAGAAGTCTGTCTAGAAAGCTGCCTGGAGGAGAGGGACCTTGAGGTGTTGGTCGACAGTTGACTGAACATGAGCCAGCAGTGTGCCCAGGTGGCCAAGAAGGCCAATGGCATCTTGGCTTGTATCAGAATCTGTGTGACCAGCAGGTCCAGGGTGGTTATTCTCCCTCTGTACTGAGGCACTGGTGAGGCTGTACCTCAAATCCTGTGTTCAGTTCTGGGCCCCTCACCACAAGAAGGATGTTGAGGCTCTGGGGCAAGTCCAGAGAAGAGCGACAAAGCTGGTGAAGGGGTTGGAGAACAGTCCTTATGAGGACCGGCTGAGAGAGCTGGGGGTGTTTAACCTGGAGAAGAGGAGGCTGAGAGGAGACCTCATTGCTCTCTATAACTACCTGAGGGGAGGTTGTAGAGAGGAGGGTAATGGTCCCTTCTCCCAAGTGACAGGGGACAGGACAAGAGGAAATGGCGTCAAGCTCCACCAGGGGAGGTTCAGGCTGGACGTTAGGAAAAATTTTTTCACAGAAAGGGTCATTGCGCACTGAAACAGGCTTCCCAGGGATGTGGTTGAGTCACCTTCCCTGGAGGTGTTTAAGACACAGGCAGGCGAGGTGCTAAGGGGGATGGTTTAGTGTTTGATAGGAATGGTTGAACTCAATGATCAGGTGGGTCTCTCCCAACCTGGTTGTTCTGTGATTCTGTGTAAAGGCCATAAGCAATTCAGGAGGTTCCAGGTGTGAGCTGATGACAACTTCCTTCTCCAAGTGACAGAAGAGCAAATAAGGAGAGGTGCTATGCTGGACCTTATTCTCACCAACAAGGAAGGGCTGGTGGCGAATGTGAAGCTCAGTGGCAGCCTTGGCTGCAGTGACCATGAAATATTGGAGTTCAAGATCCTTACGGTTGTGAGGCAGGCACGAGGTAAGCTTGCTATCCTAGAATTCAGGAGAGCAGACTTTTGACTCTTTGAGGATCTGCTTGGTAGAATATCATGAAATAAAATCCTGGAGAGGAGAGGGGATAAGGAAAGCTGGTTAATATTCAAGGATCATCTCCTTCAAGCTCAGTAGAAATGCAGCCAACACAGAGAAATCTGGCAAAAATACCAGGAGGCCTGAATGGATGAACAAGTTGATCCTGGACAAACTTAAACACAAAGAAGAAGCTAACAGAGGATGGAAGCAAGGACAGGTAACCTGAAAAGAATTCAGATAAATTGCCTGAGTGGCCAGAGATCAGTTTAAGAAAGCTAAAGCCCTGATAGAACTAAATCTGGCCAAGGATGTGAAGAACAGCAAGAAAAGCTTCTACAGGTACATTGGGTATAAAAGGAAGACTAGGGAGAATGCGGGTTCTCTCCAGAGGAAATGGGAGACCTGGTTACCTGGGATATGGAAAATCTGAGGTACTCAACAACTTTTTTGCCTCAGTCGTCACTGGCAAGGGCTCAAACCTCACTGCCTAAGTTGCAGAAGGCAAAAGCATGGACTGGGAGAACAAAGAAGCACCCATTTGAGAAAATCAGGTGTGAGGACATCTAAGGAACCTGAAGGTGCACAGGTCAATGGAACCGGATGAGATGCCTCTTGTATCCAGTAACAGCTTTCCCAGTGAATTTCCACCCGTGAGAATCCCACAGTACAGCAACGGAGTGCAGATGTGGCCCTTATCTTCCGACATTCAATGTCTTAGATAGGGATGGTTGGACTAGAAGATCCGATGGGTCCCTTCCAACCTGGTTGTTCTGTGATTCTGTGATTCTGTCTTTATAAGCATTTGATAAGCCACAAAGCTGTGCCTGTGGTAAACTTGCATTTTTTAAATTGGCTTGATTCTTGAACTGCTACCGCTATCATTTCCAAAAACTGCCTGCGTTACAGAAAGCAGTAGCGGGCAGCTCCCACCTTGGCTGGAGGCAGTGGCCCCCACCATGGCCTGTGGTGCAGTTAGTACTTTCTTTACAGGTTTTTGAGTCTCTGGCCTCCTGTGAACAAATTTCTGGGAAAGTTTGTACCTGGTTATGGTCACTGCACCTCCACAGACAAAAATAAATCAAAGTTCTTTCAAGGTCTGCTGGCCCCAGATCAAAGAGATTATCGGCTGTTGCTGATGGCCCTGTACCAGTCTCTGAAAATGGAATATTACTGTCCTCCTGCTTTTTCCGTGGTTCCACTAAATCTTTGCGCAATCTCAAGTGCTTTGACAATTTGATCATTAATCTCCAGTAGACAACAGGCTTACCGCCCCAGGGTCATCCCTGATAGCCGCATCCCACAATTTAAATCCTGCAGTGTCCTAGACTTTTATATCATATGCAGGAGTCAAATCTAAACCTGGATCCCGACCCTGTATCCATTTTAATAAAGTCCTGAGTCGTTGCTCAGCACAGTTAACATCCTGTTTCTTTACTCTTGATTTTAAGATATGTAGTGTAGTCTGCTCTTCCACAGACATTGAAGACACCATTATTCCTGAGTTCCCAGTTGCTCAACTTTTTTCAAGGATCTTACTCATCCACACTGCTTCAGTGCTCCACACTGGCTAAAATTCATCCAACTGGGCATCACTACGGCTGCTTCTCTCCAGCAGTTCTGACCCTGAATATCAGGGTTTGCCCTGAGAGGTGTGGGTCCCTCTCAAGTTGGGCGCCATTTGTAGGGATTAAGGCACAGGCATCGTCAATGGGGATGACAATCGAGATCAACTTTATTTAGAGAATGTAAATCTTATATAGTGCCTCTGTATCCAGTAACAGCTATCCCAGTGAATTTTCACTCATGAGAATCCCGCAGTACAGCAACAAAGTGCAACCCCCTTGTTTCCCGCAGATGTGTCCCTTATCTTCATGTTTTCCTCCTAGTGCATTCTTCTCCTATTAACCCATTAATAAATATTCCAAGGTTTCAACAAGCTAGCAAGCATGAGAACATCGGCCATTTGCTCCCTGCTTGCTGCTAATATCACAGGTATACCAAAGCATCGGTCGTTTGCCCCAGTATACAAACAAAACTGGAATCTTTATGCCCACAGTGTTCCTCAGGGGTCAATATTTGGAGCAATGTTGTTTAACATCTTTGTCACAGACAAAGGGATTGAATGCACCCTCAGCAACTTTGGTGATGACACCAAGCTGTGTGGTATGGCTGACATGCTGGAGGGAAGGGATGCCATCCAGAGGAACCTTTCCAGGCTTGAGAGGTGGGCCTGTGCTAACTTCAGGAAGTTCAACAAGGCCAAGATAGGTCCTTCAAGGTCCTGTACCTGAGTCAGGGCAATCCCAAGCACAAATACCAGCTGGGCAGAGAAGTGATTGGGAGTAGCCCTGAGAACAAGGACTTTAGGCTGGTGATGAGTGAGGATTTCAATGTGAGCCAGCAATATGCACCTGCAGCCTTGACAGCCAACCAAATCCTGGGCTACATCAGAAGAAATGTGACCAGCAGGCCAAGGGAACTGATTCTTCTGCTTTACATCACTCTCCTGAGACGTCACCTAGAGTACTGTGTTCAGAACATAGCTCTGTTAGAGCAAGTCTAGAGGAGGCCACAAAGATGATCAGAGGGCTAGAGCACCTCCCATATGAGGACATACTGAGAGAGTTGTTGTTGTTAAACCCAGAGAAGGCTCTGGGATGACCCTACAGCAGCCTTCCAGTACTTAAAGGGAGCCTATAGGAAAACTGAAGAGGAGGGAATTGCAATGACAGAATGAGGGGCAATGATTTTAAGCTGAAAGAGGGGAGATTTAGATTAGATATTGGGATGAAATTTTTTACTATGAAGCACTGTTACAGGTTGCCCAGGAAAGCTGTGGATGCTCCATCCCTGGACATGTCAAAGGATGAGGCTTCGAGGAACCTGATCCAGTGGAAGGTGTCTTTGCCCATGGCAGAGGTGTTTGAACTGGATTTTCTTTAAGGTCCCTTCCAACCATACTTAAAAATGGGAAAACGGAGATGGTGGAGCCATGGCAGTATTGTCCCCAAATTTGAGGGGTCAATTACCTGATGTTTAAGCCAATAACACACAGAGCTGAGGTATCCATTTATATTCCATTTTGTGCAAAGCAGGGCGTTAGCCAAGTAATCTCACAAAACTAGCCCACCTCAAGAAAATTTCACATAGTATTTATCCTGTTCTTCATTTACAAAATCACTGCTTGTGGACATGTCAGATTTACATTTATTGGTTATCTATTTTATTAATTAATAGTCTATGTCTTACTGGCTGATACAATCCTCACTTGCCTCATAAATTAGTTGTGTGTGCCCTCTAGTGTCCAACTTTTGGTTTGGTAGGTTTCTTAGGTCAATGGTCCATGAGGCAAGAGTCATGATGCCCCTTACCAAAATTACCTTTGTCCCAGCTCCTTCAAAAACTCTGCTGAGTGCACATTAGCTGGCAAACCATCAGCTTGGGACCCTGCTGAGACAATGGTCTTCCTTTTGGTCTAGATAGGTCTCTTGATTAAAGGCTTTATATGTTCTTTTTGCTTATCCTACACAAAAGAAGATTAATTACTTTCTACAAATCATTAACATGCTGACCTAACTTAGAGAGAATGGGGCTTTACACTGGGGTCTTATAGCAGCATTATCTGGTTCATATTTTCAATTGCATTTTGCATTTGATTCTCTTATATCAGCAGGAAGACAACATAGCTGCTGCACAAGTTAAAACAGATTAGTGACACACTAGGATAGGTAATTACTTGTATATTTAACTACTTAGAATCTTTTGGGCTACAGGATACTTCTGTAGATATTCTTCTGTAGAACATAAATGAAATTAAATCAGAACATGTTTGTCTTAGTCTAAATAACACATTTTATCCACCTAAACTATATAACTAAACACAATTAACCATCCTGTCCATGGAAAATTGCTGACTGGACTCTCAGAGTGCGGAGGATGAAGCCCTCAAGGTCCTGTGAGAGGCCTGTGGAAGTCCAGAATTCAGCAGCAGTTTCCACAGATGGTGGCTGAGCTAGATTTCAAAGTCACAAAGGGAAGGGAATGAAATTGTGGGTAAAGTTTCTGTCAGGGAGCTATAAGGATACAGAAGAAACAGTCTTGGCACTGTGTGGCAGGTTAGGAAAACAACTAAGGTGAGTTAATAAAACAGGGATTGTTGGGTAGCCCTTCAATAGATACTGCATTCAGGGAATAACAGGTACCGTCAGAACCAGAACATGAAGATTTTATTGTCTGAGTATCCCTCAGTCTGTTCCCAGGCTTTTCATTATAGCCAGTAACAGATTAATTCTGCCTCTTTTTTTAACATACAATTTATTTACATGACTCATTAAAGCAAAATGTACAAATTGAGAGCCTGCAGTGTATCATGTCAATATTAAGCCTTTAACAGCCAGAAGAATTCCATTTACCATACCAAAATTGTCAAATTCTCTTAAACTGACTCTAGCTCTTCTCCTCGTCATCACCTCTTCAGAAATGCAGCCACCTCTTGGTCCCACTATTCCTGGCATCTTTCCAAGTGTGCTGAACTTGACTGAAAGTGAGTGCTCCCCTTAGCAAATTTCCCTTGGATCATTTTCAGAGATACAGCAAGATTTTCATTTCAAGACTGCAGAGGTGAATTTTTAAGCAGGTAAATATTTATTTAACCCTTCAATATACTGTAACAAGTACATATGCATAAAATCTATTTTGCTCAGCCACATATTCACTTTGAGTTATTTGTGTATGGACAAAAGCCAAAGACTTCCTTGCCCAAAATTGCACAAAATCTGAAAAAAAATGCCACTGACCAGGAGAGGGAGACAAATGAGAACAGCCAAAATCAGGACTGTTGGTTTCCATCTTAAATGAAGTATTATGTATTATAAGGAATTCTTTCAAGTGCTCTTTCAAAGAGTGTGAGTGGAACACTACCCTTATAAAATAACTTGCGTTCACTTACAACGTAAAATGGTTTTCTGATTGCCTAGATTCCTGAAGGGTTCTACATTCTATTTTTTTTAACTCTCATACCTGAAACTTGCAGGCAAAAATTCAGACTTTCCCTAGAGTATTTCAGAAATGGTCTGCCCTGCCTTTTCTAACAAATCACTGAGAGAGACCACAAGAGCAAGGCAGGTAGGTAGAGCACTGGCTTTCCCTTTGTCAGCATGGCCTCTCTGAGCCAGAGCCAGGTCTGCTAGCATTTGAAAGTGATAAATGTAGAGTGAAAATTAGGAAATACTTTCAACTCTTACTAAAAAATGTGAGAATGGAAGTATTTTCTGCTAGTGTGAGGGCTGGAGGCAATGGATGTAGTGGGGGAAGGGGAAAGTATGCTAGTCCCCTTTAGCAGATAAAGTTGTTCATAGACAGTCTCCTGTGAGGTAAGAGAGAGACTTTTTTTTTCCTTATCATCCTAAATCTTCTCTGTTTCAAGGGTAGGCAAGAACTACTTGTTCTGAAAAGCAGCATTCTTCTTCTCCTGGAACAGGGGATCTTGAAATGGTTACCTTAAATGCAGTATAACTGCAAGCCACAACAGTGTAATGAATTCCACTAAATCTACTTTGTTCAGACTGTGCTTGGTAATGTGTGTGTGCATACGCATGCGTATGTTTGTAAGCATAAACAAATTTCCCCCAAGGTCATTGGTGCTCTTATTTTAGTGGAGAGCAGTGAGTAGATGAGCTTTCTTCAGCAGACAGTGAGGATGGTGTGTGAACAACCTTCTGTAAAACACTCTGAAGCAGGTGAAGGGAGTCTGCGTGCTGTGAACAAAGAACTGGAGGGGGCGAGGTCAACATGCTTGATGGCTGGGCTGTTGCTCAACAGTAGTCCTAAGAAACTGGAAAAATAGGTCAACAGAAACCTCATAAGGTTCAGCAACAACAAATGAGAAATCCTGCACCTGGAACAGAACAACCCCATGAATCTGTACAGCTAAGGGGATCAACCAGAAAGCAGCTTTCCAAAAATGGACCCCCATTCCTGGTAGGCAAGAAGTTAAACACGGCAGCAGTGCACTTCTGCAGAAATCAAGGACAACTACTGAGCTGCACTGGCCAGAAGCACAGCCAGCAGGTTCAAGGGAATAATTTCCTTCTATTAAGCATGTGCAAAACTGCACCACTCCAAAAGTACTGTGTCCTGGTTTGGGCTCCTCAGTGCCTGAAAGGTATTTGCAAGTCACAGCAAGCACAATGGAGGGCTACAAAGAATACTTTGGGCGTCAATCATACAAAGTAGGGAAGAAGATAGAAGAACAAAGGAAATAATATTGCAATATTGTAGCAACACTGGAATACCCTGTAGGAAGAGAAGATTATTTCATTTTAGTGAAAAAAATGGTTTATTTTCCTTATTTACACTTGGTCCCAGTGGTCTTGTTAGGCTTCCTTGCAATTACACTTAAGTTACGGCAGGTACCAAGTGCTCCTCAGCTTTCCTGGGTTCATAGTTTTGTATTAACATGTCCTGCTAGATGTGGGTTTTTTGGTTTGGGGTATGATTGTTGGAGGGGTTTTGGTAGCTTTTAAAAGCTGACAGTCTCTTGACCTTCCCATCTCCATGAACTAGCATATACTGACAGACTTTTGTGGATGGATAAGTTGCCTGTAGATGTATCCAGATCTTAATAACCTGCTAATCAAGGTGTCATTAACACACACTATTTTATAGACACTTTCCCTGCTATTCCTTCTTGTGCCGCCGCACCAATTTGCTCCCCATTAATATTAGCCTTCATATTTCTATCCTCTATAAGACAGATGGATTTCTTCAGAACGGAAAGGTGGCAATGGGGGAATCAAATTGCTACCTTGTACCACTTGTAGCTACAGAGTAAACTGAATTGGATTGTTTTGGGGAGAAATGTTAAGTAAATATAAGGAAAAAAGTCTTCACAGCAATGACGTTCAAATACTGGGAGAGGTTGTCTAGAGAGGATGTAGAATCACTGTCTTTGAAGGCATGAAAAAAAATGTCTGTGCAATACTGGGAGTAGCCTGATCAGCCTGCAAAACCAGCCTTTTTGGTGGGAAGGGGTAGAGGAAGATGGTCCCAGATGACCTCCAAAGATCCTTTCCAACTTAATTTACTCCATGTTTCCATAATTCAGAGTACCATACTGGGCGCAGATGTGAAGGTGTTGGCAGTGGGGTGCTACAGAGGTGGCTTATGTAAGAAAAGGCCACCATGTCAGACACAGTCAATTCCCACTGGCTCCCATGGAGGAGGAAGTGCTCCATGGCAAAGTAGATTCTTCCTGCAACCCTTGAAGACCTGTGCAGAGGAGGTGAAAAATGTAAGATTAAAGGAGTTTCAGAGAGAAACTGCCATATGCTGACCATAACCCCTTACACACACTCTTTTCCTCACTGAAGGAACTGAGCATGAACTGCAGTGGTAAGATGCTGGTAGGACAGGCATCTAGAAAGAAGGAGCAACACAAGCCTGGGAAAGGGGGAGGAAATGCATTTTGCCATATGTCTTGATGTTTGTTGTTTTGTTTCCCCAATACCCAAATCAATAATTATATATAAAAAACTTGGCAATAAATGAAGTTGATTTCCTCAAGGTAAGTCTGTTTTCCCTACAGTGGTAATTAGTAAGTGAACTCCACAACTTTATCTCAAACCAGGAGCTTCCTTTTTTCCTCTTCTGCCTGTTCTGTGCACCCTCCTGCTGTGGATGGGAGGCAAGCGAGCAGCTGGGTGAAGGCTTGGCTACCAGCTGGGGCAAATTCACCAAAAGTCATTTCACATGAGGATGGACCATCACTTGCAAGAGTATGAACTTTTCTTCCTGCTTTCCTTATCTCTACATTCTGCAAACATTTGTCACAACATACCAACCAGATAACTTGTGCCATCCTCAAAATCAACAGGAGCAGTACACGTATTTCTACATCCAAGTGTGAATGTGAATAGCATGCTCCTATGGAAGAATTCTTTACACCTATCATGCTTAATAGTCCTAAGGATGATGAATGATCAACTTCCAGAGATTCAGGTGCAGGTATATATCTTCACACATGGTTGACTCTCCTTATTAAGGAGGAACTGTTCAGCTTCAGCTTGACAGCATCACTGAGACAAATAAACAGCTTGCTGCCAGAGAGGAGGAGAGGAGGTTGTTCACACCTTTGCCACACCCCCCCTCGTGTAGCAGACTGCTCTAGAATTGGCTGCAGCATTTGCTGGACAATTTGGTGAGCCAGCTCAACTCAAGGATGTGACAGAATGTTTCTCTTGGAGGATGGGAGTAGTATCTACCATATTAGCAAACTAATTTGGCTCAGTGAGATGTCTGATAAATGCCACAGCTAGCACAGGTGGAAGGAAGTGGGGAACTCCTTCAGCAGCAGCCAGCTGCTAGATCTACTCAGGTGAATCATCAAACTGAAGCCAGGGAAGAAAGCAACAAAGGTATACATCCTCTTCTGAGGTCATGGAAAATATTCCCCTGAGATGTGCAGGGTTGCTACCTCAATGCCTTCAGAAGCAGGGAAGTCTGAAAATAAAGTCTGCACTGAAGCTACCAAAAGCACAGCAGAGCTGGGTAAAGCCCAGACACACATTCCACTCCAGTCTGGCACAAAGCATTGCCTGACAAAACCACTTAGACACAAAGTCATGCCAGCCACTGGCTCCAAACGTGAGAGGCATCCCACAGAACCCATAGGGTGAGGCAAGCCGTATCCCTTCTGCTCCAGATACTGCTGGAGGAGGAAATCTCTACACAGAGGGAAGTTAAACCTCTGGACAATATCCTCTCCAAAATGGAGTCCAGTTGTTTAAGAATGGGGTATGAGTTAAAAAAAAAAAAAAAAAGCAGTGCAGTGTCTTCTGTGGTTGTGGGGTCACAAACAAAAAACAAGGCATGTGTACTCCTGGTGACTGTGTGAGGCAGAAGGTGAGAGAGTAATACCCCAGGTTCTTTGTCTCCTGTATTGACTGTGGCTGCAGAGAAGTGCCAGGCAATGGAGCTGCATTGCTCCTTGTTGGCTGTGACTAGAGAAGATGGAGAAGCTGGGGTTCCATGTCTTCTGGGAGGTGTACGAGTGATACCAAAAATGCCAGCAAAGTCTCTGTGACTCATTTTGGAGTTTTAGAAAGCGAGCACCCTTTATCAGGCCTGGGCAACACGAAGGAGTGATCTCCATCAATCGTGTGCAATGAGACAAGAGCTGGGAACAGCGTGGATTTCCCACTTACATGCAGAAAGATTTCCCAGAAATCTTACACATATTCTGTTACTTTCCAAGGTCTAATTGTAATGTTATTATGAACCTTCACAACAGTCAGAACTCTTGCTGGTTTGGAGCTGGATCCAGCTGTGCCTGGCATTGCCTTTGAGATGGGGAAAGGCTGCAGAGGGGCTCACAGAAGCAGACATTTGTCCAGTACAGATAACACTGCGCACGAAGCATTACCATCTCCAAAGAGCTAACGTTGTCTGGAAAACACTGTTTTAAAGAAAACACACTGTCAGAGGGACATTCTGTCTGATTTTCAACGAACACCATTGCTTACATGTAACTCTACTTTATAGAATCATAGAATCACCATGTTGGAAAAGACCCACAGGATCATCCAGTCCAACCATTCCTATCAATCACTAAACCACGTCCCTCAGCACCTCATCCACCCATCTCTTAAACACCTTCACGGAAAGTGACTCAACCACCTCCCCGGGGAGCCTCTGCCAGTGCCCAATGACCCTTTCCATGAAAATTTTTTTCCTAATGTTCAGCCTAAACCCCCCTGGAGGAGCCTGAGGCCATTCCCTCTTGTCCTGTCCCCTGTCACTCGGGAGAAGAGCCCAGCTCCCTCCTCTCTACAACCTCCCTTCAGGTAGTTGTAGAGAGCAACGAGGTCTCCTCTCAGCCTCCTCTTCTCCAGGCTAAACAACGCCAGCTCTCTCAGCCGCTCCTCATAAGGCCTGTTCTCCAGTCCCCTTCACCAGCTTCGTTGCTTTTCTCTGGACTTGCTCCAGAGCCTCAACATCCTTCTTGTGCTGAGGGGCCCAGAACTGAACACAGGATTCAAGGTGCATTCTCACTAGTGCCGAGTACAGAGGGAGAATCACCTCCCTGGCCCTGCTGGTCACACCGTTTCTGATACAGGCCAAGATGCCATTGGCCTTCTTGGCCACCTGGGCACACTGCTGGCTCATGTTCAGTCGGCTGTCAACCAACACCCTATTCATTAGCTTAAATAAAAACAATATTCCACTTTTTGTGTAACTCCTTCCTGAATCACGTGTGCTGGGAGGGTCACGGGCCGGACCCGAGCTCGGGGCGTGCAGGGGAGGGAGAGGCGTCGCGCCCGGTGCTGGGGAGGGCGGAGGGAACCGCGAGGGGCGCTGCGGTGCCTTTGACCGACCAGGGCCACGCCCGCGTCGGGCGCTCGCACGGAGCGCACAGCCTCCTCCCCGGGGGCGCAGGGGCGGCGAGCGGGCGCCGGCGGGAGCGCCGCGCCCGGCGCCGCCCGGCGTCTCCGGCGAGACGCGCTCTCCGGACCGGATCGCGCTCAGACCTCGGAGCGGGGGTCTCTGCTCGGCGCGCCGCACCGCACGCGCGGCACGGAGCTGGAGCCGACCGCAGCGGGGAGTCCACTTCCTGCCTTTCCGTCTCGCCCCGGCGCCCGCGGGGCTGAGGCGCGGCTGACTGGTACGGAAGTCGGAATATTTTCGTTTAAGCTGAAGTAAAGTCTCATCTAAGTCGTTGCGTTCTTTGAAAATCGGACAGAACAGCTCTCTGACGACACGGTTTCCTTCAAAAGTCTTAGGAGCGGCTGAGAGAGCTGGGGGTGTTTAGCCTGGAGAAGAGGAGGCTGAGGGGAGACCTCATTGCTCTCTACAACTACCTGAAGGGAGGTTGTAGAGAGGAGGGAGCTGGGCTCTTCTCCCAAGTGACAGGGGACAGGACAAGAGGGAATGGCCTCAAGCTCCACCAGGGGAGGTTCAGGCTGCACATCAGGAAAAATATTTTCACAGAAAGGGTCATTGGGCATTGGAACAGGCTGCCCATGGAGGTGGTTGATTCACCTTCCCTGGAGGTGTTCAATGCACGGGTGGATGAGGTCCTCAGGGGCATGGTTTAGTGTTTGATAGGAATGGTTGGACTGGATGATCCTGCAGGTCCTTTCCAACCTAGTGGTTTAGTGATTCTGTGAAAGTGTGACACTGTTCAATAGCACCTCGTGTGCAGCATAATCTGTGCTGGACAAGTGTCTTTTCTGTGATTTCTGTTTACAGCCTTTCCCCATCTCAAAGGTAACCTCAGGCAGAGCTGGATCCAGCTCCAAACCAAGAAGAGTTTTGACTGTTGTGAAGGTTCATAATAACATTAAAATTAGACCTCAGAAAGTAACAGAATATGTGTAAGGTTTCTGGGAAAAATTATTCATGTTCCTGTAAATGGGAAATCTGTTCTGTCCTAGTTCTTATCTCGCTGCACACTATTGGTGGAGATCACTCCATCTTGTTGCCCAGCTATGCTGTGATAAAGCCAAACAATAAGTGCCAATTTGATTATTAAGCAGGTATTCTTTTAATAAACGGCACTGGGATACACAAGGGGTAACCCACTTAATGCGTCCAGCTATTGGGACTGGTTACATGACTTTTATATAAACATACATATTCACAGATCCTGGGAAATACTGGTTAGACTTACATATCCATGTAGATTCCCAGAAACATATTACATGTCCATTGTTTTTCCAGGAACTTTTATCATAGTTTGTCACCCACTGTTGCGTGCACATCACTGTTTTGTTGTGTCTTCAGAAGCTTCTGATGGTCTGTCTTATCTCCTTCATTGTGTCCTCTTGGTGAGCTCAAGGTCTGTCTTTTGCTCCTGCTGCAGGATTGTTTTTTCATTACTCGATTTGTTCCTTGTTTCATTCCCTTAGCTTAATGATTTATGCCTTCCTTCACCAGGCGTGATAAAGGGTACTTGCTTTCTAAAATTCAAAAACGAGCCTTAGAGAGTTTCATTTGCCAGCATTTTTGGCATATTTGCCTCTCACATGTCTGACAACCCACCAGCTCCCCACCCCATCGAGAACCCCAGTGCAGGCTCCATCCAGGTGAAAAACCTGCCAGGCAGCCTAGAAAGGGACTGTCCCAGCCTAGGGAATTTGCAGCAGGCTGTTGGGAGGTCAGGGGTGTGGGGATAAGCCTCTGAGGTTGCCTGAGCCAGGAAGCATTTGGATTACTGGTCATGCATGGAGAAAGGAGCCAGTCTTGATAACCCTTAAGGACAGGCTTTTGGACTTGGCTAGAATCTCCCTTGAAACACCTGACAAATCACACCTGTTTTCTGTGTTCCTTCTGCACTGTGTTTGCAAATACGTAAAACACTGCACTTGATGTGCCTTGGTAGCATCTGAAGTACAAAAAAGGCATCTGAACCCTTTGTTTGGGAAGCAGCCGTCTCCCCTGAAATACAGTCACTGTTCTTTCCTCCCTTGGCTGATAGAATCTCATTGCTAAAGTATCCATCTCTGGACCGCAGAGCCACAAGCTCCTGACTTTCTTTGGGAAACCATTTCACACTTTTATACCTTATCTAGTCGAAGCCGCATCTTTATCCTTCCTCAGCTTAAATTATTATTTCATTACATTGTACTCTCTAGATCAATTTCCAGTGGCCACCTACAGCATAGTAACAAATGGTGTGCTTTTCATCTGTGCCCTTTACTTGAGTGGAGATGTGCAGTTGCAAGAGATGCAATTTCTCGTCTGCATATTCTTTTGTACTTTCTGTCATGCTGGGCTGTAACAGCAGTGTAAGCTGGCCTGCGGTGTTTCAGCCTAAGGGCTAACTCAGTCAGCTCGTCATCGAGACTGAACAGCAAAAGAACAGCCTTGTCCTCTCTTCATATTAGGTCAGATCTCTCCATGTGCCTTTCATCTCCTCATAAGCATTTTATCTGCTTTTAGTTCCAGTCTTTCATCTTTGCCTCTCTTGTCGGGTTATATTGTTCTCCAGATGACCCTGATAAATGGAGGATGCTACCTGTCCATCATCAACAGTGGTTTTAGGGGTTTTTTTACGTTTTTTTCTGTCCCTTGGGTCATAAGCATATGTCACTTTCACCCTTGAAACATCTTCTGGCAAGGTAGGAACAGTGTGGCAGAAAAAGTACTTTCTTCCTTAGTTATCTGACCCATTTAGAGTGTCTGTAGGTCCATTTAGAGAGACTATTGATAAATATGGCCACACAGATTTTGACTACAGTAGTATCCTCTCAGGTCTGATCAGGAGTGGAGCTGCTCTGATAACTCCAAGTCAGTCACAGGAGAAAATATAGCTCAGGCAGAACCTTAAGGTCTAGGAGAAAACAGGAGCTGTATTTTGTTCTTCAAAAGCCCAGAGGAGTCAGCGTATGTCAATATGGACAAATTGTAGTTTTAGAAGTACTAAATATGAACAGTCACTGGACCAGAGGTGTTTGTGTTTCAGCTCAATATGTTTAGGACATGGGGTAAAAGAGATGTGTCAGTTGCACACATCCTTATTTCCTTCCAAGACGATATGGATATGCCAGTAAATATAGCTAGCAGCAGGTACTCTTTCTTCCTGACACAAAAGGTAATGAAGCAATTATTTATATTGGTTACTACAGTGCAATGAGCTGTGGTGGTTTGGATAAGCTGGTTGTGCTGCACTCTTCTGACACTGTATTGTCAAAGGATAAGGATAAGTCTTATACTGTGGAATTAAAACAATACTGAAATGCAAGGGACAGTTTATTCTCCCGGTACTAACCATTCTAAAGGGTTGGGTTTGTGTTACAATGATAAAACACGCACCTGTGTCCCATATGAGGAAGAAAAAGACAAAAAAGCAATCCAACATTTCTGTTCCTTCACTTCTGTTCCTTCACTTCTGTTCCTCCAGTGAATAATGTGGCTTGAGGTATTTCTGCATCTAAAAAAGCCAGACCTGATTACCTATAACACTGCTACAGGAACTAGAAATTCTTGTTGCAGCCAGGTTTTTCAACCATGCTTACTTGAGAAGTGCGACTCAACTCTTGCATGTCTCTCTTCAGTATCAGTGAATTTGTGTTGCTTCTGTCAGTTTTTGCCATGTTAATTTTGTCACAGTTGAAGTGCATTGTGTTTCTGTAAGAAAAAAATGCAATTTTCTAAATTATAAAACAGCTTTTTTTCTCTCGTCTTTCATCCCAAGTATCTCCGCCAGAGTGTTATTTGTTATACCATACTGGCATAACCAGCGTTTGTGTGAGATGTTAGAAATTAACCAAACATTAGGGAGATTATTCTAGTCATTTGCATATTTCAAATGTCTCAGTTAACACAGCAAGTCTGTGTGCTTGTACTTTTAAGAAAGAGCATTGTATCACCTCTGTCACAGATCCTTTTATAGGGTAGGCATGAAAAAAAATCTGTTCACACAAGCATGAGAATGAGGTTAAGGGAATTGTTGAAGGTCACTGCAAGCCAAGGCGAGTCATGTGCAGGACATCGGTCGTCTTACTCCCCAGATATACTACTGTTCTGCAGTTACTGGGGTTTACATTTTTACGTAAACTTGAATTGCCACTCATCTTTCACCTATCTGCAAAGCTTAGAATTCAGGATTCCCCATCTGTAGGAACAACTACAGCCCTTTAAACTGATGCAAGATGTTCAGTGAAATATTTTGCTTTTATTGCTTTTATCCATTTTCTCCTAGGCAGCAATGAACTTTGATTTTGGGTCCAGGAAGATTAATTAAAGAGAAATATAGTTGTTTTAGTGTAAATACTAAGTGTACAAGCATACTGTAAAGAGTTGCTTAGTATAATTCAACACTATTAAATGGGAAATGTTTGTTTAGTCCTCAATCTGCCTGAAGTTTTTAATGGGCTATAAAACTGGAAGACTAACAAGGTATTCTCCCAGAACTTGGAGCAACTTCTTTCTCGTCACTGGAATAGGAGTTTGAACCAAATGTCTTGACTAACCTCCAGTTTGTGTAATTAGGTTTCACAGAATCATAGAATGGTCTGGGTCAGAAGGGACCTTAAAAATCATTCAGTTTCAACCCCCCAGCATGGTCTTACAAGAGTGGAGGAGATGGGGAGAATCACCTCCTCAACCTGTTGCTTACACTTCTGTTGATGCAGCCCAGGACACAGTTGGCCTTCTCTGCTGCAAGCACACATTGCCAGCTCATGTCAAGTTTCTCATCAGTCAGCAACCCCAAGTCCTTCTCTAAAGGGCTTCTCTCAAACACATCATCCACTATCCTGTGTTGAAACCACAGATTGCTCTTACCCAGGTGCAAGACGTTGCACTTGGCCTTGTTGAACCTCATGAGGTTCACACAGACCCACTTCTCCAGCTTGTTCAGGTCCCTCTGGATGACATCCCATCCTTCCAGCTTGACAACTGCACCACTCAGCTTGGTGTCCTCTACAAACTTGCTAAGGGTGCCCTTGATCTTGCTGTCTATATCAATGCCAATATTGAACAGCACTGGTCCCAGTATGGAGCCCTGAGGGACACCACTTGTCACAGATCTCCACCTGGACATTGAGCCATAGACCACTACTCTCTGAATGTGACCATCAACCAATTTCTTATCCACTGAATAGGCCATCCGTCGATTCCATAGTGGTAGAAAATAAGCTCAAAACATGCAGCAGCAAGGTAGAAATGAATGTTTGTAGTTAAGCTTTGTGTAGCAGTGATGGAACAAAGATTTTTGGGAAGTTGTAGATAAAATGGAGGGAAGCTTGGTATCTACACTTTATACCTGGGGATACCTGAGCACAAATGCCAAAAGGAAGAAATGAAAAAGTTTCAGCTAATGCAAATTTTTACTTTAGAAGCTATTTCATGGTCATTCTTCACCCAGCTGTGCATCTGCATGCAGCTTCTCCCCCTGTGCCCTCTGCAAGACAAAACCACCTAGCAGATGTGAATGTTGGGTGTAATACTGCATTGTGTTGAGAGAGAGGCTTAGTTCAGGAGCACATGTGGAAAATCAGATATAAGATCATCTTGCTCTCAAAAAAATTCTTCAGGATAAATAGTAGGGATGCAAAAACAGAAATTGAAAATATCTTTTTAAGGAATCCACTAAACTGACACCCAAAGATTAGAACTGCCAACAAATCTATACCTACAACAGAAGAAGCAACAAACCAACAAATGAGCAGTGAAGCTGGTGAAGGGGCTGGAGAACAAGCCTTATGAGGAGCAGCTGATAGAGCTGGGGGTGTTTAGCCTGGAGAAGAAAAGGCTGAGGGGAGACCTCATTGCTCTCTACAGCTACGTGAAAGGAGGTTGTGGAGAGGAGGGTGCTGGCTTCTTCTCTCATGTGACAAGGGACAGGACAAGAGGGAATGGCCTCAAGCTCCACCAGGGGAGGTTTAGGCTGGACATGGGGAAAAAATTTTTACAGAAAGAGTCATTGGGCACTGGCAGAGGCTGCCCAGGGAGGGGGTTGATTCACCTTCCCTGGAGGTGTTTAAGGGATGGGTGGATGAGGTGCTGAGGGGCATGGGTTAGTGTTTGATAGGAATGGTTGGACTGGATGATTCTGTGGGTCTCTTCCAACCTGGTGATTCTATGGTTCTATGAATACCAAAATCTTTTTTTTCTTGAAAATAAGAGTTTTATTTGTATGAGTGATTCTGTCTTATAGAAATGACTTAAGAGCAGTACCTGTTATTAAAACTGAGTGCACTTCCTATGGTAAACCCATGTCCAATTGCAAAAACTTTTACAAAATACTAACCATTCAGGCTAAAACTTTCTGACCATGTGTCTGGTGTTCATATTTCATTTGATTACATTTTAATTTATTTGGAAGATTGCAGTCAAAAACATTCTTCTATTTCTGAGCATGAGGTCAAGGAACATAAAGATGCTATTTCCCTCCATTAAGAAATTCTGATGTTTTTTACATTAGGAAGCTTCAGAATAACTTGACATTTTGGAGAGAAATGGCCTTTATGCTGGGGATGTGCTTTTTGCTGTTCCTGTGAAGCTCTGCACGCATTTGGACATTTAGGGTCCTTTTAAAAGCCATAGGATGTTCACTCACTCAGCAGGCATCCTAACATTTTTATCATAGTGAACATCATAATCCCATCTTGCTCTCATTCTGAACCAAGACCCCACTGTGCTATGCTCTGTACAGACACAACTCCAAGGCAATCCTTGCCTGAGGAATGTACTGATCAGGATGCGTGGAGCAGGACGGCAGGCTGGTAAAGGAGTTAAGAAGTAAGGAGTGAATGAACTGCTGCTGATCAGTGAGATAAATAGTGACCTCAGCACACCATTAGGTTAACCACTGTCACATTTCTTGCATCCACATCAGGCATATTAGATCCAAGGACTCAGAACAGTGTTTAATTGTAGTTCTGACATTTGTGGGCAGGACTACAGCGAAACAAGAAGACTAAAACCAAAATGCCTGTCTCGGTTGTGCTACCCCAGCTATACCCAAACACTGTAAAGAGTGGACCTAACTGAAATGGAGAAATGGCAGGAACTAGATATGGGGACAGGAATGTTGCATGAGGTATGAATCTACACTAGGGATACAGCTAGGACTGCAAAAGGAAGTATGAAAAACAGAAACAGGGACTGTAATTTAATATGGAAGTGCAGTAGACTGGCTGGGTGAGAAAACTGGGTGGAGAATTGAGGAAGAGGAGTCTGGGGATTGGTGAGCTGTTGAGCCTAGGACTTGAAGAAGGATAATACATGCTATGAAATTAAAAGGGTATTAAGATATCTGTCTTGGATCTTGGAGGAGACTGGAAGTACTTGGGAGGAAAGCGGTAGAAATTTGCATGAACTGGGGAAGACATCATGGACAAGAAATAGAGGTAAGGATTTGGAGAGTCAGCATTGAAAGGATGAAGTAGAAATACCATTTTCAAGTGAAACAGGCATAGGAGCTTAAGACTGATCTACTCAATTTGTATTTCAGGTCTGGAATAAAATTCATGATTTCTGAATCTCTGCAGTCCTCAGATATAAGCAAATAGTGAAATCCACTCATAAGGACATCCTACTTAGCACAGTGGACATAAACATGCAATTTCTCTGCTAGTACAAGTCACAAAAGTCTGTAATTTCGTCTTGTCTAGGACCGAAGTGTCAAGCCGACATCATGTGATTGTGTTGCTAGGGAAGAATAAAAAACAAGTCAAATTCTGTTAAAAATTACTAGTTGAAATCATCATTCCAACCATGTTTAGGGCTGCAAAATCAAGTATTCATTCAAAAGATATAAAATTGAAGGTTGCCTGCACAACTCCAGTTTATTCTGTACTTCCAGTGAGCATTATGGTCATTCACAGGATCTTTGCCATATGCAGTGTACAGTGTTGTAGGAATGAATCAGGATTATACAATAATGGAAGCATCCTCAGAACCCTTGTGTTTCTTGCTAGAGATAGAAGTTGTGTGGTAGGTCATCATTGTTGTCCTGAGTATTGCTCATATTTTTTAAGTTTACACCTCTGAGAAGTCTCTAGGTTTGTTATTTGGTTGGGCCTCGGCTAGCTACTGTTGCTGGTTTTAATTGCAAACAAACCTGATTCATGGTCATGGTGTTTGGTCAGCTTTTAACTTACTGGCAACACAAAAAAATGTGGGCCCTTTGATGGTTCTTTATGACATCTAAACAGTGTATTGTTTCCTGTTCTTTGGGGACATATTGATCCTGGCTGCTCACAACTTGTTTGTTGTTTTCTTTGCTTCACCCATCTTCTTAAGAAAGCAACAAGGTTTCTTCGTTTTTCTTGTGCATACAAAATAAACGAAAGCTTTTGTTGTTATAGCATCTAGGAAATGCTTTTTTGTTTTGTTAGTGTTGAGGATTAAAATATAGACAATAGGATATATTTCTACAATGAGTAATTGCTTATATGTGTTACTTTGTGTTCTTAATTTTGTGTTGCAATTTGTAGATTAAAAACCATGTTAAAACTTTGCACATAGTCCTTCAATTCTCGTTTAGCTTTCTTTAACAGCTAGAGTGCAAACATTTTCCTTTATTAACTCAGTTTAGGGAATTCTATTTTCCTGTCTCTGGAAAAGGGAGCGTTTACTGCTACTCTAATATTCTCCAAAACTTTAAGAGCAAGAGAGATTGCTCTCCACTTTGAGTTCTTGACCACAGCAATGAGAAACTCAGCAAGGACTATATATTTTGAAAATGAAATGTTTTGTTCTCCTCTTCTGGTAAGTTAAACAGAAAACCAAACAAAAGCAGATGAATTAATTTTGCTTAGATCATTCCACAATACTTTCCAGCTGAGATTAAATATGGAAAATTCTCAAGGCTTAATGTGGAAAGCTTAAACACACAAATACTTCAAAAATCCTGTGTATAAACAGTTGTTTAACTAGAACGAGTCAGCACTCTCAGTTATGATTCGCTAGCAAGTGTCTGCTATAAGACATCTATGTAATCATAACTAATGAATAATGGAGGCTTGCAAGAAATACATTTTAAAGGTTAGGGTTTGAATTCTTCCTCCAGAGGTCCCATGCTCTAAAACTCCATTAGTGTTTTCTGAGCTGGGTTTATTGACAACAGGATAGAGTTTTTGGAGGGCCTTAGGCGACCAGTAGTCTCCTCTGTAACTGTCTAACCTGCATTTGGTATTACCTGGTGGTCTCTCTTAGTTGCCCGAGAAGGGGGAAGCTGAGCTGCTGCACAAGCACACAATTCATTCACATGATGGCCACATTCAGCCCTGAGCACCTCTGAAAAACTGCTTGAAGAAGGTCAGAGAAGAATCAAGAACTCCCTCTCTGTAGATTTCCTTATTAAGAGTTTACATTAGCAAGGTACTGTGCATCACCATAATTTGAAATGGCAGCATGATCATGCATGCAAGTTTTTTACAGTCTTAAGTATTTTGGTGACTCAGAAGTCAACAAAAAGGGAAGGACAAAGAGAACAAGAAAATGAAACTATCATCAGTCTTTTTTCTCGCAGAGTGTAAACACCAATGAATAGTCAAGGACAGGTCTCATGAGATAGGACCAGGATAGAAGCAAGTATCATAAAGAAAATGGGAAGACAGAATGAGTTGGAAAAGTTACACACGGTGTAAGAGGAAAGCAGAAAGCATTGTAGAAGGAGGAAAGGGTAGGGCAGTGTAGACTGAAGATAGACAAGAAGTAATGAAGGGAGGTTGTCAGAGGAAAGGAATAAAACAGGACAGAAATTAAGAGTGAACCAAAGAAATGCAAAAAAAGGGTAGGAATTAGTTAACAAGTAGATTTGCATCCTTCCTTCCAGAGGTCAAAATATCTCCATGGACCTCAGTGTAAGTTCTGGGTTTTTTTCTGCCATATTTGTCTTCTAAATGATACAAAGTTTTGTTTGATATAGTGTAGCTTAGGGTTCATATGCAGCACAAAAACTTATGTGCCTTGGTACAGCAGTGCAAACTATGGTTTATGAATGTCCATGTTCACAGTTCTTTGAGCTATGAAATGACCAAGTAATTGTGATTCATCTGGTCTCTAGAAGCTATAGGGCTTTGCCTCAGAGCAGAGATAAACTTAATAATGTGATATTTTGGAGGGGATTATTTAAATGACATTCATTGATTGGACAGTAGCATTCTTCTGATTTATAGTTCTTAGAAATGCAATTTTCTGATTTCCGTAGTTTATCCATGGGTGGTGGTGGTGGCTGTTTTAATGAATATGTCTGTAATCCTTTTCATAAACTCTGGACCAAGGAACTTTCAGAATTAATTTTCCATTAGAGTGGAAGAGCATCTCCCTTCAATTAAGCAACAACTACTTCATTTCAACTAAGATGAGAAAAGTTTCCACTCCCTTATAATGCTAGAGGGTGGTTCCTATCACCACATATTTGTGTGTATTGGCAAACAAAACAAGCAAATATCAGACCTGTACAGGAAAAATATATTTTACTAACAGTTTTCTAAGAAAGTGTCTCTATTACAAAGTTCTTGCTGATTTCAGGAAATATTATTGTGTACAGTTTTTCTGAAGTGGAATTGATCAGAGCCTCCTGCTTCCACTGTTATTGTTAAGCTACTAAAAGTAATTCACAGTTCCCCTAGTTTGAGCAATAACTTGAGCAACTATGTAAAACATCCTACCAGTTCTGGATCACACATGGCCCCATATTTGTACTGTGTATCTCTTGGCTAGAAATAACAAATATATATGCTTAAATGTCATGGATTTCACATGTGTATTTTTGAACACTGGCTCTTATCACAGCAATTCATTTGTTAAAACAAGTTATTTCTTGTTTTTCTCTCATTGTTTGTGAGGGCTTTTTTTCATTTATTTCTGACATTACACAAAGTGTTCAGTGTTTGACAGCATAAAAGTCAGCAGAGGTGTGCCAAACCTGTTTCCTAGAATGAGAGGAAAAATGCTGAAAATTTAGGAAACGCTACAGAAGAGGTTGAAATAGCACTAATTTATGTCTTACTGATGGGCATATATCATAGTTCCAGTATTTTCTTTATGTAATTTGAGCAGGACACATACTTTGAAGCAAACTCCACATATGTATGCAAAATGAAAAGGCAGAAACACTTTGAAGCCTTACCATTAAATGCTTAATGCAGTCAGGACTATGAAACCAGTGAAATACAACAAAGTGTTTATCTTCCTTTGCGCTTACATTAGGAGTGCTAAAAAAAAGGCAGGGGACAGGAAGGGGAGAGCATTCTTCTTTTCGATATTTCAAATAACTCATGTGTGAACAATAGTGAACCAAGAGCCTCTGTGTGGAATGGAAATCCTCTCCCACACCCTTCCAGGGGACCTTCCCTCCCCCCATCTACCATAGCTCATATTTCAGAGCTGAGCAGTTCTCCAGCAGGCTGTAATCTGCCAGGAGAAATGAATTATTTGCTCAAAAGAAAAGCAGAGGTGCGACCCTTAACACCCCCCCCCCCCCCAAATGCCTCACTCCCTACAGGACTAGACATATTTCTACCTAAGTGATAAACTTGCCGTTCCTTGTACATGCAGTAGATCTTATAAAAAAAGCCACCACGTGTGCCCACCTACACGAGGCCTTTGTCATGCTCAGGAGGCAGCATCTCCTCCCAGAAAGCTAAGTAAGTCGTGGCAGCTGACCTGTCCTGTGTTCTTCTGTGATAGAATCCTAGAGCCAAATCCAGATTGCTGTTCTCATGTGATTTAGGCAATCTGCTCACATCTTGTAGGCAAAGAAACATGGATCAATAAAAGCAAAGTTTATAAAAGGACAGTGAGATTACGCTGTTGCCCTTGGGCACTGGCCATTTAAAAGCAGATCTTGCCTCTACTAAGAAATATTTACTAAGAAGATAGTTACGTGTTTGTACCAGCAGAGTGTACATGCATCAGTAGCTGAGTCTCTTTTGCCTGTCCTCTGAACAAAACCAAATTGGCAGCAGTGCCCCTTGCACTGTTGTTGCATCCATTCTTTGAATTTTGGCTCTGGGTCTCCATTAGTCATGGAGACTGGGAGGCCTGAATTGTCTTTACCTTCATCAGTCAAACTTTAAGAAATTAGGAAGAATGGGATAAAAATCTTAAATTAAAAAAAGTTCTGATTTTATAGAAGTTTTATAAAAGAGAAGAAAATTTTTGCTTTTCTTCTCCTCCATCTTTTCTTGGTAATAAATGTTCACTCACTGCTAATGATCAACCATAATTACAACATCTGTGTCAATGTGTGCACACTGTGTTTCGAATATATTTTGGTTCCCAGATGGGTTTTAATCTTAACTGTAGGAGGACTTTTCCATAGAATTGGATGTGATGAGGCAAGGAAAATTACATAGAAAAATGCCTGGACATAGATGGCAATCTAATAAACTAAACATTAAACATTCATAAATAGATGAAGCAATTAAGCCAAATCGCATTAGCACCTGTACAGGAATTTCTATTCAAGTAACAATTGAAATATGTTTTCCCCCTCAAATATTCCTATTTTCCCAATAAACATTCTGTATATCATGTCATCATGGAAAGCATGGCATGGAGAGAATTCTCCCTACCAAAGCCAGGCATCTTAGAGTGAGACAGGAGAAAAAAACCCATAAGTTCGAGGGTGGTCTGTATATATCAAATATCATAAAATAAGCTGGGGTGTGAATTTAAGAGCACAAAAGCTATTCTTCCCCCTTCTTAACTAACATGAAGAGCATTCTTTCTGTCCTATGTTACATTGGCGGGTGGACAAGCTCTCAGAAATATGTTTGGTTTAACAGTACTTCAAAGTAAATGTGAGTTGAGGGAGGCAATGAATTTACAGGTGCAATGGCTGCTCTGAAATAGCTGCACATTGATATTCCTTATTCAGACAAAAATATCCACATATGGACTTAATCAGGAAAAGCTTCACATCTAATATTTACTTAGAGTCTAAGTGACAAAATTTGACAAAGGGTTGTGATTTATTTCTTCCACTTAGAAACTGTAAAGCTGAATCTAGGCAAGGCTTTTGCTTAAGAAATTGGACCAGGCTGTCCCTCAGTTTAGTTATAGCATTAGGTGTTTAAGAGGCCTGAGAGGAAGTCTCAAAGTCCTCTAAGGACGTCTTTTTTCTACTATCTCTAGACTCAGCTTAAAGCTAAAGCCATTCATTTTGTGAATGAAAGAGATCTGAAGGGACAGTTACCCATGGAGGAATGGTCTTCTACATATCAAATAGCCAGAGATCCTGGAGCACAATTCACACGTCCACAAGGCCTGGGTCCAGAAGAACTGAGTCACAAGTGTTACTTGATATACTTGAGAATACTGTGTCGGTGCCACCTCCCAGCCTCAACAGATCAAAACAGTTCTAGAGAGAACAAAATTCTGGCCTTGTAGATACAGGTTTGCCCTTGCTTTTATCTCTTTTGCTTTTTATCATTAGGAGGAGTGACTCTCCCCAGCACGTGGGGAGGGACAATTCCATGCACAGATTTTTGTTTGGGAAGGAATACAGAGGAGCCTTCTAAATCTCATGTGCCTTTTCTTTTTAGTGTGTGGAGAGGAAGAAATTGTCGGTTCACAGTTAATAGGAGGAGATGGCTACTGTGCCGGAACTTCAAAGGGTGTTGTGTCTGTGCCAGCTAAACTTGTTAAACAAGTATAGCAACTCTCTCACATTACTATGCTTCAGAGCTGCTCTGGAGCTCTCCTATCTTTGCTCTGCAGGAAATCCTCTGTGCAGCGCTGCTTGTGGCCTGCCCCTCCAAAGGTGTGTGGCAGAAGTCGTTAAATTTATTTTCCGGTTTCAGGTTTCAATGCCATGGGATGGGGGGAGTGGTTGCTTATCAAAAGAAACACCACTAACCACTCCTTGTGGCTTAAGCTCTCGCCTTCTCATATTTTAAATGAAACCACATTACTATTCCAGTTGCCAATGAAAAAATGGGTTGAATGCATAGAACTTCATTCCCAGTTACCAGCAGTCAGTTTAGCTGAAAGTGGACATGGTGTTTACAAGCTTTTCAAGGAGGCTCCACCCTCGTTAAGGCAGTTCTGCCTAGATGCCTTCTGAGACCAGCTGCTGCCCTCCCCCACAGGAGGTGACTGGTGTTGCATCGTGAATCTCCCTACACCACCTTTTCCAGCCAGGATGACTAATACTGTCTGCGTGACAGTGCCATGGAAACAGTTGTTAGGAAAACAATAGTGTTGCCGGTGACCAGCCCCATAGGCAGAGATGGTGTGTTGGGCCAGGCAGGGAGCTCTTCAGGATCTCAAAACCTTGTTTGAGGCAGCTTCTCCCTGTGTTCCCACAAACAGCCAGCCCTTCGGCACACGACACAAAGCATTCCTTCCAAATACAGTTTTCTAAGTGTAACTTCCTGACCCTCAAGATGTTTATTCCTCCTACTGCATCTCCTGAGTGAATCAGTGCAATGGTATGTGGAGCTGCGCTGTTAATTAGGTCATTGAAGAGGTGAGAACTCCTCCTCCTCAAACTATTTTCCCGCTTGTAAAGTTACATTTCAAAGTGGTAATTTCTGTGATCCACTGTCACCATAAAAGGTTTATCAGCATAGTGAAAGGGGCAGCAGAGAGCTAGAATAAGGATCAAGTAGGTGACATCAGCCTCAAAGCCAGCCTGTGGTGTAAAGGCACTGCTGGTGTTGTCCTCCCTGTCTGGCTAATAAAAATAGAACAAGGTACTTCTTCCTTCAGGTGTTTTTGAAAGACGACTTTCTGCCTCAAATAGATCACTGACAGTGAAAGTCTCTGGCCTCAGGAGAGATGAAGTGTGGGTGGAAGCATATGAACTTTTTACATGCACTTCTTCCTTCCCTTTGTGGTTCTTCCTCAAGACCACAAGATCTCTACAAAAGCAAAAGCCAGTTTAGTTACCATGCTTTTGCTGTAATAGGCCTTGTAGAGATTGCCAACAGAAGGACTGATTAATTCCCTGTGAGGCAGAGGGATACAAACACTAGTTCCTCAGTAACCAAGTTGGTTCATTTTGTACTGGCTACTGAGAGCCACCAAGCAAATGATTCCATTTAAGTTGCTCCTAGTTAGAGAACAGTTGGTAAAATCTGGATAATGGATTCTGTTTTGTTGTTTGTTTTATTTTCTTTATTTAACACCTGTGAAATGCTTGTCCTCTTGCACAAGAAAGTCCCTTCACTGCCCCTTTCACCTCTTACTGTTCATCTTCCATGTTCTATTTGTTTTTCTTTGCCAGCTGAGTTGAATTTCTTCCCTGTGCTGTTCTTCACCTTCCTTCCTCCCTTCCTCCACATCTTAATTAGAATACATTGCCCTCTGGGGTTTTGGGGTTTTTTTTCTGATCCTGCAAAAAAATACCTGAACAGAAATCCCTCAAATTTTGATAACATTGGAAAAAAGTACATAATTTCATTTGCCAACCCATAGTCCCCAGAGATAAAATTATATTACCTGTAAAATAGAAAAACACTTTGACAGAAACAAAACAGCATCAGAAAGAGTTGAGGTCTAGCAAGATACTCCTCTGGGCATTCTACAGCAAAGAAAATATTGCTTCGGTAGATGAGAACAGTTTAATTTAGTGTGTTGTCTCCTACACTAATCACTGTTATTTGCTTCACAGGAAGGTGCAAGATGCAGACTAACTCACTCAGAAAAAAGCCTCTTTTAGCACTTCCATCCTCCCAACAGTGCTTGTCATTTGACATTATTTTAACTATTGGCCATTTAACTCAAGGAACCCGATGTTTGTAAAGGTTAATATGCGCACTCTTCATTCAGGCTCTAAAAGTTTATTCTTTAACCTAGGGACTTTATCTTCTTTGCTAAAAAGAGATTGTGCATGTGTGTATTTGTCATGTTTTGCTCCAGCCTGGCCAGTTTTGGCAGCTAAAATTGACCAGCTGGGCTTGCAAATCCCTTTCCCCTACACCCAGGGAAAGGGAAATAAGAGAAAAAGATTTGTGGGTTGAAAGCTAAACTAAAACAGCTTTAATTAAAAAATAATAACAACAATAATAATAAATGGTAGTAAGATATATACAAATATATTAAATCACCTCCCTCCCGCAATGATTGTACATCACCACAGATACTGCAGAGCAAGCAAGATGCATGTCAGGAGCAGACTGGACACAGAAACTGGATTCAGGAATGCATGGATCCAGGATCAGGGGCAAACAGAGAGATGAGATCCTCACTGGATGTCTGCTATCACATAAGACAGCCAGACCCTTGTGAACCCTCAAGTTTATACTGAATATGATGTATATGGGGTGGAATACTCTGTTGGTAAGTTTGGGGTCACCTGTTCTGTCTGTCCCTACTGCTGATATGACCTTTTTCACCTCTTTGACTTACGGCAACCACCAGCTGGAGGATGGCCTTGGTTTCTCTAGGAATAAGTATAAGCATTGACCTTTCTCCATCCCAGTGTCATGTATTACCACTTGTACAGATTAACACTGAAAAAAATGCAGATAATTTTCAGAAATGAAGTGACTTAGACAAGACTTAGCTGAAATTAGAAAATTGATTCTACTTTAGCGCAAACCACAACAGTATTTGCAGAATCATAGAATCACTAGCTTGGAAAAGACCTCCAGGAACATTGAGTCCAACCATTCCGATCAACCACTAAACCATGTCCCTGAGCAAAATTTATAAAATTCTTCCCTGTGAAATTGTAGTGGAGACAAACACATGGACAATACCTACTTCACTACACTTAGACAACATCAACATTATGCTTTAATACAATCTTTCTGTTCAGGAAAGTTGTAGCATAATAAAAACTACAAGGCTCTGACTTTCCTGGAATTTCCTAACAAGATGATTACAAAAAAATAATTAAAAAAAAATTAGAACAATTTTAAAAACAACTTGTAATTCTGCCTGTAAAAAACACAGGCTGCTACTTCCTTTTCCCTGGAATCTGTTCAGGGGTTTTTTTCTTCCCTTCCTTTTTCTCCTGTTTAAATACCATTCTTGAACGATGACTCATAGCAGGAAAAAGAGCTGCCTTGTGTCCTTGCACAAGAGCCAGAAGGCCTATGTAGGTCAACAGAGCGCGTACAGAATGTCCTGCAAACTTGAATGCAACGCACTCCACTAAGTGCTCACACTTCTGAGCTTTCATCAGTGCTAAAAGTACTGGTGAAACACTGTGTTCTGGAAAAAAAATAAAAAAATGGAAATCTGGTAGCAAAGAATGGCATCTGTTAGGAAAGCTCTCCAGCTGTCATTTTTAAAGAATAAGCTACTTCGTTTCTGTTTACTGCTTGCTAGGTTGTCCAGAAACTAGAGAACACCATGAAGTTTAGGTGATGTGCAAATTCTGATTAAAAATAAACGTTAAAATGGAATGGCGACCCAGATAACTGTTTCCACTGTCCAGCTCCTTCTGTGGCCTTATATGCCTTTGCTGTATGGCAGATATTTATCTCTTATTCATAGAGGGTTACAACCTGTACATGTTGAGAGGTTCTGTACAGACACTAGCTGGAAACATCTTCCAACTCTATCAGTCAAGATTCACATGAAAAGACTGTGGAGCCTAACCATGAGAACGAAATAACAGTTAAGATTTTTTCAGATCCACAGAGCGACAACAATATAATCTACTTTTTCTATTTCACTTCCAAAAAGCCCCAACATCCTCTTCATGCTACAAGCCATGCATGCAGAATTTTAATAGACCTCTGAGGACTTTAGAGGTAGCCTTAATTGGGCTGATGTCAAGTTGGTTATTAGTTTAAAACAACACAGGGAAAATGAGATCTATGCAGATCTTCAAGTAATTTCTTCCAAGTACTACTCCTACATATGATTCTACTATGTCATTTATTGCAGCATTTTACAATCAAATTTTCCGGTTTCTCTAATTGTCTTTCCATCAGTGCAACAGTAGGAAAATACAAATTAGGGAAGCTGTGATTCTGACGGTGCATAAAATGGTAAGTTCACAAGTTGAAAACATATAAATTTTCCTGGCAGTAATCTCAGTTGAGCTGGGAATAAATATAATACTACTTAATTATGGCAATGTTATGCTTTACCCTCCCTGCTCTTTAAGCTCTCCTGGGGTCGTTTAGGAAAAAATCTACCCTTTCTACTATGTACTCAGCCCTGCAGTAGCAGCAAATTTAGCTGTCCTGGAAGTGCAAACACTGGTTATGAGAAATAATTTCTAACCAGAAGGATGTTTTTAAACAATCCTTATATTTCAAGGAATGAAAATCTCATCTGCCCCCCATCTTGCTGCCAAAACTGCAAAATATTGCTGGATAAATGTTCGACCCTGATTTTTTCCACATTGAGACAAGATGAAAGGCCATCCTGTAACAGTGGAGGAGCTGCATTGCCACGATGAGGAATGTGTGTGCGCATATAACACATGAAGAACGTGAGATTGAACAGGAGAGAGATGGAGCTTGTTTTCCAACAAGAAGCAATGGGTTTATAGCTGTTGTGTTTTGGAGTACAGAAGTAAAGGAAATAAAGTTGGATACATTGGGGAGAGATGAAGTCTGACTTAACTTCACTCTTCTGTATGTCAGTCACAGACAAAGATCCAGATGAAAATAGCGATGAAGGTTCTTGTTTGACATATTCGGTATATTTTCCTCAAAGCAGCATTGAAAATGTGTCTTTGTTAGAAAAGGCCACTTATCAAATGCCACAATGTTCCTGTGAAATATAAGTCATATCCAAAGGTCAGGAGACCTCTATTTAGGCCACAGATTTTACCTCTTTCATCTGGGGGGATAGGACTGTTTGCTTTGAACTGTCAAGAAGTCACGCAGAGATGGGTTTGAAGAGGGTTAAATGAACTATGCAGAGGCTGAAATGAGCTCCGTCCTGCAAAGAAAAGGTTTCAGTTGGGGACCTCGGAGAAAATTACCCATCTCAGTTCTTTTGGCTTCACCCAGTTAGACTTCTTGCTCATCAGCCCTGACAAGGAGATGCATCAGATCACTGAATTCCTGTCAGCTGTGTCTTTCTCTTAGCCCAGCCTCATCCTCTGCAGGTTGTATTTGATGGGAAACAGACTTCATTGCATTGTATGACAGAAAGGGCTTCCGTCTGGTTTTTTATACTGCAAATTCTGAATTCTATGTCATTACTTGAGTGCAGGCTTTAAAATGGATCCATAGAGCTTTGCAATATTTAACTGCTAAGTACCATTTCTCCCATACTGTTATTTAGCTGCTGAATTTGCATTAGCATGGTATCTCAGCCAAGATTTTCATTCATCTTGAAATGGTAGCACAATGTTTACTTGTCATGCTCTAGTGCTGTGTGAACATAAGCTGTTTGGATTTGCCATTGCCAGCCGAGGACCTGAGCAGGCTACGGAATTGTGTAGGTTTTGGGTTTGACAATTTCGTCCTCATCCTCATAGGTAATCTCTGTTGGTGAGTCTGCTCGTATCACACACCAAGGGAGACAGTGTCAGATGCAGAATTGCTTTTAAACATCTAGTTTATTACTGATAATGTTACAATTCTAAGTCAAGAATATAAGGATCAGTCTAGGCCAATATTAGCATTCTGTGAGGGTTTGTGAGGGACTATATGGCCTGCCTGAAGTTCAGCGGTAAAGTCTTTGCAGATGTGTCCACAATGTTGCTGCATGTGAGGTTTTTGCAGACTCTTTGGTGCTTGGAGGTATTGGATCTATGATATTATGTTGATGTCGGTTGGGGTGTCAGACCAGCTGAGAGGGAGGTCCAATTATGACCCGCTCCTTTCATCCTCTCATAGTCCATTTTGGAGTGGTAACATCCGGGATATCAGCCAGCCCAGCTCCTTATCTTCTTTATTTTTGGCCAGTGGTGCCACTAGTAAGGGCCACAGCGGGTTGCTTTGGTGCCCGTGCCAGCGCAACCTCTATCAGAGTGTAGGGATCCCAAAAACTCCAGGATCACACATCAAACCATTCCCAACACACAAAACTCATGGCTTCCACATCCATAAGTCATCCAAGTACAACATATATTGGTTTCTATTCACAAATGTTATTAATACTTCTGTTTTCAGGATTACTTTTGACTCTTTGCTCTGTGGCTGTGGTGTAACTCTGCATTCCTGCATTGATATGCACGAAGGGGTGACCAGGGGCCAGTTTGATCATCCTGATAGGCAAATGAGTGGCAGAAACATAATGGCTCATTCTCCCCGACTCATCCTCACTGCATCCGTGGGCTTTGATGTTGCCACTGAGTTGGAGTTGCCACCAGGCTTCATCTTGTTCCTCTCCACCCCATGACTCAGCAAAGCAGCAACTCTTCTCCAGCTTCAAAGCGGGGAGGGATTTATCAGATGGCTGTCTTCAAATACTGGTAACAGTTCAGGAACAAATATGTCTTCTAGCTTTGAGATGCACAGAATTCTCCCTTTCAAGTCTCGGCTGACAGAACAGAAAAAAACCGTTTTGGGGAAACAAATGGCAGATTTAAACCATGGATGTTCAAGAATGTTTGATGGATGTTCTTCATAGTTTAAACCATGGATATTCTTCATAGTTTTCCATAGTTACGAGGGGCTCATTGTAACAACATTTCAAACAGAAAAACTAATAAAATAATTTCTTCAGTCTACAAACCTGCCAACCAGTGTTCCAGATCCTGGGGTTATTTTTAATACTTAGGATTGTATAATAGCCTAATTTTAAACTTATCCATAGTAAGTTTATTAACTTATTAAACTTATCAAACTTATCCATAATAAGTTTAAATAACACTTAGTTGTCAAACATAGACTTTCAAAATGACTAATGCTATCCAAAGTACCAAAATAAATGGGCACATCATTAAGTTTTCAGGATGCTGAATACCGAGCAACTTTGGAAATATAGCCAGTTGTAACCAGAAGCAGTTATCAGGTATTTCTTACCCTGGGCAAAACAATTTCAGGACTGTAGTTTCTCAGGGTTAGATGAACGCCTCCAACTAACAACTAGTGTAGTTACAAGAATTGCCAGTTTTTAGGTGACTGAATTAAAACAAAGACCAGAAAGGCCTAAAGTCTTCCCTGTTGTCATATCTGCGGTATTAATAGTTATTTTTCTTCAGTATACGAATACAGAGAGACGATATATATGGGAACTTAGATTTCTGGATACTGTCTGCTTCCCAGGGATGAAAGTGTTGGGCTTTTGTCTGGAAAGTAAAGTTGTTACTTGACTACAAAAAGATCACCCGCTGCGCAACAGTACATTTACAAACCTACTGGGCAGGTGGAGAGGCTTAGGATCACGTGGTAATTTCTGAGCAGCATCTGTTCTGTGTGACAGGTTTTTACTGTGCTTTGCCCAAAGACAGAGATACTAGCCTGTGTGTAGGAGGTAAAGGTGGAAAGATATTCTGGATCTGTTGAACAGCCTGTAGGCTGGGTCTCCATTGCAAGGTTTTGGCGGGAAGAGGGAGTGTATGTGTAGATTCTCTGAGAAGTTGCCAGATGCTTCCCCCATGTCTGATAAGAGCCAGTGCCAGCTGGCTCCAGGACAGACCTGTCGCTGGCCAAGGCCAATCAGTGACAGTGGTAGCGCTTCTGTGATAATGTATTTAAGAAGGGAAAACAAAACCAAAGATAGTCAGAGAGAGGAGTGAGAATATGCGAGAGAAAGAACTCTGCAGACATCAAGGTCAGTGAAGAGGGAAGGGGAGAAGGTCCTCCCAATGCCAGAGCAGATTCTCCTGCCGGCTCATGGTAAAGACTGTGGTGAGGCAGGCTGTGCCTCTGCAGCCTGTGGAGGACCTCACACTGGAGAGGATGGGTGCACCCAAAAGAGGCTGTCACCCTGTGGACAGCCTGTGCTGGAGCAGTCTTCTGGCAGGCCTTGTGATCCTGTGGAAAGGACACATACTGGAGCAGTTTGGGAAGGACTCAGGTTGAGGAGGTTCATGAAGGACTGTCTCCCATGAGGGACCCCATGCCAGAGCAGGGGGAGAGTGTGAGGAGTCATCCCCCTGAGGAGGAAGGAATGGCAGAAACAAGGTGTGATGAACTAATTTTGACTTCCATTCTCCATCCTCCTGCACCACTCACAGGGATGAGGTGGAAAAGTGGGGAGAGAATTTGGGCTCAGCAAGAAGGGAGGGATCTGGGTGAAGGTGCTTCAAGATTTGGTTTTATTTTTCATTATCCCATGCTTGCTTTTCATGGCAATGAATTAAATTAATCTTCCTCAAGTCAAGTCTTTTCTGCTTGTGTTGATGATTACTGAGTGATCTCCCTGTCCTTATCTCAACCCATGAGACGTTTGTCATATTTTCATTCTGCTGTCCGGTTGAGGAGTGGGTGTGATAAGGCAGCTTTGGTGGGCACCTGAAATCCAGCCAAAGTTAACTGACCACACCTTTGAGGCTGGATAAGCACAATTTCTGTCTTACTGTCCTTAGTCAGTGATTTAAGTTTGAGCAATGAGAAAAGACTGTACTTATACCAAGGAAGCTGAAGAAACAATTTTAAAATACTGTATAAATTGATGTTAATGGGGGAAACTGTACATCAGTGAGCTCCTAATAAAATTGCTGAAAAGAATTTTACATAATAAGAATACTATATATTTGACCCAATAATGATCATTTCAAGTGAACAGGGAACAATGTCAAAATTTCCTTTCACTTTACAACAAGCGCAAATCTTGCTAAACTCTTCTCTATGCAGTAGTATGTCCAGATATAGGCACTACAACCCAGGTAAATATACCTGTCAACTAGAGACAATCAAAAAATGAGTAATACAAATTATAAGAAATTTAGAAAACCCGGGGCTGGAAAAACTCAGCTTGTTCAGTCTAGTGAAGAATGAGGGGGGATGTACTTACAATTCAAATGTTTAAGAAGTTTCTGCAAAAAGGAGCAGAATAATTGCTTTATTTCATGTCCACTGGAACAGGATAAGAAGTAACAAAGTGGAAAAAGAAGAAAGTATCTTCATATTAAGAATGTTTAACAGATTTAGAAAAACTTCTAAATGTTAGGATAGACCTGTACTGAATGAATTGGAAGGCTGTGAAATATCAATCATCTTCACTTGCCAGCTTTCTAGCCATTCTGCTGAGATATAGATAGGAGCTCAGCAAGTTTGTCCTTCATTCCCCTCTCTTCCTTGGAGCCTTATCAGGTACTTGGCAGATGACAGCTTGTATCTCTTAGGAGTGCAGTACACAGATGGAAATAAAGAAGAAAAGAAACCCACAAGTCTTTATTGTCCAAATACTAAGCTGTGCACCAGCAAGGATGTAACTTGCTTTTCTTTTTTTTTTTTTTTGATGATTCCTATTCCGAGTTTGAAGCACACTTGAAAAGGGCACCTTTTTTCACTTAGCAGCTCATTTCTGTGGGACCTTCAAGCCTATATAGAGTTGGTATTCTCTTGGAGAGCAGCTGAGGTATCTGCAACCATGACTGTAATTGCATGCTCAGATGGAGTCTGAGTGGAAGGTGTTTTTTGAGATGCATTTCAGATGGTGAAATGGTTTCGCTCATAAGTCATTGGTCTTTTTGGAATACACATTATGCTGTTCACAAGGTCGAAGTCTCTAGACTGAATTAGCAAGAACACATTGTGGGCAACCTAGAAAAGGAAGCATTTGTCTTGTGAAACATTTGCCAAAATTTCACGTGTGCACACACACAGCAAAGAGATACATAGATGTAAGCGGAATATAATTAATTTCAGTGTGTGCCTTATAATGCATTCAAGGAGATCTACTCCTTTCCAGAGAAGCCATGGCTGCCCCATCCCTGGAGGTGTTCAAGCCCAGGCTGGATAAGGCTATGAGCAACCTAATCCAGTGGGAGGTGTCCCCACCCATGTTAGGGGTGTTAAAACTGGGTGATCTTTAAGATCCCTTCCAACCCAAACCATTCAATGATTCTAGGATTCTAATCTGAATCTCCACTTTCAGGTGACACATTGACAGGAACCACCTCACTGGGGGGAGAAAGTGTTTGAGTACTTTGTGCAGCCTAGTTTGAACTGTATAGTACCTCTACTGCCCTTTGCTGTAAACATTCAATTTGTTCCATGTAATCATATGATCATGTCAATAGCATTAATATAAGTTCTGATGTAGCCCTTTCCCTCATTGCAGTCTGGCCAGTGACCTTTTGCTTTGTAGCAGACCTAGTCCACATCCCATAATTTTCCTCTAGCGTTAGTACTGCCAATGGCTTGCAGGTCTTGGTATTTCAGAAGCTGGTTAACTAGAGTCATTCCACCTCAGACATAGTTCCATTTCAGAATGAGAGCTTTCCCACGATGGAAGTTATGCACTGTAGTCATTGGTCTGTGGATAAAATGTATTGCTACACATTTGTTCTAACATCCTTCAGTTGTCTAAGTTGGCTCATACCAATAGCATTACATATTTCTGCCATCACAAACCAGCAACCATGCAATAACGGTGACTGCATGAATGTGAGACACTTAATAAAGGTCCACTTAAGAACACACAAGTCTGTTCATGGATAAATACATATACATATAATGGTATAATGGTCATATATGTTGCTAAGCTTTGCTTTCAAGTACTTGAAAGACACGTGTTTTAATAACTATATTAATAAGACTTTCTTGCATGCAGGTGAGGTGAGCACAATAGTACATAGGCTTAGAATTTAATTGACTGATGACTAAGCTTGCTAGTTTACAAAGTGAATCTTCTTGGGAAGTCACTAATGAAAGTCTCATTTGAAGCGTTTAATACTACGTTGCCACACTGCTTTGCAGACATGCAGCTATGGGAGGGACTTGCATATATAACCCTCCACTTACAGATGCAGTAATAAAATGCAGGATAGTGTATAGCATGCAAGGTTGCATTAGCTTTCTTGCCTCTAAAGAGAGGAAGTTGGAGCAATGAGCTGTTAAAACTGAACTATCATGATTGTGGGATTTCATAAAAGATATGATGTTAGAAAGGTATTCTGAATGGTAAATACGTATCTTAAACTACTATTGCTTGTCCTTGTGAGAGACTTCAACTTACCAGATGTGTCCTGGAAGTATAATACAGCAGAGAGAAAACAGTCTAGGAAGTTTCTGAAGTGTGTGGAAGACAACTTCCTAACACAATTGGTGAGAGACTGGACTAGGGAAGGTGTCTTGCTGGAACTGCTATTTGTGAACAGAGAAGAACTTGTGGCAGGTGTGAGAGTTGGAGGACACTTGGGTCATAGTGATCACAAGAAGACAGAATTCTCAGTTCTAGGAGAAGCAAAATGGGGGAATCAGTAGAATGGCCACCTTGGACTTCTGGAGGGCAGACTTTGTTTTATTCAGAAGACTGGTCAATAAAATTCCATGGGAGACAGCCCTTAGGGGCATAGTAGCTCATGAGGGCTGGATGCTCTTTAAGAAAGAATTCCTGGACACACAAGAGCAGGCGATCCCCATGTGCTCCGAGTGGAAATTGGGAAAAAAAGGAAAATATATGAACTTTGAAAGAAGAGGCAGGCATTTTGGTAGGACTACAAAGATGAAGTGAAATCATATAGAGATAAAATGAGAAGGGCTAATGACCAATTAGAACTTAGATTGGCCCATTCTGTGTAAGATAGTAAAAAATCCTTCTACAAGTATATCAACAACAAAAGGAGGGCCAAGAAGAATCTCCATCCTTTATTGGATGCAGGGGGAACAAGAGTGACAAAGGATGAGGATAAGGCTGAGGGACTTAATGCCTTCTCTGCCTCAGTAAGGTAAGATGTTCTCTGGTATTCAGCCTGATGAGCTATTAGACAGGGAAGGAAGAACAGAACAAAGTTCCCTTGATATAAGAGGAAATGGTTAGACAACTGTTAGGCAAATTAGACATTAAGTCTCTGGGGCAGATGGGATCCACCCAAGGGTCTTGAGGGAGATGGCAGAGGTGCTTTCCAAACCTCTTTCCATAACCTACCAGTAGTCCTGGCTTACTGGGGAAGTTCCATTGGACTGGAGGCTGGCAGATATTACACCCATTTACAAGAAGGACCAGAAAGAGGATCCAGGAAACCAGAGGCCTATCAGTCTGACTTCGGTGCTGGAGAAGGTCATAGAACAGGTCAACTTGAGTGCTATCTCACAGCACACACAGTTCGACTGGGTGATCAGGCCCACTCAGTATGGGTTCATAAAAGGCAGGTCTTGCCAAACTAACTCAGTCTCCTTCTGTGACAAGGTGACCCGCTTGATGGATGAGGGAAAGGCTGTGGATGTAGTGTACCTGGACTTTAGTAAACCCTTTGACCCAGTTTCTCACAGTATTTTACTTGAGAAACTGACTACCACTGGTCTGGACAGGTGTTTTTCACTCTGCTGGGTGAAAAACTGGCTGGATGTCCAAGCCCAAAGAGTGGAAGTCAATGGAGTTAACTCCAGCTGGAGGCCAGTCACAAATGGTGTTACCCAGGCCTGAGTGCTGGATCCAGTTGTGTTCAATATCTTTATCAGCAACCTAGATGAAAGGATTGAATGCACCCTTAGCAAGTTTGCAGGTGACACTTAACTGGGAGGAAGTGTCGAAGTAGTAGGAAAGCTCTAGAGAGATATCTGAACAAGCTGGATCGATGGGATGAGGCTGATGGGATGAGGCTTAACAAGGCCAAGTGCCAAGTCTGGCACTTGGGACACAGAGACCCCTGTGCAGCAGTACAGGCATGGGGAAGAGTGGCTGGAAAGCTGACTCCAGAAAAAGACCTGGGGGTGTTGGTTGACAGCCAACTGAACATGAGCCAGCAGTGTGCTCAGGTGGCCAAGAAAGCCAACAGCATCTTAGCTTGTATCAGAAACGGTGTGACCAGCAGGACCAGGGAAGTGATTTTGCCCATGTACTCAGCACTGGTGAGGCCACACCATGAGTACTGTGTTCACTTTTGGGTCCCTCACTACAAGGACATTGAGGTCCTGGAGCATGTCCAGAGAAGAGTGACAAAGCTGGTGAAGGGGCTGGAGAGCAAATCACCTGAGGGAACTGGGGTTGTTTAGCCTGGAGAAGAGGAGGCTGAGGGGAGACCTTATTGCTCTCTACAACTGCCTGAAAAGAGGTTGTAGTGAGGTTGATCCCTTCTCTCAAGTTACAGGTGATAGGACAAAAGAAAATGGTGTCAAGCTGCATCAGGGGAAGTTTAGATTAGATATCAGGAAGAATTTCTTCACGGAAAGGGTTATCAAGCACTGGCACAGGCTGCCCAGGGAGGTGGTTGAGTCACCTTCCCTGGAGATGTTTAAGGGATGGGTGGATGAGGTGCTGAGGGGCATGGTTTAGTAGTAGACAGTACAGTTGGAGCTGATGATCTCAAGAGTCTTCTCCAACCTGATATGATTCTGTGGTACCAAGTCACATATTTCCACTTTAATTACCAAATATGCAGAAGTAGAATTGCAGGGACATAGGCAAATAAGTCCTTTTCATCTGGGCTCTATTTTCAGCTGTAGTTTAGCCTTGCTGTAGGACAAAAATCATTATTTCACACCTCATCATTCAGTGACATAGTTTCCATGCATTTATCTTCCTCACCAACATCAGGTAATGCTTGTATAAGGTAAGGATAAGCATTTTCCTCCTGTAAGGAGAGTTTGGTGTTGGCAGACATAATAACAGAAGTTGTTTCAGTGTGCTCACTGATGTTGTCATTGCACAGTACTCTTTGTTCTTCCCTCTCCTGACCCTATATAACAGACTGTTTCCTGCCTGGCTCTCACTTCCGTCTTCCATCAATATTGCACTTCCTGCATATTTCAGTCACGCCCTGGAACACAGACAGAAATCATGGAACCAAAAAGATCACCACTACTATTTTCTTCTACCTTTGTCTTTTTTCCTCCTTCATATCTACCTCAGTCTTTAAATTATAAGCATTTCTTACACTGTATAGTGAAAGTGTTTGTGTAACTGTAAAAGCTTAAATATTTTCAAAAATATCATGGGATGTCTAATGTGAAATGTACCAATAATAATGTGGAACATTTAATGTCTCAGTCTTCCTAATAGTTTCAAACTGTAGCATCATCTCAGTTTTTCTCACAGAAAACTATTCTTACAAACCTCAACGTCTACATTTTACCTATTTTCAAATTATAAAAGCATAAAACCAAGTTTGACATCATTTCATCAAACTCGAATAATAATTAAATTACTTTTTTTAATTGGACATTTCAACACATGCACATTATAAGCAACTGCCAGTAACTTGAGATTAAAATAAAGTCATTATGTCAACTTTAAAAATTATGCGCAATAGAGAGTTAAAATATTTTGTGGTTTAAGCATACAGGTTATCCACATAATCACGCAGTGATTAATTATGGTGTAGTTTCAGTCCAGTCGATACTTGGGTACACTAAGGTCATGCCTTTTATTGAATAACCAATGCCAATACTAATATGAAGTAACTATACAGGTATTCCCGCTATTCCCACTCTACACAATGCATGCTTGTATTCTACGCGTGAATTCTAAATACACGTATAGACAGACACACTACCACATCTATCTGTATGTATGTACATATGCATGTATATTTATCTCAGATGTACATTGTGTTCACACGGACCATTGTGTTCACACAAACCCATTGTGTTCGTGCTATAATTGTTCCCAGCCAAGCTCTTTGTGGTTACTTGAATTAGTGGTAATTGTAGGATAAAAAAATCACTGGTGTAACTATGCTATAATTTCATTGTAATTACAGCCATTGTATTATGAATTTTGACCAAATATCAAGCCTGTACTCTTTGAAAACTTTTTATGCAACCATTGCATAAAAAAGCTTGAAATTTATTTCACCTCCTGAGAGTTTCCTCTTTCTCTCCCACACTACCGCCTTTCTTGTGTTTTTAATAACTATAAAAGAAGAATCTACAGGCAACTGGAAAACGCAGATATATGAAATATGCTAGGCAGAAAAAAATATGGAAAACCAGCCTCTTCCTTCAATTGCAGAGTTGAGAATCATTAAATCCTAACTGTATTTTTTCAGGAGAGATTTATAGTATACCTGACAACTTGTTGTAACACATGTTTATAAGATATTATAATAGGAAGTTTCTCCCCCTAGATCTTGCTTTTCATCATTATAATTCTAGTATTTATTACTTCCATCTGTTGTTTTACTGAAGATGCAGGAAGTCACAGTCCTATCTTGGAAATGAAACTGAAAGAGAAAATGAGGAACATCTCTACACTGGAGGTTGGCCCCAAAACTGGGCCAAACACCTTTGCACTTCCAAAAAATACAATGAAATCATTAATTAGAATAAACAGGGAGGACTGGTAACCCTGGATGTCCATACAGACTGAGGGGAGGTGAGAGGCTAGAGAGGAACCCTGCAGAGAGGGATCTGGAGGATCTGGTCAACAGCAAGTTGAACATGAGCCAGCAGAGTGTCCTGGCAGCCAAGAGGACACAACCATGTCCTGGGATGCATCAAGCACAACACTGCCAGATGATTGACGGAGGCGATTGTCTTGCTCTGCTCCACGCTTGTGTGGCCCCACCATGAGTACTGTGGGCAGTTCTGAGTGCCACAGTATACAAAGGACATACAGCTATTGGAGAGTGCTCAAAGGAAGGACACAAAGTCAGTGAAGTGTCCCATCATAGGACAACTTTAACATTCACACCATGTGTCTGAAGGCGTTGTCCAAATTCTTCTTGAATATTGTCATATGGTTTGGCTATGTGACTGCTTCCCCGTGGAGCTGTTCCACCACGCTCTGGGTGAATAACCTTTTCCTAATATCCAACATAAACCTTCCCTGGCGCATTTTCCTGCCATCCCCTTGGGTCCTGTCATTGGTCTCCAGAGAGAAGAGATCGGTGCCTGTTCCTCCTCCTCCCGCTGTGTGGAATCTGTAGGCTGAGATGAGGTCACCCCTCAGTCTCCTCTTCCTCTAGCTGAAAAATCCGAACTCTCTCAGCCTTTCTTCACAGGAGACATGTTCCATCTCTCTGACCATTTTTGTGGTCCTCTTGATCCACTCCAACAGGTCCATGTCTTCCTTTTACTGAAGACTCCAGAACTGAACACAGATCAGTAGGTGGGAGTCTCACCAAAGAGGAGTAGAGGGTCAGAATCATCTCTTCTGACCTGCTGGTCATGCTTCTTTTGATGCAGCCCAGGAGATGGTTGGCTTTCTGCACTGCAAGGGTACATTAGCCACATTGCATATGTCTTATGAAGTGATAGCTCTGGTTTCTATTACATGATGTAGAGATTGCATATGTTTGATAGTTTGGGTCTGAGTGAAGCTGCAGCAGTTATAAAAAGTTGTCATACTGGAGCATTATTTTCCGTGTATCAGGTGGAGCATGGGCTACACTAGGCAGTTCTAATATGAAGACTATAATCCCAATAGGCTTCCTGACTGCTGTAATTTATTATATATACAGTGCATGTCCTTCAGTTTTCAAACATTCCCTCAATGTATTTTCTGAAAGGTCAAATGGAAAGTCGGCACATAATCTCTGAGCTCTCAGTATTTTTTCATAGCTTTTGAAGCTACTTCCTACTAAAAAAAACATTCTCAACTTTTCATTTTTTGTTCTAGCCAATAATTTCAGACAACTGTGAACTCAAATTTCTGTAGTGGTACACCTGTTTGAGATAGAAGTATTGCATTTGAAAACTATTTCATATGAGAAAATATAATATAACGATACAGATAAAAGGCTAGTATTCTACCATTGGTGTAATTTTTCTTCCAATTTTGTATGTCTCCTCATATCTTTCTATTTTACTTATTAATTGTTAATTCATATTAACAATTAGGTGGACTACAGGGAAGAAGTGAGATCATGCAGAATAAAAATCAGGAGGGCTAAGACCCAAATAGAAATCAAATTGGCCAAGTCAGTGAAAGATAACAAAATATCTTCCTATAAATACATTAACAACAAAAGGAGGAATAGGGCAAATATTCAGCCCCTATTGGATGCAGATGGAACAACTGTGACAGGGGATGAGGGCAAGACTGAGATATTTAATGCGTTCTTTGCCTCAGTCTTTTATAGTAAGGGAAGTTGTTCCCTCTGTGTACACACCCAGGAGTTAGAAAAGCAGGACAAAGCTCCTGTGATTCAAGAGGAGGTGGTAAGAGACTTGCTTGCCTAACTAGACACAAGACACCCACAAGTCTATGGGGCCAGACGAGATTCACCCAAGGGTATTGAAGGAGCTGGCGGATGTACTGGCCAAGCCCCTTTCCATGATCTTCCAACAGTCGTGGAAGACTGGGGAAGTTCCACTGGACTGGAGGCTGGCTGATGTAGTGCCCATCTACAAGAAGGGTCGCAGGGAGGATCCGGGGAACTACAGGCCAGTCAGTCTGACCTCAGTGCCAGGGAAAGTCATGGAACAGGTGATCTTGAGTGCTATCATGAAGCACACGCAAGAGAACCAGGTGATCAGGCCCAGCCAACATGGGTTCACAAAAGGCAGGTCTTGCCAAACTAACCTGATCGCCTTCTGTGACAAAGTGACTTGGCTGCTGGATGAGGGAAAGGCTGTGAATGTGGTCTTCCTGGACTTCTGTAAAGCCTTTGACACAGTTTCATGTAGCATTCTACTTCAGAAACTGTCAGCCTCTGCACTGGATAGGCGCACGCTCTCCTGGGTAGAAAACTGGTTGGATGGCTGGGCCCGGAGAATGGTGGTAAACGGAGTTTACTCCAGCTGGAGGCCAGTTACAAACGGGGTTCCCCAGGGCTCAGTGCTGGGTCCAGCCCTATTCAATGTCTTCATCAATGGCCTGGATGAAGGCATTGAGTGCACCCTTACCAAGTTTCCAGACAACACTAAGCTGGGTGGAAATGTGATTCTGAGTCCAATGGCATGAGGTTTAACACAGCCAAATGCCGGGTCCTGCACTTGGGGCACAACAACCCTGAGCAGAGCTACAGACTAGGAGAAGTCTGTCTAGAAAGCTGCCTGGAGGAGAAAGACCTGGGGGTGTTGGTTGACAGTGACTGAACATGAGCCAGCACTGTGCCCAGGTGGCCAAGAAGGCCAATGGCATCCTGGCTTGTATCAGAAATGACGTGGCCAGCAGGTCCAGGGAGGTTATTCTCCTCCCCTCCGCCCCAGGGGAGGCGGCTGTGTGCTCTGTGTGAGGGCACAACGCGAGCGCGGCCGTTGTCAGCCAAAGGCACAACCGCGCCCCTCGCGGTTTCCTTTCCCCTCTCCCCTCCCCATCCCCGCCCGGCTTATTCTCCCTCTGTGCTCCCCACTGGTGAGACCACACCTCAAATCCTGTGCTCAGTTCTGGGCCCCTCATCACAAGAAGGATGTTGAGGCTCTGGAGTGAGTCCAGAGAAAAGCAACGAAGCTAGTGAAGGGGCTGGAGAACAAGTCTTGGGAGGAATGACTGAGAGAGTTGGGGTTGTTTAGCCTGGAGAAGAGGAGGTTGAGAGGAGACCTCTATAAGTACCTGAAAGGAGGTTGTAGAGAGGTTGGTGCTGGCCTCTTCTCCCAAGTGACAGGGTAGAGGACAAGGCAGAATGGCCTCAAGCTGTACCAGGGGAGGTTCAGACTGGATATCAGGGGAAAAAAAAATATAGAAAACATCACTGAGCAGTGGAACAGGCTGCCCAGGGAGGTGATTGAATCACCTTCCCTGGAGGTATTTAAAGGACGGGTGGGTGAGGTGCTGAGGGGCATGGTTTAGTGATTAATAGGCATGGTTGGACTCAATGATCCTATGGGTCTTTCCCTATGAAGTGATTCTGTGATTCTGTGATATTCACTGAAGATTTACCGGTCCATCATAACCACCACTTTTCTTTCCTGAGACATCACTCAGTGTAGAAGACATCATTAGGTCTCTGTATTACACTTTCTCATTCTCACCTGTTGTCTCCATTATAAAAATTCCCTTAACTATTATATTAAGCAGTCTTTATAGTATAAAGCATATTAACTGTGGTAAGACATATTGTACACATTATTCACTGCCACGTAATAAGGTAGTGGAATATTACCAGAGGCTTTAGTAGTGTTCATGCTTAAGTAAAACAAACTAATGGACACCGGCTCATTGCAAGCACCAGAAGGACAGCTGTGCCCCAGAAATAAGGACTTTGCTTCTTGGAAGTGTAGACCCATCCATAAAGGAAAAAACATACTCCTGAGCAGCCAAGATAATACCAGCATCCTAGCCCCTTTAACATGTCTTTGAAACCCTCCCAGCATTGCCTGGCATCATAGATAAGTAACTATAGCAAGACTGAGGTCTGCATAAACAGACAAGCAGTCAGAATGCTGCAGAAGTAAAGTTGCTTTATGAAGTTTTCCTATGACTGGTAATTGGAAGTGTTATGCTAGTAGTTAGTTGAATTGTGTTGGAGTGCAACACTTGAAAGGTACAAGAACCTTGTGTAAAACTGCATTTGGGGTGCCTCAATTTGACTGATGTGTGTGAATAAATATTTACCCTTGTAATTCTATGCCTTGCATCACAGACCACCTCTTCAGCCTGCACGAGCAAGTTAGGAATTTTTGTAACATACAGCATAAAACAACAGAAGAAAATTACCGTCATACAGACATCTAGTTGTCTCCATTAGCTTCCTCTGGTCCTCTCTCACTTGTGACCTCTCTTCTCCCAAGTGACAGGTGATAGGACAAGAGGGAATGGCCTCGAGCTATGTCAGGGAAGTTCAGATTGGACATCAGGAAGAATTTCTTCACAGAAAGGGTTCTCAAGCACTGGCACAGGCTGCCCAGGGAGGTGGTTGAATCACCATCCCTGGAGGTGTTTAAAAGGCAGGTAGATGAAGTGCTTGGGGACAGAATTTAGTAGTGGACAGGTATGGTTGGAGGTGATGATCTCAAAGGTCTTTTCCAACCTAATGATTCTATAATTCTGATTTGCTCTTGCTGAAATGCAAGATCTGAGCAAGTCTCAATAAACACCTTCTATTTTAAGGAACTGTGAGTTACTAGTTGGCATTACTTGTGCTACTGAAAAAGAAAAGTAGTGCCCCAGTGACATGATTTTAGAAAGCAGCTGTGCTGCATGTCAGTGATGCACTCGATGAGCTCCTTCTGATCTTGGTCTCCACCTACAAAACCAAAATTGGGACAGGGATGTTCTGTAATGCCCTTCCACATCACCACACGCTCTTCAGCTTGCCCTGGTGGTTCCATCTCATATGAATTATGAGGGAAGTACACGACAGATTTACGGGATAAGCGGTGTGTGTGGACAACTTTCCGTAGTGGTGGTCACGGTAGCAGTCCAGTGCCATCCAGCATGCCCAGCACCTTCCCACAGACACCCATTCCGCCTCTTTTGCCTCAGCCCATCCTCCCACGCTCCGTTTGGCTGGTTGGAGGACCATTTTCAGACAGTTTTCATGGCAGCTTCCTGCTTCTCCCCCTCCCCCACGGCAACAGCCTTCCCCTCCCCCCCCTCAACAGCTGCTCAGAACTCTCCAGAGGCTCTTTGTGCCCAGAGAGCCTGGTTGCTAGGCAACGCTGCTTACATCATGCATGTTGCCACGGTGACGGCTCTCTGTGCCCTATCCCTGTCCCCAGGCCACCATGGCAGTCCCTTACCCCTTTCCAAGAGAACCCAGGGCCCAACGTGGGTACTTGGGATGCCCAGCACCTCCTGGCCTGGCCACCATCCATGGGTGACCCCAAACAACATTCCCCTCTGCCTTTGGGGCAGAGGCACTGTTAAAGGAAATGAGAAAATATGATAAATATATCCATGTAGGACTTAGGAATTACTCATAGTTGATTTTGATAAAGAGAGTAATGCATTAAGAATATAAGAACAGATGTTGGAAATGAATATTTATGACTACTACAAGAATCCTGCTCAGTTATCCCTTGTACAGCACCAGTCCATCCGAATCAACACTCAGGTGGCCAAGAAGGCCAATGGCATCCTGGCTTGTATCAGAAATGGCGTGGTCAGCAGGTCCAGGGAGGTTATTCTCCCTCTGTACTCAGCACTGGTGAGACTGCACCTTGAACCCTGTGTTCAGTTCTGGGCCCCTCACCACAAGAAGGATGTTGAGGCTCTGGAGCAAGTCCAGAGATGAGCAACAAAGCTGGTGAAGGGGCTGGAGAAAAAGTCTTATGAGGAACAGCTGAGAGAGCTGGGTTTGTTTAGCCTAGAGAAAAGGAGGCTGAGGAGAGACCTTATTGCTCTTTACTACTGCCTGAAAGGAGGTTGTATAGAGGTGGCTGTTGGCCTCTTCTCCCAAGAGACAGGTGACAGGACAAGGGGGAATGACATCAAGCTCCACCAGGGGAGGTTCAGACTAGATGTCAGGAAAAAAAAAATCATGGAAAGGGTCATTGGGCACTGGCAGAGACTGCCCAGGGAGGTGGTTGAGTCACCCTCCCTGGAGGTGTTTAAAAGATGAGTAGACAAAGTGCTCAGGGACGTGGTTTAGGGGCAGATAGGAATAGTTGGACTCAATGATCTAAGAGGTCTTCTCCAACCTATTGATTCTATGAAATGTCAGACTTAGAACATAGCACAAGAGGCACTCTCAGCTCTGCCCTACAGTTTCAGGACCACTATCTCCTCCATGGCTCTGAAAAAACAACCAGTAAAAAAATGTTGTTCAATAGAAAAGAGACCAGGGATAGGCTGCAGAACAACCCTTCATGAGCTTCACCGCAGTCACGGTTAGGCTAATGGGTAGGCATATTTTGTTTTACTTCCGTACAAGCCGTAGTCTGATGTAAGTAGGTTTTGTGCAGTATGGACACCACAGTACAAAAAGGCTATTGAGCCACTGCAGAGTGTCCAGAGGAGGGACACAAAGTCAGTGAAGGGTCCAGAGTGGAAGCCATATGAGGAGCGGCTAAAGTCACTTGGTCTGTTCATCCTGGAGAAGAGGAGAGTGAGGGAAGACTTCATCGTGTTCTACAGCTTGTTCATAAGGGAAGGAGGAAGAGCAGGTGCTCAGCTCCTCTCCCTGGCGACCAATGATAAGACCTGAGGGAATGGCAGGAAGATGCACCATGGAAGTTTTATGTTGTATATTAGGAAAAGTTTCTTCACCCAGGGGGTGGTGGAGCATTGTAACAGGCTCCTAAGGGAAGCAGTCACGGTGCCAAACCTGACCGTATTCGCAAAGCATTTGGACAATGGCCTCAGGCACATGATGTGAATATTGGAGTTGTCCTGTGCAGAGACAAGAGTTGGGCTCAATGATTCTTGTGAGTCCCTTCTAAATTAAGGCATTCTATGATTTTTATGAAGGGGTCTGAGGGAGTTGAAGAGACCACATGGCCAGAGGAAAGCCAGCACAAATGGATCAACTTGAGTGGGGAATAAAAGCATAAATATTCTGTTTCCTGTTCTAGAGAGCCACTCTTGCCATTCTGCTGGTGAACAAGCAAGTAACTAATAAATGAAACCATGGTGATAATTCTTAGCAAGAAGCAAAATTATGGAAAATGAAAACCCCTCTCCTCAAACTGGACATTACTTTTGAGAAAGTTTTAAAGTCAAAGTAAACAAGACCACTAAAAATAGGAAAAATTGAAAAGCAGAAGAAAATTACTCATCTGAACAAAACCTTTACCCTTTGTAACAGGTAGATGACATTCCGGGATAGAGAACATTGACCCCTTTTGTGGAGTGCTGCATAATTATGCCAGTCTTTACCATTATGATGGATATAGACAAAACATTTTTGTTTTCTGCTGTTCCCCCAGTGCTGTAGTGTACAGGTTTGCCAATTGGTAGCTGTGTGATTCCTCACTGATTTCTTTGCTGGGTGACCAAAAATGTGAGCGAACCTGCTCTTTCTTCAACTGATTAGAGAAGCCCTGAGTAGTTTCACATCTCAGGGTGAAGTGGGCCATTCAGTACAAGAAGGACATTGAGGTGCTTGAGCATGTCCAGAGAAGAGCAACAAAGCTGGTGAGTAGTGTGCGTCTGATGAGGAGCAGCTGAGGGAACTGGGGTTGTTTAGCCTGAAGAAGAGGAGACCGAGTGGAGACCTCACTGCTCTCTATAACTGCCTGAAAGGAGTTATGCTAACCAGACCCCATCCTACAGGGAATTCTGCTGCCTTCCTGGGGCATGGGTAAGAGTCATTACTAGGAAACTCTCTGGTCTGTACAGTCCTCTGATTATTACTCACTTTTGGCAGTGATTTGGCTAGAGATTAGGAGGAAGTTTTTCACGGAAAGGGTCATTGGGCATTGGAATAGGCTGCCCAGGGAGGTGGTTGATTCACCTTCCCTGGAGGTGTTTAAGGCACAGGTGGATGAGGTCCTAAGGGACATGGTTTAATGTTTGTTAGGAATGGTTGGACTCGATGATCTGATGGGTCTCTTCCAACCTGGTTGTTCTATGATTCTATGACTCTATGATAAGGTGGCAGAGAGAAGTCCAAAAGCCATCAAAATGGACTTCAGGGCACCAAGGAGATTGGTTGAAGGATCAGAAGCAGTGGTAGTGTTTTCCTCAATGCCATCACTAGCAGGGAAGAACACTTAAATCACAGTATAGTTTGGGTTGGAAGGAACCTTAAAGATCATCCAGTTCTGACCCCCCTGCCATGGGCAGGGACACCTCCCAACAGACCAGGCTGCCCAAGGCCCCATCCAACCTGGTCTTGAACACTTCCAGGGATGGGGCAGCTGCAGCTTCCCTGGGCAACCTGTACCCATGGCTCAGAGGCTGGGGTCATTGGTAGAATTTTGGGGTTTTGTGATTGTGGGGAGGTTTACGTGGCACTGAGCATGCTGGCAATGGATGGAGTTCAGCTATCTCAATAGGGGAAAAACATTCTCACTCATGAGTTAGGAGGATCATTGAGAGGGCTTTAAACGAGGTTTAAAGGGGAAGAGGATAGAACAAGACTCACTAGAGATAAGCCTAAAGGTATCATGACAATGTTGGGCTTGAAACTGATAGCCCAGCTCAAGAGCCTCTACACCAATGCACTGCGCAGCATGGGCAACCAACAGGAGCAGCTGGAAGCCATTGTGCAGCAGGATGGCTACGACTTAGCTGCCATCACAGAGACATGGTGGGATGACTCTCATGACCAAAGTGCTGCAATGGATGGCTATAAGCCCTTCAGAAGGCATAGGCAGGGAAGGAGGAGCGTTGGTGTGGCTTTGTATGTTAGGGAGGGTTTCAGTTGTACAAAGCTCAATGACTGAGATGATAAAGTTGAGTGCTAACAGATAAGGATGACAGGGAAGGCCAAGAAGACAGAAATCCCACTCAAAGTCTGTTTGAGGTGACTTGAACACAGTGAAAAGTCTGACGAAGCATTCTGCAAGAAGCTGGCAAAAGTTTCTCAATTGCTACCCTTCTTGTAAGGAAATTCAACTTACCAGACATCTGCTGGAAATGCAACACTGCAGAGAGGAAAAAGTCTAGGAGGCTGCTGGAGTGTGTTGAAGACAACTTTTTGACAAAGCTAGTGAGTAAGCCTACCAGTGGTTCTATGATTTCTGTCCTGTTTTTGCAGTTCCAGGGTGTGACTTTGTCTTTCTGCTTTATATGGCAGAAAAAAATGGAAGAAATTGTTTGCAGGAAACACAAAGAGAGCAACAAAGTGAAGGACCACTGGAGGCAGGAGGTGTAATGTTGATGGAAGACGGAAGTGAGAGCCAGGCAGGAAACAGTCTGTTATATGGGGTCAGGAGAGGGAAGAACAAAGAGTACTGTGCAATGACAACATCAGTGAGCACACTGAAACAACTTCTGTTATTATTGTCTGCCAACACCAAACTCTCCTTACAGGAGGAAAATGCTTATCCTTACCTTATACAAGCATTACCTGATGTTGGGGAGGAAGATAAATGCATGGAAACTATGTCACTGAATGATGAGGTGTGAAATAATGATTTTTGTCCTACAGCAAGGCTAAACTACAGCTGAAAATAGAGCCCAGATGAAAAGGACTTATTTGCCTATGTCCCTGCAATTCTACTTCTGCATATTTGGTAATTAAAGTGGAAATATGTGACTTGGTACCACAGAATCATATCAGGTTGGAGAAGACCCTTGAGATCATCAGCTCCAACTGTACCTATCTACTACTAAATCATATCCCTCAGCACCTCATCTACCCACCTTTTAAATACCTCCAGGGATGATGACTCAACAACAATCACAGTAAAAGAATGTACAAAACAGGTGAAACAATGGAAATCTCTCAGTATATGGAGAACCAATACCTGGCATGCTCCCAATCTGGAATCCCAAACTGTGCTCCTGAGTTGCACATTTGAGCCACAACCTCAAGCCATGACTACTAAGCCATGAAGCAAGTCCTGAACCGAGCTGCGAACTGAGCCACAAACCAAGCCACAGAATTGTGAAGAAAGCCATAAACTCTCCTCCCCAGCCAACTACACCTCCTTATTTACCGAGCAAGACCTCATGGTACTGAATATCCCTTTGGCCAGTTTAGGTCAGCTGCCCTGGATGTGTCCCCTTCCAGCTTCATGTGACAATTAACTCTAACCCAGAAAAATACAGGACAGCAAGTTTTAATGGATATGTTCGTTCAAAATCTATCAAGTGTGTAAGTAATTTCTGACAATTATTTCTGCTGTTAATCAAATACTGTGCAGAAGATGTGTTATTTAAGTGTCGTGAAATCTTTGTTTATCTGTAATTCATTACACAAAATGGATTTTTGTATTTTGGTAGCTTATGGTGATACAGACAGATACAGCAAAAAAAAAAAAAAAAGATGCATTCCTCTTATTTCAGGAAAATCAATGCTAGCATCATGAGGGCAGAATATTTAACAGTAGTTAGTATGTTAAGTTCTAGAGATCTCTATATTTTTTTTAGAAACACAGACCAGGAAAAACTGAAGTCACAGAACAAGCAATTATAAATTTGAAACGTCTGAATTTTTAGTTAAATACATTTTTAGTATTTTTGACATTTCATTATATTATTAATATAATACAACTTTACAGAAAACATTTCTTCTCTCCAAGTAAGTCCTAGGGTGTTAGTGGTATCTGAAAGTTAAGTTTATATGAAAATGCAAAATGAAGAATGAGTTTGCTCAAAGATGTTATAAGCATTTAGAACATGCTGTGGAGTGACAGTGTAACTTCTTCCAAGAATCTATAGATTATCTGCATGATTTATTTTTCTTCCTCCTGCTCCAGAGAACTTTCTTAGAAAGCTGCTCCTACCTGTCATCCTACTGAAGAAGCTGAGAATGATGCAACACTGTTTTGTTTTAAAATGTTTTAAGATGTTTGCTTCCTTTTGAACCAAATGAGGTACATTTGAAAAGATAGTTTCATTAATAATTTATAATTTTAGTTATACAGAGAGCTACATCAAGAAAACATTGAAATATCAACTTGTAAGACTATAGCAGAATAACACAAACAAAACAAGAACCAATAGCAGCTTGTGATAAAAGGAAATAATGTTTCAGCATTTTTACCAAAGAGCAAACAATAAAGGAAAATATATGATTTATTACACAATAGGAACTTCGGGCTCATTTTGATTTGAGACAGGAGAGGGAGGAAAGGTAGTGTTTTAGTTTTTGGTTTTATTTCTCTCTACTCAAATGTATTTTAATAGGCAATAAATTAAAATAATGTTCCCTAAGTCAAACCTGTTTTGCCAGAAGCAGTAACTGTCTTTATCTCAAATATCCTAAGCTTGCCCATCCTATTTTTCCCATTTGTCCTGTTGAACAGGAGAAGTGAGAGAGCATCTGGGTGGACTTCTGGCTGATAGATGAGGCTAAGCCACCATAATCCTTTCTGGTGTCCAATATGAGGCTCAAGAAATTTGAGATAATGACAGTAATTGGGAGAGGTAATGGGCAAAACTCAGACTGGACATGACTTCAAACAAGACTAGTGACTATCAGTCATGTGTTTTGGTTAATTACCTACCTCGGTATTGGAAGAACTGTTTGGTATTTTCTAACCGACATTTGTACAAGAGGTATCGATCTTGTTTGACCACATAATAAAGACCCTATAGGAAGAAGTCATGAGAAAGTATTCAGAAAGTGGCAAAAAATACCAGATGACAACTTCAATTAGCAAAACGCTTTAAAGGCAAGACAATGATTTCTAGCAAAAAATAACAGGTAATTTAACACTAACAACCCCCCAGACTTCAAAGGGTTCCTTTCTTCTTGTTTGTTTGGGGCTTTTTTAAATAAGAACAATTGGGGTTTTTAAATTGGGCATGAATATAGTGAGTTTTAAGTTGCCATTGATTTTCATTTAAATTCACTGTGGAGAAAATTCAACTCAAGCAGGATATACAACAGTAATAAAACAAACAATAATTAATAAACAAGTCCTTAACAAGCACATTTTTACGTTGCACCCCTTTTCCGACAGCCAGATTTTTATTTACAAAGCATTCAACAAGTTAATATAAGCCACCCTGTGGTTAAGACAAAAAAAGGAGACCTTTCAAAAACAACAGAGAAGATAATGAGATATTCTTGAGTGCCAATTATTTTGTAATTAACAGCCTCTTGGAAAAGTTCACTGAGGCTAAGCCGAAGTATTCACCTTTTTAAGTTGTTACTGAGCCACTCTGTGTCCAATCCTTCGCTGGCAATTTCTTGCAGATACACATCATTAAGAAATTTATTACCACTTGGATTTGTTAACCCATGAGCCTTCCACTTTCTAGAATGATCTAAAGCAGGTATTACATTGAGAAAAAGCCCAAGTTTAGATCTGAGAAAAGGAAATCGAGAAAATAAATTGATTCACCCTGAGGGTAATCCTTTTTAAACAGCATAGAGAGTTTTCTTTTGAAAAAACAGTATTTCCATTTCTAAACGTTCAAAAAGGTCAAATATTTTCACTTATTTAAACTAAGCCAGTAACAGAACTAGACCAAAAAAAATCAGCCCACACATTTCTTCCTATGACAAGGCACTTATTTGAGTTGACTAAGGGAAGCCAGTTGATATAATCTTCTGGATTTCACTAAATCCTTCAATACAGTCTCTCACAGTATCCATCTGAACAAAATGTCCAGCATACATCTGGATAAACACATAATACAATGGGTGAGCAATTGGCTGATGGGTCAGGCTCAAAGGGTAAATGGGATTACATGAGGCTGTTGACCAGTTCTGCAGGGATCCATCTTAGGATCCATCCTCAATGCCTTCATAAATGACTGGGTTGCAGGACTTGGAGGTTTACTAAGTTTACAGTTGACACAAAACTGGGGGAGCTTTTGATACTCTTGATAGCAGAGAGCCCCTATGGAGGGATTTGGAACAATTGTAGAGCTGCGCAACCAGCACACGCAAGAAGTTCAACAAGGTTAAGTGCTAGAATTTGCACCTGGAACATGGCAACCCTAGATGTCCCTCCAGACTGGGGATTGATGCTGCAGAGGAGCCATGCAGAAAGGAATCTGGGAATTCTAGTCAACAGCAAGTTGAACATGAGCCAGCAGAGTGCCCTAGCAGCCAAAAGGGCCAACTGTGTCCTGGGGTGCATCAGGCACTCCATTGCTAGCCAGTCAAGGGAGGAGATTGTCCTACTCTGCTTTGGACTGGTGCAGACCCACCTCAAGTATTGCACGTGGTTTTGGCGCCACAGTATTAAAAAGATACGAAGTTACTGGAGCGTGTCCAGAGAAGGGACACGAAATCAGTGAAGGGTCTAGAGGGGAAGCTTTATGAGGAGCGGCTGAAGTCACTTGTTCTGTTCATACTGGAGAAGAGGAGACTGAGGGAAGACTTCACGGTGTCCTACAGCTTCTTCGTAAGGGAAGGAGGAAGAGCAAGTGCTCAGCTCTTTTCTCTGGCGATCAATGATAGGACGTGACGGAATGGCAGGAAGATGCACCATGAGAAGTTTAGGTTGGATATTAGGAAAAGGTTCTTCACCTGGAGGGGTGTTGGAGCACTGGAACAGGCTCCTAAGGGAAGCAGTCATGGTGCCAAACCTGACCGTATTCACAAAGCATTTCGACAATGGCCTTGGAAACATGGTGTGAATGTTGGAGTTGTCCTGTGCAGGAACAGGAGTTGGGCTCAATGATACTTGTGAGTCCCTTCCAAATTAGAGCATTCTATGACTCCTTGAGACTATGTACGCAGTTCATTTATTGAAGACATCCCATATTCATTACGTTCCAGAGTGATCATAGAATCATAGAATAACCAGATTGGAAGAGACCCATTGGATCATTGAGTCCAACCACTCCTATCAAACACTAAACCATGCCCCTTAGCACCTCATCCACCCATGCCTTAAACACCTCCAGCCTAAATCTCCCCTGGCAGAGCTTGAGGTCATTCCCTCTTGTCCTGTCCCCTGTCTCTTGGGTGAAGAGGGCAGCACCCTCCTCTCCACAGCCTCCCCTCGGGTAGTTATAGAAAGTGATAAGGTCTCCCCTCAGCCTCCTCTTCTCAAGGCTAAACAACCCCAAGTCTCTCAGCTGCTCCTCGTAAGACTTTTTCTCCAGCCCCTTCACCAGCTTCGTTGCTCTTCTCTGGACTCACTCCAGAGCCTCAAAATCCTTCTTGTGGTGAGGGTCCAAGAACTGAACACAGGGTTCACAGTGCGGTCTTACCAGTGCCTAGTACAGAGGGAGAATAACCTCCCTGGATCTGCTGGTCACACTGATTCTGATAGAAGCCAGGATGCCATTGGCCTTCTTGGCCACCTCGCCACATTGCTGGCTCATGTTCAGTCGTCTGTCAACCAACACCCCCAGGTCCCTCTCCTCCAGGCAGCTTTCTAGACAGACTTCTCCTAGTCTGCAGCTCTGCACAGGGTTGTTGTGCCCCAAGTGCAGGACCCAGCAGGTAGATGTTCAGGTAGATTTCTTCCGACAGGTCAGAGCATACTCTCTTTCTTCATTAGTTTCTGAAAATACTTCAGTGTATGAGATAAAACTTAAAGAGACTCATGTTCATCAAACTTCAGCTGTGTGATTTGGAGGTGAAGCACACTGCATCTAAGCAGTATTGCAGGAGTTGAAAATGAGCACTAATTTCTCAACCTCTACTGTAGCAACAATGCTCCTGCAGTATTACTTCACGTTATTAGGGGGCAAAAGGCACTTTCCAAACCAAGCTACTTCTAGAGCAAACACCTCTGATGTAATGGAAAGACAACTGTGTTCAGGAAGTAAGTTACATAACAAAAAAACTTGATGAAAACCAGATTGTTCCAGGGTCACCACATGAATACTTCTACTGGTTGAAAATAAATTGCTAGCAAACATATAGCTTTAAGGCTCTCCAGTAAACCTGATGCTGTTTCTACAACTGTTTCACAATTCTCATATCAGGGAATAAGCGGGACTGTGGAAATAATGCTCTTCTTTCCAAGAAACAGATTCCTCATCAGTGCTTAAAACTGATGTAGTTTATAGACCCTTTGGAAAAGGATCTTTCTTTAATAGATTCCAGTTTTCCTTCAAGTCATGATTTGGTAAAGTAACTTTTTCTTTCAAATTCTGATAGACTCTTTAGCTAGATGTTAAGCACAAGAATCCACAGTGCATATGATACATGCTTGTATTTGAAAATATCAGTAGCTCAGTGTAGAAGAAAGAAATCCAACAAACTGTAAAGACATATTTTTATCCCTACTTCTTCATCATTGAACTCTGCACTTACCACTGAACTGTATCAAATCTTACGGCACAAAATACAGTTTTCTTATTAAAACTACAAGTTAAATTAGTTTGTTATGGCAGAGGTGGAACATATTAAAGGGAGAGGACAACTCACAGGAAAAAACTCCTTGTAGGTGTTTAACCTAAACGTATCTGCGCAGGAAATAAATGAGTTAGTTAATACAGAAAAATTACCATAGAAAAGGTTTGATCAGAAAACAGCTGAGAAGCAGAATGTTTTCTTCAAAAATAGTAGATTTGGTTTTAAAAAAACTGCTAGTAAGTCAAAGAGGAATAGAGTAGATTTTGGAATTTCCCCCAAATCCTCTATCACCAGTAAAAGTAAGAGATAATATTAGCATATTTTATGAAAGTCACATTACAGGATGGTAGTTACAGTGAAAAGTAACCTAAGTGAAAATGCCTTCAATAGCTTCATAGTAAAATTTCCTCAAGTATTTTGGTTACACTTAACATGTTTGTGCTCTCTCTACGTTGTTAAGTTTATGTTCTTAAAATGTTTAGGAAATATCTTAACATATTTTCACAGATTTCTTCCTGCTAGCAGTGCCTTTAGTTTCTGTACTTAAAAAAAATAGAAAAGTGACCTTTACTGAAAAAGCAATTGAAAAAATGTTCTCTGTTTTTCTTCACCAGAAAGGTGTCATACGATTCCTTTTTCAGTGACATTTTAAACCTTCCTAGTGAGATTCCTAAAGTCCAAAATGAGTTATTAAATCACAAATTATGTTATCAGATAGGGATATTTTCTTACCAGAAATATTTCTGTTAGTGAAATTACTTATTCTGCTTTTGCCTCGGACAGAAACTGTAATCAGAGAAGTCATAATCATTCCACCCCGTTAGGCTATTATTATGCAAGAAATACTTACTGATCTAGCCAATTACAAAGAAAAATTAACATAAATTTTACTGGTTCTGAAGTGTCATCCATTTACTAAGGTGACCTCTTGTAAATACATTTTCCAACAATGTGGTAGTCCTGAAAACAAAACTAATTTTGTTTGCTTCTTAATGTTTTATCTTTCTATAACTGTTTTGCAGCAAAAAAATCTATTATATTCCACTTTTGTCATTGCTGTAAAGCTTTGTTGAAAAACAGGATCACATTCTGGCTTTGCAAGAAGATTCCACACCCAAAGTTAAATTCTATGCAAATTCTATGTAAAACTTGACATGTATTTGTTTCCTACCACCTTTCAAGTAACCATTTAATTTATTATTATATTTTAAAAGATATAATAATACAAACAAAAAACCCTACAAAACCTCCTGCCTTTCTAAACAGCACTTGAAATATTTATAAGCAATTCTTAAGAATCCATCAGTCTACCAGGCATTGCAGAATCTTTGCCAAATTATTTTAAGTGGGAGATTTCAATGACAACTTTCATGTTTCTGTGTTTCTCTACAAAACAGTCTCTCTGAACTTCTTTCAGAGATTCCTCAGTTTCTATCCTTGTCAACCACGCTTAAACTCTGGACTGCTGGATTCTTCAGTATTTGAAAGAACAGTAGAGTGTTTGTAAATAGACTTAGAAACACTTCAGGGATTGACAGCGATGTAGATCATCTGGCAATGCTCACAATCAACACCACCCCATCTCTGCAAGTAGTAGTGGATGGGTCCTCTCAGCTGCTGATTAAAGAACGTTCTATCACCAAATAGAGGCAGATGTTAGGCCTGACAAACAGGGTTTTTTCAAGGCACTCAGATGTTCAGTACAATCCTTTCCTCAGAGACCCAGGGAAGGTTTTTGTAATCATTCATTTTTTGGTGCATTTCCATATTTTCTATTTGTTTCTGAGGAAAAAATCAAGCCAATAGCAGTGGAATCATACCTAAATGCAGACTTGACAAACTGTATGGTTTTTAAGGTGACAAAACCCACCTTCATTCTCCCTCTAGTTGCACGATAGGCACTGCAGTGAACAAAATACAATGTTGCTGTAGCAGCTTCCATAGTAAATTAAGTTTGGAATAAAAAAAGTGATGGCTGTACTAATATCCAGTCTTCTGAAAACAAGTATCTTTTAGCCACAAAGCTTCCAATCCTGATTAATTCTCAAAGGATATACATACATGGACTCCGCAAAAGTGCTGACCAGCAGTGAAATTTGTTAAACAACAGGCATGGCTAGGAACTGCTCAGTTCTGGGTAGTTCTAGCCTTTTCCTCTGTATGCAAAAGCACGGAAGATTCAACTGAAATTAAAAAATTCCTTTTTTTTTTTTTCCAAGACAAAACATGCTAATATTGCACTGCAGCTCAATAAAGCTAGCTGTGAAAGTTTAAGAAGTTACTGTTGCAGGCATTTACCAGACTTTCTCTCAGAACTTGTCATGCCTGTAGCAAAGACAACAAAGCAAGATGTATGTTCACACTCCAGCAGTTCGAGTTCCTGGGCTGGCACACTTGCTTAAAGCTCTGTTGCAGATGTGTTTGCACAAATTTATGGGCACTTTCCCTCTTCCATCTTGGCTGTGCAATGCAAGCACGGAACAGGGAGATCAGGCAAACTGCTGGGAATGGCAGCATCTTAAAACACTGCCCCTTGATCCCCCAAGCTCTCTAACAATGGCTATAGGTATTGTTTTACAACACACAGGAACAGAGTTCACTGCTCTGTGCGTGACAGACAAAAACTTCCTTCATATTTAGCTTATGGCTGAAGAAGATAAACCAGGATGCCATTTTTCACATCTTGAATTGTAAGAATGTGAGCTTTATTGGTCCTAACAGGAAGGCACTCTCTGTTACAGGTTTAATTAGGTGACTGTAACTTGAATCTCCGCACTGGATTAGTGCAGACAATTCTGCCAAAAACTCTACAAGTGTCCTTCTGTGCTTTTGTTCCGAGGAGCACCTCCATACAAGGACAGACTGAGAGAGCTGGGGTTGTTCAGCTTTGAGATGAGAAGGCTCTGAGGAGACTTTAAAGTGACCTTCCAGTACCTGAAGGGACTAAAAGAAAGCTGGAGAGAGACTGTTTACATAGGCTTGCAGTGGTAGGACTGGGAGAAATTGGTACAAACTGAAGAGGGGCAGATCAGGCTAGACATAAAGAATTTCTTCGCTGTGTGAGTGGTGAGACACTGGCACAGGTTGTCCAGGGAAGCTGTGGCTGCCCCATCCCTGGAGGTGTTCAAAGCCAGGCTGGATGGGGCCTTGGGCAGCCTGGTCTGTTGGGAGGTGTCCCTGCCCATGGCAGGGGGTTGGAACTGGATGATCTTTAAGGTCCCTTCCAACCGAAACCATTCTATGATTCTATGATTCTACAATAGAGCCGCCAGTCTCTGCTAGACCCGACTGGTGCCTTGCAGGACAGACCCATTGTTGGCAAAAGACCAGCTGCTGGCAATGGCCACCCCTGCCTTTGGCTACAGTACAAAGCGCACCAATTTCTGGCTCAGACTGAAGTGGTTCTCGTGTTTTTCTGACCCTGCCACCCACACCGCCAGCAGAAATGGAGTGTGAGTGGAAGCACCTGGGACGAGCCCCACACCTGCGATCCCCTTAGCGCACAGCACTCTTGGGTTCCTAAATGCTCTCGATAAACAAGGGTGCTTATTAAACCTCCCCAACCTCTGTGTTTCGGCCAGGTGGGTGCCTGTCATGCAGAAAACCCGCAGCCCAGCGCCCGGGCTTCTCTCCACAGCCGCCCAGCGGGCTTCGGGCAGCCTTTCGAAGGTGTCGGCCAAGGCCCCGTGGCAGTAGCAGAGGGAGGTCGGCCCGGACGGAGCCGCCATGCCCCGCCCCCGCCTTGGCGCCCCCTGGCGGCCGCACCGCCGCCCACAGGCCGCGGGGGCCCCGCCCACCGGAGATGGGGGCGGAGCCACGCGCTCATGCAAATGACCTCGCGGGGGGCGGCCCCGCGATTGGCCGGCTGCGAGGCGGCCCCCGACGAGGCCCCCCGCGCCCGCGGAGGGGGCGTGGCCAGCGGGGCGAGGGGAGGGGACACGGGGCTGATTTGCATAACGGCCCGGCGCGCGCGCGGGGAAGGGGAGGCGCCGCCGCCGCTGCCCGGAGCGGGTTCCGATTTGAGTTTGAATCTACGGCGGCCGCGGAGGCGGGAGGCGAGGGCTCGGGAGCCGGCGGGAGCCGCCGCGGGACGCTCGCGTTCACAGGTACCGCACCGCCCCTTTCGGGGCGCGAACGGTCGGGCGGCGGCAGCAGCAGAAGCAGCAGCAGCAGCAGCTCCGCGCGGAGCACGGCGGGCGGCGCGCATGCTCCGGGGGCTGCAGCTTTTTTTTTTTTTTTTTTTTTTTTTAATTTTTTTGCTTTTTTTTTTTTTTTTTTTTTTTTGCACACGGCGCCGCCGCCGCGCGCGCGCTTTCCCCGCGGGAGGGGGAAGGGAGGCGAGGGGGCGGCGCCGCTCGGCGCCCGTGCTGCATGGGAGCACGTGATCCGGCTCCAGTGCAGGCGGCGACCGCGCATGCGCGGTGGCGTTTTGGGGTTTCTTTTTTTTTTTTTTTTTTTTTTCCCCGGGGATTAGGGCGGAGCGGGGGGCGCTTTCCTCCACCCTGCCACGTGCAGAAGGAGACCGGGACCGGGGGAGACCGCTTGCTTGGTCTCTGCCTCGAACACTGGAGAGGAGAAGTGAGGTGAGGTGAGGTGTGGCGGTGAGGCTGGTGTTTGGGTGGGACAGCGCCTCGAAGGTGGCTCTGCGCTCGCTGTCCGCCATTGTGCCCTCGAAGGCCCAGCGGACTGTGGAGTGGGTTGGGTTTGAAGGGACTGTAACGATCGTCCACTTCCAGCCTTGGGTGTGAGTGGCGGTGCATGGCTGGGGGTGCAACAAGGAGCAAGCCATTCTTTGTGGTACCGCGCTTCATAGCTGTGGCAAACTTCAGGTTAAGGTGTTTTGCGGAATCAAACTCTATAACTCCGTTAAGGGTTATAAAGCAGGTATGTGTTTATTTGCCGGCAGGTGCAAGGGGGTCCTCCTCCAAACTCGCATCCCAAACAGTCTAACAAGCAGATAGATATAGTGTGAAGACATGCCTATTCATAAGCACCTATTAGATATTCATGCCTTTCCCCGCTCTTTATTTTAATTAAATTCGAGAAGCTTCTTCTATACTTGCGCAGGCGCGATGTTATGGTTGGGGTCTCAGGGCTGAATTCACCTTCATCTTCCTCAAGAACTGCCCCTGAATTCCAACTGTGCGCAGGCGCAGTCTCTTCCTGGTCGAGCTGCAGTTGTTTTCTGCATTCCAGCTTCTCTCTTATCGACATCCAAGGTCTTCAAGGCCTTTGCCAGCAGACAGTGCGTATTTCAGTAAGCTAAGCTATCTAAGTTTACCTAACATTTCTGCAGTTTTTCTAACGAACATTTATGCCTGCACGTCAAAGGTTTCTCAAGCACGTGCACACGCTAATTTCCTAGAAATTGTAGAATGGGTTGAGTTAGAAGGGGCTTCAAAGATCACCTAGTTCCAGTCTTCTCCCTGCCATGGATGTTGAGTGTTGTGGTGCATGGGCTGCAGAGTGCAATGAGGGGGAAGCCATCATTTATGGTACCACTCTACATAGCACTAGTGAACTTCAGGTTCAAGTTTCTCAAGTGTGGGTGTGTGCGCTAATGTACTAGAAATCATAGAATGGCTTGGGTTGGAAAGGACCTTAAAGATCATCCAGTTCCAACCCCCTCCTGCTATGGATGTTGAGTGTCGTGGTGTGCGGGCTGCAAGTGCAACATGGAGAAAGCCATCTTTTGTGGTCTCACACTTCATAATGATGACGAACTTCAGCTTACCGTTTTTCAAGAGTGTGGATTGTGCTAATATGCTAGAAATTGTAGAATGGCTTGAGTTGGAAGAGACCTTAAAGATCATCCATTTCAAACCCCCCTGCCATGGGCAGGGACACCTCCCACCAGATCAGGCTGCCTAAAGCCCCATCCAACCTTGGGTGTCTTCAACACCCACAGCTTTCCAGAGCAACCTGAAATGAAGGTTTTTTCAGTCTCAGTTTTGCATTATTTATGTGATTTCATCAGCAAGCGAGGCCAGAGTTGGCAACTCCAGGTTGTCATAGAGGCCCACGTGAAAACAAAATAGTGGAAGTCCAACAGTGTAAGTAGTATATCTCTGTCAAGGAGGCACACTTGAACTTCTGATTTTCCTTGAACTTCAGCATTTATAATACTGAAACTGTATTATGGTTAGGTGTTTCGTGTTTTAATTCTGATGTGATGTTGGGGGCTGTTAAAGGTATAGCATTGTCCCCAAACGGTTTTCTTTTATCAGGGGTATATCTTTTGTATTAAAAGGATATATTAGATGTAAAAAAAAAAAGTAGACAAGTTATATTATTTTATTAGATCTCCTAATCTTTGTCAGATATCCAATGGAAATACCTACATTAGATTATTTTTGTTGCATAATAGTAACCTTAAAATAAATCATGGTATTGTATCAGTGTGACCAATAACACATGTTGGATGGAAAAATTAGATGGAATTGTTGATGGAAAAAATATTCTCTTAAAATGAAAGGCTGAACAGCTCCATTGTTCTAGGCAATACTCAGTGAGCTTAATACTGTGGCCTTTATGCAGTCACAGAAAAAAAAAAGTAACGTTTGTGCATCCAGACACTTCAACATGCTTATTAGCGGAATTAAGAGTACGCTAATAAATAAGTTTGTCAATATCCCAGATTATACCAGCAAATATACTAGTAGTATGAATAAGTTTAATGGAATTTGCACCAGCAAGATTAGGGTATTGTAGGAGCATGTCTGTCTTCTGCATGTTAAAATGTTTTCAGCCATTATCTATTACTTCAATATGATCTAGTTACAAGTCCTGCAGTTATTAATATTTACTTTTTATTTAGGTTTTTAAAAACAAATGTGTGAAGAATGTGCTTATCTTCTGCTTAAATCTGAAATTGATAAATATGAACTCCGTACACAAACAGCAGTTATAAGTGTAAGGAGTAAGTAAGTTTTTCTGATTAGGCCTGTGTAGTCCTACAGGAAGGTATGAAGGAGAATGTTATCTTGAATATTAATAATTAATTGGAGTGGAAAAAAATGAAACATAAAACCCACTGCTATTTGATACATAGTCATGGGTAGATTTCTCAGTTTTCAGGTTTTTGAAATGGAGCTAATGGTAGTTGTCAGGCTCATTTTAAAATAAATTCACTAATGATTGGATGAGGACTTGGAATCATGGCAGCTACACCCACTGATTCTTTAAGTCTAGCAGTTATCTTTTTATTTTGTATGCTTCAGGAGAACAAATCAAGTTCTTAGGTGCAAGTAATCCAGAAAGAAATTGTTCTAATAATTTTGTATAGTAATGTATTTTTTCAATAAATACCAAAAAAATAAAATACAGAAAAACCTGTTTTGACACTGTTTCATAAGTAACTGCTCATTGTGCGTTCCTTTTCAGAGAATCCCAAGATATCTTTGTCTTATTGTTACGTTTTTAGTTTAGTAGACTTACTAGGTTGCTTGGAGTAAAAGGCTTTTTATCAGCTGCAACCTTGCTGACAAGTGCAGCAGTGCTGAACTGATGCTTCCAGTGATAATGTGGAACAGTGTTGTATTTTGCTGTATGAATTAATTTGACAAGACTGCCTTGAATGCTGTGTAGCCTTGAAGCGATCATAGCAGGACTCATTCATAGAAGTGTGCAGTAGTTGCATACATCAATTGAAACAGTCATTTTGATGCTGTTGTTGAGGGACCTCTTAATTCTCATTTCCTAGCCATTATGAAGTCTAATGATATTTTAATCCCAATAGATGTGGACAATAGCCATACTCGTGTTGGCTGACACCTCCTGCTTTAGTTTACATTCTACCCGTTTCTCATTTGTAGAAGATCAACATTAACTGTAGCATGTTAGTTTTCTTACAAAGACTTCTTCCGTTTGAGGCATAAAGACAGGAAATGTGGTATAAAGCAGATGCATGCTTCTCTCCCAGCACTAGAGGTGATCTTACCAGCCAAGAGACTAAAAAACCCATGAAAAAAAAGGTTAAGTTTTAAGTACTGACTTACCACAATCTGTTGCAAACAGGAACAGTTTACACGTTAACAAAAAAATTAAATCCTATTTTAGTAACTGACTCCTAATTAGTAACTAAATCAGCATTTCATTGTGTTTGTGACTTGGGGAGAAGGAACTTTTTTCTTTCACAAACACACAATATTTGCACAGTGAAAAGTCATTGACTAAGTAAGATACTATTTTCCTTCTAAAACAAGGGGGAAAAAAGCAAACAAACTTCTCCCGGTGTAGATGTTTATAATAATCATTGATTTGACTTATACGGGTTTATTGTCAGAAATAATATTCATGCCAAAAATCAAGGCTATTCATGGAATGTAGATAGTAAGCCCAAAATATACTTTACCAGTATGTTGCTTTTGCTTAGGAAGATAAATACATTTTTTCCGTTTGCTTTCCACCTGGTCCTTTATATTGTGAGATACTTTTATATTTATATTATTAATCTAACTTGAAATTACTTCAGAAACACAGTTGTGCATCATATTTCATAAGGGATATTAGATAAGGAAGATAAGTTGCAAGTTATAAAACTGATGATACGTCAACGTGGGGGTTGGGGTTTTTCTTCCCCTCACAGAATATTTTTATATCATATTTTTCTTAAATGCAGTGAAATCTAAGACTATTAATATTTTTCAGTTACATTTGTGTCTAGACTCGTCACTGCTCTTAGCATGTGACATTACTTTGAAAGATTTACCCCCACACACAAAACAGGTGGGAACTCATAAACTGGCCAACACAAATTATGCTTTCATGATGTCTATCTGTGTCCTGTTATTGGCTGGGATAGTGTTAATTTTCTCCATAGTAGCTGGTATAGCGCTGTGTTTGGGATTTAGTATGAGAACAATATTGACAGCAAGAACTGAAAACATCGATACATTAAGAAATGCTCATACTAAGTCAAGGACTTGTCAGCTTCCCATATTCTATTGGAGAGCAGGTGCACAAGAAGCTGGAAAGGAACATAGACAGGACAGCTGATTCAAGCTGACCAAAGGGATACTCCATACTGTATGTTGTCATGCTCAGTATATAACTGGGGAAAGAGTTGGCTGGGGTGGGAGAGATCGCCCAGCCCATTCCTAAGCAGCATCTGTTGGTTGATGGGTAGTGAGCAATTGCATTTGTTTTGTATACTCTTATCATTATTTTTTTCCCCTTTGCTGTTTTGTTAAAACTGTTGTTACCTCAATCCATAAATGCTACTTCACTCCTCACTCCTTTGATTCTCCCATCACGCTGAGAAGGGAGAATGAGAGAGCAGCTGTGTGATATTTAGCTGCCTCCTGGGTTAAACCACAACAACTTGTAATGCTGGTATTTCATTTAGACTCCCTGTGCCACGTGCTGTACTGTATGGAAAAACGCTCTCCTGTTTCCACCAAACTGTACAAAAATGTTCATCAAACAGCAGTGACCTACGCAAATACAAGATGGAGTGTAAGACAAGATTGTTGTGTGAGGCGATAAAAAAATTGATATTTAACAGCTCATTAAGAAGTAGAAAGTTAGCATTCTCTAAAGTGGTCTCTGTAATAGCTGTTCTTATTAAGTTGGAAGTTACAGAATGTCTTGATTGCTGAATAAAGTTTAGATGTGAACTGGGTAATGCCTCATGTTTAAAAATCCTGTCTTGTTTTGGATCTTACAGCCTCATAGCTGTTCCCAAAGAAGGTAATTGTAAAGCCTTCAAGTGTTGAGATTTTCAGTCACAAGGATCTGAAACGTCGCTGTTGTTGGCCTTTGAGTTTTTCTATCTTTTTAAAAGCAAAATCTTGCATGATGTTGTAGGATCTTAATTTTCATTTGCCTAATGAGACTGTGTATCATTTGTAGTGTTTCGGTGTCTTAGCATTTTTGTTTGTGTGGCAGTTTTTGTCTACTTTTTTTCCTCCCTGTTTCTGTGGTTATAGGTATCAGAAAATCCTTAAGTTCATATGTAGAATGTTTAAGTATCTGGAAGCACCTGATCATTAAAGTTCATTATTAGCCTACTTACCAGACTATAAATCAATGCTTCAAAGTAAATTCATGTACTCTAAGCACAGATTTTTCTGAAATGCATTACTGCAGATATGACATCTAGCTGTTAAAACAATCTGTGTATTTGCTCTGTCATTTTGTGCCATCCTAAGCATTATCCTCATTTTCACAATAGCGTAAAGAAATCATAGAATCATAGAATCACCAGGTTGGAAGAGACCCACCAGATCATCAAGTCCAACCATTCCCACCAATCTCTAACCCATGCCCCTCAGTACCTCATCCACCCGCACCTTAAACACCTCCAGGGAAGGCAGGTCAACCACCTCCCTGGGCAGATTGTTCCATTGCCTGCCTAATGACCCTTTCAGTGAAGAATTTTTTCCTTATGTCGAGCCTGAACTTCCCCTGGTGGAGCTTGATGCTGTTCCGCCTTATCCTGTCCCCTATCACCTGGGAGAAGAGGCCAGCACCCACCTCTCCACAACCTCCTTTTCACGTACTTGTAGAAAGCAATAAGGTCTCCCCTCAGCCTCCTCTTCTCCAGGGTAAACAACCCCAGCTCTCTCAGCTGCTCCTTGTAAGACTTTTTCTCCAGCTCCTTCACCAGCTTTGTTGCTCTTCTCTGGACTTGCTCCAGAGCCTCAACCTCCTTTTTGTGGTGAGGGGCCCAGAACCGAACACAGGATTCGAGGTGCAGTCTCACCAGTGCTGAGTACAGAGGGAGAATAACCTCCCTGGACCTGCTGGTCATGCCATTTCTGATACAGGCCAATGCTATGGTAAAAAAACCACAAAACAAAGTTCCTTCTACCTTTGTCTACAAATTATTGCAGCTTCCAAAAGGTCATTTTAAAAAGACCATGGAATGGTTTGGTTTGGAAGGGACTTTAAAGATCATCCAGATCCAACCTCTCTCCAAAAGAATCTGAACAAGCTGGACCACTGTGCTGGGACCAATGGCATGAGGTTCAACAAGGCCAAATGCCAAGTCCTGTGCTTGGGGTGTAACAACCCTATTCAGAGCTACAGACGAGGGGAAGGGTGGCTAGAAAGCTGCCAGGAGAAAGACTTGGGGTGTTGGTTTACAGCTCACTGAACATGACCCAGCAGTGTGCCCAGGTGGCCAAGAAGGCCAAGGGCATCTTGGCTTGTATCAGAAACGGCGTGACCAGCAGGTCCAGGGAGGTTATTCTCCCTCTGTACTCTGCACTGGTGAGACCACTCCTTGAATATTGTGTTCATTTCTGGGCCCCTCACCACAAGAAGGATGTTAGGCTCTAGAGTGTGTCTAGAGAAGAGCAAAAAAGCTGGTGAAGGGTCTGGAGAACAAGTCTTGGGAGGAGCAGCTGATGGAATTGGTATTGTTTAGCCTTGAGAAGAGGAGGCCGAGGGTAAACTTAGTGCTCTCTACAAGTACCCGAAAGGAGGTTGTAGAGAGGAGAGTGCTGGCCTCTTCTCCCAAGTGAGAGGGGACCTGACAAGGGGGAATGGCCTGACGCTGTGCCAGGAGAGGTTCAGACTAGATATCAGAAAGAAATTTTTTACAGAAAGGGTCACTGGGCGCTGGAACTGGCTGCCCAGGGAGGTAGTTGAGTCACCACCCCTGGATTAAAACATGGGTAGACGAGGTGCTCAGGGATATGGTTTAGGGGCAGATAAGAATGGTTGGACTCAATGATCCAAGAGGCCTTTTCCAACCTCGTGATTCTATTTAAGTCATTGAGTTTCTGCATACTGAGCTTCAAGACTGAATTTTGGAGAATACAGTGCTTTAGAAGTGTTCTGGATTAGAACCTTCCTACGTTTTTGCTGAACTTATAGGACTGGAGGTCAGAATTCACCTTTTGATGTAGATCAAGTTCTGGAAATTGAAGTGTATATGTCATCTAAATTAAATACTATGTCTTAATTTTGTAATGTTATAAGTTACTATAAGTCCCTGTAAATGGAAGGCATTCAATATATGAAGTTCAGAGTAAGCATCATAGGGCTATAACTGACTCAAAGCTTTTTTGAGTGTGTTGTAAACTTTTGATTTAGTAGTAGGTCTTGGTTAAGAAAAGCTTCAGTGCAGTGGGTGATTTTAAATTAATTTTAATGAAGTTCACATATTTGTTTTTGAGATACTTGTCTTTTGGGCATTTGAACTTCAAACATATTTTAATTTATTCGTCTGAATCTTTACAGTATTATGAATGATGATAACAGTCAGCTGTTTTCATTATGTGGCATCTGCTTTTTCTTGCATTGCAAATCCTGCTTTTCATTTTGCCCTTGTATTAGCTGGTGTTTGGTCTATTTCAACAATTTTCAGTTTAAAATACTAACTGTGGTGCTGATGAGCACATCAGGCAACTACTGCTGGCACAATTAATCAGTCTTGAAATAACCAACTGTAGTTGGCAGCAGAAATGCAGTTACAGAAGTTAAGGCATTTTCGTAGAAGTAGAAGATGAGGAGAGCATGTTCTCCCACTTTCTGAGGAGGTGTACCATGCCAGGTTAATTTTGCATCACAGACTATTTTTTGTAGCAGGTTAAGAATAATATCAACTTTAATTTCCTTTAGGATTGCCCCATGTGCTCTTGCCATTATTTTGTTTTAGAATAGCCATGTTTGGATTTTGTAGAAGAGTTGTACATGATGAAGTGAGGCAGACAGAGAGGAGCTCCCACCTGATCCACTGTTGCTTGCGTATCAGTGAGCGATGGGCACTAGTGAACAGATATTAAAGAGGAATCTGTATGTTAAGTTCTGCTTGCTTTAAAATGGTATATTTTTTATAAGCCCTCTGCACACCGTCCCCATCCCCTCAGATTCCTAAATGAGCTCTTCAGGAAGAAACTAGTTAGTGTTACAACAAAACTTTAGCATAACTGCTGAAGTGATTCTAGAAATGTCTCTTCTTTGAAAAAACTTGTACCATATACTGCATTATTTATAAAGATTTGATATACTGGAGTTCTGTGGGCACTGGAGTTCTGGAGTGTTCTTGGGTTTTTTTTACTAGCTTTTCTTTATTTATAAAGTGGACTTCGCCCCCCCACCCCACCCCCCAGTAAAACTGTTTTATTACAAAATACTTCAAAACAAGCGCTGCTGCAAACAGGTACAGATCAGTTTCTTGCGCTTTTTCCTTGTTTTAAGGAATGAAATGAGGCTGCTTTTATAAGCATTCCCTAATGTTTGTCAATTGTGCGTGATCTGGCTCCGCATCTATGGCTCTTAATATGTGACCTGGATTCCATACTGCCTGGAGTTGGGAGGGATTTGGAGCTTGTGATACAAATCCCGCATCCTTTGGTTTATTTTAGTGTTCTCTCTCCCAGCGGTGCTCTGAGCAGCCGCAGTGTTGCAGCCGTGCATTAACCACCTCCTGCCTGCCGACGTTTACTCTGCCCCTCCCCCGGCCTGTGCAGTTGTGTTGCAGTGCGGCAGAGAGGGAGGCGCTTTTCTGTTCAAATGCCTCGCCCCCTGTTGCGTGGCCGCTCTGGAGTGCGCACTGCAGCCATCTTAATGGCCTTTTCTGTGCAGCTGAGGTAATGCAGTTTCAAAATGGCTGCCGGAGGGCTCCTGGCTGCAGCAGGGGAGCATGGCTGCATGCAGATCAGCAGGGCTGCTGGCATCATGTGCACCGGCACAGCTCTCCTCAGGCAAAACTGACTCATCCTGAGCTGTCCCAGATAGCTGCCTTTTTTTTTTTTTTTTTTTTTTTTTTTTTTTGGCAGTGGTAGGGTGCGTTTTGTCTGGTGTTTTTTTGTTTTCCCTCCCCTCTCGCCAAAATAATTCATAGACTTCTATCCTTTCTCGGTTTCAGGGCAGATTGAGTGGGACATGAGAAGTCAAAGATCATGCCCGTATGTCTTGCTAATTAAATTATTTCATTTTTGGCTTACTTCCTTACCAGGCCAGAAGAGCTGTTGCTTTATGCTGCCCTTTCACAGAAGCTTGCCTCATACTTAAACTAAAATATAAAATAACCAAAATGAAACTTCATTAAATTTTTTGCAACCACATGGTTAGATTTGTATTTGACTATCATATTTTCAACATGTAGCTTTTTCCAAGAGTAGGCAAGAACTACAAGGCCTGTGTAAATGCATTGGAATAGTAATGAATAAGTGCTATGAAAATGTAATGAATAAATAATAAAAATAAATTTAATGAATAAATAAATGTGAACTATTTTGCAGTTAGCAGTTATTTGCTACTCAAGAATAACACTGCTGTAAACTCTGCAGAACTGCTGTAAATTCTGAGGAACTACTAACCTTGAAAGTCTCAAGGTAAATTATTTCTTTTGTATAACTTAATTGAAAAATGTGTTTCAAAGCGCTGTTGGTTTCACATGGACTAGTCTTTTCCCGTGTGTGTTACTGGTTGGTAGCATAGCTATCCGTCATCCTCAACACTCATTAAAGGGCAGTTGATAGGTATCAGTCTCCAGGGACATGAAAAAAGGAGAAAAGCAGCACTCTGCTTTTTTCAGTTGTGGAGATTCTGGATTCACTCATTTACTTATTTTATGTCTGTGGCAAATACCTAGTTAGGGTCTTTATGGCATCTTAAGCTGGATATGAGTTAATTTACAATAACTGAATAGGGAGTTACTTGAAGTTGTCCAGAAATCCATCCGGAGCAGCAGAAGAGCTGGATGGATAACTTATCAGGATGTAGTTTACATATTTTCCTGTCTGAAGTTGAACTTAGTGCTAAGGATGTACAAGTCAGTACTAAATGTCTAAAAGTTTAGTCCTTTATTTTTTTGCACATAATTCAGTGCTTTTAGCATGGTCTGTAACAAAACACTTGATTATTAGATTAGTTTTTAATTGTTTCTGTAAATGATGTTGTATAGTTAACAATGATACACTGTTTATAAAGAAGCAAATACTCTGGGCAGTGCACATCAGTTTCTTAGGAGGTGTGGTTTCTCCATAGTTACTGTTTGCATTTGGAATGAAGAAATAATTGAAAAAAAAAAAAAGTCTGTAAAATACAGGATTTTAAGGCTAGGTTGATTGCTGACTTCAGCTTACTGTAAATTTATAAGTAATTGGGCATAGGATCTTCCTGCTTTAGGATAAAAGATCAGTAAGAGGAATAATGCAAATGTGTGGTCATGGGTGGTAATAAAACTACCTACTGCTTTCTGTTGCGCTACTGTTGTTGAGTTTTCAGACAATACTACTCAAATGTATTTATCTTGATAAAATATAAAGTTTTGCCATATATTTGCCTCATCTAATGAATGCAGATTAATAATGCAGTGAGATTTCCTTCTTCCCATACCCCAAACAGTAATCTTTCTTGTTTTCTGCAAGATATACTGAGTCGGGTCCTGGTTTTATAAAGGATTCCTGAAGTTTGTGTGGTTTTTAGTAAGTTATTGTTGATTAAATCCAGATGTTAATAGCTCCTGTTGTTCAAAGCAAGCAGGAACAATTCATTCTTTACAATAAGATCAGCAAAATCCTACTGTGGAATCATTAAAGGAGGTGAAATTTTATGTCCAAAATGTACTTACCATGCACATCCTATGGTGGTTTTGTTGTTGGTTTGGGGCTTTTGATTTTTAAAGGCGCATAGGAAAATGTTTCATAAAACAATGAGTGTATATAGAAATTGTCAAGTGCTATTGGTTCACTTGGTTTGGGGTTGTTAACCCCCTCTTTAATGGAAACATGAAAAGCACTGTATTTTTTGTTAGGCACTGTAAGGGGTGTTCTTAACATGTATTACACTTGAGTAAAATACTGTACATTCACACCACATCTTTCATGCAGTCCTTTTAACGCCTTTTTTGTTGCTCATGTTTTTTCCTGTAAGCTGAAAAGGCACAGAGAGATTGCCAGAGTACAGAGAAAACCTCTTTCCTTGATGTCTTCCCTCCCTTTGGTTATGGCTTACTTTGCTCTTTAACAGGCTGGTTTGAAAACAGTATCCGTGGAAGTGTGGCATAAAAAGACTGGCTCAGCTGGGAGCTGTATTTTCTTGTAGTAAACTGGGGTGTATGGTGTGATTTGGGTGTTTTTTTGGATAGGTGGTTTTTTGGTTGGTTTTCTTTGTTTCCTAAGGTGAGTGTTGGAATGCATAAAGTGTGGTTGGTTTTGAAAGCTATGTTGCATATGTAATGTACCCGTGTTTCCCAGAGTCCAAGTACACTGTAGTAATGCTTGCTGTACATAATATATTGATAGCTGACAGCATGATCTCTTCCCTGTTCCCTCCCATGGCATTAAGAGTCTATTCTTTAGTAGTCAAAAAGAAAATTAAAAACACAGATTTACTTGCATGGGAACAAGGCATTTTGGTGTATGCTAAGAAAAAAAAATGCTCTTATTAAATATATGAATTAGATGTTCATTATCTGAATTAGTAATAGTTGTATATAATGAACTAATGACTTCAACTGTATTGATTGCCATACATTTTTAATGCACAGTGCATTGTTAGACTCTGCTCAGTGTTCATGTATCTGCATTTTCTCCACTGCTGAGACCTGCTGCATGCTAGAACAAATAGTTTTATACTGCTGACAGGTAAACATGAAGGATAGGCTTTCAGAAGGAAATAAACTGCTAACAGGGTAGCAGTCTCAAATGTTCATGGCTTTCAAAGTGAAATACTCAATACTTTACCCTGAAGGAGTGTTCAAGATTCACATTTTTTAAAACACTTCTTTTTTTTGAAATGGTGTATTGTATTATAAGAAAATGGTTCTACTTTATTTTCATTTGTACTCCAACTATTTAGATAGCTTTTCATTACTAAATCATACTATTTGGAACCACTCTAATACAACTTGATTATTTCATATGTTCCTTGAATTGTCTTAGTTTGCACAGCTGCATCTTCTATTTCGGTAGATATTTGGGTGTGGACAATTTCGGGGAGGATTTGAAACAAACTGGAATGGACTCCCGAATTAACAGTACTGTTCAATGCATGCAAACCCCTTGCAAACAGCTGACTTGTTTTCTTCCTTTGGTACTAGAAATAGATAGTTACCAAGCACTTAAAACTGGTTTGAATCTTAAGTATTTAATTATTTATTAATAGGCATAATGTGAATAAATTGGACCTTTATTTTTAGCTGTAAGCTTTACTAGGTTTTCGCAAGAATGTAGTGTCAAAGGAATTGTGAGTAAGCAAATGTTACTTTTTTTTCTGCATCATCCTGATGTGCAGGTTAAGATCTGTCAGATTTTAAGTATTTGTTTAGCAAATAACAAAATTTTTCATGTAAATTTGAGCAAAAGGTGTTTTGGTAAGAGTCAAAATTAGTATCTCCCTTTTCTAAAAGAAAGGAGGTACAACACTAGACTCAGGTACTGCCTAGAAGTTACCCATTTTAGATACCTGCTCACCCCTTTTTCGGCAGTAGAAAGGCAAATAAATCTAGCATCATCCCTTGTCATCTCCCCCCGCCCCCCCTCTTGCTTCTCTACTTGCTCCTTTCGTTGACAGAAGCTTTCGCTGTAAAATATCTTGAAATGAACCACACTGACTAAGATATTGGGTTGACAGACAGTTCTCTGCTTCAGAAATCAGTATAATTTTCTGTGTCTTTCAAACCAACATGAGAGAATTTGGGTGCTACCAAACTTCTGGCTGACTGCTATGCGGATAATGTGTTCTGTTTCATGCTTTGGCGAGAAGCTGGGGACAAGGGAGAGTGAACTGGGTATATGTTGCCTACAGAAGATCTTCCATTTTCTTTTGTTCTACGGTGAGGAGTGTTTTTCTGTTTTCTTATTCAGAGCAAGCTACTAGTGACATTTTTCTTTCAGACAAAACTGTGGGTTTTTTTCGTTTCACACAAAACTTGTCCCTGAAATGCTTTCATATCTCATGTTGTGTCTGAATTAGGCAAATCATTCTGTACTTTTATAACTGGAGGCGAGTCAACCAAGATTCAAAACTCGAGGATGTTGTCTTTGACATGAACCAACTGAAGCCACAGAGTGAACTGTAATTGTTACTCATACAACCGGGCTTAGGGCTTTTGGCTGTAACATCTGCCCTCCGATGGAAGCACAGGAAATCAGAAACTAATGATTTGAAGCAGCAAAATTGATGATGACGACTGTTTCGATCATCATTGTTTCAAACAAAACTAGTGGTGATAGAAACTAAACAACCAAGAGAAACCACTTACCCCCCGAAATCGGAACCGCCCCCCCCTCCCCCCCTCATCCCGCGGGAAGCGGCAGGGGGCGCCGCGGCCGCCCTGGGCTGAGCTCCCCCCCCCGCCCCTCTCCCCCCGGGTCCCCC